>OX123184.2:60507232-61707232 GCA_944739405.2 Euclidia mi | reverse complement strand
ACCCTCGGACCAACACTTTACTAAAAGATTATGCAGGAGCGGAGCTACGAAGTCGAATTTGAGGATCTCTGGATATATGGAGTCTCCACCAGGACTTTTGCCGCACTTGAGTTGTCGTATGGCGCTATGGAGATCTTCCAGTGTGGGTTCGTCGTCTAGCTCGTACCATGTTGCCCATTCAGGAATTTGGTCTATAGCTTCGGGCCGTAAGTTTACTGGTTGTGAGTAAAGACTGGTGTAATGTTCGACCCATCTTTGTAGCTGACGCTTGCTGTCCTTGATGATCCTTCCATCAGGTTCCCTCAGAAGGGCAATCTTGCTAGGAACAGGGCCGAGAGCCTTTTTTATACCCGAATATACTCCACTGAAATTACCCGAATCAGCGCATAGCTGGATGTTACGGCAGAGTTCAAGCCAGTATTTATTTGAAAAGAAACGACAGTTTCGCTGCAGTACCGACTTGGCCCTTGTAAGTTCAGTTCGAGTGGCAGGAGACGGGTTCAAGCGGTGATTTAAAGCGGCAACTCGTTTAGAGTCAAGCAGGGGTTGTAATTGCTCGATGTTTTCGGCGAACCAGTCCTCAGTCCTTGCTTTCTGGTATCCGAAAGATTTGCTTGCGGTCTCTGAGAGAGTTCTTTTAACACGATCCCACTCATCCTGAAGCGACACATCTTGGTCCCAAAGTGAAGCCTCGGAGCGAACCAGCTCTTTAAAGGTCTCGACTTTTGCGCTTATCTTAGTTTGGCCAAGATCGATTTTCTTCCTTCCAATAGGCCTCAATGAGTGAATTCTTTTGCGGGAAATGGCTATTTTTGTCCCCACAAGTGAATGGTCTGAGTCGCAATCGGCGCTTTGATAAGAACGGGTGTGGAGGACGAAGCGAAGATCTTTCCTCCGAGTTAGGATTAGATCAAGCTGATGCCAGTGACCAGAACGGGGATGCTTCCATGAAACTTTATGCGAAGATTTGCCTCTGAAGTATGAGTTAGTAACACATAGCCGGTGATTAGAACAAAACTCAAGCAAACGTTGTCCGTTTTCGTTCATTTTGCCCACACCTTGGTTACCAAGACAATCTGGCCATGTCATGTTATCTTGGCCGACTCTTGCATTGAAGTCACCCAGGATGTAAATATGATCATTGGGAGGTACCGCGCATACGACTTGCGAAAGCTGATCGTAGAAACGATCTTTAACCTCCGGTGCTGAACCCAATGTTGGTGAATATGCGGAAATCAATGTTACAAAGCCGCAATTACTAAAAAGACGCAGTACCATGATGCGCTCTGAAATTCCTTGGGGTGCCTCAATAGATGTGAGGAGATCATTACGAACAGCGAAACCCACGCCATGCTCGCGGATGGAGTGCTGATCCTTTCCTACCCAAAAAAAGGTGTAATGTTCTTCTCGAATGGAACCAGTGTCAGGAAGCCTCGTCTCTTGAAGGGCCAAAACAGCGATATTAAGTCTCATCAGCTCGGTATCAATCACAGCAGTCTTGCGCAGATCTTGTACGCAACCTAAACCCCCACAGGTCTCCGGGAGGCCTGTCCTCATTGTTCGGACATTCCATGTTGCTAAACGCATGGAAAGGAGTGGTTGTTGTTTTAAATTATTCACTTTTCGTTTTCGCGCAGGTGAGTAATTTACAGCACCAACTGTCTAGTTTTATACTAGTGTCTCCTACACCCAACGGAGACAAATTAGTGCTGAGACGGATCAGTACCTTATTGGCCGGGGGCTGCCCAGCTAAAGCGGGCGGTAACTGATCAGTGGACCTACGAAGGGCCCTCCCACTGCCAAGAACGACCCCTAGCGCCTGCGCTTACGCCTATTCGCGCTGACTTAGAACTGGTGACTGTCATTCCCCGTGTTGTTTTCACCGCTGATGGACTGCAGTGACGAAGTGTCCTCTCCGCAAAATTTAAATCTGCTACGCCTGGGATTTCTTTTAGGAAATGCAGGTTTTCCCACTGCCTACATCTCCCTCTCGACCTCACCAGCTTAGCCCACAGGAGCGACGAGTCGCTACGTGTGGAGCCGGCTCGGCTGCAGGACCTGGCTCATGCCTTACGATGGTGCCGTTTCGGGTTTGTTTCGAGTTTTCCATCTCTGGACCTGGCTCGTGCCTTACGGAGGATCCACACCGGGATTGTATCGAGTTTACCTTCTCTAATGATGGCCTTGCAGTTTCAGATGGAATGCTGCATATTATGGGCCATCGAGTGCCTCAGTCGCCTCTTACGACACCTGGCACTTGCGGGAGACACTATTCTGCTCTGCCGGTAGCTTAAAATGAATGTTAATTCCTGTGACGCTATAAAATGGTTTATGCTAAAGAAAATATTTGAACTATTTTTCCAATTTCGTAGGCGTAATCATGATCATAACTATAATAAGTACATTGTTTTTATTATTATTACTATTTCGTTTATTTCACTTTTTTCTCATACATCGCATTTTATATACTTAATAAATAAAGAACTATAAAACTAAACATAAAATGGGACCTCGGAGACCCATCGGTATCGGGCACAGGGACCAAGCTACCTGTGGTTAGGGCTCCAGAGAAAGGAACCTCCGTACGATGCGTGTCGTGTCCAGCAATACTGCCTTCTGTATAGAGGACTTGATCCAGCCGTCTAACGAGAGCCTCTTGAGGTGGTGGTCGAGGCTCTTGGCAATAAGACCATTTACGGTCACGACTATCGGTACAATGCTCGCCAAGTCAACATCCAACATGTCGACAATCTCGTGAGCCAGGTCCAAATACTTAGTTTGTTTATCTTTTTGGTCTTTCACGAGATTCTCGTCCTGGGGTATGGTGACGTCGATGATCATTGCAAGGCGCTCTAATCGGTCTATCACCACTATGTATGGCTCGTTAGCCACAATAGTTCTGTCAGTAATGATAGACCGATCCCAATACAGAGTAGCACGACCATTTTCAAGAACTGGGTCGGGCACATACCTGTAGTACGGTATTTCAGAGTCGACAAGTTGGTACTTTAAGGCAAGTTGCTGGTGGTCAATCCTGGCTACTTGGTTGTGTCTATGCAAATATTCGCCGTTGGCAAGACGAGAACAACCGGATACTATATATGTCTAAGCGATTCACCAGGCTGGTGACATGCCCGACATATATCGACCGTCCCATCCCTGAATCCCGAATATACTTCCGGTAGTGGTTCGTCATGACAACTTCGTCCATAATCGCAAAGACAAAACCTTCTGTTTCGGCGAAAAGATCGCCAAAACGCAGCCAGGACACCGACGCTGGAAAATCTACGTCGGGCCATGCAAGGCCCGGTAAAAACGTCCATGCAGCTCTTTACCTTTCCATACTTCCCTGCGCTCCTCTACACCAAGTACGGCAGGTTATTATTATTATATTATTATCATATTATTGTGACAAACTTACGGTTTGCCTGCCATGACAATGAAACTACTAACTAATTTAAGATTATGTGAAATAAAAGTTATATTAGCTGAACTTCTGAAAATGTATGATTTCACTTCTAATAATACTACGAATCTGGATAGAAAAAAATATTTTACTAAGCAACTGTATACACTATAAAATATATCAAAATCAATGAAAATTATACAGCCAAGGTAGTATTAACAATCTGCTAAGTGATACGAAAATCTTTCACTATTCTTTAGTGCCTTGCGTTTTATGACACACTTAGCAAATTATACTATTTTTATCTATTTAAAAGTCAGATGAAAGAAAACAAATTAATTATTTTATTAGAAATATTACTCTAATTATATAAATGATATTGTGCATAAATATAGATGCCAGTGAAAAAATAGTGAATCATAATGATCAAGATAAAAAGCATAGCCAAGTCTTGAATGCTCTCGCATTTCTAACGTAACTTAATATAAACAAGTGCGAAGTATTTTACATCACAATTGTGACTTAAAAAATGGCGAATATGACTATGCTATATGATGATACTGGATAATATTATGATATCTAACTAAATAATGTGTGTTCAGGCAAAATTGTAAAACACAGATTGTCGCCATGTGATCTCGATAATGGTATAAGTAGACTAAAGTATTTATTTATTATGATAAATCAACGACTTATTTACTAAGTAAGATACTTCAAATTAATTCTCAATTTGGTATTAAGTATGGTTAATTTATCATTTACGATTTAAGATGTGCATGGCACTACATAATAAAGACGATTACTTAACGAGGCTATTGAATATATTACGTTTAAAATAGTTATATAACGCGTCATAATATTACCTAATTTTACGTTTTTAACAGCGCATTAAGCATATCGCATTTTTTATAATCGCTTGTCCCATTCCTCGGAGAGCACGTTAAGCCGTTGGTCCCGACTGTCATGAAGATTTTTACAGTCTTTATAGGGTAGTACCTTCTAAATAAAGTGACACCAGTCTAAACCACGGAATATTGCTATCACTGCGGGTTGCGGATTCAGACAGGCAGACGCTCTATGGAAAATCTAATATTCAGCCAAATCCGGTAAGACTAGTAAGCAGACCCCAGACTGAAACTGGGATAACGCTAGGAGGATGATGAGCATACCGCATCGCATACATTGGTACTTCCATGATGTGTTTTGTAGTTAACTCAATGTCATTTTCTTCAGGCTCGACTTGGCAGGTTCGCAACCGTGGCCCAAACTAATACATTTTTGTGACTATTTCTTAAAGTCCGCTTATCAACCACATCTCATAAGGTCACACGTGTCAAAATAGAACAGTGATTAATGGGGGCATTAACTTTATTGACCATTGAAAAGGCCATTGATGATCAAGTTTGAAAATTCGAGTCATTTAAGTAAATAACGACAAGTTTGTTTAAAATAAAATGTCTATTTTGATTCATTACCACTTTTCTCTTAATTTTGAATTATTTTATATACGAATTTGACCCAAAATTATGCTAAACTATACTTAGTTAGTGTTCGCAGAAATTATTTTATATGTTTAGTTTGACACAAACAATATCTATATAACAATGTCCAATTCAACTCATTGGACTCCTTACGTTTGTACCAAAATATCACCATTTTGCGATTGAACTTTACTTAATAGGTAGCAAATTTGATATTACCTTCATAAGATACCTAAAGATGTGCTCTAGTATCAGTAAATTTAATATTGTAGTACCGTATATATAAAGAATGACGTAACGGCTCTATAGTGTATAACATCTTTATGACATCCTCTCACCTAAAGAAACGCGCGTAAAAGTGTGGGCTGATGACAGGATGTGAATTTAATCAATTTATCAATATGTAACAAATAGATGTTATTTCAACAACCAAACTATAAAAATGTTTAGCGACAGAACTAATAACTTTATTAGATCGATATTCAAACTAAGTAAAGGTCATTAAACTTTACTTTAATCTGTGTAGGCAAAATCGTTTAGTTCAAAGTCAAATTCAAAATCCTTTATTCATTTGTGTCACAATGTGACGCTTATGAATGTCAAAATAATAAATTTATAAAATAATTACTTAAATATTCTCATTTACATTTACTGCCACGTTCGCAAAGCAAGGGCGTAAAACCATGAGATAAACGGGCAATAAAACTCACGGTCACTCTTTTTCATCGCCAGGTTTTGCATAATAGACATAATTTACATTTTGTAAGGTGCTGCAACTGTTACACCTTCTATATCACTTGTAAATATTTACTGTACATAATAATACTCAAGCATAATTCTTAATTTTAATTTTGATATTCATTTAGTTAGCCTCCTCAGAATAGACATGGTGAAACAGGAGCATCCACTTACATTATATATACCTAATAATGCAGGCAATCTGCGAAAGTGATCAGAACCATGATGGAAATGATGCAGTTAAATATTAAAATGTAATACCAGCCCGCAAGACCGTCATCGACCAGTCATCGCAAGTAGCACCCGTTCACGAGTTTGACGCATGTGCCAACCATCATCCCTCTCGCCATATTAGAGGGACAGGGATGACCCGACACACGACGCCACCACAAGAAATAACTTTTTAGTGAGCATGACGACAACGGTATACGAACCGGCAGTAAGAAACAATCTATTGGTATACTGACCATGACCACCAATTACCTCCATTTTCCACATCGTTATTATTAACATAAATTAGTGGACCCGTGAAGGAATGCAAATGTAGAAAGAATTTTGTGAAGGTGACAGGTGAACAATGATATAATCAGGGATAAATAATGTTAAACTACATTCAATAAATCATAAAAATATCCTCCTGCAAAAATCATGTGTTCACGAGGCACCTCCACTCAACATTTCACTTATCAAAACTAGAATTTAATAAATTATTATAACAATTATATTAAACGGTCAGAAAATAATATAATCGTGAGTTAAACAAGCCTAAGCCTATCCCCATGGTGTCTTATCATTTAAAAATTCCTTAATAGTGTAATAACCCCTTTGTAAAAGAAAGTTCCTCATTGTCCGTTTGTATTTGTGCATGGGTAAATTCATTATTTCAAGAGGATATTTGTTGAAAAACCGTATATCAATCCCCGCAAATGAGTTCTGAACTTTATGTAGAATGTAGACGGTAGTTAGTTCCCACCAGTTTATGCTTATTCCTTGTGTTCACTTTGTGCAAATCACTATTTTTGCGGTATAGAATTAAGTTTTTCTTAATGTACATCAAGTTAGCATATATATATTGCGATGCTCCTGTCAATATAGCTACTTCTTTAAATTTATCACGTAAAGAATCTCTAGCACCTAACTTATAAATTGCACGTATGGCCCTCTTTTGAATGACAAAAATAGTGTATATATCAGCAGCTGTACCCCATAACATTATACCGTAAGACATTACGCTGTGAAAATAACTAAAGTAAACTAGTCTAGCAGTATCTATATCTGTAAATTCCCTAACTTTTCTAACGCTGCAGAACTAAGTCTTACTGCGAGACAGGATATTTGGGCGCCCCACTGAAGCTTACAATCTAAAGTTACATCTAAGAATACGGTAGATTCGACTAGTTGAATTGTTTCCTTATTTAAAGTTATATTAGTAGGAACACTTTTGACATTAAGCAAAGAGAATTTAACACATTTGGTTTTGCTAGGGTTGAGTACCAAATTATTTGTTCAAAACCAATCTAATACTTGTGCAAGAGTGTGATTGACGGTATCAAAGTAACATACTTGAATTGCGATCAACTTTAAAAATTAGTGACGTATTGTCGGCAAACAAAACAATATCACAAAAATTTTGAACAAAGAACGGCAAATCATTAATGTATATTAAAAAAAAGAAATGGACCGACAAAAGAGCCCTGTGGAACACCCATTCCCACAGGCAAACCTAGATACCTACTCCCATTAACATCTACATACTGAATTCTATCTCTAAGGTAGCTGGCAACAATATTGAGTGCGGTATCTCTAATACCATAAAGTTTCAATTTACGTAAAAGTGTTTTATGTTCCACACAACCAAACGCCTTTGATAGGTCAAAAAAAAACACCAATGGCATCCTTTGAGTTTGCCCAAGCATCAAAACATATTTCTTATGCTTGGGAACAAAGTTAACAAAGTTACACCGGCATCAAAGGTGGAGCGATCCTTAGTGAAGCCATACTGTTCACTGTGAAATAAATTATTTGTGTGAAAGTGGCTTTCTAATTGATGCAATATAATATTTTCAATAATTTTACTAATAGCAGGCCAGATAGAAATTGGCCGAAAGTTACTTGGGTCGCTCTTGGATCCCTTTTTGAATAATGGTATCACTTTACTGTGTTTCATTAGATCAAGAAATACCCCTGTATCTACGCATCTGTTGAATATTGGAGCTAAATATGGAGCTAAGCCAGAAATAATTTGTTGAACATGTTTAACAGAAATGCCCCATAAGTCAACAGATTTTTTAAGGTTGAGCGTTTTGAATACCTTCAGTATGTCATTGGTGTCAATATATTTAAAATTAAAAAGCACATCACACTCATTCACTTTGCCCCTAACCAATATTTCTGCTTTGCTTGGACATGAATCTAGACAGCTTGTGTTCACTGGTATGTTTATGAAGAAATTGTTAAATGTCTGAGCAACATCAGTTTTCCTAGTAATAATTTCACCATTAAATTTTAATTCATAATTGTTATCTACCAATTTAGCTCGACCAGTCTCATTGTTAATGACGCTCCAAGTAATTTTAATTTTTTCTTGGATTCTTTGATTTGATTGCTTAAATATAAGGATTTGGCTAAAGCACATGTCCTCTTGAAAACCGTTGAATAATTTCTAACATATTGAATAAATTCATGATTAAAATTGTATTTCTTCATACCATATAGATCATACAACCTAGCTCCACTTTTGTATATACCTACTGTTGCCCAATCACAAAAATTTAATGCTCCTTGAAAACGTCTTCTGTTTAAATTTTTTATTGTACTCATCATTAATAATTTTAAATAAGCATTTATATACCTATATTTTAGCATTTATATATATATATATGTAAATATGTCCGTGTGGTGACGGATTAAGAATACGGAATGTTACCACCCCTTATCATCCCATGGGTGTCGTAAAAGCCGACAGAGGGAGCATACTATGCAGAGAACAGCACTGTAAGAGAAGGAAAACTTGATACAAACCCTATACCAACCCGTTTGGCCAGCGTGGTATAGTAGGCCAATTCCTCCTTTCAAAGGAGAGGCCTATTCCAGCAGTGGACTTTTAAAAAACTGATGATGATATATATAATTCATCAGGATCATCAACGGTTAAGTCTATACTGGCGATCTTGGCAGCAACATCATTACTAAAGTGTTTGAGGTGAGCAGAGGTCATTGGCCTACATGTAATTTCTTATACTTTAGGGGTTGTATTAGTTGGAATTACAATCTTTTGCCCGCAGTGATCCGATGCCAAGTCAGTTAAAACAGCCTTACATAAATAAAGACAATTGCAAAAAACGTTATCTAAGCATATAGAAGAATGTGAGATTATTCTGTTTGGTTCAGAGAACAAAACATTTTAATTAAATGACATAAATAAGCTAACTAATCTAGTACAAATTGGTGATTTTTCTAACAAATTGACATTAAAATCGCCACATACGATTATAGACTTCCTACTAGAAATTATGTGTTTTAAGACATCCTCTATGATGCTTTCAAACTGAGTAAAGTCGCTTTGGGGTGGTCGATACACACACACTATAATATATTGTTCAAGCTCAACACAAGAAATCTCAGCAGTGCGCTCGATAGAAAGTTTAGCTATATCCTCACGTTCTTTACATTTCAAACATATATTAGAGAGCCACCACGCCTTAATAGCCTTCTTTCTTACGAATGCACTTATAACTGAGTAATGTTGATTGTTAAATATTAATTGGTCACCTCGTAACCAATGTTCCGTAATACATAAGATATCAATCTTATGTTTTGTTGATAAAATCCGTAAACTGTAGTTTAATTTCAATGTGTAACATTCGCGTAAACCCAAGAAAATATAATGAATGCCTATCTGTTGTCTCATCTAATAGTTTAAACTAATAGATGTGTCAATACTACTATTGGTATAACTATTATCTGCCAAATTCCTAAGTACTCTAGTAGTACTCCTATCAGTATATAAATTAAATGCTAATAATTTAGCAAGTTGTCGCCTATATACATAAGAAAGATACATAGTATCTTTTGTTAAAAAGAAATTACTAATAAAAATATTTGTGTCAAAAAATAAAATACTGTCACTATGACATGTCCTATTGTATAATAATAAATTTAATTTACCTATCTGCCTGTTTTGGTCATCTGTGAGAGCATATGAATAAGGCAATGCACAAATAATAAAGCTACATCCTATTTTTGTGCTAAGATCTATCATTAAGTCTGTTAATTCTATGAGACTGTTTTTGGAGACTAATGAGCTGTCACCATATAATATGATGTTAGTAGTTTGTGCATTCAAGTCGGCATTCTTAATCTTATCAACTAGGGTACAAGACTGAACTCCAGGTGAACAAAAGTTCTGTACTGGTTGCTCAGTGTAATGATCAATTAAGCTACCTAAACCCACTCCCAGTTGGTCTGAAAAAATTATTACTTTCTTACTGTCAGTCTTTACTGGATGCAGTTTGTTTTGTGTATTATACTGACATCCATGTGCATTCAATTCTATTGATTCATCAGGTGCAGTCGCACACTTAGTTTTACAACTGGAACTGTAATTACTAGAGTTGGATAATGAGATAAGTTGTTTTAAATTTTCTCGACCAACTTTTGAAATTTCTTCATATTTTAAGATGTATTCATGAGTCTCATTCTGGTGTTCCATTATAGTCCTAGTGAGTTGAGCTTGTAGATTTGATATTTGTGCTTGCAACTCACTTAGTTAAGTTAAGTATACCAATGCGAATGCAAAGATCTAGGTTTTCTGCCCGAGTTTTTGTAGGCTTTTTATACATAACTGTCAGATTAACTTCGTCATAATGATTTAAAACTGGTATTGTAAAACATGTACATTATAAGATAACTTTCATCTTCGTTGAAAACATCAAGAAGACGCTAAAGTTATGCTAAAATGTGATTTATGTGACCATGTCTTCTTTAATCTTAATATATAAAATCCTTGCGTTACTGACTGACTGACAGACACGCTTCAGCCGAAACTATTGGGCGCAGGAAGCTGAAATTTGGCATGTATGTTCCTTGGGGACCGTAGGGGTGCACTAAGAAGGGATTTCCTGAAATTCCCACGGGATCGGGCAAAACGGGCAATTCGAAAATATGTGCGTGCGAAGCCGCTGGCGTCGACTAGTCTACAGATAAACAATTCTCTGCACAATATAAAATATAGTCGAACATTCGTTAGAGCAGAAGGGCGATTTCTCTGTAACAGAAAATTAAAGAATTTGATTATAAAAATTGTAAATGTTTACTATAATATATTTAATAGGAAAAGAAAACGGCCCGTGCGACAAAGTATAATTATATAGGTTATCTACAAACACACATATTATCTAGCATCCGCAGCACAAACTGAGATCATCATCTATTAAATGGTCGTTATATACAATAGACATTTAAACATCGGATACGTATAAAATATAAAACAAGAATTCAAATTATCCTGTTGTAGCTAAAGAGTGAACGGTGAAAGACCTTCTAAATTAAGCAAATCTCTGAATTTATGGCTTTGTGACAGTTGGTCTAACGGTTTTGGCGGTGAGACAGAGTAGCTGTGTATATTTAGTTCTACAATATAACTGATACAAAGAATCATTAAGTATATTCTAAGCCTCTTTTATTTCTAATCAACCAAATCCCTTAAAAATTGCAGAAAATAAACTCAACATTTTACATGCAGTTTGGACCTTAATTTATCGCTTATACTTACATCTCAATCTGTATCACGAACAATATAATAAAATCTAGATGATAAAGTTCAATAACTTAATTCCAGCTGCACATGAAATAGAATAAGTTTAATAAAGTTAGGAAAAACGAAAAAAAAAATACCATTATGTTTATAATAAACACCTTTTATCTGATGACCAGGTAATTAAATTTTGAAAATGTATGTAGCTCTTTTACCTCTGAGCACATATTTTTGGCATCCAAATTGAATTCAGTTTGACGACTGTAGCCTGTAATCATACCAGAAAATTAATTTCTTCTTATTACCTCTTTTGTAATTTGAAAAATGAAATTATATCTCGACTGTGAATAGTTTAGGAGACTTTGTATAAAAGTGGACCCCAAGTTGATGAACATTTTATGATGATGATTTTTAACTTTTACTTTCGGTTAAATATTCTGATAAGATCAGCAACATTCTAGAGTATTGTTTTCTTAAAAGTAGCCAGTACTACTCTCCAGAAAGAAGTAGGCACACGTTTTGAGGTGACATTCGACACCTTGTGCCCCACGACTGAAAAGCAGTATCGGACCAAACTCAGTATGGTCTTCGTTTTAGTTTCACCTCTTTATCAGAAACTCATTTGAACAGCTACAGTGGTTACTGACCTCATGTGTGTCGATAAAATTGCGCTGGTGGCTGTGGACTGAAGGCGATAGGTGTGCATGTAAACGTGTAAGGATATTGTATAAGAGGTTTGACATGTTTTCAAATTCAAATAATTTCATAATATAATTTACTGTGACACCTGATAGATCGCTTCCTTGCCGGACAGCGCTTCAATAATTCGTAGTGACAGCTAGGGGTGACACAAGCATGCAATCTATAACATGCATGCACGTGATGAGGGAAGATGTTACAAGAGAGATAGATAGCCAAGGTAACAACAAAATATTATAAGTTTGTTCTGTACTTACATACATGTAACTTTGGATATATATTCTTGTTTATTGCAGTATCATAATGATGAGATAGTTATTTGTTGTGAGTGGCCCTGAAATTTTTAGAACCAGAATGTCAATCAAATAATCAACTTAGCTATTGCGATTTTATATCAAAATGGTATTAAAATGATATACTGATATATCTACTGTAGTCCAAATTTCATGTAAACGTGTAACGCGAATGTGTACTATAGTGACTATCTATCTTGTTTTTACACATGGCGCTTAAAGTGTTAATGGATGTGAATTGAATGGATGGGTGTGTTTATACTGGTATAAACTGCATATCATTATCCTTTTTGCGTTTATATTTAATCGTGCGTTACATGATATTTTGTTTTCGGGTATGTGATCTTGATAAACTCTAACATAAACGACGATCTTTCGACCTTCGTTTTTATACGCAAAAGTTAAATAAGCGGAATAATAAAGACACAAATTAATACTTAATGCAGGCACCTTAAAATATGTTAATCTCGTTTGTTTATTTTGTTAATAACTTCTTATGTGGACCGCAGGGCTTAATACATTTAAATGGCTTATACATTTAGATAAACTATTACAAATAATGTAAGCGCATAATTTTCGGCTTTAGAACATTATCGACGCCCACTCGTTTTGCCTAAATATACAAAGGTATCATAAATACTGATGACAAGGACATGTGTATATTTTGACACCTATTTACAGTCATTTGTCTATATGGTCCGATGATTGATGGTACGATGTCGGAACTAGTTGCCCTCTATACTTGTCACTACATCAGGTGATTATTTAAAATAGGTCGTAATTTGTATGAGATGACAGCTTTTCCTTTTTTTATTGGCAATTGGCTAGCGTTTGATCATGATTTCACCTGACAACATGGTCGATGACGAATCCGGCTTGCTAATGAGGTGAACATACGTAGACTCACGCCTGTTTCCCGGAGGGGTAGGCAGAGACTACGGAACGCCATTTGCAACGATCCTGACATATCTCTCTTGCTTCATTCACTCCCATCAAATTCCTCATGCATGCTCTTCTGTTTAGGGTACTTCTAACCTTTCCTGTTTTAAGGATGTCTCCAATCTGGTCAGAGAACGTCCGTCTAGGTCTTCCCCTTCGTCCTGTCCCATTCACACTTGCCTTATATATCTGCTTGGTCAGTCTTTTGTCATCCATTCTCTCCATGTGCCCAAACCACCTTAGCATACTTAGTAGAGGTGACCAATGATGACAATAGAATGCAGAAAACATGATGGAAATGAGATCTTATCAATCAGGAACAGTCAAATTTAACGAGAGAAGGGGATTTACTTGGATACCTATATAGGACTTTGATAACTAGAAATATGATAACTATGGATTTAGCTTTTCGGAACAATTTTCCAGAGCCCCTATACAAATCACATGGATAAGTGATCATACTTATCTTGTACTACCAGGACATCTTGTTTTAAAATTAATTGATCTTCATGATCAAAATGGGAAAATCAGCATAAATATTAAAATGACTAAGATGGGGCTAGTTAGCAGCATATATTAATACAACTTCTCATACACAAATGTTTTGGCGCAAACGGGAATACAATCCCAGACAAATACATACCTACTTACATACATACATAGACTCACGCCTGTTTCCCCGAAGGGGTAGGCAGAGGCATATTAAACGCCCACTTTTCGCCAGTGTTTTGATCCCACGTAATAGGTGGCGAGCCTATTGCCGCTTATCGGGATGTTTTGTTTGCCAGAGCCTCGTCCGTTGATCGGCAGGTGCACTACTTGCAGGTGAGGTTGGCTTGGGACCCTAAGTTCTTGGTGTAAATCTAAAATTAAATCACAGACTAATATATATATATATATATATATATATATATATATATATATATATATATATATATATATTGTAATCATTTATTTAAAAAATCTATTATCCTCTGACAACTCCTGATTAGGTCTGTATATGACCTTAACATAATCGACTAATCTAAAATCTTAGTTTTTATCATTAAATATACCTATAACTATATTTATATATATTATAGAAATAGAAAGCTATATAAATATGCCTACAGGTATAATTTTTTTTATAGTTACGTCAATGTAAATCTAGGTTTACTATCACAAAAAACGTATGTATGCAAATTTATTCAGAGTCAACAAACAAAACGCAACGTCTGTACGTCAACAACCCACTGCCCACTACAAACTAGTGCCCAAACATCAAAGTAAATATTTTCCTTCAAATAATACATAGTAAAAGCATTTTAGCGAATCTTCTTTTGGCGTTATAACATTAACTTGTCTAATTAGCGAGTCAAAATACGCACATTTTTTCACAGCTCAGCGGTATGGGCCGTTAACTTCGTCATAGGACATCTCTAGACAGTGTCAAATGCGCATTAGTGGTCACAAAATATTTGTTCAACCTTTACTAACTCATTATTAATAAACAAAGTTTCTCTGTAACGCCTCTGCCATTGACGTAAATTACACCGCCAATGTAAATAAATATGTTATCCCGTGACTTTAAATAATACTATCAATTTTCCTTCTACTTTACATCAGATGAATGAATAAACTTCGCAGTATCTCAACAAACAATCCGTCAGAACACGTGCAATTCGTGTTTACTTACTGCACGAAAATCCCATTCACATTGGCTTGAAAATTTAAATATTCACTTAGCATAAAGAAAAAATAAAATCAAAATTATTATACCAATTAAATAGTGCCAGTTTTTTCAAAATTAGGTAAAAGTAAGCATAACGATAACCTGTTATATATAACGTAATGATGAACTTCCTGTCGATTTTTCGAATTCAACTACTAATTTACAAGAACATAAAAAGTATAATGAACAGCAGGCGATCGGTTCACTGAAACTTAACATAGAAACACACGAGCTAGCACTTAAGGCTCGTTAATGATTATTATCAAATAAATTAAAGAGGTTTACCTACAGGAATAATTATTGACTAGTCCATTCCCAGCTGTATATGAGAACATTAGGAAGAATGCTTAAGTAGTTCTATTAACGAGAAGCACTCATTGAAAACAGTATTTATCATCGCACTTCTACGAAGTCGTTTCATTCTAGTGCCACTTCGAAGACCCAAAATGCAAAACAGATTGGACATAATATATGAGCAGTTAAACACGTGTTATCGACTAATCAAGTAAATTAAAGTGAAAATTTACTGAATAATAGACTCATTTCTAACACTTAATTTGTATGTCAGTCGTTTAAAAATTGACCTTCAAACTTTTACGATTATTTTGAACTGCTAACGTTGTGATCAGAAGCCTTTCAGCCGTTATCTCATGATTGTTTCCTCTCGAATTTACCTTGATAATTTGTTATAAAGATATCAGAAAGCTAAGGAAACATCAATAATAAAATAAATTTTCTAATTCATTATAGGTAATATTTTACAGTATGAATGAATTTCATTCATATAAATGTCTGTAACGAAAGTTGTACCAGCCTTTTATCGAAATTATATTTAAAATGGCTAGTAGCAATATATTTTAAAAAAATGTAGCATATTTCAGTGAACATTTAATTATGAGTATAAGAATAAGACAATATTTAACGCAATATACGTAAAGGAATCAGTAAACTAAGGCAGCGATAGCCTAGTGGAGATATCCACGGACTGAAATGCAGAGGTTATCGGGTTCGAATCCACGGCACGCACCGATGACTTTTCGAAGTTAAGTGCCTATTAAATTGTTAATTATCGCTTGCCCCGTGCCTCGGAGAGCACGTTAAACCGTCGGTCCCGGCTGTCATGAAGATCTTTGACAGTCGTTACGGGAAGTCAGTACCCTCAAATAAACTGATACTGGTCTAAACCATAGAATATCACTATCCCTTTGGGTTACGGAGGTCAGACGGCAGTCGCTCTTTGGAAAAGTTGATATTCTGTCATATCTGGTTAGACCAGTAAGCGGACCTCGGGCTCCAAGGCTGTAAGTCTTGGATGCAACTGGGGTAACTCTAGGGCGATGATGACGTAAAGGAATCAGTATATCTGGAAATAGGCATCTTTACAAAACATTAAGTCCACCCACCTCCCTTTTAAGACGCAATGTGCAAATGAAAAGAACAGTTTTATCTATGCATACAACAGTATGCACAGAGTAAAAGGCATTTAGTCAACTACTCAAAGAGTAAACTGCAATCAAATACGTTTTGCTGAACTGAGCGAATTGTAATAAAAGAATGTTAAGTTAAGCCTTGAAAATTTACTTCAGAACTGTTCAAATACGGCTGCTGCTAACCTTGAAGAATAATTATTATCTCTAGCAAATAAAAAAGTCTACTAGCGCCTAGGCTATTCATGTTCTCGATACATGTATGTGAGATATCGTACCATATCTCACCGCTCTATTCGAAAATATTTCCATATTAATTGCCGGCACTTAAGTATTCTATCGTTACGTAATCCTGTATATTCACCACACAAAGTATCTGTAGGTATATGTCAAACCGTTTCGTTATGTAATACCTATCAAGTTTATTCATATCTACAAATATATGATCAATCTCTTTACATTATAATAGCAAGGTAATAATACCGTAAAACTGTATTTCTAATAGACTATTAGAGCTGAATGAAGAGTCGAATATATTAAAATCATATTTAATTTTATACAATTTAATTTTGCGAGTTGCCATTTGTTTGATGAGGAATAATTTATTATAAAATGATAATATGTCATAAAACTAACGTGTTCTGATTGTGAGTCATCCCTGAGATTAGACCCAGGTGATATATAACAGGTATGATAATTTTTGAGAGGGTCGTAGTTCATCGTTAGTCATTCAATTTATTCGGTTACGCCTCAAAGGAAGACCTGTTGATTAGTGAAACCGTACGTCTAAAAGCACTTTAGAGGGTCTCAATGATGTCACAGCCTTGATATAATAAAACCAATCAAGAATACGTGGACGTGATAAGCTATCCTAAAACAAAAAGTTTGTAGTTTCAACCGTAATCAATCGTCCCTAAGATATTTCTCGTGTGAAGTCAGTTCTTTTAATGGTAAACAAAATGGTGTTTATGTAAATTAATATATTTTTGATTAATTAGGGTGTACAGCTAAACGCTGTACACAAATATATTATGATAAATGGTTACCATGAAATGTTGAGCAATGCGTTATAAAATACTGTCATCAATATATTTACAAATGGTTTGAGTGAGTTAGCCTTGCAACAAAGTCCTTATTTATCTCTATATTTATATCTGTCTTTTATATCTGTTACTCTAAGTATGACTACTGATTTAATTTATTTTGAGTCATCTAAGTGGTTTACGCATAAACTATTATATTCTTCACATGCACTTCAAAGATAAAACGCTTTACATAAATAATTGGGCAAGTGCGAGTCGGGCTCACGCACGAAGGGTTCCATACCAAGATCATCTTTGTTGTATGTATATTTAAATATTTTTTAAGTTTCTACCTGTTTATTAAGATCGAGTTATTGGTTCGGCGTGGTGCCGAAACCGATTAGGGTAGGCGACTTGGGAAGGATTAATGGACTGTATAGAGAGGATAGCGGTTCTTAGCCGCCTAGGAGGGAATCAGGGAAGAGGAGATGGTTGCGGAAGGAGGTGATTGAGTGGGCATAGGATACTTCAAGGATGGAAGGCACCTACCTTATTCAGCCTTCTTCGTTTCTTGTCCTCCTGGTGGTTTCGCGATGCAGCTGCTTGTTTTCACTAGCACTCACGAGCGGGTTTTCCTTGGTGGAAGCGGTGATAAACACATACGGGAGCGGCGCGGTACGAACGAGACGGCGATACAGCGGTGCGGCGCGGAGCGGTATCGAGACGGCGTTCTTAGCGAGCGGAATGTTCGAGACTGTCCGTCGCGTTCACGATCGCGGCGACGAAATCAGGCGCAAGGCAGTGCCTCTTCCAGGGAGAGGGAAAGAGAGGGACGGAAATATGATATCGCTCGCACTAGACAAGCGTGGAACGATTCATGTTGATGCGATTAGTTGTAGATAGGAAGGTAGATGGCGCTACCATATCCCCCCGGCCCTAAAGGGTTGCCTTTAAAGAAAATAGAATTGAACTTAGCTACGTTGGGTGTACTACCGCATAACCCATCAATAGGCTAAGACAGCGATATGACAATAAATTAATCTAAATTAACTTTAGCGAAAGCTACAAACGCAATAATAGCGAAAACTACTAACTAAATACTTAAACTAAGAGGTAGGTCCAACCTCAGGCTAGATCTCACTGAGTTGGAAGCGGACGCGAGTTGATCAGTGCCTCGACTTGTGCAAGGACAGTTAAAGGCTCTTCGTGAGAGAGGATGTGCTGACCTATAACTTTGAAGAGATGCGTTTTAATTACTTTGACCATGCTTGCCCAACATCCACCGAAATGTGGTGATGCTGGTGGAATAAACTTCCAGTCAATATGATCTATGGAACGTTCTTCCTAAAGACGAGTACGATAACCCGCGACGTGATTGAAACAAGTAACGGGAACAAGTTCAATCAATTTACTAACGCGGTTGGCGACAAAAGTCTGCCAGCGATGAGGAGAAGAATGAATCCAAGCGAGCACTACCTTGGAGTCGGAAAATGCGTATATTTATTAATAGAGTAGTGGGGCAAAACTGTGTTTTGCACCTTGCGGAGCAACTGAGACAGCAGAAGGGCCGCGCACAACTCCAGTCTCGCAACCGTAATGGTTTTAACAGGCGAGACCTTACACTTGGCACAAACTAACTGCACCGAGTAGTTAGAACCAATGCGGACTTGCAGATATACGACTCCGCCGTAAGCACGCTCGCTGGCGTCAGCGAAACCTATTAAGTTGATGGTACATCCATCTACCAACCCAAGATGACGCGGAATAGCAATTTGATTGAGCGCGGTAAACTCAATACCAACTGGCCCCAAGCGGCGACAATATGGTCAGGGGGTGTTTCATCCCACTCACACTTTGATAGCCAAAGCTCTTTGATCAAGAGCTTGGCGTACAAAATTGTGGGAGCCACAAAACCCATTATGTCCCATAGTCGAGCCACTGTGGACAGCATAGTGCGTTTGGTGCACTTATCATGTGGCGGTGAGACGTCAAACCGAAAACTATCGCAGGATTTGTCCCAGCGTAAACCGAGAACCTTATGCGGTACAGACTTCTCAAACTCCATGTCTGGAGAAGCTTTATGAGAATCTGGTATGCGTGCGAGAACCTCCTTAGAGTTGCTTGTCCATTTGACAAGATCAAACTGGCCTCGCTTGAAAAGCTGAATAAGCTCTTCACAAAGCGAAATTGCTAGCGGAGCGGGTATGACATTACAGGCAATGTCATCTATATACAAAGCGGATGTGTAGTATAGTATAGTGTAGCGTAGCGTAGCTTAGCATAGCGTAGCATAGCGCAGCATAGCACAGCATAGCGCAGCATAGCGCAGCATGGCGCAGCATAACGCAGCATGGCGCAGCATAGCGCAGCATGGCGCAGCATAGCGCTGCATGGCGCAGCTTGGCGCAGCATAGCGCAGCATGGCGCAGCATATCGCAGCATGGCGCAGCAAAGCGCAGCATGGCGCAGCATGGCGAAGCATGGCGCAGCATGGCGCAGCATAGCGCAGCATGGCGCAGCATAGCGCAGCATGGCGCAGCAAAGCGCAGCATGGCGCGGCATAGCGCAGCATGGCGCAGCATAGCGCAGCATGGCGCAGCATAGCGCAGCATAGCATAGCATAGCTAATTAGTGCTTTATCTTACACACAGTTTTACCACCCACCTTGATCTCTTGAAGAGCAGAACAACAACAAGACGTAATACAATGAGAAGTATGTAACGTAGGTACGGTACCCATAATCACATACCCAAGTACCGTCTCAATAGCGGGCGGTAAATCATATCGCTCACTACGAACTATGTTAGTTAGTAGCAAGTGCGGAAATATTGAAGCTCCGATCAAAAGATCAATGCCTGCCGGATTCGCAAACTCCGCGTCGGCTAACGGCAATGATTCGAGATGAGTGAGTGATGCTACGTCTACATTAGCGTTTGGCAACGTGTCTGTAATACGTTCCACGATAAGCGAAGAAATGTTAAAATTAATGTCCCTATTAAAACGCGAATGTATTTTAACATCTACGGAACCCCTGCAATGCCTTTCTGATCCGCCTATCCCTTTGACGGTTGAGTTAGTATTTTTAAAGTTATTCCATAATCCGAGGCGTTTGAAGCATTCCGATGTTATTAGATTGGTCTGAGATGCGCTATCTAGCAGACAACGTACCATGTGCGGCGACCCATTGACATCATATATGATAACTTGCGCTGTCGCCAACAGTACCGTGTTAGACGCCGTACACTGCGTTTTGGCCCTGCGCGGATCATTATAGATGCGCGAGTGCCGTCCTCGCGTGCGCGTCGCCCGCGCAATGGATGTCATACACAACGATACTTCGCCCTCAGACGCGGAAGGCGCAGCTACCGTGGTCTGCTGCACCTGCGGTGCGAGTGTGTCAAGGTTAGCGGCTCGGCTTGACAACCGGTTATTTTTATCCAAATGTAACAGTGTATGATGCTTTTGTTTACACGTGCGACATCTCGTTCTACTGGAACAATTACTCGTTTTATGTTTTATGCTTAAGCAATTAATGCAAGCTTTGTTATCTTTTGCGCATTTAAAACGAGCAATTGGATTTAAATCATTAAAGGTAGGACACTTATAGTAATGGTCGTGCACTATATTACTGCACAGACACTTCTGTGAATTATTACTATTAGATTCCGAACATGTTACGTAAGATTGTGGATTAGGGACTGGGTTATTATTACTATTTCGCGATTTATTCAACCTTTGTTTGTTGTTGTTAGTGTTAGACGGGCCAGGTGAACCAGACTGCGTATTATGAAATATTCGACACTGATCTTTGATGAACGAAATAAAACTATCTAGTGTAGGTATTTTATTATTGCGTTCCGTCATCTCGAATGCGCGAATTGTATCAGTGTCAAACTTTTTTAAAGCGAGTTGAAGCAACATAAAGTCGGAAAGATCTTCTAATTTTAAATTCCTAAGAGAATTAACCGCGGTTACGAAGTTATCAATAAACAGCTGGAAATTCGAGACAGACGCGTTGCTGGACAGTTTGAGATTTAAAGCTTGGTCAAAGTACGTAGACGCTAGGACGCGCGTGTCTTGATATCTGTCAAGTAGTGACTGAAATATGACCTGATAATTCTCAGCACTGGGTGTGACACCTGCAAATACGGACTGGGCCTTCGGTGACAGTTTACCTATTAAATAGTACAACCTGTCAGCATCTGTCAGAGAACCATTATCGTGCACTGTAGACTTAAAACTTGCATAGAATAACGGCCAATTTCGTATATCTCCGTCAAACGACATAATCTCGATTGGCGGTAATCTCGGTTTGCGGGCAACGGGCTCTGCCGAACATTTACCCTCCAATTGCGATTGTATACGCTTAATAATACAATAAAGATCTTCGAATGAGGTATACGCCTGATAGTTCGGTTTTTCATCAGGATTGATAGAAAGTAATCTTGCGTTATAATCGTCTAACAACTTATGAAAATCTGTTCGAATACTATCTACTGTTGTACAATAACTGAGAAATGCTTCGCTATTACTGTCAGACATCGATGCGGTTTTTGATCTTTCATAGATATTTTGAATGCGCTCAAATAAAATATTGCGTTTCGCTTCTAAGATTGTCATCTCTTTGTCTTCCGACACGCGTGACTTCTTTTGTTGTGACATGCTTACGTAAGTATAAGCTAATGAGAACGAAACAAAATAAGAATATCTAATGTATCTATTATTTTACCTAAGTAGGCTAATTAGGCAACACTTTAGAGCTGAGGAAATAAAAGTTGATTGAAATATGAGATTTATAAGACAACTATGATAGTTGCAGAAATAATAATTTAATAAGTAGGTAGCTACATAAAAGTTTACCTACTAATGCGGGCGGAAATAACCATGTGACGGTTATGTTAATCTATTAGGAGTATAGCTAGGTGCTATAACTGCCTAGGTATAGCGGTATAACGTATAAAACGTAAATGAATCCGACTCGTATGGATAAAAAAAAAATGGTTCGGCGTGGTGCCGAAACCGATTAGGGTAGGCGACTTGGGAAGGATTAATGGACTGTATAGAGAGGATAGCGGTTCTTAGCCGCCTAGGAGGGAATCAGGGAAGAGGAGATGGTTGCGGAAGGAGGTGATTGAGTGGGCATAGGATACTTCAAGGATGGAAGGCACCTACCTTATTCAGCCTTCTTCGTTTCTTGTCCTCCTGGTGGTTTCGCGATGCAGCTGCTTGTTTTCACTAGCACTCACGAGCGGGTTTTCCTTGGTGGAAGCGGTGATAAACACATACGGGAGCGGCGCGGTACGAACGAGACGGCGATACAGCGGTGCGGCGCGGAGCGGTATCGAGACGGCGTTCTTAGCGAGCGGAATGTTCGAGACTGTCCGTCGCGTTCACGATCGCGGCGACGAAATCAGGCGCAAGGCAGTGCCTCTTCCAGGGAGAGGGAAAGAGAGGGACGGAAATATGATATCGCTCGCACTAGACAAGCGTGGAACGATTCATGTTGATGCGATTAGTTGTAGATAGGAAGGTAGATGGCGCTACCAGTTATAAATTGCTTAAAAAATACGTTTATTTTATGGGAGCCCCACTTTATTATTTACTTTTTTTAATTTAATTATTTATTTTGAAAGTTAATATACAACTACATATTCTGTGAAAATTTTAAGCGTCTACCTGTTACAGTTAGTAATTATGAGCAAAAAATACGAAAAAAAAACACGTTTATTGTATGGGACCCCCTGAATACTTTTTTATTTTTTATTTTTAGTATTTGTTGTTATAGCGGCTTCCGAAATACATAATTTGTGAAAATTTCAGCTTTCTAGCTATCACGGTTAATGAGATACAGCCTGGTGACAGACAGACAGACAGCGGATGCTTAGTAATAGGGTCCCGTTTTTTACCTTTTAGGCACGGAACCCTAAAAACGAAATATTTTCAAGCAGTAAAATAAAGTAGGTATATTATCAAAAATGGTATCTATACTTGACTTATTTCAATAAAACAAACATAAATATTAGTTTTCTTATTTTCTGTATCACTTGCCACGTTTTAAGCTAATGCTATTATTTAAAGTATCAATTTTATTAATCAAGTTTGCAATATTTATATCTTCATTTCAGTGTGTCGATATCAAATTAATTAAACATAAATAAGGCATATTAAAATTAATATGTAAATGTCGAAAACGTGAGGCAAAAATGTTCTACTTAATAATATTTAAATAAATTATTTAAATAATCATATGTGGTGTTCAGACTTATATGAAGATTTTAAGCTAGACTATATAATATTTATATGGCCAGAGTGAATAACGACGTCAAATAAAAATTTCAATTAATTAGATGCTAACCAAGGATTATCACTTTTCTTATAAAATATGGATAAGGAATTCTATACTCTAGGCTACATTTATTGTAATATATTAACGTCTAACTGTCCTATTAATGGGGAGCTTATGATTGTTGATTTTTCAATTAAATTTTAAAGTAACTAATGTTCTGTGAAAAAATTAATAATTATTACTAGAAACCATGCAAAATTAGTAATAATTCTTAAAAACGTACAGGGGATAGGGAACATGACAGCTACAAGGTACTATAATAATCAATATAAATACAATGAATTATTCCCCATGGTAGGTGTAGACACTTAAATGACCTGATTTGGACCTTAAAAGCTCCCATATATGTATGTTACTTACTTATATTACGTTATAAGTATTTTCTAGTTAAGTAAAATTTAAAACTGAAAATATACATAGCTACAACCTCTGGACATCGGGTAAAATAATTAAACATATCATGAAGAATCACTTGCGTTATATTTACTTAGTAAATCGTCACATTAGAACACACCTTATTACGCCGACAAGTCTCGGCAAATATGACTTTGTATCTTCCGTATTAAATAATGTAATAAAAATATGAAACATAAATATTCTAATCAAATTAATTTTAAGGCTAAAATAAGTTTCAAAAAAGAAAGTTTACAAACGTCCAAATTATCATAACACTAAAGCTAAGTAAATCAGAAGGTCGAAGGGCAGTAATCCACCATTAAAACGGTTGACAAAATAATTAATGTTCTTATAATCGCCGGTAGTGTTTTGAGACCAGATGCTACCAAATATGGGATAATCTTAATCTTCTTCTCAGAAACAAAGCGGAATACAATGGGTCGCCGCCTAGCTATTAACACATTTATTTTCAATTAAAAGAGACAGATGACCAACAGAAGTGAAAGTTGATTAATCGGCAGCCTAACTATCACTAATATACCATTAATCATAATCTCATCGCTTTGGGTGTGCATAATATAAATTATATTTAAAATCAGCTGACACAGCTACAGATTTATGACAGAATGTCGCCGATGATGTATCGTAAGCACTATTTTATTATTAACAGCCATATATATTTTATTAGCTAATTTAGGGTCCCACGATACAGTGACCTGGTAGACGACTTAATTGCTTTATAGCTTTATTTTCGATCACTAGTTATGTTGCAATAAATGAACAGCTGTTCGAGACATTGTATGAGGAAAAGGCAATAGCTTTTTTTAACACATGAGTCCACAATGTGGTATCAATAAAGGTGTCATCGGTTCAAGACCAGACCACCGTATAGCCATACCCACTTTTTGATGTCAGTAAGGGACCAGCGCTTTGATGCTGGTCACTTACTACGTATTGGCTAGCGCATTTGGTTTCAATATTTTTACAGCGATGATAGAACGGTCACAAGATTCTTACAGCTCAGTAAAGCTTAACTTTTTAAACCCAGCCGTCTATTTGCTAGTTCATCTCCACTATTAAATAAAGAAGGTAGTAATCACATGAGTTAAAATAAAGGAATCGTCAGTACGTCGTCAGTTTACAGACCATATCCAATATGGTCTGTAAACCAAAATGATTATAACAAGACACAAAGAACTCGAACAATATTCGGTTAATATAGCCAATAGCTATGCCATATAATTAAAAAGATACTCGGTGTTTACATAATAAAAAAATTACAAGCGCAACACAATTGCCAATTTGCTAAATCAGTGGTATAAAGACCCTCAAAAGCTTATTATACAACACAGTCAATAAAAAAAACCTTAATTCAAGGAGGCTTCGCGTGAAGCACGGCTGTTTTTCAATGTTGTGTTTAATTAACACTGCATTTGGTAAACTATTATCATTATCATAAATGCCAGTAGAGTAATATATTGTTAAAATACCGGCCAGTGTATATATCACGTCATTTTTTGCCACTCAGCAAATACATTATTTAATTTGCACCTATACTTATAAATTCAGGAAAACATGCATACTGTGAAAAAGTTTACATTTAAAATCCAAATTGCAAAGGGTATTGAATGTAATCATGCACAAGCAAATAATTTAAAGATCGATAATAACAAATTCAAGCATCACAAATACGTGTATCACAGAACATTAATTCGAAAGAATCGATCCGGCTGATTAAATCACTTGGCCCGCGGAACTAAACAATTTAATAAAGAAACCACAATGATTAATTATACGTGTAGTCCTTTATACAGATGGATATTCGACATATTGAACTTTTGACCAGGCGGTGACCTTAACTTTTACTGTCACCGTTACTGTCCGTATTTATCACGCGTGTATACTGGCTGCGCTATGCTGGTGCCGGTGCCGAATTAAATTAAAAAGAAACACACGTTTCTGGCAGCCGTTTTTATTTGTGTTTATTTCTACAAATAATTGTTAACGATTTTGTTGTTTTCACTTTTATCGGACGAATCAAAACAAGCTAGTGCGGGAAGTAGGCACATTTTTTCAAATACCTTAATTACACCAGCTATATTTTATTATAAGGTAATATATTTTAATTATGGTAGTGTTTATTTTTTATTTTGCGTAGGTATTTATACGCCATATAAATTATGTAACTACCTACCCTTTACTTATATTACATTTTTTGACTTTAAATATAGAGGAATGCTGGAGTTGTGCCTAATCTTAGGTTGAAAATCCTGTCCCCCCGTGGGATCTCCACCTTGTCGTGGTGGTGGGGCTCAGTAACCGTGGATTGATCACCCGCGGTGAAGCTAAGAGGGATCCAGGAGGGGACGCTCCGCGTGGGCTTGGAGGGGCCTGCGTAGGATGCGTCCAACGGTGCGGGTGCGGGGGACAGTTCTGTCTGTCCCTCGCAGTCGGGTGCGGTCGCGGGAGGAGAGGCGTGTCGGTGTTGCGTTGCCGCGCGCCCTATGTCCCGCGACCAAATGGGGGCGCACCATTCGATGCGTCGCGGTGGGGCCGCAGAGGAAGAGGAGATGCGGTGTTGCGTTGCCGTCCTCCCTATCCTCTGCGGCCGCTGGGCGTTTTGGCGGCGGAGTCCAACACCTTAATCCGTCGCCAAGGGGGTTTTGTTCGTGGCCCGCCTGACCATCTGGCGGGCCAATACCCGTCGGAGGGTGGCGACGAGTGCTTTGGTGATGCCCCACCCTTCGACATACGGGTACAACGCGGAAGTCGAGGTGGTTTTTAGTGGAAACACCACATACTCCGCCTCTTATTTCCCCCAAGAGTCGGAGATCCGAAGGGATTTTCCACCTCGTAAAACAAAAAAAAAAAAAAAAGGTTGAAAATCCTGTATAAATAAATGACAAAGAATTAAGCAGCACGTGAGTTACCACGTTATATATATTAAAAGAAATTTCGAGAATAAAGTACCTACTTTTACTTTATAATGAATTAAATATAATATAAAAGATTAACCAGCTTTTGAATCTACCCTAACTACATTCAGAGTACCTACCGTACCTGTCCAGCCGCAATATATTTACATCCACAGTCCCCTACGTATTCGCCACTTGAGTGAATCCCTAGAGATACATTACACCAAGATTAGCTACCGTATGAGACCGCCGCGCTGTTCAAGTAGTGGTCCTTGTAATCTGTGTCAGATACCCCGTGGCTAATGTAGAACAAAAATCAATTCATGGTTTCATTTACAATGATGCCTTATGATTCATGCAGTATCTAGTACACAATGATTTGTACATGTGAATGAAACATGTAGGTAAGGTCAAAGAACAGTGCTCTCAATTTGATAATTATTCAAATGTATAATTTAGTGCGTCCCGGCTGCATATTTCTATAAATAAAATAATCAGGCCAGACTACCCATCATTTATTCCGTATCAGTGAATCATTAATAGATGTATTGCCACGCGGTAAATTAAACGTTCTAACCGTTAGAAGGTACCTTTTTCGTAGATAATTGATAGCCAGCGATTTAAAAACTCTCGATTATACATTCGGCTATCTTTCAAAGCAAGCCGAACACAATGCTAAGAATAGAAATGCCAGTTGCCATTCGCAATAATCAGCAGCGATTGGCACAATTCAGCAGCGTTTGTAGAAGTCATCACTTTGAGGATGGCACTTTTTGTGGCATTCACATCAAAGTACTACCGTGCTTCGGAAGCACGTAAAGCCAACGGCTGCGATTCTTGCCGCAGGATAAGAATCTCCAGGCCATGTCGGACGGCCTACAAAATCCGACACGATAGATCACACTACGTTACCTACTTCATATTACTAGGTACTCATGGAAAAAAGTAAAGTGATAAAAGATTTCAGTGGCGAGTTGTTAAGCCTCTGATATCCTTACTTACCTTACGGTACGCAACTGTACAAGTACTTCTCCGAACAAGCTAGTTTGTTTACGAGGACACCAGCAGTTCATTCGAAATGTATGTGTCACTCATGTGAGTGTTATACATTCATATTGACTACTACTAAACTAGTATTAAGTAAATACATCGAAGTACTTGGACAGTGATATAAAAATAAATGTGTAATGTATATTCAATGCTGTGTCATTGAAAATAGAACCTTATAATTTAGAAATCTGATATCATTTAATGACACTATTTAGTCAAAGGTCATGTTCTAATTTGTTTTTGATATTTATAGTCACATTAAGATCTTACATTAAATATTATAGTTATCATATTAAATATCAATTTACTGGTTATTGTAAAGCATACATATGTATAAACTCTAAAAATTCATGAAACATGATATAAGTAATTAAAACTATTTTGATTGCTGCTAAAAAGAAAGAACGTAGAAAACAACTTATCTACTTGAATTACATGTAAGTATACATATTTATGTGTACCACTGTATTTAGTTTCCAATCCATTCATATTAACACATTAACAATTTATGTGTTTATTAGCAATGAAACTGAAATTAATAATAGACTTATGAGTAATTAAAATGAGCAAGCTTGGGGTAAAAGCACCAATTGCCTAAAACTAATATATCGTTATACCTAAAAATAATGTATGTATAAAAGTAATTAAATTCTTCATCCTTCTAGCATTATCCCAGTTAGAAAACAGGCTCCGCTTTCTAGTCTAACATAATCTAACTGAATATTAGCGATACCACAGAGCGACTACCTGTCTGACCTCCGCAACTCAAAGGGACAGCTATATTCAATGGTTTAGACTAGTGTCAATTAATTCATAGGTACTGACTCCCTGATGACGACTCTCAAAAATCTTCATGACAGACAGGATCGATGGCTTAACGTGCAGCAGATAATTTACAATTCAATACGCACATGACTCTGAAAAGTCATTGGTGCGCGCCGTGTATTCGAACCCGAAACCTCTGCATGGCAATCTGTCGGTATGGCCCTTTGTATAAAAGTTATAAAATAAAATAAAATTGGAAAATATTTTAATTAAACTACCGTACATTCAGGATTTAATCAATCTGAAGAGAGAATCTGAAAAATCTATCTGATTTTGATGCGGCAGATTTTATAAACATTTATGCAAAAGAGCCAAGTAACACTCTTTTTGGTGAATACTTCGGCGAATTTGGTCACAGTAGCTATAATATTGCCGTGTTTGGGAATTGTTCTTGATAATTATATTTGAAAAATAAAAAAATAACTAAAACGAAACTATGAGAAAAATAAAATTTAAGTTCCCTCAGCCTCTTTAGTTTTAAATTATATTATTTAAGATGAAAATAACAAATTTACACTGGCCCTTTCGGTGAAATTCTGTACCTACATGCTTACTTACAATGTCGATTATAAAATATCCTGCGGTAATCAGAAATTGTTAATCGGCCGTCAATCACCATGATAAAAGACCTCTTCACTCTGTTATTATGTATTCATATTCACTAACCTTTAAATAAGTAGCATAATTCGAAACATAAAATCGTGTATAAAGTAGGTCGATTGTTGGCGATTTTACCCAACTTTGACCTGTATCCGGTAAACTTTAACTTGTTAACGATTCGGTCATGGCCACGAAATATCAAAGTCAATAGGGTCATAAGGAACAAAACAAACAACTTTATATAATAATATAAACAATCCGTTATTTATAAAAATATTGTCAATCAAATATCATATTACATGTTGTTCTATCACAAAACAATAACATTATTTAATATACATTAATATGATTAAATTATTGTATAATTGTTAAAGAATTAGGAAGGAGTGGATGTGATGGATGGCACTGTACAACGTGTTCCGACAACGGTGTCTATTAATTAAGCATAACCAATAAATAATATACAATTATGTTTTAGATGATAGACCAATTAAGCCTTATTTACATAATAACATTTCACGATAAGCTTTTTTGGATTTTTAGTATTCAATTTTGTATATAATATATTGCGTTTTTTAATTGAATATTAAGTATTTACGCATTTAGTTCTAGATATATTAATGTAGATTCACACTAGTATTGAGTAAAACATGTTCGTATGATATTTGTGACCGTTCGTTTATTTCACACAAATCATAAAGCTGACAAGATAATAGTTTGAATACTAGATCTGGCGTAAATCTAATATATCTTATAAACATATACAAAAACCAACAAGATCGTGCTTTGGAAAACAATAATTTAAATGTATAATTTGAACAGTCAATATAATTATAATAAAGATTTATTTTATACACTACTCTATAATTAACCAATTTTGTTTGAAACCAAACCGTTCATGTGTTATGCAAAACCTGTCTCGATGCTTCGACAAATTAATTACCAGTGTCCCTGTTTCACTGAAACATGGGCAATGAATTTAACTTAGGTCTGGATACTAAAAAAAAAAAAAAAGTGTTTTTTGTGAATCGTGCACTTTTTGTTAAATGCCACGATTAGGCTTTATTGGCTATGCCTTGCTGCGAAATCGAGAAGTAAAGCAACATCTATACTAGACTACTTATTTGCTCTATTGATAACACCAATATCTTAGTTCACCTTTGTGCATCAATAACTCCAAAATACTACATAAAGTCCTGCTAAGCTAATATACTTTTATTGTATTCACTCATTAACATTCCATGAAAAATCCCGGAGTCATAAAAGTAACATAAAGCGGAAAATAACATAAAACTATTCCATAAATAGGTTCCCTGTTTGGCTCTTCAACCGACTTCAATAAAGATGAAGGTTCTCATTTAGAGTCTATGTATCCCTTTACACTGTCAAGTTGCAGAGCTTGCAAGAAATTTAGAGAAATTACATATTAATATTTTGATGCGAAAGCAACATGCACAGCACGAAAACAAAGCACTCAACACGAAACCCAGATATTAATAATACAGGTGAGCTTTTGTATTGACAAATACAAAACCACATAGGAAGCGTTACCATCTTCCTCATTCTATTGAAGCTGACGTTGTTGAAATACAAGCAATATCAAATATTCTTGTAAATAAAAAAAAAAACGTGTTGAGTGTTTTGTTCTGATAATTATTTACACTTTGTGGTTTAATAGAATGCCTACTATTATTTTTCCTGTTTGTGATTTTTCTATTTTAAGTCAAGTTTACAGTCCACGCTCTGTCCACACTGGGCAGAACATAATTGAATAAGTAAAACAAAAAGAATAATTTTGCATTCTTTACAATGAACTCATTATGTACTTCCACCATTGACCATAATTCTCCCGCATTAGGCCTAAATCCTGTATCGCGGGGGACTTTACAAACATACAACTAACGGACACAATGAACACTCAGACTCGAAACAACAATTTATGAATCACACAAAGTGTTGTCTCGTGTGGGGATCGAACCCACAACACTTCGGCGTAGTGTCAAGCGGTGAGGCGGCCGCTTAAACCACTACGCCAACCATGCAGTCAATATAACACACAGCTCTAATCAATTACACATCTTCATCATCATGTCAGCCTAGAGACGTCCACTGCTGGACATAGGCCCAAGGTTCTCCACGCAGACCGATTTTCTCCACCCGCATCCAACCGCTTCCCGCGGTCTTAACCAGATCGTCGGTCCACCTTGCGGGAGGCCTACTCTTGCTGCGTTGTCCGGTACGTGGTCGCTACTCCAGAACCCGCCTGCCCCAACGGCCATCGGTTCTTCGAGCTATGTGCCCTGCCCATTGACTTTGGTTCTCCTGCGCATCTCCTCATTTCTGATTCGATCTCGCAGAGAAATTCCGAGCATGGCGCTCTCCATCGCTCTCTGAGTGATCCTGAGCTTTCGGATAAGGCCCATAGTTAGCGACTACGTCTCAGCGCCATAGATCATCACTGGCAAGTGGCAACACACACTAGTCAAAGACTTTCGTCTTGAGACACTGCGGGATATCGGACGTGAAGATATGCCGTAACTTCCCGATCGCCGCACAACCAAGTTGGATTCGACGAAATGACCTTTTTATCGAAGTTGGACCTACCCAATTGCATCATTTGTAAGGGTAGGTAAAAGTACTTGTCGACAACTTCGAGTGTAGAGTTCCCAACCTGAATAGGAGCAGGTACGACATGGACGTTAGACATGATTTTGGTCTTGTCCACGTTCATCTTGAGACCTACTCGTTGGGAGACTCTACACAGGCCATCGAGCATTCTGCTAAGGTCTTCCATGGTCTCAGCCATGACTACGATATCATCATCAAATTGGAGGTGAGTGATATACTCGCCGTTGATGTTGATGCCGAGTCCTTCCCAGTCCAGAAGCTCGAAAACATGTTCCAGCGCAGCGGTGAAGAGTTTCGGAGATGTAACATCTCCCTGCCTCACCCCTTGCTGTAGCCGAATAGGTTTTGAGCTTTCGTACTGAAGGCGGACTGACATGGTGGCCTTTTCGTACATATACGCAAAACACAAATAATAGAATGCTCTTTTCAGATTAATCTACATTTTAATGAATTTTAACGGTTACCTACACTTTTAGTTAAGGTACGGATTATAGTCTATTGAAATGTAAATTTTTTTGGGCTTAGGGTGCATTTGTCAGAGTACACAAGTTTATTTTATAGATGTCTAGAGGGGGTTAGTACAACGTCAAATCCAAGTTTGTGGGGTCGCAGCCCTCGTCCTGCGGCCGCCACCTGGAAAAGAGTGGTACAAATGCCTGTCTGACCTCCGCAGCCCAAAAGGCTTAGACTAGTGTCAGTTTATTTTAGAGGTACACAATGACAGTCGTTATAGGGCGTCAGTATCTGCATGACAACCGGGACCGACGGATTCACGTGCTCTCCGAGGCACGAGACAAGCGATATAATTAACGAAAAAAGAAAAGATAACTATTATTTTCATTAAATAAAACCGACAATAAATTTAAAGCGAATGATCTAGAATTATTGTTCCACATCATTGTTTCCCTTTGCTGTTTTTCATTCTCTGATATTCCTATTTTAAAATCTTTTAAGACGACATTAAGACTTCAGCTAATTATTTATTTTATTTATTGATTTATAGACTCACGCCTGTATACCCGAAAGGGTAGGAAGAGGTAATATTACACCCACATTTCGCCATGAGGTCCCACGTAATAGGGGGTGAGCCTATTGCCGTACCGGACACATTACTAGACTCCGTGCTAAACCCAATAACATTTTGCCCGACCCGGGAATCGAACCCGAGACCTCCCGTTCCCACGCGCACATTTATGCCGCGAGACCAAAGAGGCAGTCAAGACTTCAGCTAATAATCCTCGCTTTTAGGGAACGGCACTAATGACATCATATTATAATAAATTATCAATCAATCTCAAAAATAACGATGAAACAACATTTTTTATGACCTTTTAATTATTCTAAACAGACGTCTTAAATTATTTACGACTGTAATAAATAATTGTTCAGTTAAGCACATTTTAGTATATTTTTAAACTTATTGTTATCGAAAAACAATCATGTACATAAATTAATTAATTAATATAATCAGGGTTATATACAAGTGTAGCTGTAGGCAATAGGTACCATAATCAGGAAGGTTCATAAAGTATATTTTTTATTGTTGCCAATGTCTATAATAAGGTATCGACAGCTTGAGGTTCCTAATTAGACGACTTATACGCATAATTATTATACGCTGTAGTATTTAAAACATGCAGTTTTTTATGGGTGCATCATATGTTGTGTTTGTAATAGTTGATAAATAGTTACATTCTTTTTCATTTTATATGATAGTCGTACATGGCTCTATATCCATAGCACGCACAATACTATGCATGTAATAATCGATTTTAAACTTTCGCGATTTGTATACATCATACAAAATAAATTAGCGGGTCTTAATCGCGTACAACTAACTTATATAAGGTATAAATACCTATTTGTACCTGAAGTAAGGAGAGTGCCGGCGTACATGCCATATCTAAAGGGAGTGACGGACAAGGTTGGAACAGAACTCAAGAAATACTCCATCAAGACTGTATACAGTCCGCTCTCTAAGATTGCACACAATCTGCGTACCCCAAAGGATGTCATTCCTCTCCAAACACCTGGCGTCTACAAAGTCGATTGCAGCTGTGGTAGTTCATATATCGGGCAGACTAAGCGTACAATCGCTGAAAGAGTAAAGGAACATATCGCAGCTGTAAAAAAACCGACAGATTAATAAGTCGGCGATAGCTGAGCATTTGTTGGAGTCTGGACCAAACCACTGGATAGAACTGCATCAACCACAAGTCTTATCCACCGATCGTCACTATTACTCCAGGATAGTACGTGAAGCGGTAGAAATCAAGAAACATAACAATTTCAACCGGGAGGATGGATATAGATTATCGGCTACTTGGAATCCAGTCATCAGCAAGTGTAGACACCGCCGCAGTGATAAATCTCAACAGTGTGTAGACGTCATTAGTGTAGGGTGTCGGAGTACCGACATTGCGAACTTAAATAAAGACCAAGTGAGGGTAGGTGCCGAAACCCGCACTTCCACAAGACGGCGCTGAGCTCTCATCAGTCTCTCCGCGACCACGCTCGGTGCAAGACGAGCGAAACGTCGGAACCAAATAGGTATTTATACCTTATATAAGTTAGTTGTACGCGATTAAGACCCGCTAATTTATTTTGTATGACTATGCATGTATTTTATTTAAAAACTAATTATTCATTGAATATAATAACTACACCATCACCACAAAATTGCTTTCAACATCCATCCGTCGACGGTTGCCTGGAAGAAATCGCCCTTAGTGATACGGCCGCCATTTGTGCATAAATCGTAGTTTAAAGTTACTTATTAATGTACAGTCGCGGTCTGAAAGTGTTTACCACCTTAAGGTTTATAATTGCATGAACACATCAATGGCACAAGGACGACGATATTGTATAGGCAAGCAATCTATAATAACATGCGTTGCGTAGCAACTGGTGTCAATAACGATTTATTACTCCACATTTATAATATACGTTCATTTAAAACAAGCGTGATATTTACACTGAAACTAAAATATTTTTAGTCTTCAAATAATGTAATTTTAAACTTGCTATTTACGATTTTGGTATTTGTTATTAATAAGTTTATCAAATGACTTTTACATTGACAGATTATAATGAAAGGGATGGCGAAAATACGACATCCTGAATATAAAACCTTTTTGAAAAAAAATACAATATTTATATCGTCTAGCGTAAGACTGCCTCGTTGGTCTAGCGGTAGTGCATACGACAGCTGATCATGAGGTCTCGGGTTCGATTCGCAGGTCCGGCTCGGAAAATGTTGCTAAGGTTTTCTGTTAAGAATTTCTTAGTGACAAATTATTAGGAATTTCTGTCAAGAAATTCTTAATAATTAGCCCGAAGTTGGCGGTGTTTCACCCCCGTGCATCAGAAAGCTCGTTAAGCAGTCCCGGCTGTCATGATCTGTGGCAGTCATTAGTGGGAAGTCAGTGCCCTCAAATAAACCTACTGACTACTGGTCTAACCTTATAATGATGTTAGATGGCAGTCGCTTCGTGTAAAAACTGATATTCAGTCAAATCTCGGTAGACCAGTAATAGCAGGCCCTGGGCTCCGAAGCGCAGCCTTGGGATGCAACTAAGAAAATCAGGGCGCGGTCAGATTGTGAGCTATAATGATAGTGAATGGTATGCTAGTCACGTTAAAGCGCATGCTGATCACATAAGTGAGCTTTTGTTTAGATAGTACCATTTTATTATAATTTTATAATAATATTAAAATACAGAACTTTTACAGCAAAATAAATGCAATTCTGTCACTATGTCAAATTATTTCATCGACCTAAAAATATACATACTCTTTTTGTTTGAATCGATGCCTTACCAATGATTGAAAGGTAATAAGTACTCAGATACAGCATTTTAGACCTTGCTGAACCCAGCGTGACAAAGAATGTAATTTGAAAAGTGGTAAACATTTTTAGACCGCGACCGTACTGTCTTTTGTTGTGTAATAAAGTATATATCTACCTATCCAACTAATACTTCACACACTGACGGTGCGACTGGTCCACCAATTTAAGGTCGCTCAGCGAGCTATGGAGAGGGCTATGCTCGGAGTTCCTCTGAAGGATCGAATTCGTAATGAAGTGATCCGACAGAGAACCAAAGTAATCGACATAGCTCAAAGAATTAGCAAACTGAAGTGGCAGTGGGCCGGCCACATATTTCGAAGAACCGATAACCGTGTTCTATAGTGGAGACCGCGCCTTGACAAACGTAGTGTAGGACGTCCTCCGGCTAGGTGGAGTGACGATATACGCAAAGTGGCTGGCAGCGGCTGGACACGAGAAGTCGAAAATCGGGCTCAGTGGCGTGCCATTGGAGAGGCCTATATCTAGCAGTGGACTCTTGCGGGCTGATGATGATGGTGAACTAATACTTATCTTCCACGAGTGGATTTCGCTTATTTCGAGAATCTATACTAGAAGCTACTATTTAAGCGACAAATATGCGGCAATAATGAAGTTCTGAACGTTAAGGGGTTGCCATCGTTGACGTTTTGCATTGGGCTTTTTTGATCGGCCTTCTTCTATCCTAGATCCTACGATTAGCTAGTCTACATAAAAGATTGTTAAAATGTATAACAAGCACACATTATTATACATTCAAGCGATAAGTGCACTCATTGAAATTTACTTCATATGTAAAATTTCATATTCATATATTTTTTATATTCGTGCACAATAACTAATTTAAGCTTATCCTAAAATTTCTAGACGTTTTTCGGTGTATTTACTATTACTTACGATTTGCTCCGAAATTATACTTAACCAAAATGAAGGAATCGCTATCTTGGGTCCAATAACAATATTATTCGTTATCCAAATCAAGCAAAATGTTGGCTGAATAACTTTCATTTTCTGTCTGACACTTTCAATCAAAGTCAAAGCCGAAGTCAAAATCCTTTATTCATTTGGGTCGCAACGTGACGCTTATGAACGTCAAAATAATAAATTCATAAAATAATTACTTAAAGACTCTACATTTACATTTACTGCCACGTTCGCAAAGCAAGGGCGTAGAACCATGAGAAAGAACGGGCAATAAAACTCACGGTCACTCTTTTTCATCGCCAGGTCTTGCATAATACACATAATTTACATTTTGTAAGTTGCTGCAACTGTTACATCTTCTATATCACTTGTATATATTTACTGTACATAATAATAGTCAAGCATAATTCTTAATTTTAATTTTGATGTTCATTTAGGTAGCCTCCTCAGAATAGACATGGTGAAACAGGAGCAACCACTTACATTATATATACCTAATAATGCAGGCAATCCGCGAAAGTGATCAGAACCATGATGGAAAGGATGCAGTTAAATATTAAAATGTAATACCAGCCCGCAAGACCGTCATCGAGCAGTCATAGCAAGTAGCACCCGTTCACGAGTATGACGCATGTGCCAGCCATCATCCCTCATATTAGAGGGACAGGGATGACCCGACACACGACGCCACCACAAGAAATGACATTTTAGTGAGCATGACGACAACGGTATACGAACCGGCAGTAAGAAACAATCTATTGGTATACTGACCATGATCGCCAATTACCTACATTTTCCAGATCGTTATTATTAACATAAATTACTGGAACGCGTGAGGGAATGCAAATGTAGAAAGATTTTTTTGAAGCTGACAAGTGAACAATGATATGATTAGGGATAAATAATGTTAAACTACATTTAACAAATCATAAAAATATCCAAATCCTGCAAAAATCATGTCCAATAGCAAGTATAAATAACTAACCACCATTTCAGTGACATATTCTTAGTACAGAAGAACGAAGAAGAAGTTTACGAATAATTTAATAAATATTCACAATAATATACATTTTTAAGATTGCTGTTACTTAGTTGTAAGCTTCAATAACTGAATTTTCTTTATTTGCACTACAATATGCGTATGTTATTTTATAAGGCAAGTCTCAAAGCACTTCCTAGTTTCCACCCACGATGCCATTAAACAATCAATCATTATTGAAAGAAGCACCGCAAAGTTTATTTACTTCACAGAAATATGAGTAAGGGTAATACTGCCGGATTTCCTAATACGGGATTTTACAATCTTCTGCTAACATAAATGCAAACAAGCAATGGACCAGCGATTAATCCAAAATATGTTGTCGAAATCTTAAACATCCTAATAGCGGAGATATATATACATTTTAGAATGTTCTTTATATGAAAAGATAGCAATGAGACTCTTTTAGTGAAAAGCGCACTGAATTACGACTCAGTTTCTCTCAGTACTGTCACTTCGCAAGTTTTATTTATTTACGAATTGAGATACACAAAGTACATCAACATACCTACTCAATTATTATTTATAGTGCGTTTGGTACCCTGAAAACAACCTTGATTCGATTATTTGCTATTTTCCTGTGTTGAAGAGATATCTTCCCATATTTCTTATACTTTATTGATTTCCTGATAGAACATATTGTCATTTAATAATCCATACATAGGACTATTAAGTTAACTCATTTATTAATTAGCTGGACGATTGATTTATCAAAACGGTAGCTTTGTATATTTAATATTTGTATTATTAAAAAGTCATATATCATACAGTGTTAATGAGAGTAGGCGGACAACACTTTGCATGTGATAAAATAAACAAAAAATACTAAGAACAATGTACTGGCATATCAATACTATAAAGACTCCTGTACATAAGCTGACGAAAATCGCGGCGAATTCGCCGTGAAAATTTACGATCGTCGGAGGAGTATAAAGCACTATGGAAGCTTGCTCACGGACATGATTTACTTACGGTGTGGCGCCGCCACTGTGATCAAACCGTAGTACAAACATTTTATGGAAATCGTTCATCAGTGTCGAATAAACGGGATATAAACGGAATAATCGGAAAATATTGTTTTGAGCGTTCTAAGAACGTTAATTTACTTTTTGGAATTATGAACTTAGGTTCATAATTCCAAAAAAAACATAGTATTTATTTATTTAGATAAATAATACTATGTTTAAATAAAGGTTTATGATACTTGTGATAAAAGCCCGAACATACAAACATGTGAACATGGTTTGTGGATGAACTCATATGATTCGAGTACGGCGTGGCGAGCTTGTCGTATCAGAGAAACACGGTAATCAAACCGTGCCATGAAGAGCTATAATGAATATTTCAAAAAATGTTTACAACGTGCTAAAATACCCACCGTAATAAAAATTCACATAAACTGTCTTCTTTTGTAAAAAATATGTATTTCTTCGACATATTTATGGAACAAGAAATTGTATGGTTTTACCCCACTGATGCCTAATTGGGGCAATACAGCCCAATTAAAAATAACTTTTTAATGCTGGTCCTTAAAATATATTAAGTCTGTAGAGCCCAACTTACCAGTTGGCACATACCAAGTATTGCAACACACAATACCTAATGATAATTAGATTTTAAAAATATTGTACCAAATATTGCCACACAATACTAACTGATTGTTCGATTTAAATAGTACGTACGTACAAGACAACAAGGCGGCAACGGCTCAGTCTGCAAAATTATATTTGAACTTCAGGAAACATTTTACGCTAGCAGTAACTGACCCAACGAACTAAATAGCACGTGTGACCGTTACTTAATAATATAATTAAAATCAATCAATATACTATTTAATGAGACATTATGTTCAGATTCTTATAATTACAATACAAGATTCGGGTAATATGTCACGGAATTGCTTTGCTATACGCTCGTAAATTAATCAATAAAATTGATATTTGACAGTTAAATAAACTAAACGTATTATATATTTTTAAATATAATTATGAAATATGTGATGTGAATATGGTTAAAGCAGGAAATATTGATTAAATCGCTTCAATAAGTGAATTCAAATGTATAGCAATGATAGAGGGTCTACTCAACCTTCAGGTTCGTTTCTTACAAACAAGGAAAAACAGACGTGTCAAGGATTTCATTTATTGCATTATTTTTACGATCGCAACGCACAGTGCGCTGGTCAAAAGTTAGCAAGCAAAAATATGTCAGCAAACTAAGTATATACATAATAAATCTTACATAATCCTACATGCTTAGGCGATATTGTACTTAAGTCGCTTCACTTAGTTGAAATTCTTATCATATAAAATTGCATCATGGTTGAATATTGTATGATACCAGTCTATGAAAATTACGTGTAACAATCTCTTAAGCATTGCTTTAGGCCGTAACCACAGTGCGTGGCTATGATCCAAAAACTATGTTTTGTGCACAAAAAGATCACAATTGTACTTAAAAAGCCACTCATACATATTTATACAGGCAATTAAGGCTAGTTAATATCAACATGAAGAAGCAGATTCGATCAGGAAATTACACATCTCACAAAATATCGATATAACTGTTGCAGTATTCTGTTGCATTTTATTTGGTCAGTGAGAGTGTTGGATGCATTATCCCCTTTTCTGACTCCCTCATCCCGCTCCGCCTCCAAATCCTCTTTTCTAAAGGCCTGTGACTCCTTTGGTGCTGCAGGTGTCCATCAGCTATAGTAGTCGCTTACCATTGGGAAATTAATCCCCTCGTTTGCCTACGACAATATCAAAAAAGTTTAAAGACTAAAACCCGACTACGTCAAAATGGGGTCTACAAAGAGCTCATTCAGATACAAATCCAGAAAAGTATAAGTACAGAAATGCTCAAGCTAGAGCCGTGAGCGCACCGTAAGAACATACAAACATAAATACATAGACTGCCAAAAACATAACCCTTCCTTTTGGCTTCGCCGTAGTCGGGTAAAAATAGACACCACAGATCATTTATACGTCACACAAAATAACTGCGAGACATGAAGGTATAGCAAAGAACTCACGGTATATTTTTTTGAAGCACAGGGAATCAACAATATAAGAGACGATGTATAGGATCATCATATCAGAATCCTTACGTTTAGACCATATCAATCTAACAAAATATTACAGCCGTTAGAGACTTTCTCCATATCGATGGGTAATAGCCAAAATACCATACACTTGATGCGATATTAGCAAAGGAATAAAGACTTATCTTGTCATCGTTCGCTAAGTACAGCAGGGTACCCCACAAGTATTCATAGGCAAGCAGTGAGGTATACCGTCTGTATATAAATGGTTTGGTTTTCAATAACTTAGAACTAGTATAGAATGCAAAAAAACACTGACTAAGAAGTACGTATTCCTGTAGGATATGCTATTATCGTGAGTATAAATCTACTTGTATCTATAAAATGGTTAATTTTTAGAAATACATATATATTTTTTTCATATTTAAATATGGCCTTCTTGAAGGTTCCCTGATATGAATATAATATTATAATAGATGCACAGTCACGTACGATCGTTGGGCTCTTTTGAATATTTGTAAAACAGTTACAGTAAAACCTTTGACCCACTGTGGCTCAGTGTCATCTCAGAAAAGCGGTTAGCACTGTGAGCCCGAAGGTTACATTAGCTATGGCTTACCTACGCATTTAGTTTTTATAAAACCAATAAACGCCTCATACAGTGTTTCTTACTGATGAAGGGAGGAAGTAAAGTAAACAATATACTTATTGATTTTATATATTTTATATATATTTAATTTTTCCAATTTGCTTGTGTTTAAGTGTTAAATAAATCATATTTTATATTCAGGTACGTAAATTAAAATGATTGAATTTAGTAGTTTCACTTCTGTTGATAGAAGTAAGTTATCAAAAACGATCATGCGTGGGAGCCAAGCTAAATACGATTCGTAATTTGGTCTTTTATGTTTCCTTTGACTTTAAGGATTAAATTAGAATATTAAGATATAAATCATCTCGTTTTGACAGATTATATCGAAATGTTGAAATAGAATCACAACAAATATGGAGAAACAATATTTTGCGGTAATTTCTAATTGTGTCCCATAAACGTTTGGTAATATTCAAACTTTGCTAATATGCCGTAAGAAATGTTTAAACATAATCTTTGGGCGCCGGTACGGACGTCATGGGAAGCATTTTGTTTATTCTGAGAACGGATTAACTGATGTAACACGTTTCACGTACAACTAACAGATAATAGTACATAATAGGTAGGGGAAATCCGTTTAGAGTAAATATATAGACAGATATATTATTATGAATTTAATTGCGCTATTAAGGAATCTATTTTGTTTTATTTATGTACTTTTTTTTTTCTTTGCCATGTGTCTTAATTACCTTCTTGTTATTCTTCTTACTGATTTGTCAATCTAGTTAATTAAATAATATCAAAATCAAAATATAATCTATGATACCTCTATTTATTACTCTAACGTCACAAATGTAAACACATTTCAATAACCATTTGACGATACTATTCTAAAATTGTATCCTATCTTTACGTACAAATACATGCCTTTCTACAAAAGAATATGCTTATCATTTACTTACGACAAGACAAGTGATGATTCAGCCGAAATAACAATACCAAAATAAAATTAAGAATGAACCACTGATAGGCTGATCATGATCAATCTACAGATAGCTATTAATTTATCATAAGTACAGCTATAGAACACGGTTACCTATATATTGTAATTCTCATCATAATGGTCAATTGAAGGCTTACCGTTGTACCTATACTTGTGACAGCAGATTGAAGTTTCGCGAAGCCCGGTCGGTGACCTCGTTTAGTTTTTTTACTTGTACGCATTTCTTGCAATGACTCATCTTGCATTATAACGATTCATCGAAAGATGCAGAATTATTGAGCTCGCCTTTTATTGTTCACTTTTTACCTTCCGACAATGTTCCTGGGTTATTTGTATTATGTTTCTCTATCCAATAATAACTCTAACAATGACTAACACTTTGGACTAAACATGAATTGTTGATGGATGTCTGATATAAACTCATTTTCAGCTGTTTATAAAATATTATGTTTAAGCCAGGGAAAGTTTCTACCTTCCAAAATAAAAATAATATTTAAACATAACAAGAAGATCGGATGGCAATAAGCAGGTATGCTATATCAGATTGAATATTATGAGAATATGTTCGTATTTACATATGCATGAGAAGAAAGGATATAATACTATAGTTTTGTATATGATAATAAACTTATACTTAAACAAATTGCATTCTTCGATAATAATAAGGAATTATATATAAATATCGGGTAAAACATAAAGGAAGGTATTGAAAATTGAACACTGCTGTTTTAATATTCATGCATTGTCGTTTGTCTTTTGTTTTATTTTGCTAGCTTGCGGTTAACATAAGCGCTACCCGTCTACCTATCTAGTTATTTGTATTCTAGTTTTTTATATTCAACATGATACATCTCGTAAACAAAGAGCACATTTAGCAAAGTAAAGCAAAATAGTCAAATAAAAGTATTATAATCCAAATATAATTTATAACACAGACTAAGCTGATTATGTCTGCTAATAATTATTTACTGGTCGATTTATACAATTAAATGGGCAAACATATTAAAGAAACGTTTGGAAGAATCTAGAAATACTTACGCAGTATGTCGAAAAGACTACGGCTACATTACCGTTGATATAAGATTTACATGTATATAATATGCCCTATACAGTCGAAACGGTGAACTTCAGTCAGCCTTTAACCAATTACACCTTCGATTGCCTTCCTTTCTCCAACAAGCCAATATTTCCGTAAATATTTTTTTTTACTTAAGAATATAAGATTTTTTTGTATGTCGATCAACAATATGTATATGACTCAAAGCATTACAAAACAAACAAACAGAGAAAGTGAAAGATATAAACCGTTTGAGAGTTGTCAACGTACATAGATAGATTACGAGTAGAGCAGAGATCAAAATGAAAGTTATTCTTAGAATCATCGCATTCTATTATTTGAATAGTGTTGAAATCGAACAGGATAAAAGTCTATTTTTTAACAGGCTTCTAAAGCTACTTTGCATCAAAACTCTACTATCCTCTTCATAAAATATTGTTTGAGGGAAAATCTAGTTTCTGAAGCCACAACCCTTCCATACATATCAGGAAGAACGTTAGCCAGTTAGCTAATCACTAAATCACGATATTTTTAGTTTATCATACTAGATCCTGCTGGCCCCAAATGGGTGTCGATCTTCGCGACAAATGTGTTATTCCGATATTTAAGCAATACTTCTGCAAAATTTCATCAATATCAATTTCATCCAAAATCAGTAGATTTTGCGTGAAAGAGTAACAAGAGGCCGTCCAAACAAAAACTTTCGCGTTTATTGTACTAAAATTAAATTATCTACTGTAAATATTGACTGAGTTTTTTTTTCCTATTCACACTTTCATTATGGAGCTTTGTTTTATCTCGATTCTTATGTTAGAAATTATACTTGTCGATACGAAAATTCACGTATTCACATGGAGATGTAAATTTACAATGTCTATGGCGAAAACAATGTCAATCTAAATAGTTGTTACTCTGTGAGTCAAACTTTTTGTTTGACTGTATTTTTTATACATGGACTGAACTTATTGATGCATATCTTTTTTAAAAGGAATTTATCTTAATGTTTTGCTCTATTTTTGCATAAAATTGCATTTCTGACATTTATTGGTGAATAGTATTATCAACGACACAATTTATTGGCAGTAAAAACGAGTAACAGAATTATTTAGCACGTTATTATTCGTAAAAAGATTTTATTGTACATTTACCTATCAGGTAGCTAGTTACATTCAACGTAGTCATAATACAAGCATAATTAAAGTCAACTTAATTAAAATGACAGATTAATTATTATTACCAAGACTTAAATATAGACGTGATGCTTCTGCTAAACAACGTTAGATTCAAATGATCTAAATTAATAATATCTTCGTGTTCTATGACTTCATCACAAACTATAGGTAAATAATTATCAATCGTTTTCTTATAACCAAATAGCAGTCATTAAATTAACTGCAATTTGAACGCTATCGTGCATTTTGTTTAGAGCATTTGTAGCTTAGTCAAACTTCAATTCTACAGGTGAAAACAATATTGAAACTTACCCTTAGTGATATAGATAATAATAAATTAAAGTAAACTTTTTAAGCCTCACTTTTTAATCTTCCTTACATAACATAGCTTAAGCTGATTTTTGGGACTACCCGTTGATAACACCAAATTTTGCCACTCATGCAGTTCCGGAGAAAGTCAAACTGCCTTCGAAACCCACAGTGAATAATTAAATTTTTTTTGGAGTAGTTGAAAAATAAAGGTAAGCAGATGAATGAAATACTAATATGCTTTTCCCGTGAATTATGTACACAAGCACTATAAGTACAAATACAAACAACTTTTGCATATTTTTTTAAGAATTCCGACACCGCACATGTTCAGTTTCCTTTTCGTTTTTCAAAACGTGATATTTGCAAATTTAGTTACAGACAAGCCGATCAGGGCTAGGTTCATATGTATTTTAGTAGTTAGAGTCTTGTTGCTATAAACAAGCAAAAATTTGCCAGTGAAACGTGACTTCTTTTTGAGGAAATTAAAATGTAATCATTTATGTTTATATTTTGTTATAAACTTTCAGTTTTGAAAATTATAATTCTAAAGCAATCTAGTTGTTTCAAAAGCCCAAAAATGGCATTGGCTACAGCTATACTATAATTGATTGCGAAGCATAAATACGTTTGAGAGCCGCAGTGCTTCGTAGGACACTAAAAGAAGTTAATCCCAGTGCTTGTCGCGGAACAAAAATAGTTATACATGTGATAATTAAAAGTCACATTGAAGATATTTTTTTCCAGCATTGAAAAATGCCACGGATTGATATTTTGCGAAGTGCCTGTAGATCAAATCGCTAAAATAAAAATCATTTAAAACACCTATTCATTTATAGGTAGATTAACTTCTTCGCAGACTTAAATTCATCTGGTTTCTAATAATCCAGTTGTAAGCTGATAATCTAAATATTAACTGTTATGGGATATATATTTCACACAGGTGGCTATTTACCTACTATTCAGAATAATAATAATAATAATATATTTATGTTAATACATTCTGTTAATGAAAGTTGTTCATTAAGTTAATAATATTGGAGCTATAAAAAGTCTTACCAGCGTGTGAAACAAAGTCATCTATCTGTTTCCCTGAGATTTATAATTAATCATTAAATTATATATACGCTAATTAAAACATGCTGCCAAGAGTGTTGTTAAGGTCAAGTGTGATTTCTATATAAAACTTTTCATGAGCTTTTTGAAGTTTTGATAACAATCACCTTAAATCCCTTCCTAGTAAAAAATAACATGAAAACACTATCATATTAAAACTAATTATCTCGACTCCAATAAAGATGATTCCAATATCCTGAAGTGCAGCCTCCAAATGCAGCATTGGATTATAATAAACACATATTCATAGAAATGTTATTGGATAATAAATAAGGCCCAGCTCATCAAACTTGTCAAAGCAAAGTATAATAAAACGTAAGAATGGAAAATCATAAAATAGGAGTTATTCGATGACCTTTGTTTATCAAAGCAATTAAAAACGATTGCGTAAACGATCTGCGACGTGAAGGATAATGACGAATCTCTTCATAGCTCATTTATCAAAATCAACTTATAGTCTTGTAACAAATTTATATCTACATATGCACATTAAAAATATATTCAAATTAGACTAAAATATCAGATTCGCAATAAAGGTAATATTGGAATTTTTACAATTTCCTAATTGCAAAATTCGTCATCCCAGTGATCATTAATTTTTATTATGTTTATATCAATCACAAGTTAATTTTCTGAAGAGGAAGCAATTATATCACGCACTTGAACATTAAATTTCTTGGTAAAGTTTGTGTTTATGGTCAACCGCAATGCCGGCTGCGTCTATTCGCGTGTGCGGTAACCTTTATGAAGTTAAACGAGATCTCGTGGGAACGAGATTGGATACAGCGCAGACATATCGTCTGCTACGTTAATTTATGACCATAATCCTTAAGTTTTACCTTCTAGTTTTATTACTAATGGTAAATCTAATGGAGTATCCGTTTCGAAGATTAACGATAGGTAGGTATATATATAGCTGGATTAATAAAATACTCAGAACCTCGTTTTGATTATATGAGAGTCAACAAGTTCTGTTGGTCACTTATCCTACTTTTCGATTACTTCTTTCTAAGAATCGACTTGCTCCGATTTGTACAAGATTTACTTAACTGTGACGAAGGCTTGATTCATACGAATTTGTGATGTAGTTTTGTTAACTCTCATTTAGATGCGCTGTTAGCAGGATGTACAGTGTTAGCCTAGAACAAACTTTGACAGAGCAAATACAAACGAGACGATAGTACCATAACTTTAATATTAATATACCATTGAAATGTTACAAGCTTTTATATTCTTTGTTTTGTAAACTCTAGAGACTAAAATTGTGTAAATGTTTAGAAGACTTAACCATGTAGCGTATTATATTATTATCATTCATCATTCTCGACTCAAATAAACGTTAATTAAATATTGAAGTTGTACTTAACTTGAACTGTCTTAACTCATTAAAGATATCATATTACGTGGAGTTTAGGAGTGTCATAGATTTAGTTTTCACTCCATTTTGAACTCTAAAGAATAAAAATCGCAGAAAGTTGAGATGTCTTATAAAGTTTTATTATAATTATTTCTACAAAACGCTCATACAAATAATGTTTTAGTTGAGGCAGATATTGAATTATACTACCTATATAATTTCTATACCTGCAATTATTGTTGACCAATGAGAGAAATTGTTCTGGAATATTTTATTTGACTGTTTTAAATCAACATCTAACGCTCTCATTTTATTTTAAATATTGATACGATCTGATTATGTATAATATTTATTTAATTATATTTCCAGTCTTAGTTAATTGGAATTGGGCGCCTACGTATGTGTGGTATGCATACATTGGCGTCCTATTCTCATTTATTTAATTTCTATAGTAAATTTGCTCAAGATGTTAATTTGGTTTGTCAATTTGTCAAGACCATTTTGATAAAATTTTGGTGCAATCGGCATCATCACTCAAGCTACGTATATATTATACTTATTCAATATTAATAATAACTACGCGTAATCTTAATATATAAAATTCTTGCGTTACTGACTGACTGACAGACACGCTACAACCGAAACTATTGGGCGCAGGAAGTAATTTGGCATGTATGTTCCTTTGGGTCCGTAGGGGTGCACTAAGAAGGGATTTCCCGAAATTCCCACGGGATCGGCCAAAACGGGTAAATTAAAAAAAAATGCAGGCGTAGCTGCTGGCGTCCTCTAGTTTCCTATAAAAATCAATTGTCCTGATTGACATTATAGATGATGATTATGAATATAATCGAGTAATTAAATAATACCTAAGTATCGTACTGCCACCAAACATAACCCATGTTTGGTGGCAGTCCGTCTGATGACCGCAAAGTCCACACGACGGTCACTGATGACCAAAGGCAATAGTTGTCATAATAAATATTACAGTTTCGTAGAATACATTACATATGATGCTGCTCTTTCAGTGCCGTGTTGTTTTAGGACTACATTATCGTCAAATACACAAACATTGATTATTCCTAGAAATGTTTCTCAGCGACCAGCGATACTCTTCCGGGCCTACGCATACCTGAGTCAATAGACGTAAAAAGCTGGTGTATTATAGCCACACTTAAGGTACGGACGTTCTCTGACCAGATTGGAGACATCATAAAAACAGGACATGTTAGAAGTACCCTGAACAGAAGAGCATGCATGAGGAAGCTGATGGGAGTGATTGAAGCAAGAGAGATATGTCAGGATCGTTGCAAATGGCGTTCCGTAGTCTCTGCCTACACCTCCGGGAAACAGGCGTGAGTCTATGTATGTATGTATGAACTTAAGATACGTGACATTATCAATTCGTACAAGGTAGATAAGCACCTAAGTAACTCAAAAACGAAACACAACAATATTTTCAATGAAACATCGAACAATGCTTTCGTTAAGCCGACGTTTACATTGCGCTTCACAACTATCCGGAAACCAATATGTATACTATATTCGTCGAATCACCTGTTTTGACATTGAGTTTCATTGACAATGCATGCACAATTACGATCATATACTACAAGTATTTGATTCATGCAATAATACTTGCGTGTGCGCGGCCGACGCTTTGTCTGGCAGAGCGGACCCACTCCAATACCTATACATCAGCGTCGGAAAGTTGCCTCTGCATAACCACCCAGACAACGATATAAAAATATATTATGAATCGTTTTAACGTATACTATAAGCAGCGTCTCACTTTTTCTAACCTGAAAGCAAGTTAAAAGATAGATTATATTATCTATGATTATGCGTCATTAATTTAGTATAATAGGTAATAGAATATATCTATCGCTTGACGCACTTAATTTGTCATTATTTCAAGCAAATCAATAAATCACTTTTAAAGATAGATGTGTGGTACTAACTGCAGTGCATTAGTTATTTTATACCTTAGTTGTGAATAATTCACAATTAAGTATGTTTTCATTAAGTATGTTTTCATTGTGATTTGATGTAACTTTCGTTTAACGCTCCGGATGAAAGCTATACGGTTTCTTTAGTTTACATACCTGAACCACGTATCTAGGTTTATGAATTTATGAGGCAGTAATTTAAAGGAAGTAATGAGTGAATGGAGAATTAAAGTAGAGCTTGACTTCGAGAACTACGGATACTATAACGTTCAACTGAAAGATAAAACGAGAAACTTTGTTTATAAATAAATATTATGGATACATGCAAGTATTTTATTTAGTGGATGGTGCACAACGACGTTTTCACTGTAATGATATTAATAAGGCTATTTATTTAAAGGTCAAATGAACTGGCTCTGACTTTCAAGATGGGTTCGACAGAATTTTATGGGTTATTACTATCAAAGATAAACGTGACGGCTTTACCGTACCTACCTACAGATTACATTCTGTGCAACTGCACATTAAGTAAATATTACAACCGAAACGATTATTCGATAAGTATTATACAATTGAATTTTTAAATTATTATTAGTAAAATATTTAAAGGATTTTAAATTAAGTCTTCACTGTGATTGCTTGCCGAAATGATTTCGTATACTTAATTGTTAAGACGAGTGGGTGAAAAAGTGATACGTATTTTATTAAATTTTGCCAAAGAGATAAATCAAATTATTAAAAACTATAAAATCGATGAATATTGGTTTGTATGCGAACAATAGCTTTTTCTGTGTATTTTATAAATATCAAAAGTCACAAGAGGCGCTTTCAAGGTGTATGATTAATATCTTAGATTGGATATTCAATCTTCTCGGTTTTATTATGATTATGATTAAATAATATGACATAGGGCAAAGTGTTGCTATAAAATAATATGTCATAATAATATCGTAAATTGTGACTTTTGTGTGTTTTGTATAAACGTATTATTTGAGTCTTAGCGAAATACCTACGTTAAATGTCAGAATTCCCGGAACTTCAATATCGCAACTTTAATTATTGTGATATACATAATTTAAAGCTCACGGGGATTTACGTACTTGAAAATTCAGATACTCATATTAATGAGTGGATAAGTTGATCATTTAAACATGTATTTTAAATATCTACGCTTAAATAAAATCCAAATATATTATTATCATTATTGAGAATCTTTAGGTATTTTATGATAAATGTAATTTTTATGTAAATGGAATACTAATCGTTGTTAATTATAACGTTTAAATATGCAATCATTTGGGTAATGCATTTTTGAAAGACATCAACCGCAAAGGTTTTATCCAAAACCGCTGAATTTTTTTTTTTAAGATTCGTTTTATCATAAGCTCCATACAAAATATGCCAAACACGAATCTCGAATCTCAAAATCCATGGTTATATCGAATATTGAAACCGGTCGTTAATCAGCGAACACCGATAGGTAGTAGTCACCTGAAACGACTAAGGACGAAGCGTTTTTTGGTTTACGCCGAAAATTCTGCTCAATAGACAGTGATTCCTAGCATATAAAATAAAATTTGTCTACATAATAATAATAGCTCAGTATAGAGTGGCATCATAGCGCAAGGTCAAGAAAGTCCACTGCCAAGGTCCAAGCTTCGGACGACACTTAGAATTGCAAATTTTCGTCTGACTTAGAACATTGTCATTCAAGCTGTGAATACTGCACGTGTTTACTTTAAAATATTCTTACATAATTTTCCTCTGCATCACTGATATTATAATAATTATTATTATCTAAACTTGTTTCTGAACTGCAGATATCATAAATTACGCTTTAAAACAATTACTTCTTTAAATATGTTTATTAATATAAGTACGGTACCGATAGCTATCACTATTCCGTAGTAACATGACAAGAAACATTTTTATTGCTTATAGAGATAAATGATTGTCATTTGTTTTTCACCGTAAAATCATCTTCGCTAACCTTAAGTTAATCGATGTCATACTTGCCAAAATTTTAAAACATATTCCTATAAATTCGATAGATTATTATTGATGACGTGTATGCTTGTATCAAGAAATCGTTAATTAATTCACAAGATATTATTCAATACGTCGATTTATTTAAGTGGATCGGAAATGATTGATATTATCGAATAAAAATATATTAGGAGGTGTGAAACTTTGTAATCAACATTGCTAGAGTATTTTCTGGTGTAGCGGGATATAGTACATATTTTTCTTCGGATCGCAGTCAGAGGACCCTTCCTCTTGTTAAAGGAACGCCATACCTCTTTCCTCAACACATTACTGCCTATGCTTTAATCGAACAGTTTCTTGCACCCCATGTAAGTATACAAGGGTTCCGATTTTGCAACTGTTCGATTTCGAAAAATAGACACCTTTTTGACTCGAGTAGTCAGTGCAGCAGGAGAGTTCATCGGTCCTCGTGGAAACGTCGTCGTCAAGATGTCCAGACTATTGCATGAATTACCTTTTACGATGATCCAAATATTGTCTTAATTAGAGTACCAATATTGCGGTAGCTAGATTAGTCTATAAAAGACTAAAATAACTACTAATTTGTTTTAGTACTCATAATACAGATCAATTATTGTTGTCGCTATTTAAAAGTTTACAATAAAAAGTTACGGATTAATTAATAAGAAAAAAAAATTTGAAATGAAGATGAGTTCTTGTTCTTGAATCCCCGAAAAGCATCACCGGTACTGTCTCAGGCCAATCTTGGTCTAAATAACTTCGAAAATAATTCGAAGTCTTGCAACGCTGTCAGTAATATACGGAATGATTTTCCTTATCTAGTTATCAGATGGCTAGTAAGGATACGTTAGACTAAAGGCTTTAATTAAAAAGATAATAATCCTCAAGTCAGATAGGATCTCATAAAATAAAAAGTCAATAAAACAGAGTCATTAATATGTAAATATTGAAGCACCGAGCAAAACTTCACCTCAGGTGGTAAACCGGATCGGTTGCTAACAGACATCCTGTCACCTACAACTCTTTGACCAATATCGAGCTCTAATTAACGACTTTCTGACAACATTTCATTAGCCATATTGTAATTTGAACTTAATTATGTATGTACTTTTCACCACCATAGAACATGTTCATAAAACTAATTTAATTAAACCTTTTATATATAAACATAATGTAAAATATATAGAATTTTCTTAAACGGTCTTCTAAATTACACTAACACATTAAAATAAATTAAAGAATAAATTTCTCGTCAGAAGTCAGCCTTATCGCCGATTTTCTCATACTTTTTATACCTACGCAGTATGAATCTGAAATGATGATCTAATAAATTAAAAGATATTCATCTATTTAAACCAAAGTAAAGATATCCGATAACATATCAATTTTAGAATTTATTATAAAATTAAGAAGTAAAGTCAACATTATATGGCGCAATACAAATGTAAAAAGTTACCTTTGATGTAAAAAGGGTGATTACACATTATTCTTTCCTTGTTTTTAGCTGCGTATAATTTCGCTTAAAGACCACTTCCGTTCCGGCCAATATCTGTCAACATATTTTCACGTTCGGTTCGGATACATCACAAGAACTCGATTTCATTGACAACCACCGTGTGCAGCATAATGAGTTTTAAATTATTACTGCAGATAAAAAGTAGCTGGCCGATGTTCACATAACCTTTCTTTATATCGGTACTGTAGATACTACACCATCCATCCAATATAGCTACCAAAAATAACCGATTGTGTTGCCAATCAAAATTTCAGAAAGTATTTTAATTTGACTCATGCATGAATATAATAGCATATTCATTTATTTACGATGTTTTAGTAGTAGAAATTAAGGGCGTATATTGTAGTAAAAAGGTTAGGTGCGCGGTGGCGGCGCGGCGCGGGCGGCTGTGCGCAGACGCAGCGGGCGCCCGGCGTCGCTCCGTCTGCGTATCCATGGTAACGCGGCGTCGAGTACATAAGCGGTCGCGTGGGCAGCCGCCGCACAGACCGCTATAGCCTGTTGAGCGCGCAGCACGTTGTGCAGCGGATCACCGGCAATATAACCAAGTTTGAAGTTTCGTAAATATAAGTGAACAAATCTTTTGTTACGAATCTCAACTACTCTCGTGTAACTTTTCAGTTTCTAAGTGTTGTGAATAAACTTTTAAGAAATCAAGATGATGCCCTTAGTGTTGTTTGTTTTGGGAGGTCTCCTCGCAACGACAGAAGGTTGTGGCGCTGGAAAGCAATTACTACGTAAGTTTACTACAATTATACAACTCTTTCCATTTAATTTTATTATTGTGTCATTCGCTTATTACATTTTATATTTCAAGCCCATTTATCAACTTTAACTGAAATGAGATCACATATCTAACTAAAACATAATAAAATGTATGCGAAAATTATCCACAAATTTAGATAATACCGCATCCTTAGAATAAAGACTGTGACCGCATCGAAGAATTATCAATCAAGTTTCTGAATTTAAATATTAAACAGCTTGAGATGTTCGCGTAGCGCGACACTTAAAAATGTATATAACGTCATGAATTTGCACAAATATATGCTGTTAAAGTTTTTATAATTTATGTTTATCTCCATTAACCTCTAAAAGTATCTAAAGCACATAAAAATTCATATAGTGATCGTAATTATATCAAGAATTCATAAATTCGATCGCCGCCACCCAGTCTAGATTTTGTGAACGAGTTTTCATCCAAAATGACGCTTCTATTTAACATACTAGTATGGGTCGAGGTCGTAAAATTTTATCTATATTGACACCTGTGTTAACACGCACCGGTCTAATAAATCAGATCAATCCAACGGATTATGAAATCACAATGGTAATTTTGCCTTGACACTGGCATCGGACGATGGCCACGTCTTTTCGCGAACGTATAAATTTGACTTAGAAGTTGTATATTAACGGGTGTGATGTTTTGTCCTAAAGGTTCTGGAGGATTGACGGCGTACGAGAAGCAAGCGATAGTCGACGCGCACAATCGTCTCAGGCAATCCGTTGCCCTGGGACAGGTCTCCAGCCAACCACCAGCAGCGAACATGATGGAAATGGTACGTCATTTTTATTTAAAACGCAAGTTATGCTCACATGAATATGGATACGAACTTGATCTTGACCATTATTCATTGACATTTGGCATATAGTTTAGTATTCTGAGGTAATAAAATAGTGAAGCACTTAAAAGGTGACATCAGTATGTTCATTATCTTATATTGTAATGGAAATTTAAAATGTCCAAATCCGAAGATATTTTCATATTATCTAGACTGGTATTCTTACGAGCACGAAATACCAGACTCTAAGCAAATGAATACGATTTATAGTTTAGCTTGTATTTTACTGAGAAATTATTATTTCATATATTAACTTCCATCTAGAATATTCTATCTTTCGACATTATGTAAATTTATACCATATACCTACTATCACGTCATGATTTGAAGCTATTACTTTTCTCGTATAATTTATTAGATAATAGGTACCTGTATTTTGGACATCTATTCGATTATTGTTATAATATATAAGTTTCTAATAGAGCTGGCACCATAGCGACACACATTAATTAACATAATAATGTATAAAACTACAGCAAATGTCAATTCAAAGTTCATTGGCCGTCGTCGCCAATATTGATTTAGGCCCGAAGAACGTCAGAAGTTTAGCGAAAGTGTAAATTCTAACAGGTGTTTGTTTTGTTGTAAAGGTATGGGACGATGAACTGGCCGCGGGTGCTCAGCATTGGTCTGATCAGTGCATCACTGCTCACGACCGCGCTGCCCAGCGCTACGACGGCCGCTTCCCCGTGGGACAGAACCTCGCCGCCACATGGACAACTCGCCCGCCAAGCACGCCTACTGACTCAGAACCTGATTTCAACAAACAGATCAATGCCTGGTTCGACGAGGTCCGCATCTATGGCTTCAAACCCATTACCGGTGGGCACGGAACCGGACATTACTCACAGGTAATTTTCAATTTCATCTCCAGCATTTAAATATTATTGTCATTATGTTTATTAAGTGCTTATGAATTATAGTTGATGGTTTCCAGTTTATTGTATAAAATAAAGAGTATATTACATAATATATCCAGTTCTGCTCTATATTGATAGTATGACGACATAAAATAGATGAGTTACTAATGTTTATATTTTTTATAGTTGGTTTGGGGCGAGACATCTCATGTCGGCTGCGGTTTTACGTTCTACTACGACAACGTCCGAGGCTACACCAAGCTTTACGTGTGCAACTACGGTCCTGGTGGCAATGTCATTGGATCCAAACCCTATGAGAAGGGATACCCATCATGCACCAACTATGGCCTCACTCAATCGAGCAAATATTCCGGTCTATGCGGTAAATATCTTTTCTTCTTAATTTCTACCAATTTCAAAATTATTTCAGCACCAAATCTATAAAAAAGTCAAAGTTCGATTCAACAAAAAGTTAAGTAAGACGAAGATTCTAATCTTTTTTTTCCTTACAGCGGCCAGTTACACTACGTCCACATCGTACCAGACCACGGTTGACAACGGCAACAGCTACATCTCGAACACCATCCCCGACAGCACCGGCGACACTCGCTACAACTACCAATACAGCAACCAGTTCTACAAGCAGTTCAACAAGCAATACCAATATCAGTACCAACGCCCTGAATCTTACTTCCAGCCTCAGGCTTCTTCTACCTTCAGACCTATCATCAACATTATCAAGACCGCCTCAAGTCTCTTCAAAAAACCACAAGTTAGAATTGGCACTGTCTACGTATAAGACTACTATATGTAAAGTGTACTTTTACCAGTATTGTTTATAAATTATTGTGACAGTTGTGTTACTCGACTGATTATTCGAAACTGCAGTGCAGAGTTTCGGAACCTTGTAGATAGTATTGTTATTCCTTGGTTTTACAAGGAACTTAAGTATGTTTCCTCCCCTAACAAATTAATTGACTTTACCAACATTGTGAAGGTCTTGGTAATCTTATGTCAAAGTTGCGATGCTGTCGCGAGTGGCCTTCTAGTATTAGCAGAATGTAAGCGTGTTGTTATATAGATAGACTATATTTATATTTTATAATAAATATTTCTTAATATGATAGTTTGGTATTTTAATGTTCACAACCCGTTGATTTTCAGTACGTATGTCAGATTAAAAAAGCGGATTTACTTATCTATTTTTATTTATTTATTTCTTATAGACTCACGCAAGTATCCCCGAAGGGGTAGGCAGAGGTGTAATATAACACCCACCTTTCGCCATGAATTTTTAGATCCCACGTAATAGCGGGCGAGCCTATTGCCGTACCGGGCACATTACCAGACTCCGAGCTGCTACTGAGAATTTCCTAACGGAAAACCCAATAACACTTTGCTCGACCCAGGAATCGAACCCGAGACCTCCCAATCCCACGCGCACATTTATGCCGCGAGACCAACGAGGCAGTCTTATCTAACCAGGTAAATTAAATTATAAGATTTGTATTTTAAGTGGAATTTGTCGTAAGTTAAAAAAAGAAAAGTGCCAGTTCATCCTCTAAATATAAATACAAACAAAAAAAACATTAATATGGATACTCGTTTAAAGCACTATCAATTGACCCTTCACCTGCGCCACAATAGATGACAATAGTGACAACTATAAAAAGCGAACTTTGTTTTCGCCTTTGGTACCCTGCGATTGAGTTTAACTGTCCATTAACTCCAGTTCAATAACAACATTAACAAGTTTTCCCACCGTACCGTTATACACGTCACTGTAGGAAAAGTGTGTTAATACGCATCGGAAAATAGTGCAATTATAAAAATGCGAACAAAGTGCTGACGGTAGGATGACAGATAAATTATATGCTTTGTAATAGAACCGTTGATGATATTTTAACGGTCTACCAACTTTTAAAGTGGACTGAACAGAAAAATGTGTGCACAATCTTAATGACACAGACACGAGTACACCTCATGTTCGAGATGAAACTAATATTTACTTTAATTATAATACTTGTTTTAAATGAATGAATTTCCATATTTAAGGAAATAATTTAAACGACGCATTTAGCACTATATCATAAAATTTGAATGATATAGATATATATAACAGGATATGTACTATAAAAAATTATTATATTGATTTATTGAGTTTACTTAAAACTTTATAGTTTGGTAAAAAGGAAGTTGGCCTAAGTATTATGTAAATTTTATATTATCATTGGTAATGCTGTCTGACGATATGCAAAGAGAAAAATAATATTGACATACACTAGACGTGAATACAGCTTTTTTTGCCTACGTGTTCAGGCGAGAATATTTAGCTAAAATAATATGAGAAATACATTTTTCCGCATAGTGATAAGATTGGCGAAACAAATTATTATTATAATTTCTACATTTTTAGTTTTTACTAACTTTTTTTTAAGTGACCTCAAAAAGGAGGAGATTCTACAACTTATTGTATGTATACGTCCCTCGATTACTCCGTCATTTGGGAACAGATTTCATAAAATCTTTTTTTTGTTTGATGGAGTGTACTTCCGACGTGGTCCAATTGCCACCAAGTTAAGATTAGATGGAAACTAAGGGAAATCCAAGGAAACCCTCATGAATATAATTAAGCGCGTGGTATGCTAGACTACCTGACGACTTAATTATATGAAATATAAACTACTCAATAGAAGTACATAGTTTGGATTATTGATACTTACTTACTTTTAATGAATCGAGTGAGTAAACACAGGGCAGTGATTCAACGTCATTCAAAACTCCACGCGATGCAAATTTTCACTAAATTTGAACTGCTAAAATCTACATACATAGACTCACGCCTGTTTCCCCGAAGGGGTAGGCAGAGGCATATTAAACGCTCACTTTAATAAAAATAAAATAAAAATCTAAGGTTCCGTTAAACTAATTTGAATTTAACGACTACGTCACATGTACATATAAGTATGTATTCACACATGTACATGTTCAGTCTATGTGGAAAATTGTACAGTTTCATTCCAAATAAATATAATGACGTCACAATTACTTATTAGCTGTATCAACAGCTTTTAGTACGATAAAATAGATAAGTACATAGTAAATATGTACAAGCATATGTTAACTTGAGGTCATATAAAACAAACTTCGAATATTACATAAACTAGCGTCGTAATGTCCCTGACCTCTGTAGGCGAAGTCGGGTCATTACGGATAACACTTTATAAACATACTAGGTGTTAAAACCAATATATTTCTATTCACACCAGTCTCATACGGCAAAAGTTAACAATTCGCATCAATATTAGAGAACAATTCAAACAATCTCAACACCTGTGCTTGCCTACGCACTGAAGCCATTAGCTATCAATACAGATTATAGTACGGCTAGTGTTAATCACACGGTTATATATGAACACCCATTGGTATCACTTACTTGACCTAACAAACTATAAGTCGCCAGTGGTGTAACATATAAGAAAACGTGTAAATAATCATCCTCAGGGCCATAACAGATGTACTATTTTTAGCACGTGAAACAGGGGATTTGGCTACCGCACTGAAGCTATATCTCATTGAGACATTATGCATTTTGATCTCATCATCTCAATTAAATGAGAGGTTGTTACAAAATCGATAATTCGTGTACAAGAAACAGTTCGACCCTTATAATTTTTTTATCCGCGAAGACTAAAGTTTAGAACAAGTTTAGACTCTGCATCGAATTTAATGCTGATGATAATAGTAGTGGATGTCTTCTGCAATGATATTAAAAGTAAAAAATTTGTAGATATGTTACCTACATAGGAAAAAATCTGCAGAAACGGAACACTAACGCACAGATCGAAAAACCCAATAAGTTTCATAAGATGTGTCAGTTTCACTTTGACACCGATCAGTGACGTCACACTCAAATAAGTCAGTTCTGCCAACTGGCAAAGCTTTGACGTCCTGCTTTCGGTACGCCTATGACGTATCTACACCTTTTTACTTGGAATATCATTGGTCTACTGACCCTTATTTGCAACGAAGACCTAGATAATCTAATGAAATGTAAATAAAATATACTAATAATCATAAGTACAATTCACTGCACTTTTAGCAGTCGTTTACGATCGATATTTTTTTCTAACTCAAAGATTAATAAAATCTTATAAATTTGAACACAAAGTACATATTCGCACATCTAACGACTCGAATATTCACACAAAATGACAATGACCAGCTCTTTGACACGAATCGTCAATGATATTTCGTACATCTGCTTCAGTACTTTTAAGTAATGTTCCTTTATTCGTGACATTTAGCTATTTCCTTATAAATATTTTTAGTCATAGACAAATACTGTTTGGTTCATGGCCAACAATGTTTACTTTGTTGCCCTAACACGTGTATCTTTGCAACATAAAACCTTTACAAGTAAACAGCAATTGTAAACGCTTTGAAAAGTTGTCGCACCTCTTAATAGAACAATTACATTTCTTGGGTGGGTTCGCAGGTATTATAACAGTGGTGCAGAGATAAAAAGCCGATAATGCGGTGATTTAAGTTCCCGTCTTGAGATTTTTAAATACAATCGACCTTCGACAAATATTTTATAACATACTAGTTATGCGTGTAACCTTTTTGTATTTGTTTATCTCCAGAATTTTATACAAAATGAAAAACCGACAATTTGAGTAGAGGTATACTAAACAAAGGGTAGGTCACTGTAACTGCCTTAAACTGTAAAAGGAGTATGTAACATATGCTAAGAATCACTCCATAAGAATGACTTTGCAGAATCGTATCATGAGCAAATGCATAGCCTCTGCCACACCTTCTAAGAAACAAAATTAAACACATATTTTATTGTCTTCGAGGCCAGATATGCAAGTGGTTGGGAAGTCAGTAGTAACTGATACCGAAGGACTTCGGTATTACAAAGAGTATTCTTAAACAGAAGACTATGTAAATGAAACTACAAGTAAATACGTTTTTAGGACAACCGTAGATCATTAGTGATCGTTTTTTAATAATTTATATATCCAATGGCAGCCAGTGATAAAAACATATATTGTTGTCATCCTGCGTGCTTGAATATAAGAAAAGTTGCTTGTCTTGTAATCGAAAATAAAATTTATAAAACACAACTGCTTATCAAAGTAGAGTTAGTTGCATAACGAAGAAGTTAAATAAAATAGTGACTCCTATGGAATAAAATGATCCTCATTTTCCTTGTAGTCAGCGATTGCCTTTGCACATAAGGAACACAATGTAAACTCCTTAAAGTACGATTTTATCTAGTCTACATGATCACTAAGGATAAATTATAATAACTTAAGAAAACTGGCATCGATAGTGGAAGTTCCTACACAATAAATTATTAATTAGAAGAAGTCAACCATGAGGCAGCGCTTGAACATGCTACCTCGACGCACCGTGTCGTTTCTTTATAGACCGTGGTCTTCTTATCTCTCGTTGAAATTTTCTAGTACAAGCACTTAAGGCGATGTTTCGCTTCGTCTGCCGCATTATTGTAAAACTATGTGGTTGATGACGCTAATCACCGTCCTAGGTGCTTGTTACATGAGAAATGATCAAAATATTTCTCACCGGAAACTATGATGTTGAGGTAAATCAAGTATGTGACCACAACTTAATGTTTCAAGTGTTGATCCATTCATCATACGCATACAAGCTTACTACATATATGTAGCTAGCTTAGACTCAGTTAGAATCCACTTTACACTTCAGTCTGTTTCGTATATTCAATATGTCGTATTTATATTGCGAAGTAATTTATAGTTACAAATAGGGTTTGAGTCTCGGGTTGTCTCATGTCTCGAAGTCCCGGAATTTTTGGTAAATTTTGCTGTCTCGGTTCCCGGGACTTTCGAGTCGAGATTCGAGACCGGACACAGTTGTATAAATTTTGTAATTAGTACTCAATACTACTATTTAAGGGTAATTGTGGCATACACGAAATATAGTTTCGTGTGAGGATTTAACCCACAACACTGGACTCAATGCTAAATGGTGAACCGTCTCCTTAAACCACTACTGCGTACATACAGTCAGTAATTCCTTGTTATTACTATGATACTAATTAAGGTGGTAACTGCTCTATGTAGGTGTTGACTGAATATTTTTAAAGTTTCCCACACACAGAATTTATACCTATAGTGCGACAATTGTATTTTTTAGAAGAAAAAATATTTAACCTAAAGGAAGGAAAGAGGAACCCACCGCGCACCCTCGGATTGACCACCCCAACTATTGCAATAGAAAAAGGTTAACAATACCGAACTCCTCTAAAAGGATAAGGGATATAGGAATGGTATGGGTTCCAGGAAGGTACCTGACTCGCAGTATCCCGCTGTACGCGCCGACTATTCTTCGACACGTGTTTCGCCTCTGCACGAGGCATCCTCAGGAGCGATGGGCAACGACTGAGGCTCAGTCGTTGCCCATGTCAATCCGAGGGTGCGTGGTGGGTTCCTCTTTCCTTCCATTAGGTTACAATGGAGTTCCGCCAAGTAACACCGGATTCAATCAACTATATAGAAAAAATATTATTTAGACTGCAATTAGCCTTAAAATTGTTAGGATTTCATAAGATGTTTCGAGACTGTTGATTTTCATCGAAAATTAAATTTTATTGACACATTTGGCCCGAAATTAATTTAATCCCTATTTTATTTTTTTAATAGTGCAGGGTATCTTATCTCTGGAAGATATATATTGTATCTTAGACTTTGACATTGTCAAGACTTCCTAAACCCTACCTAGCACAACTTATTTCAATTAATGATTTTTGTTGTTTGTTTTGAAAGGCAACTCCCGCACTTAGAATAAATCTTGTACCTACATACACCCAGTAGTGATCTATGACCCAGACTCGAAACAAAAAAAATGGAACACACAATCCTCAGTGCAGTGCGAAATGGCACGACCTCGCCTTAAAGCACTACGGTGTACAGTCAGTTAAAACATGTAATTACTTCGTTATCAAGTTAGGTGGTGACTCTTTTTGTGTTATTTGTTTGAATGTTTATAAAGTCCTCGACGTTACAAAATTTTATCCTAGCGTGGAGGTTATCTTGTATAGAAGAAAAATTAATAAATTAAATTTAAATGAATATAAAAAATTGGTTGCCTGTAAATCGGTTGCCGGTATACGGGCGAAAGTTTTACGTGACAACGACTTTGAGTGGTAAAATAATTTTAATGTGAATATTCATTCGTATAGTAGGAAGAAGGATGAAAGACGCGTGCCTTTCACTTTTTATGTCTGTCTCTCTCGCTCTTAGGCGGGACGCGTGCCTCTCACTCGCTCTCATTGTGAGCGCATAACGTGAGCGGAGTGTAACGCAGTTTCTTGAAGTGTCACCCGGCAAACCAATTTATAAGACGTTGTCACGTCAAAAATGTTAGAATTTCATTCTATGTTCTTGACTTTTGATTTTAACCAAAATTCATGTTCTTTCATACATATTGACAGAAATTTTCTTTATTCTGAAAAGTCTTGATGCTGTTGGGACTTTGAACGTTAGCTGCCAAACATCCTGGGACTTTGAAACTGACAAGATTTCCCAGACCCTAATTATGGTTGTTAATTTTCACCAAAAGTTGTTGATATTCATACATTTTACCGGAAATTAACTTGATTCTAATTTTATTCTGAAAAGTCTCGAAGTACCGGGATGTCCCGGGACTTTGGACGTCGGCTGTCTCGTGTCCCGGGACTTTGAAAATGTCGAAATTTTGCAAACCCTAGATACAAATAATTTTCCTTATCAGTATCTGTAGGTAACGTTCTTTGCTCTTGATATCCTCATGAGAAGTGAGAAAAGTGTTTTCTTCCAATTTAAGCTCATAGTAAAGATTATTGTATAATATAAACTGTTAGTCACCTCTTACAGCACCTGCGTGATTTAACAGGCTGGTCTGATCGTAACCCACCCACATTCACGCATGACATTGTTTATTATGTAATAAAAATGAATTGGGTGACTCATTCGGGTCAAATGTAATAAACTAACAGAATTGACATTAAAAAGGTATGGTAGAATTAACTATTATCTCTACTGTTAACGACTACCGCGTTGTTCTGGTGGCAAGAGAATTATGTGGTTAAGCTACGTAAATTGTCGTACTTGTTTGTTATGTCAGGAAACAAAATAAATTAAATTTTATTTTATATAGTGATTTTAGTTTTCTCCTTACCACAACCATATCGAGTGTTATAATTGAATTAGGTCTTTCTAGTAGCTACCGAATTCAGATAAAAGTAATGCATGTTTGAATATGACTGATAAGAGTACAAGTAGCCGCCAATCTCAGTAGTGTTTGACTAGGTACAGGTATGACATGTATGTCTTACCTGTGCACTGTAGTGCCCTTTCGCGCCCGCTTTCAGTCTAGCCAAGCTCTACAGTACAGTTCTTTACCACATGATGGTAAAGCGCGGCAACTTCCGATTTAAATATTGAAAAAAAAATCAGTGCAATTCATCACAACCTGCATTATAAATGTCAAAACCTAAGCAATATAAAAATAAGGTTATCAAGACTGTGAAATTAAGTAAACTAACAATTTCATGGGCATGAAGATCAAGGTACCTCTATATAATTTTAAATTAAAAGAAACGTAGGGCCATTTATAATGTAGAAATAAACATAATGTGTAACATCTATTTCTAGTACGAAGATTTTAGTAAAAATACGTCTTCTCCATCCATAATTATTGTATTTGACAAACACGACACCACTCGAACGGGCCGCACTCTTAACTGCGGACAAGTGAAGACGTAAGCGTGTGCTAACCCGCACCGCTCCTGCGCCCGCAAGCACACAGACATTGTTAAAACTCTAAAAAGAAAACAAGACTTTCTGCGATTTTATGGAGGGTACCACGCAAAACGAAAACGAATACGTTAAACCAAAGTCGTCTTTGTCATATATTAAGGCTCTGATCAGCCACACCGCACATTATCTTATTTGTCCGCATGTACGGGTCAAACATTTCATACAACTAATAACCACTGTACCTATACATTTTCTGGGGTGAAGACTGTGATCGATGATTACCGTCCTTTATAAAAGAATAATCGAGTTTCTCCATCTGTAAGCGCCAACATACATAAAGTAGGTGGAAGTTAGTAGTTGAAACGTATTCTTCAAGAGGATTCTATACAAGCTTTGCATTTCGTATTCAATTCATGCGTGGCTCGGAGCAGTGACACTCAAAGTATGTATTGTTGTAGTTCATTGTTTACCTTGCACTGCTGCATTATAGTGTGACGTGACGATGTATTATTTGTTTACGCTTTCAAAGGAAAATCTATTATAAATAAAGCTTTGTGGGCTACCACAAGTTTCTTAGGAATTTGTACTTCAAGACGGTCTTTGTTTGTACTGCGAAGATATGTAAGTGTATGGTACATTTAGACATTTTTGTTTATATGGTTTTCTATTGAATACTATTTACATTATTGAAAGAAACAGGTATTGTATAAGTTCGTTGCCTTTACTACCCATGATAAGTTTTGAAATTTACTCTAATACAGCAGGTCAATGCTACTAATACTACGTTCAATTAGACACTCCACTCTGTTTAGCAACCATACATAGGATGAAAATTTTAGGGCGAGAGACCAAAACGACCACGAAGAAGACAGAGGCTGTACACGATCAGAGCAAACAACATTAATGACGATGATGATGAGTAATTAGTACCTTTTATCAGTCGTTTTATTTGTTATCTTTAAAATCATTTGGACTAGATTACAGTGAAATATTATCTCCATTCAATTATCACCAGACATCACATACACAGTCGCCGTAAACTTCTTTTTTATGTGTTTTACTCCTTTCATATCAAATTAAATTGCCTTGAATCTCATGGATTAATGATTTCCTCGTGTAGACTACTGCTTCATTATATTAAAGAAAAGCACTTTTTAAGTTGCACCTGTTAAAAATTGACAAATCGCCAAGACACCGAAAGGTAAGTATTTCCTGGAGTCAGTATCTAACCACTGAATTAAATTTTATCACTCCAATGTTCTCTCCACCAATCTTCTTTATTACTAGAGAATAACACAGGTAAAGGGCTGTTAATGTAGATAGTGATTAAATGATACAATAATCTCGTGTAATGATTGTTGCAGTTCAAAACAAAACAATTTCGACGACGGCGCTGTAGGACCTCAGTCATCCTGTGCGCCTGTACTGGTGTAACCCATACGCAAACATCGGGCACATACATGCAGTAATTTATCTTTACTGTCAACTAATTACACGATATGGACCCATGACATTAATATTAATATGTGTACTAAATGCAAATAAATGATTAGGCAATTCTTGAAAATATCATTAGTAAGATACAGGAATTATGGACGTGTAATAATAATGACATAACAACGACAGAAAGATGATCATATTTTACATATTTTTATGAGGTACTTGTTGCAAATCTTTTTCTGCAATAACTGAGAGGGTTCACTGGAATTACTTTTGTTTTATTGGATCGATGCCAATGGCTCTGCTTTAAAAATACGACTAAGTCGTGAAAACGTAAAATACCTAAACGACTAAAAGCAGTTTTGTATTTGCGCCGTTAGATGGGTATCATGACCATTAAAAGGGTACACAAAACCACCTCGCAATATTTGCTAACATTAAATTTAACCTTTTAAATCTTTATGCTTGTTAATAATTACGTAGCAATATTGTAAAATCATCGTTTATTCCCAAAAAGTTGATGTTCTCAGTATTATAAACACGAAATGGTGTATTTGGTTTATTGTTATTTCGTGAAATGGCGAAGCAAAGTGAGTTTTGGTAAGCAACTGAAATATAATTATACTAAAGACACGCTGGTTTCGAGGTGTTGCGAGCATCATATTCGAAAGCAAGCCACTGTAGGAATACTGCCTTTACGAACAATATACACCAATATTCTGTGTCTTTCATGATCGACTGTGAGGTGGAAACCCCTAGTTGTAGGTGTGCCTTAATCACTTAAGTCGGATTCACCTAGAAGCAACGTTGGAGGCTCATAGTTGGCGTATGTACGATTCTCAATCAACTTCTTCCTGGGCAGTAAACATCACTGCGGGGATCCCTGTTGCCCATTAGTTGCCAAATCATACAAATTTAATTACGTGTGTTACAAGAAACGCGTACGAAGACACTGCGCCACCTTCATAGCCTATCACTGGTTGGGCAGAGAGGGAACTGGCATATTCCTTATGTAACCAGCGTGGCTGGAACCTTATTTACTATAATCGATCCACAAAGGTATAAATAGTCAAAAACACATGCCTCACTTTCGCTCCCGAGACCCTAGCTAACGGTTTCCCACTTGGTTATCATTGACATAAAATTTGTAATTTAAGATTGAAATTACGACAAATTTTACGATAACGACCATTAAGAATAAAATAACTATAAAATAACACGTTCAATAATGATAAGCAAATGAACTAATTCCGTGGATTTAAAATCTTCTTGTGTTTAATATTCTATGATTTGCTTGAAGAAAATGTATCGAGGTCAAAATAAAAATTAATCGTAATGGTAGTATCAAATATTGGGCTTTTACAACATGAATAAAAAAGATAAAAAATAAAAGATTTAAGTTAACATAAAAACAATTACTTACGAAATTAAATCATCTGTTTTAGCAATAGTCAAATTCTATGTAAATTATTTGAGGAAATACCATAAATAATTTCATCACCGTCATTTCTTCTAGACCATGGTAGTAAAGCTACTTATCAGGTCCATCTGATCTATCCAGCTACACACTTTTCATACAATTCGGACAAGCAACTGTTTTTGTGAATTTAAAACATTTACGCAGGTTTTATCGTTTATCAATCTTGTTTCCTCACGTGTTGTAAAATAACAAACTACTGCGCATCCTACAAATACATACATACATAGACTCTCGTCTGTTTCTCTCTTGCTTCATTTACGCCCATCAAATTCCTCATGCATGCTCTAAAAAAACAGGACAGGTTAGAAGTACCCTGAACAGAAGTTCAGGGTACTTCTGTCCTGTTTTAGGATGTCTCCAATCTGGTCAGAGAACGTCCGTCTAGGTCTTCCCCTTCGTCTTGTCCCATTCACACTTGCCTCATATATCCGCTTGGTCAGTCTTTTGTCATCCATCCTCTCCACGTGCCCAAACCACCATAGCATACCTTTCTCGATGCTTGTCACTACATCTCTCGCCCCACAACACTCTCTTATCATACAATTCTGTATTCTGTCAGCCAAAGCCACACCACACATACTTCTCAGTCCTCTCATTTCTACAGCATTTATTCTACTTTCATGACTCTTCTGTCATACCCAACTTTCACTACCGTGCGTACGTGTAGGTACTAACACCCCTCTATGCACAGCCAAACGTGCCTTTGTGGACACGTTATGACTGTTCATAAAAGCCTGCAAAGCTCCATTCACCCTATTACCTGCATTAACTCTTCTTTCAATATCTTCTTCATTCTTACCATTCCTAGTGAACAGCGTACCTAAATATACAAAATCATTCACTTGTTCCACTCGTTGTTCATCGATCATGACATTAGAAGCCGTAACACATTCCTCCTTTTTTAAAACCATAACTTTCGTCTTGCTCACATTCACTATCATTAATTTCTTCCCTATAGCATCATGCATGATTGTTACCATCTCCTGCAACTCCTCCGCTGAAGACGCATCCTGACCATCCCCCATATTACCTGACCATCAGCATAAAGGAAGCATTTGACAAGTAACTCATTCAAATATCATTTAAATATATATTATTAAGAAGCAATACATGTCTAGTCCATTTGATATCCAAATAACGATATTATCCAAGTAGCCACTTGGCAGCAAGCTTGAGAGCTATAATAAAGCTATATCAAAACATTTGTTTAGCAATGTTTATTTTATTTTATATTGAGATAGCAACAGCGAAATTGTGCCTCGATAATCGTATGAAAATTATCAGTACATAAAGAAAATTGGTATGACACGTATGTGCTAATGTAATTATCGGTTTTATGTGTGCGTGTATTTAGTGGTACATAGGTGCCTAAGCGGTTTGTAACCTTAATATACACACAAATATATATATATATATATATATACTTGTTAGGCATTGCACAATAATGAAGGCTGCTTAAGTACATTAAAACTTATAGGATCCGTCCAGTTATCATTCATATAAGAAGATAATATTATAATGTAACATCCTTAAATGGCAAAGGCTAAGTTCCTATAATTATAGTTACTATGCTTAACTTTTTTTTTAAACTTTTTTTTTATTCCGATAATGATGATGAGAAGATGCAGCAAAATTGCTCTTATTACTGTTTGAATAAACATAATACAAATACACTGTTTGGTTTAAATTGCTAACTTGAGAACATATGTAATTACTTACTAGACATCCAAATTTTGTTAGTAGTTTGCCTGCGATTTTTACATTAGCCTTAGAGCCTATAAAATCTAGGAATCTTATCTTTAGATTCGCTAGTCTTATTTAATTAAGACAAATCCGGCAAAATACGTTCTCGATGAGACAAGCCCAAAAGGTGGGCATGAGTCGAAAGTATGTAAAAACGTTTGTTTGAAACCTGTACCTTTTCTAGCGTAAATTATCTGTCTTACGGCCGGTTCCAAAATGCAATCCCGATCCAGTGATAGCGATCTGAGATGACACCTGTTATCCAAATTTCACAAAAAGTGTATAAATATACGATCCATCAACTGCAATAGCGATCTGAAGATGTGATGAATCCACTGGAGGTCACAATCTGAATTCTGACCTGTTTTGGATCCTCTGTTTTAAAATGACAGTTGATGGATTCCAATATCGAATGTTTTGATCTTGATAAATCCTTTGGATTGTATCTTCAGCTTCAGCGCTACATAAATTTGTTCAGCCATTTTATTTCCTTTTTATAAGTTGGCAAAATACTTGAGCTTTAAATTTTTTTGCGGCCCTACCATTTACTTTTTATGTGATTTTACTAACAAATCACTACGTTAGATTTGTGTACGTTAGAAATTTGCATAATCGAAATATCTTCACAGCATCCACTTAGACGTTGGTAATTGCTAAAATCATTAACGAATACGACAAAAGCAAACAGTCCATTACCTTCAGATGCCAACTGTTTTTTATCTTTTCGTAGGTGGTGTTTAAACGCACGTACTTTTTATTTTATTTATATTACTTATAATAACATATCATAGGAAATACATAATAGGCCAATTCCTCCTTTCAAAGGATGATGATGATGAGGAAATACATAATATATATGCTATTCTCAGCAAAGATTTGCTCAGCAGAGAGCGTGACTGCTCTCGGTTGGAATTTTAGAAAACTGTGCTGCTGATATCCCAAGACATGTCCTATATCATAATTTATACGTGTGATAGTGGAAGTCGTTAAAATTTGTTCAAAGATTTGCCACAACAAACTAATGAACAGGGTAATAAAATCTTATTATAAGTACTTACTTTGGACTCAGATTTAGATTTTTTAAAGATACTTTTTTACAGAAATAAGCAATTTATTGCAATTTGACATTTGTACCAATGAAATTTAGATGCAAATGTTTCTCAAAATGTTTATTTATTTTGCAACAAGGCTCTTATGGTGTACAGAAAATAAATTGAAATTTTGCTGCGCTGATTTGAACCTCGACAGATGTGTGATATTCATTGTTTCCCATTTAAACCTGATGCTAAAATCAAACCATTATCATACATCTAACCGTGTCAAAGCAAACATATTAAAACTAAGTACTTAAGACGACTCCAACTCAAAGTCTTAGGTAATTAAGTAGTCTCGTAAAACGACCTAACTCGACAACGAAACGACGAACGAAGATTGCATTACGCAACAAACTAAGTAAATAACTTTTATGTGGCGTCACTAAACTTGGTACTAATATTTGCTTAAATTTTTTTTCTTCTTAATTTAAACACTAAGCACTCGACAGCTATGGGAGTGGCCCAGGTGGATATAACAAAGAATTAAGTAAACATAATCAAATTACTTAGAACTACCCAAAACCACTCTCAGTAAAACCAAACATACTGGTTCATTTTAAAAACATTTATTAGTAAACAACAAATTATTTGACTATATAAATTCAGAATGTTAGCGCCTAAACAAAAGCAATAAGCAACACAATAGATATACAGTTTAACGCAACAATGTAAGTACGCAGTTTAGTTTAAAAAATCTTCTTGGTAAAATTTAATGAGGATGAAATAAAAATTTATAAAAAGAATTGACGAAAACTGCGACTCTATCTTTTATTTATAACGCTGTGAAAATGTGAAAATTATATATGTTGGTAGTTTTATTGCTGTTGTTTCTTTTTTTAATTACGGCCAAGCTAGGATCTAGCGAAATCTATATATTAATTGCCTATAGATTTCTCTAACTCCTTGCTCATATAAATAGGTATTTGTATTTGTGTTACGACGTAACGACGTTGTGACGTCGTAACACAAATGTGTCGTGGTGTGTCGTTGTAAACAAAGGTGTGTATGTTGCCAGAAATTGCCACTCTTAATATAGGCCAGCTAATAAAGTCCTAGCTTATGTTTCGAATAAGACGGTAGAGACTGAGAATAATGCGTGTGGACGAACAAACTCTTTACGTATATTCTAATTACTTAGCATTATTATTAAATGAAGAGAAAACTTTATAAACATTTTGATCCCTTACACATTATTCAAAATAAAAATATCTAAATAATATTTTCTATAAAACCTCTATCGTACCTGCCCTAATGACTGAACGATATTTAAAACAGTGACATCTTTTAGATGTAGCAGTAACTATTTTCGCAATGAAGGCTCTATACTACTTATGGCAAACCCGTTCCACGGAAAACTTGTTTCTGTAGCTGACTTGTTGGGAAACAATACATGCACTTAGTACCTAAAGGAAAACCAGATGGCGCTGTTAGGTAACTCAACAAAATTAAAGAGGGTTTCCCGAGATTTTCCCCAATGTTTTAGTTACGGTACTGCTTAACAGATGGCATGGCAATCGCGGTAGCACTTACTACTGTTTCGTATTACTTTTATTGGACTTGTTATTACACGTGTAAGGCCTTTTTATGTCATAAATTGCATAACTGACTCATAAACAGAACCTAAGAAGAAGGACAAGTAATAATATGAATTTGACAAATTACTTATTGGTTGGTTGTAAAATAAAAATAAAATATGTTTTACTTTTATGTAGGTAGGTATTAACTCGAAATAAGTTAATGTAAGTCGAACGAAAATTTTTTGGACATCGGATTGTACTAATATTTTAGTTAATATATTTGTTTCCTGTTTGTAACACGATTTTTATAGTATAGTGCTAATAGTAATAAAGATTGGTTTTTACAAGCCCTCATTTAATTGGACTTGCCACGTTAATGTGTAACTCAGAATAAAAGCTGATTAACAATAATATAGTCTAAGGTAAATACTGTCGGTTGACAGTTTGTAAGTCAGTTCGGTTCAAATAAATTTTTGCACTAACATATGTTAATAAATGCAAAAACTTATTTGATATAATATTAATATATCAATGATTAACAGACCAGAGAAGATATTGAGGATTGTCTTTGACAGTACTTATATTCATTATCCTCCTGGCGTTATCACTGTTTGAACCCGGGGTCCACTTTAAATGAGAATATTAGCTTTTCCACAGAGCAACTGCCTGTCTGACCTCCGTAACCCTAATAGCTTTATTCCATGGTTACCATGGACTAGTGCCAGTTTAATCATAAGAATTGACTCCCTATAACGACTGTCAAAGATCTTGCCTTGCAGCTGGGATCAACGGCTTAACGTGCTCTGCGATGCACGGGGTACGTAGGTACCCTGTGCATCGCAAAGATAAGCGATAATTTACAATTCAATACGCGCATAACTCCGAAATGTCATTGGTGCGCGCCGTCAATTTGAACAATCTGCATGACAGTCTGTTGGTATCTTCACTAGGCTATCGCTGCCTCCTTTGAAAGTACTCTTATTATTCCTGTTAACGAATGTGAAATATACTAAAAAATAATAATAAAATAATTAAATACCTAAATTATTGTTAGTATTTGACCTCTAACAAATTAGCTACGATTTTCTGCACCGTACACTGCAAACAAAATACTGAATCTTAAAACATAATATAGGAGGATTACAGTCCAGCAGTGGACAAAAAGAAGAAATTCATCCATAAGTTTAAATATTCAGATGAAATTAAGAAAAATAAATAAATTGTAAAGAAATTATTTCTAAAAGCAACAAAACCAACATTACCTTAAAATGATCACCATCGTCCTTGCTTTATCCCGGGTACATCGAAGACTTTTACCATGGAGCCCCGTTTTTAGTTTAACCAGATTTCACAGAATATTGACTTCGTCACCGAGAATATGAAACATTGATTCAGTAATCGATTTTAAACTTTCGCTATTAGTATACATCATACGAAATAATTTAGCGGGTCTTAATTGCGTAAAATTAACTTATTTCTCACCAGTCTCCCCGGGACCATGATCGTTGCAAGACGATCGTAACGTGGGAAACAAATAGGTATTTAAAACTGAATCAGTATGCCCATATTTCTCAAACAGAGATACAACATATCCACAAAAGTGCATACACACTCAAATGTTACACGAACAGGTAGCAAGTAACTAAAATCCAAAATCCACTTAAGCGTTTCGGTTTCAGCGCAGTAAATTAACTTGTCTACATGACGTAACTCACATATTAAATGCTGAATTAAAGATTATAATAGTGGAAGTTGGTAATTCATCCAGCACCCTCCGCGCTACGGCGAAAACCATTTTACTGTCACACAGTCAACTTGTTAGAAGCCAACTATTATTCTCTAACGTATTAATGCATACTGGTGCATTGTGAACATGACGTATCTATTCTCAGTACACCAATATGCATATGATAAACTAGTAATGCAGTGAGATATTTTATACATCTAACTAGTGTCTGTTAAAAACGTGAAAGTTTGCTAGGATGGATGGGTGAATAAATGAGTGGACGGATGGACGGGCGGATGTATTTATGTTGCTTAGTCTTTCACGCAAAAACTGCTACACGGGTTTTGATAAAACTGTAGTACACGAAACGTTTTGTCCTGTAGTCACAGCTGAATTCTAGTAATTTTTTATGAGTTAAAATATTAGAAAAACATTAATACATGTTACGTTTTTTAGGTAATTGACGAAGAATTACAAAATCAATCCCATATAAGGCTTAATCTCAATAAACATTAAAAACTGCTGTTAGATAAATCCTCGTATATTAATTTTTTGCCTGTTTTAATCCTAATATTTTCTTACATCTAATAGCTATTTATGTAAACATTTTCATGCTTTTAAGCCGGGTACAGACGTACGAAATGTTAAGCCGGGTACAGACTTACGAAATGTAACATGAAATGTAACACGCAATGAAATAATTTGCCGCAACCAATCATGCAATGTAATAGAATTCCCATAATGTGGATGCTTTGCGCGCACGAACCGCGCACACTATGCGCGCGAACAGAGCATTACAACTCGTGCGCGCCGCGATCCGCCGAATTACTCTAAAATTATTGTAGAGGTCTTTAAATCCTTGAACATCTAATATGATAGTATCTGGCTTCATGATATTTTTTTCACAATATTACTCAAAGGTTTATACTCAATTATACAGTCGTTTAATATAAGGCAGTATGCAGAGGGTTGCTCTGGTATGTCGGTATCACTTTCTATTTCCACTCTAACGTCCACTACAGGCCCTGACTTCAAGTTATCTGTTTGTCTAGAGCAATCGACTACAAATAGAGGTGCTAAAGCATTGAACCGCTTCTCACTTAGTAGAAAGTCTTCGGCGTCTTTTTATCAAAACGATCAATATGATTGATGACACTCAATGAAGCTACAACAATCAATGTAGCCAACTGGTCATCCCAATCCATTCTCTTCGCGTGTTCTCGACAGACAAAGCTATGTTCGCCACGCGCATGCTGGAAACAGATGCGAGCACGTCATGCTCGGTTCGTGCGCGGCACGTGCGCGCCCTGCGTCTACACTGATGAAATGCTCCTTTCATGTTATATTGCATGCTACGTTTCACAAATCTGTACGCGGCTTTACAATGTCTTAAGCTTTTACGTTTCATTCTTCGAAAGAAATGAGAGACGCAACAACACGGAATTAAGAAAGAAATATCCTCACCTAGGTAAGTCTTTAGGTTCGGGCAACCTAGATATTATCGTTAAGTGCAGATTAAGATAATTCACTGCCCAAAATTAGTCTGTTCTTCTCTCTTCATTTTTACTTGTTTCTTAGAGAAAACTAACAAGTATGGTCAGTAACGAAAGTCCTTGCACACTGCAAAACCGTTATAGAGTTTTTTCATGAATTAAAACTCTCTGATATTATTCGTAATTGACATATAAATTACGATTCAGATGGGGCTGACTGATACTTTTGCGTATTTGTATAATAAAACAAAGAAACATATACTTAGATAATGTTTTAAAATTTATCCTATAATTTAATCCTAAGTTTGGTTTCATAATTACATTAAATGTAGAGCACGAGTAGGATCTTAAGTTCAAACAACAAAATAACCAGACAAGTGTGATTTAACCTCGCGTGGAGGAGGTTCCGTACGTTGATTACTATCTACGTACCATAAGTTGTTTTAAATCTGATCTAAATTTGTTTGTGGTAACTAGAAAAAGTAGTTGAAGTGGCGTAGCGTTTTAAGTCTACTTTACCTAGTGTTTGGGACAATATTATCCACCTTGCGAACTGTTAAACCGTACCGCATCGTCCAGTGCATGGCCGCCAATTTAGACCTTTTCTGCCAAAACGGCCTACAATTCTTCTAGCTGTGTGATTTGCCCATTAACACTTCAGCTATTTGGAGAACTGTTGGTGTCTTTGGTTCTTCTGCAGATTTTCTGATATCTGGTTTGATCTAGCTGGTACACTCAAAGCATAGCTCTGTCCATCTCCTTCTGTTAATAAGTTATAAGCGCTAGCACACTAAGAGACAATAATCCTTCTAATAAGGCCCATCGTGGACGACTATAGGTATATCTTAGTTCCATATGTCATCACCGGTAACGCAAGTCTTTCGTCTTTAAATCCAAATGTAAATATAACATTTCGCTGGGTATCGCATATGGTTTGCCACAAAATAATAAATACCGTGTTGTTTATTTCTCTCACTCAATTTAATTTCAACGTCGAATGCGCAGCACGTAAATATATTCGACATAAAATATGTCGAATATATTTACCCTCACTTGATTTTTATTTTTTGTTTTTAACCGCACTGTCGGTACTTTGACAGTGAGTAGACGTCATTAGTGTAGTCTGTCGAAGTACTAAAGGGTAGAGAAGGGTAGGTGCCAAAACCAGCACCACACAAGGATGGCGCTGAGCTAACCAGTCCCGCCGCGACCACGGCTGAAGCAAGTAAGCCAAAACGTTGGCTAATACAGAGGTATTTATGCCTGACCTTTGTTTCCTGCTTATTAGTTTGGCCACTAACACCTCATGTTGAGCTTATGCTGAGCATCTGAAGGTATTATAGATTCCCGGCGGCTGATATCGGTAAAAGTGCAACCAAGCATTGGAATAGTCTTTCAGATTATAGATTGCTATCTTATATCCTTACCATCTTCCTAGCTTTATTCCAGTTGCATCCAAGATCAGGAATAGAATTAATATTCTGGGTCAAACAGGGAAGGTCAGACAGCTGTCTGACCTTCGAAGCCCGAAGCAATATGCCATTCCTACACTATGTATTCTTAATCCTACACTTAAACATTGCTGTTTAAAAGAACTAATAAGTACAACTCTTATTTGAAAGTTATTATATTCGTTAAAATTCATCATCATCATCAGCCTTTAACAGTCCACTGCTGGACTAGGCCTCTCCTTTGAAAGGAGGACTTGGCCTACTATACCACGCTGGCCAAACGGGTTAGTATAGGGTTTGTATCAAGTTGTCCTTCTCTTACAGTGCTGTTCTCTGCATAATATGCTCCCTCTGTCGGCTCTTACGACACCCATAGGATGATATGGGGTGGTGACATTCCGTATTCTTAATCTGTCACCACACGGACGTTACAATTAATCGATATAGAATATAATTAAAACACAAAATAAAAGTCCCTTACAGAAAGATATGATATACATTTCCAAATATGGCCAACGGTATACATTTTTTTTTATTATTTCTTCACATTGTAACTATATCCGAATTACAATCGTAGGATTATTTATCGACAAATGGTCATTCTAAATCGATATACAGACACAGAAATGAAAATAAGTACCTATCACTTGAATGCAATTTATACAGAAGCTTGAAAGCGAAAAAAGCTTATAGGTTAAGACTCTCAAAAATAAAAAGTTCCATTTGCAGCCTTTATTTTTTGTCCAAAATAGTATAGCTATATTTTTTTAAAGTTTCATCAAAGCTGGTTTAGTGGTATCTGCATTAAAGAGTAACAAATATCTATCCATCCAAACATATACATATGTTCACGATCTATCGCGTTTATAGAAGTATATTTTTATTATTAAATCAAGATAAAGGTGTAAGTAAGTAGATCGGTATACTACTATTTATCTAGTTTCCAAAGACTACATTTCACATCACTGAAGATTTCGTTAAGTTTACTTAGATGTTTTTCACGGCGTGTACTAACTTTGCTTCTCGCTATTTGTGTATTCCTCTCTTAACGGCGTAGTTTCCTTTACTTTACAGCTGCTACATACGATACTTTAACACTTTCTTCTATTTATAGAGAAAGTATTAAAACACTGCTTTACAAGGATTAAACTACGTTCCTGCGAGTAAGTTTACGAAACCCTGCTAAAAGGTTATATTAAAATAGGAAACTGGCCCAGAATATATGCTATAAAAGTGATATTTATAAATATCAATAAGAAAACTAGACATCGTTTTGAGTGTCTATACATAGGTATAGACACTCAAAAGTTCCATGCACGATAACTATTGTTAGAATAAAAAAATAGGAAAAAAAAGAAAACTATATTAGGTTCAATTAGTACCGTACAGATGTATAAATTTATCGTCTATAACAATAATTAAAAACGAGTGTGCTGATATGCCAACCGGAAAGCTAACAAGATTATTTTATTAAAGCAACGCAACGAACTTTTTTAATTGCAATATTAGAACTTCTGTTGAATTAAAAAATAATGTTATCGTTATAAAAGTCGTGCATAGCAACGGCGCGCAGCAGGAGGTGACAATGACTTTTGATAAGTCTTCTTTTTGTTCAGAACCGCGATATTTTAATTAATTTTCCAGTAGCGTGCAGCTTACGTAAAAAGTGGAGGACTAGAAGATAATGATAGATAACCCAGCATTCGAGCGAAAGTAATCAGATTCCAATTAACACTTTGGGCACAACATTTCTTAAGTACGAAGAAACAAAAATGTGTACTGTTACACATCTCAATGAATACTTCCCGATAGCAATAACATCCACTGCTATTGATACATGAAAAGCCGTTACTCAGAAATTAATAATATTTACTTTTGCTTGTTTTATTACTCAGAACATTGAGATAATAAATGTAGGAAATATATAGGAATTTCAATAATTACCAGACATTAATAAAAAGCTAATAAGAAAACCTGTACGTGCGTCGTTAGGCCTGTATCCATTTAATTATCGGCCGTGCTGATGTATTGCGATTGAATAGCACCAATAAATATATCTGTATCTAATATCGAACTTCTTACCATCAATTTATTACAACTGAGTACATATATTTTTGTCAGTTTCTATTGTACTTACCGATCTCAGTCCACGTTTGCTCAAATATTTTATTCGCGACGTTTGTTCACATCCTATCTCGTGTAAAACTTAGATTTTATTCGATGTTCTTTCTGTGATCACAAAGAATCAGTACAGAATTCCAACAAATTCAGCGAAACATTTCAAACAAGATGCTGTAAAACTTTCATCTTTTACATTCTAAGAGTAAAACTTGTATATATACAAGATGAAAGCCGGATTTGAATTGTCTTTGTTCAACCTAAACTTGATTCAGGTACCTACCTACTCTAAACATTACCCATTAATTAAAACGAAACTTATCTATTATTTGTTAAATAACTTTCATATGAACAATTCATTTTCATGTCTTAAAATACTGGTATTTGATAAAGCACTAATACATATTTACATAATATTTAACTGTTACTTGTTTCTGATTGAGTTTTGGAAAATACTCCAGGCCTGTTTCCTTGTTATTTTCACAGTATTTTTATTTTAGTGGAAGAATGCTTTCAAATACTTTTATTATAAATTTCCAACGAAAGCGAGACACACAGTGAATCAAAGCAAACTGAAAACGGTCGTGGCCGAGTTCACTAGGCATGACTGTAATAAATATACGACTAATCAAAAATGTTTTCGAGATATTTTCCATACTAGGCATAGTTTAGAGACTTAGGGGAAACTGAAACAGGGTATAGAATATTGGTAGAATACTCACACAATATTTGTACCATCTCAGCATAAAACATAAGTCGAGTATAACGCTCGAAGTAGCGCAGGGAACATCCAAACAAATTGCACCATCTATGCAATTTATTTTAGTCGAAGAATAAAAACACTTACCGCATCCTCTACAAGTCGCCATATATGGTTTTAACTATTGGTTCGCAGCTTGGATTAAATATTCTTTTGGGTTATATACACAATTACACATGGTCTGACATCTCTGATCCCCCCAAAATACACGCCAGGAATTAGAGTTGCCAACATAGCCCGTGCTACTATGGTCTGACGACTAGTTTTTCGTTTCTTACAAACGCATGAATTTGCTTCGTCTATTTTGTTTAGTCGTCTTTTACGAAACCCACAGAATGAAATAGTGTAGTAAGATTATGTGTTCATAATCCGTTACCACACGGATAGTATACTGCATGCATAGTAATAACATATTCAAATAACATCAGTCGTAATAGATGCAAATTTAAATTAATTTGCCGTGTGGTTGACGGCATAGAATACAAGTGTCACCACCCCCTATCTTCCCGTGGGTGTCGTAAGAGGCGACTGAGGGATAACACGATGCAATTACCATCTTTGCGTAGAGACGGAAAACTCGACATCAAATCCTATATGACTGCCTCGTTGGTCTCGCGGCATAAATGTGCGCGTGGGATCGGGAGGTCCCGGGTTCGATTCCTAGGCCGGGCAGTGTTATTGGGTTTTTCTGTCACGAAATTCTCAGTAGCAGCACGGAGTCTGGAAATGTGCCCGTTACGGCAATAGGCTCGCCCCTTATTACGTGGGACTAAAGTATATCTGGCGAAAAGTGGGTGTAGAAATACACCTCTGCCTACCCCTTCGGGGATAAAAGGCGTGACAATATGTATGTATGTATGTATGTATGTTAAATTAAGTTGTATCAAGAGAGCGCATTATATTGGTGGGTCTGGCAATAATCTAACCATATTTAAGTATGATCTTCACATAGCAAAAATACCGTTGTTTCGCCTTAGCATAATAATTGATGTTCACTATGAATAAACCCATATCTAATACGCAACAATTTATAGCCATAAAACCATTAATTGATCATAAACTCCACGAAGCAGAAAGTTATGCATTTAAAAAGACAGCTTTAGTCAAAAAAGCTCCTCCATCCGATATTCATTTGCATAATATTTAGTGATAATATTTAGTGACGAGATTGGAAAAGGTATGGGTCAGTTGTTGGCGAACACATATAGTGATGGGTTAGTAATGAACTACTGTTTGCCTGGGTTAAGTTCCATTGCTATTTTAGATAAAATTATAAACTTCAATTTTGACCAGGATACAACTTTATTGATCCTACTTGGTAAAAGAGGATCTTTAAATAAAAGACTTTTATTCTATTATTACAGTAAATTATGTGAATTAAATTTAAATCAAATTATTATGCTCACTTTACCTTTCAGTAAAGGGTTGCCACAGAAAGAAAATAATATTAGACATAGTCTTAACATAAATTTGTGTAGTTGGTCATACAATAACTATCAATTTCATGTTTTTGACTCTAACAATTATGTTAGTAAAGCTTTACATTTGACGCAAGATACTTGTTATCTGAATTCTTATTATAAAAGACAACTAGCTGAGTCGCTAGCATTTAATGTATTGTAATGACATTTCAGCCAAGAATTTGGCTAAAATGTTGCCCCTATACAGCAACAAAATGACATATATAATGATTCAGCCAGTATTTTGGCTACACAGTCTGACATTTCTATTAATTTAAATTAAATAATTCGACAATAGAGAATACCTCTTGCAATGACACTTTCATTCATAATGGGCTGGTATGTACGAATAAGCCCAATCCAACTAACAATTCATTTAGAAATTCACAAGTATTAAAACTGGTACATCAAAATATAAAAGGTATGTCAAATAAAGATTTAGAAGTGGAGTTGTTCATGAACGGTGAATGCGTCGATATTTTGTGTATAACAGAACATTGGCTTAAAGATCACCAGTTCATGTGCAATTTTAATAACCATCTAGTTGGTAGTTCGTTCAGCAGACAAAATGCAATACATGGTGGATCGTTGATTTTAGTTAACAAGCTGCTTAAATTTAAGAATCGTAGTGACATTGTTAGTTTCTCTGTTGAACGGACAGTTGAAATAGCCTGTGTGGAGTTGGACCAACTTCTTGTTTTGAGTGTGTATAGGTCACCATCATCCTGCTATGACAACTTTGAAAGTGTCATGGATGACGTGTTACGGAAGCTATGCCAACAAAATAAATCTATAATAGTAGGTGGCGATTTTAATATTAATTTACTAGAAGATTCCCTGAATTGCCACAAAATTAAGAATTTGTTCAAGTCATATAATCTTGCATGCTTATTTTTGGAACCCACCAGGATAACTTCCACGACATCTATTTGTATAGACAATATATTTACAGATATTGTACCAGTTAGAAAGCAAATAATTAACAAATTAACATCAGATCATTGTGGACAATCTATAACATTTGCTATGCAGTCTAAAAAAGTAGGTAGAAAGGAATTGAGTGTGGTGCCAAAAATTTTGCGTCGTCTGGAGGGACTTAAGGATAAACTCACAAGTACATTACCATACTTATGCTATAATAACGATCCTAATAAGTTGTACAATTCTTTCTTTGACATGTACTGTACTATATTCAATTCTATCTTTGTCCCTAAGAGGATCTCAGTTGCTGGTACTACATCCTTCAGTGAATGGGCAACCACTGGAATTTATAAAAGTAGAAATAAGCTTTACGAATTATATGAACAGAAAGTAATTAATAAAAATGATGAACAATTTTGTCAATATGTAAGAAATTATTCCAAGTTATTTAAAAAGATTTGTCGTGAAGCTAAGACACTTTATTTAAAATCAAAAATTAAAAACAGTGACAATAAAATAAAAGCAACGTGGGATATTATAAACAATGAGACTGGAAGGGTCAAGATTAAAAGTAACGATTACACTCTTCAATTAAATAAAAAGATATTAAAGTCAGATTTTGAGGTTGCCACAGCATTTGAAAATTTCTTCACAGACATTCCAGTCTCAACCACTAAATCCCTTAACTCGTCCCCTAATGACGCCGAATCTCTATTGAAACAAAATGTCAATAGGTGTAACATTGAATTTAGTTTTAGTTATGTCACTGACAGAGATATTGTAAAAACTTTTAATACCCTTAATTTGAAGAAGACTAGTGATCTTTGGGGCAATTCTGTTGTGATTACGAAATCTATAATCAACACAGTAGCACCGGAACTGGCAATGATTTTCAATAGATGCATTGACTGTGGTATGTTTCCTGATCAAATGAAAAGTAGTAAAGTAATTCCGTTATTTAAATCAGGTAGCACATCTGACCCCACAAATTATAGGCCAATATTTGTGCTACCCACGTTTAGTAAAATTTTTGAAAAATTAATTCTAGGTCAGCTTCAAATTCATTTTAATAACAATAAGCTGTTACATGAAAAACAATTTGGTTTTACTAGGGGTCGCTCATCTACCGATGCTGGAGTTGAGCTTTTAGATAGTATTTTTGATGCCTGGGAGGAGTCGCATGATGCTCTGGGAGTCTTTTGTGACTTATCTAAGGCTTTTGATTGCGTTTTTCATGAAACATTGATCAGGAAATTACATTACTATGGAGTTAAGAACACTGCTTTGGATCTCCTAACATCATATTTGAGTAATAGGATACAGAGAGTTGAGGTAAATGGAAAAGTTTCTATGGGTTCAGTGGTCACAATGGGAGTGCCGCAAGGTTCAATTCTTGGTCCATTCCTTTTCCTTGTATATATTAATGATTTGCCATACATTATGCAAAATAATGAAGAGATAGTGTTATTTGCTGATGATACATCACTTATTTGAAACTAAGACGACAACAATCAAATAATGACGATGTAAATAACGCTCTCTCTAAAGTAGTTAAATGGTTTACAGCTAACAATTTACTGTTAAATGAAAGAAAAACAAAATGTATACGATTTTCAAGACCGAATGTAAAACAAGTTAAACCTAACATATGTTTGAATGGAGAAGAGTTGGATCTTATAGATAACACCGTATTCTTAGGCATAACCTTAGATTCTAAGCTACAGTGGGGCCCACATATAGGTCAGTTGTCGAATAGACTTAGCTCTGCAGCATACGCGGTTTACAAAATTCGTCAGTTAACTGATATAGATACGGCCAGATTAGTATATTTTAGTTATTTCCACAGCATAATGTCATATGGCATTTTATTATGGGGCAACGCAGCTGACATTTAAACTGTTTGTACTGCAGAAGCGGGCTATTCGTTCAATCTACAGTCTTGGTTCAAGGCATTCACTGAGGGAAAAATTTAAAGAAATTAAGATAATGACTGTCGCATCTCAATACATTTATGAGAACTTGTTATATGTCAGGAAAAATATAAATATGTTTTCTAAATTCAGCGACATTCATAATTTAAACACACGAAATAAAAACAAACTTGTTCTACCTTCAACTAGACTACAAAAAATAAGTAACTCATACAAGTGTCAAAGCATACGTTTTTACAACAAAATTCCAGGCAACATTCAGGAACTAAGTATTAATAAATTCAAAGTATTTATTAAACAGAGCTTGTGTTCAAAAGCTTATTACACAGTTAAAGATTATTTAGCAGACAAAAATGCCTGGAATTGAGTTTAAAAATTATGAATTTTGACATTTTGAAATTAGTGACATGATATTTTTATTTACATTTGTAATACTTATATTTTTACTTTTTGACATTTTTAATTTGACATTTGTAATTTTATTTATTTTGTTTTGACATTGTTTGATTTGACGTTGTTATTTTATTTATTTTCTTTTGACATTTAAAATTACTTAAGTAATATATTATTATTCATAAATTGACATTCAATATTTTTTTCTGACATTTAATAATATTTTCTGATATTTTAAATATATGACATTTTATTGTTTAAATTTTTATTATTTTTACTTACTGTTTGCAACATGTATTTTACTGTGTATTAGCATGTAAAGTTGTGAGTACGATGTGGGCATTATTAAACATATAAACAAATAGTTGTGGCAACCTGTCTGATGGCTTAGGCTGACATGCTTATGCATACACCTTCTGATGGCGTGGAGGCATAGTGATACAGATCGTGCTGGCTCCCTCAATTACGGTTGAGCCGTACGTTTGCTGTTGAATGCGGGCCATCAGTGGGCCGAGTCAGTCAAAAGCGTCAGATAATTTCCTGCATTGTACTTGCATACTAAACCCTTTTTTGTCTGGACTTTAAAAGATAAAGAAAAGACTAAAGAAATTGAAGTGACAAAAAAAACAATGACTCTGAGTTTGTTTCGGCCTTTCTTCTCAAGAAGTCATTTAGCTAGGAAAAGCCGGCTTCATCTAGAATAGGGTTTTGACATGCATAAGTGTTGTAAACAACCAAAATGCAGAAATAAATATGTCTTCATGTCTTTAATTTGTAAGAAGGTATCATTTAAATTCTCATCAACTTTGATGTTATCTCACAAAAATCAACCCTTGCCTAAAATTTGCACAAAATGTATAATACCGGGTACCAGATGGATGGAAAAATTAATTTCACTCTGATAAGGATAAATTACACCAATTTTGGACAGAATCTTATAAAATATAAAATGAAATAATTTGAACTGTTTGTTGATTTGAAGAAACCGCTAACATAATAAATGGTTAGTACGAAACTAGACTCGAGGTAGATTTGTTCAATTACACATGTTTAGAAACAGACATTTGTTACAACAACGAAGATTAAAAAGCTAATTTATTGTCACGGCTTATTGCCCTTAATTTATGCAAATCGAATACAGAGCCAGTTTATGCAATAAACAATCACAAGCTATACCTCACTGGTGCATAATGTGTTTATTTTGGCACAAAATTCTTCATTACTCTTTAAATGGAATCACTGAATCTAAATAGAAAACCGTTTTCTGACTAATTCCTGCACATGTTACACACGCATAACCCAAAGATATGGGGTAACATGTGAATCTTCGCAGTATAGATTAATGTCTCAGTGATCTAGCCATTAAAAGTTATCGGATTCGATTTTTGTGAAAAAAAATATATTCGGTATTGGTTTTTCGCCTATTGCCTTAAATAAGTTCAGGACGTTAAGTGTCGCCCAAAGTACATCAAGCTGCTAGTCTTGCACCCAATCTCTATCTGGTCGTGTCTGCTATGTCGTCACATTAGACTACGAGAGTCGTAGAATAAAGAAAGTATTAATACATGTCACGCATTTGGTTAATGCCCAGCAAGCTTTTGAACGAATATGTGCTCATACAACGACTAAATGGATTTTCAATCTGCAGCTACAACGACTTTAAGGGGAAGCAACGTAACAATGTGCAATAAAACCCACCAAATGAAAATCTCTGCCACGAGGGAGCAAATTCCGTATGTGAATGTTATTTTACATTAAAATGCAATATGACATATTTACATATACGTGACTCTTAATGTAAGTGCTCTTTAAACACCTAAAATAAACACGGTATCTACAAGTTAAACTTATTTAATTCTTTCTTCGATATTCACATATTATCTCTTCGACATAGACTGCAGATCATATATTGAATAGTTTCGAGTTCATTAAACGGCATTAAATTTAATCAATATTATTTCATTAATCAATCTTGGCAGAATTTAATTTCGAACGGAGCAATTGGTAACACATTTTTTCGTTTCGATACTTTTTCATTATATTTTCTTCGAATATACGTAATGTGAAGAAATAATATTTACGATAACATACTCTCGTAGGTACTTAAATCACTCTTAACAAAGAACACATCACAATCTTTGCTTATATTGACATTCAATACATCATCTCACTGCTGGGCACGGGCCTCTTCTCACTATAAGAAGGGTAAGGCCATAGTCCACCACGCTGGCCTAGTGCAGGTTGGCAGACTTCACATGGCTTTCGAGAACTTTATGGAGAACTCTCAGACATGCAGGTTTCCTCACGATGTTTCCCTTCACCGTTTAGCAAGCGATAATTAACAGTTTAATATGCACATAACTCCGTATTGGTGCGTGCCGTGGATTCGAAGCTGGACCCTCTGCGTTGCAGTCTCTCGGTCTCTCCACTAGGCTATCGTTGCTCACTTACAAATAAAACATTTTTATTCACGTCACATAACAGGCAACTAGAGATATAGACGTAGAAACAAAAACCTTATGTACATTGATAGCGCAAAGAATGCAGACCATTTAACATTTATTTGAATAAAGACAACGTGCAAAATGAAATATCTATGCGCGGATATCCGATTTTAAAATGAGTGCTACGGACGCCGAAAATAAAAACAAACGTGGCCACAGTGTAAGCACGCCTGTTACCAAATAGAATAGGAAAACTAGGATGATCGCATCACTCGAATACGTGGATACGACCGCTTTATGTTCTCTGACGATTGTTTCCAACTATGCTGGATTATCTCCCATTTATATTATTACAAAGCAGCAAACGTTGATACCAAAGTTGTCTTTAAATTTCGTTGATTCGAGCTAAACATTGTTGCATTTTATTTTCAGATAATTATCTGGGAATACATGAATAGTTCTGTGGTCTTCTTCGGTTCCTATGAAAGTTCCAATGCCAAGAGAAATATGCTACATAACTCAAAATATCATCAAATTTCAAGATACTTAAATTATATAGCAGGCAGTAGGCCTGAATAAAGTTAGTCAGCGATGATTAGATTGTGGCCGTAAATTTGAGAAGCGAGGCCATAATTTGCCGCCGTGCATTATTCCAGGCATTTTCCCTGCAATTAAGATTTTATTCACAGTAAAACCTTACGATGATTGCATTGTCAGCTATCCTGAGAATAGAACTCGAGATCACAATCATCAGCAAATGGATGCATGTCGAGTGGCCAATAAAGCAGACACTGATAGGATTTCCTATTAGTGTCTGCTTTGTTACTAATCATCCGTAAAACTTAACTTTGGTTTCACATTTGATTTTTTTATATTTTGACCAGAACTGGTTCCTAAGAGTGCATATTACGCTTTAAATGTCTGATATTGTTGAAAGAGAATAGATCGCACTGTAAAAGGTCCGTAAAATATTCAGAAAATAATAGTAAGTACTTTCGTCACAATCCCTCGGGTTGCAAAGTTACTTAGCGAATGTCACTTGCAGTAGAGAATACTTTGCACTCGATGTATCTCCGTCACGCCTTTAGTTTACGGCCAAAGCGATATTCTTATCATGATATTACATGTCCTGTTAGCACCGGTATGTTTACAGACCGTATGAGAAAGCTTCTACGTTACAATTGTATAGATTGCAATTCCTAAAACTGCAAAATCGTGATATTCTCACAGGCACTTGCTGAGCTAGCCTGTGACTGTGCACGATATTACTTTTCAGCTTTATGGGCTTCCATTAGTGATTGAGTGTAATAACCCGCGTATTAGTGCAATAAAGGTGGCAATAGACGGTCGTGATATCCTTGTGTTTAGTTTTTATATGCCGACTGACGCGTTCGAAAATCTACCGGATTTTTCAGCATGTTTTAGCGAGGTATGTGCAATTGCTGAAAAGTATTCAGTAGAAGCCATTTTTGTGTTAGGTGACTACAATGCTCACCCGGGTGAACTATTCGGCCAAGAACTATACAGTTTGTGTGCGGATAGACAATGGATATGTGCTGACATTGATATGTTAGGTAGTGAGTCTGATAACTACACGTTTATAAGTGATGTACATGGATGCACACGTTGGCTCGACCATTGCGTGGTTAGTCACTCTGCAAGGCAGGCAATAACAAATATATATGTAAAATATGATACGTTTTGGTCAGACCATATGCCGCTTGTAATTGAATGCGAGTTAAATGTAATTGTATGCAAAACTAATTCGAATTTAATGGGTAGTCATAAGAGAAACAAAACAAATGAGCAGATTAACAAATATACTGAATTATGCAACAAAAAACTTAAATTGATAGATTTTTTTGTAGATTTTACGAAGTGTAGCTCTAATGTTTGCAATTGTTTGGAACATAAATATAAGATTGATATACTTTACAGTGATATCATAAAGGTATTAACAGAATCGGCCATACTTAGTGGTCAATGTGTAAATAACTCATCCGGTAAAAGAAAACGTCATGTCATTGGTTGGAATAGTTATGTACGGGAGGCCCACAGGGACGCCAGGCAAAAATTTATAAACTGGGTGTCTCACAATAGGCCGCGCTCGGGTGCAATATATACTGATATGTGTGAGAGCCGAAAAATATTTAAAAGAAAACTTAAATGGTGTCAGAATAACAAAGAACAAGCTAAAATGGATATTATCGCAGAGCATCAAGCCTCCAAAAACTTTGGGGACTTATGAAAGGCGACAAATAAATTAAATCCAAAGCCTGGCCTCCCTGTGAGTGTGGAGGGTCTAAGTGACAGCAGGTATATAGCAGAGCTATTTAGAGACCATTTCACTGTAAGATCGCCGTTAGGCCCCTCAAAGATGTGTAAGAGTGCTGGTACCATCGTGCCAAGTGACATATTTACTGTGTCAGCCGACCAAATTCATCGCATTGTATGTGGCATGTCAAGAGGCAAGTCACCTGGTCACGATGGGCTCAGCATTGAGCATTTGAAGTATGGCGGCGTTCACCTACCGCGTGTACTCGCTATGTTTTTCACATTGTGCTTTGGTCATTCTTACCTACCCGCAGATCCTATGCAAACTATTATTGTGCCAATGTAAATGTAAATTATGCCACAAAAAAGTAATTACCGGCCTATATCTTTGGCTACTGTGGTGGCTAAAGTTTTGGACAGTGTGCTTGACTCAGAACTTGAAAAGCACTTAGATATACACGATGCGCAGTTCGGTTTCCGAGCCGGACTTTCTACTGAAAGCGCCATACTGAGCCTCAAGCACACTGTGCAATACTATACAGCGAGAAGTACGCCTGTGTATGCGTGCTTTCTCGATCTGTCAAAAGCTTTCGACCTGGTTTCGTATGACGTATTATGGCAAAAGCTAAAGAAAACGGGTGTGCATGCACAGGTGCAAAATTTGTTTCATTTCTGGTATGCTAATCAGACAAATAGCGTAAGGTGGGCCAATGCCTTCTCTGACACGTTCAGGCTGGAGTGCGGCGTGAGACAAGGTGGTTTGAGTTCTCCCAAGCTATTCAACCTGTACGTGAACGAGCTTGTGGTTGCACTCAGCAGCACCAACATCGGATGTTCTATTGATAATGTCAGCATGAATAATTTCAGTTACGCGGACGATATGGTGTTGCTGGGCCCAACTATCAATTGTTAAAGGCGACTACTGGCCATTTGTGAAAGGTATGGCCATAATCCCGGCCTAATATATAACAATGTCAAAAGTGTATATTTGGTTTTCAGGGCCGCCGGTAAATGTCCATCAAGAGTGCCCCCAATAAAATTAAACGGTGTTGAGCTAAACAGGGTTCACCAGTTCAAGTATCTTGGGCATTATGTTACCGACGGTCTTGATGGCCATGATGATATTGAAAGGGAGCGGAGGTCATTGGCGATTAGGTGTAACATGTTGGCTCGCAGATTCGCTCGCTGTAGTAAGGAAGTCAAAATTACGCTTTTCAAAGCATACTGTCAAACCTTCTACACGAGTGCCCTGTGGGTCAACTATACTCAGAGGTCTCTCAATGCCTTCCGCGTCCAATATAATAATGGATTTAGGATGCTGTTGGGGCTGCCACGCTTCTGTAGCGCCTCGCAAATGTTTGCAGAAGCGAGAGTCGATGGCTTCCACGCTATCGTTCGCAAACGGGCAGCCTCGTTACTAACCAGAGTGAGGAGTAGCTCTAATAGCATCCTAAAGGTAATTTCTGAGAAGTATGACTCGAATATATTGAGGAGGTTCATTCGAGTCTTGGTCACTTGACCGGGACTCTGCTGAACCTCTTCAATATATTATAAACTAAATATAATTACTAACATAGGTTAAGCAAATTGTTACTAACATCATGGACTCTGTCTGAATAAATAAATATATTATTATTATTATTATTACCATCTATCGTGCACCTCCCTATCTCGTGTTATAAGCGAGATTTTTTCAATCGAACATTTCAATAGCCTTTTGTATGATCTAACAAACATTTCGAGGAAACGTCGCCGCCGAAAACGAGGCTTTTAGAATTATCTGGTATTTGAAAGGACTTGTAAAGTCTATTTGCTGTTCTTTATCTTAGTCTTTGTTAATATGATCCCATGTGACCATGCAAATCCTATTATTACTCTACACAAAGTAACTCCGATTGTAGTAGTAATCATTCTCTCTTAGTAGTATTTCTCTATGTTTCAATGGCTTCGGAGACATCGAATATTTTTCGCATGCTCCTGTTTCTATAATTGAAACACAAAATATTACATTTTGTGTTTCAATCATAGAAACATAAAATATAATTTAACGCGTATTAGTCGCATTTAATAACTAACCTAAAGTATAAGTTAACTTAACTACATCTGTTTCTCTCCGACGATTCTACCGACTTGCAACGGTCGTAGCCGCCGTAGTTCATCATCATCATCATCAGCTTGCCGTAGTCCACTACTGGATATAGGGCACTCCAATGTTAGTAAAACTTAGTAAAAGGTTTTTTGAGCTTGTTACGTCCTACTGCAGGGCTCCTCTCTCATCGTCCATGTAGCCCTGTCATTGTTCTCGATTAACATTCATTAAATAAACTTGCATAATGTATACAAATCGTAAATTTCAAAATCGACCACAAAATCGTAACAAAATGACGACATCTCGACGATTTATAAAGTACTGAATGAAACTGATTCTCTTTTTTTTTGATACACTGCCGGCTTTAAAGCCTGTATCCCCGAAGGGGTAGGCAGAGGTGTAATAGTACACCCATACTTCGCCATAAATTTTTAGGTCCCTCGTAATAGGGGACGAGTCTATTGCCGTTACCAGTCTCCGTGCTGCTACTGAGAATTCGGAAAAACCCAGTAACACTTCCAGATCAGCAGTAGCATACGCTATCAGTGGATAGCGTTAACCACGGATGCAGTCTGAGTCACAGTCAGAACTGAAAATAGTTTATTTAAATTGATTAGGTTTTCTTGTTTTTGCTTTAATCTTATGTTTAGGTACTTATGTATACAAAAATATCGAATAATTGCTTCACATGGTTCAAGTTGGATAAAATCCGCAGCAAAACAGTGCAGAAAAGTAAGTATCAAATTTGAAAAGCCTATAAGTACAAGGAACGCGTTATTTTGTTTGTACTAAATATTATTTAAAAGTCACCTATGTATTCTAAGGCAGCATGTCTGGTTTCCGCCGACTACCAACCTATCACTTCATTTTATGTATGTGTAACTATCATTTTGCATAAATATATAATTGATAATTTCCTTCAGGGCAAGTGTGCAGGAATATTGGAACGTATTATTGCGGGTTAAGAAATAAATGCGTTGATTTCCTGAACGTTCTCTTTTAAACAAATAACGCGTGGAAACATTTAAGAGCATATCTTAAATGTTTCCACGATCCACATCTTGAGATCGTATCGTTAAAGCGCGAATATTTGTATTCTTGTACAGTTACATTGCATAGGATTGCGAGTATTTTTTATAGTTCTACTCAGCTTATGTCTTTCGACATAGTCCCTTCGTACTTTTGAATGAATGAATGAATGAATGAATCATTTATTTCACTTAAATTTGTTATAATCTATATACGTTGCCCCACAAAACTGCTTACGCAGTTTAACTGATAAGTTTGAAGAAGATATTATTCTCATTTTGACAGCATGCCAAAACATAATTAGAGATTGCAAGCCATTGCATTCAGAGATCGTTTTGGGTTCGTTCGAACAAAAGAATATAATTAATAAGTTGATTTGGTGATCGAATGATAAAATACGGATTGTTCTATACATTAAATTGTAGCGGCACACTTTCAATGTGAGAGAACAAACCGTATTAATTCGTATTAGTATGTTAAAATTGCATATTTGAATACCTTTATTGTACTCCTTGATACGGACGTACCTAGTCTCGTGAGTGATATATAACAAAATGAATTAAAATACTGAAGTACTACAAGAATTTTTCATCACGTCATTTATCAGTCAAGTAGCCTATTTAGAGTGTTAGACACTACATCATAGTGTTAGATGAAAGTATTTACAGTTTGCAGCATATTAATTAATAGCTGTATCTATTATTTTAGAGTAAAATGAATCGGTTGGAGATATAGAAAACACGACAATAACTAAAAACAAAGTGATATTATTGTTGATAACAAAGTTATACTAGGTACTGTAAATACTTTCTAAAGGTTGTCACCTTTAGACAGTTATTTATTGCTCGGTCTTCTGTCAAATCTAGACTAGAAATTCATAATTATGCTAATTACTCTACCAGGGCAACAGTGCATACTTTTACAAACCTTCGCAGTCATCAAAGTCACAATATCACTGTTAGTCAATAGGAGGATTTGGCCTACTGAGATAATGGCGAGATGGTTTAGGGTTTGCTCTCAAGTTTGCTTATCACTTCAACTATTTCATTTTTTTTTTTTGGAAAGGTTACTCCCGCATTAGGACTAAATCCTGTGACGTGGGGGACTTTACAAACATACAACTAACGGACACAATGAACACCCCGACTCAAAACATCAATTTGTGAATTACCTACACAAAGTGTAACAGTGAACAAGTGAACATGACGCTTGCAACAGTGCCGAAATATCGGTTACTCAAAACAAAGGTACCTACGTGGTATATATCCCGTAGGAACAGTAAAAAGTAATGATAGTGACCACGAAAGTTTTAATTACTATATTTACGTACCTTATTTTTCATTTGCTGCAATGGTTAGGATGCATGGAGGGAATGAGTGAGGAAAAATTACAAATCAAATATACACGGTGTATAAAGACCCTTAAAATAAATTAAAATCACTTGTGTGGGTAAGTTGGTCGTGGCAGAACTCATACTTAAAAAACGGAAAGCTCCGTAGCACCCGTAACCGGCGAGCATGAAAAGAGTAATTAATGTTAAGGAAGGGCGTGAGCTTTGTAAGGATAGAAGCAAGTGGCGTTCTGTTGTCGCTGCCTATCCCGATGGGAAAAGGGCTTGAGCAAATCTATGTATCTTATTTTAAGTAAGAAATATTTATTTATAGGTAGGTGTGTGCAGTGGTTATTGATTTGCAAACGTGTCACAATTTCAATAGTTTTTGTTGCAACACATACTCGTAGTTGTCTCGGTGCACTCGCTAACGCTGAAATATCCACACCAGATAACTGCAGCGGTGACAGTTTTTCTGTTTTAGTTTAACAATTTTATTCGATGATTTTTTACCGAAAAAACAACAATTTCTCACAAAAATATAGGTAAATAACAAAAAAATTACTGAAAGTCACGTAACCATGATATGAAATAATTTACAGAGAATTTTTAATTTCTTTAATTATTAATTTATTTTTGCGCCTGTGGACATAACACAGTTTTTCATAGCAATGGTTTTATTATACATGTCGCACGAGTGATTGATTTTCACGGGATAGCCGGGATCGATCACTCGCCGAGCAATTAAAAAGAGATGATTAGGTTGTCTTACGGGAAATAAATAGAAAATATCACCAGGAAAGATTAAACTCGCGTTATATTCCAGATTCACAATGGTTTTGATTACATAAAAGAACTGACACTTGAGGTTAACCGACTAGACAAGTATCCAGGGCGTAGGTCGTAGGTTGACACTCCACAGGTCCACGGATGAATACTCAGCTTTGATGTGTCTCCCAGCAGAAGAAAAGGGCCCAACCACGTGTGTCGCTGGTATATATATGGTCGGCAAGCGGGTGAGGCTCCCCACTGCAGTGCGTCATCGTAGTGGGGCTCGCAAGCGCCGAGGCACGACGTCACACACCCCCCCCGTTAGGCCGGGATTTTCCCTAAGGAAAATTCCCTAGCCCAACGGGCGTAGCAGCCCTGAAGATACTCCCTGGAATTAGAGAAAACAGGGGCATGAGTACCTTGAACAAGTGACAACCCTAAACGCTAATTAGTATACCTAAATAATAATGACCCACGCTTGCATTCTTCACGCGTACAACGGCAGTCTGAACTTGAACATAAACATTTATCATTCATAATTCATCACACATACCTACATGTAAATGCCAAGGCCAGTGTAATGGCCCAATAGCAAAGATAACAATCTATGGAGAAGCGCTTAGGGTAATTATTAGGTAATAATGATTTGTAGATATAAGAACTTGATCTAGCCCTACGACTTAAAAATCTTGGGTTCGGCCTTTGCCACTAGATAAGTAAACTTTTTGAATATAGTTAGGTGTAACAACAGATTTTTCGTAACGATGAACAAAAATAATATAAGCCGCAGACACGACCGGACCGCCCAATGTCAAAGGAAAGAATTTAATAAATATTTTGCTCTAATTAATAACTACAACACGACCAGTAAACACCTTTTGAATGTAAACAATGGTGAATCATTAGTTAGGCATTTATTTATCGGCGCGTCGCTGAGTGAACGCGCGTGCGTCATAACGACAACTAGGTAGGTACGATCTAAATGGTAGGTACTATTCGACTGTTCCGAGCTCGCGACGCACGGTTAATTACTCTGAATGTTTATAAAGTACCTATAATGACAATTTGATTATGGAATTTATACAGAATTAAGAATAACAACAGAACTTCAGAACAAGGCACGGCGAAAAACAACACGCCAATCAATATGCATTTATAGAAAATACACATGCGAGAATCGAACACCAGACCGATCCTACAACGACCTTTTAACCACTGAGCCATAACTGATAGTTAGATAAACAACAGATTCTTTGTAACAATATTACATGTAATAAACTTTATTACCATTTATAACTGAAACATTTATTCATTTTATGTTAGCATGTTTACATAAATCATTAACACAACACAATACATTATCTTGTGGGCTTCGACTCGAAAACATAAGAACCATTGTTGGCCTTCGCAAATGATTATGTAGGTAATTATAACTTAGTATAGATATGCGTCTTACATTGTTGTTTTTATGCTTTTATTATTCTTTGTAATTAATCAACTTTAAGTCTTTGATGTGCCATTCTCCTAAAGGTTTACCGGCCATGTCGTTAAGTTTGTATACTAGGGGTGATTTTTTTGAGGCAATCTTAAATTTAATAAATTTAGGCGCCAATTTCTTGCTAAAGTATTTATCCTTGTCACTAAGTAGAAACGTTCTGCGCCATACTATATCACCGACATTGAATTCTGCCGGTTTACGGCGAAGATTATAAGATGAACAATTTCGTTGGTGGGCCGACAACAGAGCTGAATGTACCTTCTCGAAAATAGAGGATAAGTAGCCTAAAGTTTCGGCATAGCCGTCCCGTGGTTCAAGCACCATATTGGAATTAAATTCCTTGTCAATATACTGAGAACCACATGTTATGACCTCCCTACCAAAAACAAGGAAATTAGGAGAATAACCAGTAACCTCACTAACTGCGCAGTTAAGGGCGAACTGAACCTTAGTGATTAAAGTGTCCCAGATTCGATGATCAGATTCTATGAAAGTTGAAATAGCTGTAATAATGGTTTTGTTGTAGCGTTCAACTGAGTTAACGTGGGGAGTATACAACGGTGTAAAATGCAAATTTGGAATTTTATATTTTGACAACATACTTTTAAAGGTTGCGCTAATAAATTGTTTACCGTTATCCAAAACAATAGTAGATGGAATTCCATGCACCAAAAATACATTTTCCTCGAGAATTTTTGTTATCACTTCTGCAGTTGCCCGTTTAATGGGGAAAAGCAAACAATATTTAGAGAAACAACAACTGACCACAAATATAAAAGTGTTTTGTTTTCTGCTGGGGGGCAATGGACCAATCAAATCAATACTAATCGTCTGAAAGGGCTTTTGACATGATTTGGGTTTTCCCATTAGACCTAAATTTGGGTGGTTTTGGTGTTTATGGGTGATACAAGGTTCACATGAACTGACGAACTTGACAACATCGGAGTACATACCAGGCCAAAAGTAATTAAGAGCAAGACGTTTGTATGTCTTAAAGATACCCAGATGTCCAGCAGTGGGCGAAGAATGATTCTCCCTTAGAATGTCAATTCTTTGGTCAGACGGAATAACCTCTTTCCATTGAAATTCTCTAGTGAGAGGGTTTAATGTTTTTTTAAAACAATACAATTTATTGTTTATTACTTGATAGTTAACAAAGGAAGTCGGAGAACTTAAACAGCCTTTATAGATATTTAAATACCAAGGATCATTAGTAGAAACTGGTAAATTCTGATTAGAATTAATATCTATATTTATATCATTAGCAATAGCAGAAACGGGTAAAGAGCGAGACAGAAAATCGGGTAAAACGTTATCGGAACCCCAACGGTGACGTATTTTGAAATTATAGGAAGATAAGCGAACTCCCCATCTGGCTAACCGGCCAGTAGGGTTATTTAAGGTCAAGAACCATTTCAAAGCAGCGTGATCAGTGTAAACAATAAACTTTTTACCATTTTCAACGTAACAACGCCAGTGTTCTATAGCAGATAGAACAGCCAGGGCCTCGCGCTCTGTGGCACTGTAATTTTTTTCTTGCTTACTGAGTGATTTGCTATAGTACGCTATGACTCTTTCCTCACCATTTAACCTTTGACAGAGGATCGCGCCAAGACCAAAATCGCTAGCATCTGAGTGTATTTCAAACGGTTGCGAGTAGTCAGGACAAGCCAACACCGAGGAGGAAATCAAACAATTCTTTAGGTTATTAAACGCCTCATTAGCCTCTGTCGTCCAGCAGAATGGAGGTGCGTTTTTACTTTGAGATGTTAACTTATTTAAGGGTGCAGCAATAGAGCTAAAATTCGGTATAAAACGCCTGTACCACGAGGCTGCGCCTAAAAATCGACGTACTTCTTTTCTATTAGAAGGAGTGGGATAATTTTTCATTGAATTTACTTTATCCGGATCGGGATGCAATCCACTAGAGTCGACAACATAGCCTAAATATTTTAGTTTATCTCTAAAAAATTGACATTTTTCGAGATTAATTGTTAAATTAGCGCTTTTTAGTTTATCAAGAATGCGTAATAAAAGAGTAATATGCTCGCTAAAGCTGGACGTGATACAGATTATGTCATCGATAAAACAGAAAACCTTATTTTCAAATTCTGGGCCATAAAATAAAATATCAACTAATCGTTGTTGAGTAGCTGGCGCATTCGTAAGACCGAAAGGCATTCTTTTGAATTGAAATGTGCCACGCGTGGGAATATAAAAGGCTGTTTTGCAACGGTCCTCTTCTTTAATTAATGTTTGCCAAAAAGATTTAGACAGGTCTAAACTAGACAAGTATTTAGCATCTCTCAGATTATCTAAAATTTCCGAAATATAAGGCAAGCTATAAGCATCTTTTTTTGTAACGGAATTTAATTTTCGACTGTCCAAACAGAAACGCAGTTCACCATTCTTCTTTGGTGTCAAAATGACCGGATTTGACCACGGGCTTTCGGATCGTTCAACAACATCCTCTGAGAGCATGTCGTCAAGATGCTTTATTAATATTCTTTGTTTATCGGGAGACATGCGATAAAATCTTTGCCGAATAGGGGGACAATCACCTGTATCAATTGAATGAGAAATAATATTTGTGCAACCGAGACCCCGCTTCTCGTATGAAATATCGGTAAATTTAGAAATAATGTTGTCAGCGGTAGCTCTCTGGTCGACTGTAAGATGATCATAAGAAACAAGATGTGTAGGGGGAACTGCCTGCAACTCCATTACTTGAGCGTCAGACTTGTTCACAATCAAAACAGACTCCAATTTGTTAGGAAATAGGCCAAAGCTTCGCCAAAAATCCATGCCAAGGATAAGGAAATTTTGAATCCCAGGTACAACATGAACTTCTAAGTTAATCAATTTATCCTGAAACTCGAAGGGTAGAAACACCGATCCCAAGGACTCAAATCGTTCGCCGCCTGCTGTTATTAACCTTAAAGGTTTCGATTTATCCAAAACATTGTCTTTCAAAAATAAGTTATGCAAATTATTACCTAAAATTGTAACGCAAGATCCAGAATCTAAAAGACCTGTGGTAGGTATTCCGTTTAATTTTAGAGTAACGTAAGGTAAATATTCTACTTTAGAATTACGGATTGAGGAAATATGACAGCTATTAAAGAATTTTTTTAAAAAGTCCAACCAATTATTCCACTCTGTTTTATTACAATTAGTTGTATAATTTGATTTTCCACAATCCTTATTAACTAGTTTTTTGAAACTGTAGGGGTCGACTTAGATTTACAATTGGGGCAGTCTGACACCTTGAAACCCTTTGTGCCGCACTTAAAACAGATTAGGTAGTGTGGCTGACGGCAATTACGTAATGAGTGCGAATTGCATCTACAACGCACGCAAAAAGTTTTATTTATATTAGAAGTACTCGATACGGCGTTGACTTGTGGTACAGACTTGTATCTCGATGTATCGGCAACAGAGTTATATTTATTGAAATTATTATGATTGTAAACATTTTTGTTTGAAGAAAAATTAGAAAACGGATAATTATACGCTAGATCGGGTGCTACAGTATTCTTTGAAACTTTAGGGGGTTCAGAAAATTGCTTACTGCGACTTTGGTAATTTTCGAAAAGACGACAAACTTCGACCAGACTATCAACATCAACAACCTTTGCAGTGAGCAGACAATTAGTGTAACAAGGTCTAATATTATTTAGTAAAATTTCTAGCTTCTCCGAATCAGCGATAGGAGAACTAAGTCGCGAAAACAGACCGTGCATTTTTGCCACGTAAATAGTTATTGATTCGTTCTCGCCTTGTGAGCGCTGACGAATCTCCGTCATAAGTCGATAATCGTAGTTATGCGGGCTAAAATCTCGTTTTAAAAGTTCGCAAAGTTCTAACCAAGTCTTTACATTATTTTTAACAGAACGATACCAAACTAATGCGTCACCCGAAAATATTTCAAAAGCGAAAGACAACATCTTGTCATGTGGAATAGATCTACAGGACATAAATTCATCAATTTTTTCAATAAAAGATCTTACACATGATTTACCGTTAAATTTGAATTTACCTAATTCCGAGAAGAGCTTACGGTCGTAATTATAGGAAGTGTTTCCCTCTGCCACTGAGCAATCCGACCGCGAACTACGGCTCGTGATTAATTGTAATTTCGTATATAAGTCATTAAATTTATTCCACACAGACTCAATTTTTTTAATATCAAGACTGCCGGTATCCACCCTATTCAGTCGATGAAAACAATGGTGAAGCACGGTTTCGACCTTCTGTTGAACCTCGGAGGTATAGTTTGCTTCCAACATAGATAAGTGTTTATTTGATCTTAATAACGACTTTTCCACTTCAGCCACATCCTCCTCTGGTGGGAAGGGTGAAGATAATATATCCTCCGAGGGAATTTTAACTGAAAGTTTAGCGATTTGTTTGCGGGGATCGTCAGGCTTTGAAACGCCGCGTATTGTGGTCTCATATTCTAATTCCGCTTTAGTTAATAATGAAAAATGTATAATGTAAGCCATTATTACAAAACAATAAAAGAAAATCTAAGTATTTACGCCGGTACTAGAAAAAAATTAAATATCGCCAGAAAATCGAATACCGTGCTAAAAAAGCTGAAATACACTAAATTATACAATGGTGTGATGATTGGTAAAGGATTAAGAAAAATTTCTTAAAGGTCACTCAAAGGTTGAATCACAGTATTTTTTCGCGAACACGAGGCACGTTAGTTCAACGGCAAAGCGGTTAGAACCGGTTGGCGGCTCGACACGCTGCCCGCAGTGGAACGTGATTTTAGACCGACGTTAATTAAATCACCGTTATGTTATTTACACAGTTAAATTGCTTATGGCCAACCAAAATAGATAGAAACTGTACCTGTACACAATTCACCACACCAGAATATATGCACACACAGGAGAAAAATATACAAGAGAAAAAGAAATTATTTCACTCACCTGTAAAGTGCCAACCTACGTTTTTAAAAGATATTTAAAAATTCTATTGGGCGCCAATGTCGCACGAGTGATTGATTTTCACGGGATAGCCGGGATCGATCACTCGCCGAGCAATTAAAAAGAGATGATTAGGTTGTCTTACGGGAAATAAATAAAAAATATCACCAGGAAAGATTAAACTCGCGTTATATTCCAGATTCACAATGGTTTTGATTACATAAAAGAACTGACACTTGAGGTTAACCGACTAGACAAGTATCCAGGGCGTAGGTCGTAGGTTGACACTCCACAGGTCCACGGATGAATACTCAGCTTTGACGTGTCTCCCAGCAGAAGAAAAGGGCCCAACCACGTGTGTCGCTGGTATATATATGGTCGGCAAGCGGGTGAGGCTCCCCACTGCAGTGCGTCATCGTAGTGGGGCTCGCAAGCGCCGAGGCACGACGTCACATACATTCGGTACAATCAGGCGACTATTCGATTGTACCCGTTTGTGATGACGGTGTTTTATTTATTTGCTGTATTTTCCCAATTTACTTTTTATGCTTGTCCTGTCATCGGCGCAAAATTTTATAAAAGAACTTTCCTGTTATTATATTTTCGAAACTTCATTATGAAGAATATTTTTATTAAAGCTGTCACACATTTACAATAGTTGAAAAATTGGCCGAGTACCTATATGTTTCAAGTAATTGTTGGTACAGTTTGCAATAAAAGTACCAACTAATATTGAATATTTTACAGTACGAAATAATGATAGTTCATTGTCAGTCATTGCAGGCTCAAATAGATGAGAATATAAATATTACAGTGCACATTCCAATTATTGATTAAAATTGTGCTACGGCATCATAGTATCTTCTTGGGTTTACGCGAATGTTACACATTGAAATTAAACTACAGTTTACGGATTTTATCGCGTTGTATTGGTTACACTAAGTTATTACATTTGAAACTAAAGATCTAGAAACTATATTTTTAATTTATTACTAGCCGACGTTTCGAATTCTTTACAGAATTCATGTTCACGGCAGACTGAGGTGATATTTGTCTTTTTCTTGAATGTATAAGTTATCTCAAACAAATATCACCTCAGTCTGCCGTGAACATGAATTCTGTAAAGAATTCGAAACGTCGGCTAGTAATAAATTAAAAATATAGTTTCTAGATCTTTAGTTTCAAATGTAATAACTTAGTGAAACCAATACAACGCGATAAAATCCGTAAACTGTAGTTTAATTTCAACTACGGCATCATATCATATCTCCAAAATATTTGATACAGCTGAAACTACTGGGCGTAGCTGACTAACTTTGGCATGTACATATGTTCCATAGGGAGTGCAGTGTAGCACTAAGAGAGGATATGTATGTAAATTCCCCGTCTTCGAGGGTAAACAAGGTAGTCAGGCCAACCCACGGGTAAGGTCTAGTCTTGTATGGGTAGGTGTAGGTGGGATCAAAGTGATCAGAAGCTCATGAACACTACCCTCACCAAGGCCAGGTCTCTCCCAGACCAAAATAATATTGTAGTACCACCTTTATTTGTAGTACAGTATTAAAGGGTTTCTTCATTGATAGCTGAAAGTTCCGTATGCGATGGTACAATTTTTGAGATGAGATAATTATTGCTAGCAGACCCTTTCGTCATTTTATGTGTTCCACAAAGTTAGACGTGATGCATACTGTCTCGGTACTAAAAGATCGTTGAGCCCTTCCAAACTCTACTTCCTTATGTCATATTTTTGGTTTAGTTAAATATGAATTACGGGAATTATTTTATAAACACTCAAATGATTTATGGGCTATACGTCAGCGCGCACCTCACTTCACTAACTACCCACTCTTTTTGATTATTATGAAGAGGGACGAGTCGAAGTGAAAGGCGCGATGCCACAGGCAGTCTTATAACAGCTCTTGGACGTAACGGACGTAACTAAGTAGCTAGCAGGAATTTTTGTAACAGTTTGTAATTGTGCAAAAGTATTGCTTTATAAAAGTGTACCTGTAATAATTGAAATAAACGAGGAGTGGTTTATAACTTTATACTGGACTTGGTGTTTTCTTCAAACTTATAAGAATAAGAACAATATTTTTTATGTCCTCAAAATATTTAAACTGCACGTAAATGTCAATAGTCTATAAAAAATATACATCTTTATATATATTTCTTGTGTGCGTGTTTATGTCACTGAACTCCTCCTAAACGACTGTACCGAGTTTGATGAATTTTTTTGTGTGTGTTCAAGGGGACTTGAGAATGGTTTAGATTCACAATATAGTACAAAAAAATAAAAACATCTAGAGAAATAAAATATGGCGGTACGAAGTTCGCCGGGTCAGCTAGTCATATGTAAAATTAATCAAAATTATGTTATACGCACACTACAAACTTATCATAATGTATTTGACTTAACATTAATATAAATAGGTCTTAAGATTTGACTTCTACCCTCAACACAAAATATACAAAAAAGTAAAGTTGTTTTTACTAACAATAGGCAATAAGTATATGTTTTGATTATTTTATTTAGAACACAACGCGGGGTAAGTCAGTTGAGTGTAGCTTGGCGCCACAGTATCAGTAATCTGATAATAATTTGGGTATAATTTACGTTTAATTACATCTCTAACTACAAAATAATATGAAATGCTCGCGTGAGCACTAGTCATTCACGCTTTTCGAAGTAGCCAGCCACCTAATTATTTTTAACTCCCTGATTTCATGATTTTCTACCACACGTAAGTACGGGTGCCGGTCGTTTGTTTTATTTCACTTTAATAGAATAATACAACACCGCTTCTACGATACTATGTGGATGATTTACACATAAATCACAATAGTGGTGTAGCGGACACGATCCAAATAGAGGGCTAACATTATATTAGAACTTTGCTATTAGTGGGACTGCGCTCTTCATTTCAATATACGTTGTTATTTTAATTAGGGCATGTAATAGAAATAATATATTAAAACATTCGGATAGTCTTTAAAGTGCTACATAGAAACACGATAATTTGTATTGTATAACGTATAGGTCTAAGAGCCATTGCGATTTAAAAGACAAATATTATAATAATCTATGTATATATATATATATATATATAAAAATTCTCGTGTCACAGTGTTAGTTAAAATACTCCTCCGAAACGGCTGGATTTGTATGAAATTTTGTATGTTTATTCGGTAGGCCTGAGAATCGGTCGTAATCAATTTTTTTAACCCCTAAGTCCTAAGGGTGGCTAAAGAAAATATACAATTCTTAATTTTCAAGCTTTTAGCACCAACTCCTATTTTTAACAGCCATATTAGTAATTTAATCATATCACTAGATTGTTAAAGTTGTCCACGCCAGTCAACCCCTATTTTTTAAATGCCATATTTGTAATTTACTCATATCATTAGATCAGTTGTCTACGCCAGGCGCATACCGCAGTCAAGATATCGTTTCGCAATGTTAGTCACAATACTCCTCCAAAACGGCTGGACCAAGTTGTATGAAATTTTATATGTATATTCTTTAGGTCTGAGAATCGGTCGTAATCTATTTTCAAACCCCTTAGTCAGAAGAGTGGTCCAACCTTAAACATATTGGCACTAAGTACATCTATTTAAGCAAGCTTAAATCTGAATAATTGTAAATAAGTCTCTCCGTGACCACGCTCGGTCCAAGACGAGCGAAACGTCGGAAAGGAATAGGTATTTATACCTTAGATAAATTAATTGTACGCGATTAAGACCCGCTAATTTATTTTGTATGATGTATACAAATCGCGAAAGTTTAAAATCGATTACGAATTACATCTAAATTGAAAAATATTGTTGTCATAAATTGTAGAATATATTTGATAATATTTACCATGTATCATGTAATATTCTTTCCGTATATCTTCTAATATCCTATTATATTTGAAACATTTTATTCAAACTGTATTAACCTCAAATAAATCTAAGAGTAGGTACATACATACATATACTCACGCCTTTTTCCCGTCGTGGTAGGCAGAGACAACGGAACGCCACTTACTTCTTTACAAACCTCTCGCGCTTCCTCTACATTCATAACTCTTTTCATACAAGCTCGTCGGTTGCATGGTACTAAGAGTTGGTACATACATACATAGACTCACGCCTGTTTCCCCGAAGGGGTAGGCAGAGGCATATTAAACGCCCACTTTTCGCCAGTGTTTTCATCCCACGTAATAGGTGGCGAGCCTATTGCCGCTTATTGGGACATTTTGTTTGCCAGAGCCTCGTCTGTTGATCGGCAGGTGCACCACTTGCAGGTGAGGTTGGCTTGGGACCCTAAGTTCTTGGTGGGAACCCTATGCACCCTAAGAGTTGGTGTTGTAGAAAATTTTTAATTAAATACTTTCGTCGTATATATTTCAAACTCATACATGTATGCATTTTTTATGTCGATGGTACAAGTAAAAAATAATAAAAATAAACAAGATAAATGTAATCAAATTTATCGTTTTCGGGGCTCTTCGAAACGTGTGCCTCGGGGATCGGGGCTCTAAGGGAAAAGCCCGTGTGACCGGGCTACCTGGGAATCGAACCCGAGACCATTGTCTCGGCAGCCGTTACGTACACCGGCTATCGCCGCTTTTTTCATTTTTATTTAGGTATTTATGATATGTACAAATACTCTACTCTTAATTTTCAGCCTTTTAGCACCAACCCCTATTTTTAAATGCCATATTAGTAATTTAATCATATCATTAGATTAGTTGTCTACGCCAGGCGCATACCGGAGTCAGAAAAATTGTTTCACAGTGTTAGTCACAATACTCTTCCGAAACGGCTGGACCGAGTTGTATAAAACTGTATATGTATATTCTTTAGGTCTGAAAATCGTTCGTAATCTACTTTTAAAACCCCTGAATCTAATGATTCAGGGGTGGTCCAACCCAAACGTATACTTATTTTTTTCTCTTTTTATGAAGTTGCATTAAAATACATGCGATGCTTAATGTTCAACCTTTTAGCACCAACACCAATTTGTTATAGCCATATTAGTTATTTTATCACATCACTCTTTTAGACGCATCACATCGGCGGGAGATCTCAACTTTCGCGAGAATCTCTGCAGCTAATAGAGACGCGACGAGAAAACCCGACAGTCGCTTTGTCAGATCTAAATAAACAGATCTTCAAGCTGGTAAGACGCGACCTCCGTAGCTCCAATACACGCTCTATACAAGAAGCGATCAAGCGAAATCGGGGGTCAAAAGTCTACTGACCACGTCAGACAAGAAAGTCGTCACTTCTAGGCCGGAGATTTTTGCGGAGGTTCAGAGCTTCTACGGCAACCTCTACACCTCATAGGCGTCTCGTCCCCAACCCGACTCCGAGGATCCCAGAGCCACTTTAACCCGCCACCTCACGGAAGAGTTGCCAGATTTCAACCTGGACGAAATCGTGGTGACCCTAAGGCAGCTTAAAAATGGAAAAGCCTCCGGGGACGATGGAATTACGACGGCGCTGCTAAAGGCAGGTGGGAAACCTATACTTGTGCAGCTCCAACGCATATTTAATTCTGTCCTCTTCTCGGGGAGAACTCCAAGGGCGTGGAGCAAGAGCGTTGTCGTGACAAAACTTTTTTGAAGAACTATCGACCTATCTCGCGCTCTTGAGCCACGTCTATAAGCTGTTCTCAAGGGTCATTACGAACCGTCTCGCGCGTAGACTTGATGAGTTTCAGCCACCCGGACAGGCCGGTTTCCGAGGAGGATACGGCACCATTGACCACATCCACACAGTGCGGCTGATTATACAGAAGACAGAGGAGTATAATCAGCCCCTGTGTCTAGCGTTTGTGGACTATGAGAAGGCCTTTGACTCCATTGAAACCTGGTCTGTTCTGGAGTCCTTGCAACGGTGCCTGTTGAATATTAGGTACAAAAATTTATCTGTAAGTTTTTAACTAATAAGGTTTGTATCGCTCGCCTATTGGCCATATGGTTTGTTTCTTAATTTATTATGTTCTATGTGACAGCCCTTCTGTGTCAGGAGCTAGAGACAATGCTTCCAAATGAATTAATAGTAAAGGATTATATATTGAAATATTCCACTACAAATTCAATCTTTTATTTACGCCCACCTAATTTTCAATAGGTTATGGGCCCAGTGTGCGCAAGTAAAATCCGCTGTGTTGAAAATTTCTTTTTGAAAAATGGAGTCTTCCAAAGTTAAACGAAATATAAAACCGTTCAATGGCGAGAAGTATAGCGTCTGGAAATTTCGTATCCGAGCGTTGCTGAGTGAAATTAATGTGATAAAAGTTATTGACGACGTCCCATTAGTACGCGACGAAAATTGGGAGAAAAACAATTGCATAGCTAAAAATGTCATAAGAATATATATCTATACGGGAATTAACGCGAACATGCATTAGGTATTTACATACCTTATTTTTGCTTGACGTTTCGAGACGGTTGCACGTCCCGTGGTCGCAAGCTGACTGGTGTAGCGAATTAGCGATGTCACGTCTCCGAGTGCGAGGTAGAAGATTCTATTTCTACCCCCGCGTTGTTGATATTCGAGGTGCCGGCGCAAAACACACTAACCGTATCTGTATTTTGAACATTCGCCGACTGCGCATTAAAGTAGGGTGTTGTTAACCGGATCACTGGATTCCACGCCGATGACAATTTGAAGCCCTCTTCCCGATTGAAATTTTTATGTCTTCTGATTTCGATCGCTTCACGCACAACTCTTGGGTAAAAGTGGCGTTCCGTGGAGAGGACTTGTGGACGATGAAATTCAATCCAGTGATTGGTGCCCGATTGAAGTAAATGTTCCGTAATCGCCGATTTGTTCGTTTGACGGTTCTTTACAGCTGCGATGTGCTCCTTTATACGTTCAGCGATGGTCCGCTTCGTTTGCCCTATGTAAGAGCTTCCGCAGCTGCAGTTGATTTTATAGACACCTGGGGTTTGTAGCGGTAGAACATCCTTTGGTGTGCCCACCATGTTGTATACTTTGGCCCCTGGTGTAAATACGGTCGGAATGGAGTAGTTTTTTAACTTTGCTCCTATTTTATCCGTAACACCTCTAATGTAGGGCATGTAGGTAGGTTGTCACGGTGAGCTACTAGCCGCTGGTGCAAAATTAGAAGAAACCGATAAGGTTGCTCATTTATTGCTTACTCTACCTTCGACTTATGACGGAATCATAACAGCAATCGAAACCTTATCGGAAGATAATCTGACGTTAGCTTTCGTGAAAACACGGCTATTGGATCATGAAGTGAAGTTGAAAAATGAGTCAGGCGATATGAGTGCAAAAGTGTTGCACATTAAAACGAAAAGTGACAAGTTGAGGAAAAGAAAATTTGATAATCGACAGTCAAATAAAAATATGAAACAAAAGAAGGAGGATTCTAAGTTCATAAAAAAATGTCATCATTGTGGACGTAGAGGACATATACGAAATGATTGTTTCTATTTCAAACGAATGAACCAACAAAAGGGTCCAAGAACACTACAATCTGTCGAGATAAGCGAAAATAAACAATCAGCATCGAATGAGTTCTCAGGGTTTGCTTTTATGACCGGCGAATCTGAAACGCAAGACTATGATGACAAAATTACTTTTCTTCTAGATTCTGGCGCTTCGGACCACATTATCAATAGAGAAGACTTATTTACTAACTTTGTTGTTTTAGACACACCACTGAAAATTTCAGTTGCTAAAAATTTATTTCAGCTGCAAAAAGCGGCAATATGCAGGTTACCAGCAACATGGGTGTACAGGGTTACTTGGAGGGCGTTTTGTACTGTCCGGAGGCTCCGTACAATTTGCTATCCATTTCCAAACTGCAGCGAGCTGGCTACACTGTTATTTTTGGTACTGACGGTACGAGAATATGCAAACGAGGTAAAACCGTGATGAAAGGTATGTCTTCCAATAATTTAATTTCTGTAGACTTGGTGGCATCAGTAAGCGTTAGTCGTCCTGTTTTCCAAGCATGCACAAGTGATCAAAATAATTACAAATTATGGCATCAGCGCCTTGGTCACATGAGTAAAAATAAATTTATAGAAATAAAACGACATGAGTTGTTTGAGGACATAAATGAATTAAGCGCTGTAGTGCCGGATGATGATTTGTGTGAAGCTTGCATTAATGGAAAGCAGAGCCGGCTTCCGTTTAATCACGCCAAGGACAAAAGTCACATATATCGACCACTATTTGCTGTCAGTTCTGATGTCTGTGGTCCTGTCACTCCAACAACAGTTGATAATAAAAATTATTTCGTGATGTTTATTGATCAATATACTCATTATTGTGTTACATACCTGATAACATACAAATCAGACGTATTTGCTGCGTTCAAAGTTTTTGTTACAAAAAGTGAAGCTAAATTTAATTTAAAGGTAGTGAATTTTGACTCAGGAGGAAGCAGTAATGGTTCCCCAATCAAAAAATGACCTGGTGTCAATGGGTATGGATCTTCGGGACTACCACTAAACGTACAGATGGGCCTCGAATTAAGACAAGCCTCTATCTGGGCGAGAACGGTAGTCAGCTCCTCGAATGTATGAGTACTGACCCCTACCACTCTTCTGAGGTGATGTTTTGTGGACTTCACTCCAGCTTCCCAAAGCCCTCCAAAATTTGGAGAGTGGGGTGGAATGAAGTGCCAATTTGTGCCGTTAGTTGCCAGCCAATCCGCTATGTCTGATGCTACGCCCGACCTTTCTTGAGTAAACAAAGCCTTCAACTCTGTTGGCTCCAACGAAGGTGGTGCCGTTATCACTCCACAGTTCCTCACAATGGCCTCGTCTGGCTGTGAAGCGTTTGAAGGCTGCTATGAACGCTTGCGAAGTCATATCGCTGACAACCTCCAAATGTATAGCACGAGTAGCCATGCAGACAAATAGACAAATGTAGCCTTTTGTGGAGTAATAACCGCGCCCTCTTGTGGGCCTGACACTAATAGGACCTGCGTAGTCCACTCCACTCTTTGAGAAAGGCTGGCTAGCATTGACCCTAGCTGACGTAGCGAATACAAGTTACGCACTTGCGCACGTATTACCGAACTACACTCTTCGCATTGAGAATCCAGTTCTTGGATCTCAAAAAGTTAAGGACCAATTGTGGCCCGCCATGCAGAGTGCGTTCATGAGCATCAGCGATTATGAGGTTCGTAAAGTGCGACTTGTTTGGAAAAATAAGCGGGTGCTTCATGATATCTTCAATGTGAGCCCTATGTAATCTTCCGCCAACTCTCATAATCTGATCTTCGTCCAGATAGGGATTCAGTTGCACAAGTTTGCCCTTTTTATTGACCTTACCTATTTTCTTTATGCTATCTATTTCATTAGAAAAGTATTCATTTTGACACATTTTGATACATGTTAAAAGACCTTGATTAATTTCTGAAAATGTTAAACATTTATTGTACGATTTATACTGATTTCATTTATTTTTCGATTTAAGGAACCTTTTGCAATAAGCGATTACTCTAGTTAACTTTCTTAAAGATGAAAATTTTGTTAATATGTTATCTTCTTCCATACTATTTATTGTTACGTTGCACACAGTATTTGAATTTCTTTCTTCTAGGTTAGTTTGATTGATTTTTGATCTACTATAATCAACAATGTTGTTTCTAAGCCAACTAGGTCCCTGCAGCAATAACTCAAGATCTGCACACATTGAAGGATTTACTCCACGGGAGGCACAATCAGCGGGATTGTCCCTGGATTCAACATGTGACCATTGTTCGCTGTCCATACTGGTGTGAATTTCGGCAACTCGGTTGCCAACAAAAGTTTTCCAACGACTGGGATGGCTCCCCAACCAGGCGAGAACCACTGATGAGTCAGTCCAGGCATGCATATCATTCCTGTCAATCCCCAAGGTGACGGAAACTTCACGCAGAAGTTTTGTTAGCAGCACCGCGCCGCATAACTCCAGACGAGGTATAGATACCTGTCTGACGGGGGCCACCTTGGTTTTTGATGCCACGAGACTGACGGAAACTGGACCGTTGGAATCTATGGACCGAGTATAGACAACTGCAGCATATGCTTCATTAGAGGCATCGCAAAAGCCTTGCAGTTCAAGATGCTGGTCGTTTTTGCTTGTGTGAATCCATCTAGGCAGACGAAAACTGACTATACTGTTGAGTTCACTTCTGTAGCTGAGCCAGTCCGTCAATAGGTTATCTGGCAATGCATCGTCCCAATCGATACCCGAAAGCCACAGACGTTGAATAAATATCTCGGCTGTAATTATTGCTGGAGCGAGCCAGCCCAGTGGGTCGAATAAGCGGGCAATGTCAGATATTTATTCTTCGCTTAGTCACGGGAGATTCCAGTGGAGGAAGGTGCACAGTATATTGAAATTCATCTCTATCTTTATTCCAAGTTAAAGCTAATATTTTCATGATGTTATCAATTTTAAAATGTACTGAATTATGTGTTGTATTTGTATCGCCTTGTATTTTAGTTAATAACTCTTCGCTGTTACTGGACCACTTCTGAAGCTGGAAACCTCCGCGTGCTAATATATCATTCAGCTGATGATATATCTGTTCTCCTTCAGCTACAGATTCGCAACCGGACAAAAAGTCATCGACGAAAAAATCCTTCAGGATTCGGTCTGCAACTAGAGGATAATCTTTACCTTCGTCGCGTGCCAGTTGTTGCAAAGTACGTACCGCCAAATAGGGAGCCGAAGAAACACCAAAGGTGACACGTAACAAACGTAGATGTTGTAACTCTGCATTTGGGTTGTCACGCCACAAAATTCGTTGGAAGTCTACGTTGTTGTCAGCTACTCCAACCTGCCGGTACATCTTGATGACGTCAGCGACTAAGGTGATGGGATGGTAGCGCCATCTCATAATGATATGACGTAAATCAGGTTGTAAGGTTGGGCCAACCATCAAATCGCCATTCAACGATACCCCGTTGTATCCCGAACAAGAGGCATCGAAGACGACCCGAACCTTAGTAGTACTTTTATCCTCGCGTACTACGGCGTGATGAGGTAAATAAAAGGCATCGTTTTTTAAATCTGTTTGGGGAACAACCTCAGCATGTCCTAATCTAACATACTCCTGGATAACCTCAGTGTACTGCCTTCTTAGTTCAGGATTGCTTGACAACTTCCTTTCCAGCATGTTGAAGCGCTTACGAGCAATATCCTTGGATCTCCCATAAACGCAACTAGGACGATCAGTCTTGAACGGCAACTGGACGATGTATCGTCCTGTTGCATCTCTTGTGGTAGTCTTGGAGTATAAGTCCTCACACTTCTGCTCCTCCTCAGTCAAGATTACCCGATGAGGAGAAAACTCAGACTCCAACTCCCAAAATTTTCTCAAGAGCCCGTTGACGTCCACGCTTGCATTGCAACATACTGGTTGAGTCCTGAGCGATGTGTGGATTTCACCAGACAAGATCCACCCTACCTTGGTCCTTTGGGCAACTGGAGTTCCAGGCGGGCCCTTGACCAAACCGTCCATTAGAACTTCACCGACCACGCGAGTACCCAGCAGGAGATCTATTTTACCTGGGGTAGCGAAAGACGGATCTGCAAGTTCCAAGGATGAGATTGACGGCAATACATTGACGATCTTCCTTTCAGGAAGTCGTGATGTGAGTCTGTTCAGCACATAGGCATCGACATACAAACTGAATGTGGGATCTAGGCGTGACTGTAATCTAAACCTTACTATCCAATTAGAAGGCATCGAAACCCCCTCATCATCGCCTAGTCGTAGAATGTCGGTGTGAGCAGGTGTTTTACGCAAACCGAGTAACTGTACTGCGGCCTCCGTGATAAAGGAAACCTGAGAGCCCTGATCCATCAGAGCTCTTAGAACAATAGCAGTACCAGTTCTTGTCTCGATATGGACCAAGGCTGTGGCAAGCAAACCTTGGTTGCGTACATCTGCGAAACAACAAATAGTATTGGTTGACTCACCTTGATTGGAAGAAGCGGCGGCCGCGGCTACCACAACATTCCTGTCCGCTGAACCATCTAGTGGTTCAGTGGCCTCGACGGTTGTTTTTGGATGAAGTAGTGTGTGGTCTCTCTTTTTGCAAAGATGGCATTTGGTGGGCTGACGGCAAGAATATACGGCGTGATTTTTTCCTAAACAATTAAAACATAACTTATTGGCTCGAACAAAGTCGCGACGTGCATCACAATCTTGCTTTGCAAACTGCTTGCAATGGCACAATTTATGGTCTCCAGAACACAAAGTACAGCATAAAGAAGCAACATGAAAAGTCTTTATATTAGAATGTTGACTATTATTCTTGGGTTGGCTACTGGGCTTAAATATTCTAAAGCACGAAATCTCGATTCAAGAAATGTTTTAAATTCAACAAATGTAGGTAAATTATCATCAACACTAATTTTAGATTCCCACAACTTTCGAGATTCGTTATCTAATTTTTCACTCACTAAAAATATTACAATTGTATCCCAAGAATCTACATCAATGCCTAAGGTACTCAAACCATGCAAAAAATCGCCTGTTGTGTCTAAAAGATTTTTAATAGAAGTTGAAGACTCCTTTACAATAACTGGTTGTTTGACAAAACGTTTTAACATACTATTAGATAAAAATTTCTTATTATCATACCGCTTACATAAAATAGACCAAGATTCACTATAGTTAGCGGCTGTGACTGGTGTTTGTCGCAGTAATTGAGCTGCTTCTCCTGACAAATGTGATTTTAAATAATGAAGACGTTGTACATCGTCCAAAGACACATTATTATGTATAAGAGACAAAAACAAATCTCTAAAAGTGGTCCACTCAGTATACAAACCAGAAAATGTGGGTAGACTGATTTTTGGTAATCTTACATTTGTCTATGTTTTTTCTTGTTGATTAGAAGTTATGTTAATATTTGTGTTTACATTCATTTGTTTCTTGAGTTCTGATTTATATAATATGTATAACTCCTCGGTATTGTCATATACTTCACTGAAAAGTAGTCGTTATTTAAATCAATATCTGTCGCTTTCTCTATAATATTTCTATGTGTTTTTACAAATTGTTTCCACTGTTCTTCCAATGATTCTAATCTAGTTTGTAAATATGTTTGTGTTATACGATCTTTTGGTGATTTTTTGTAATTAATTCTAGCATATTCAATTATTGTTTTGTTATTCATTTGTAATTTAATTAATGATTTCATTGTAAATATTTTTTATGATTCTACACAAGTTTCAACTAAATAAATTCACCAAAGTACAAGCTCAAATACCTAAGTTACAGATTATTACACTACTGACTAAGTTGCTAAAATTACAAGTCTATGATAAAAACCGAAAATTTTACAAGTCTTTTAAGTACTTTGTACTTCGGGGCAAAATCGGGCATGGATTCCCCGTCTGAACCAAATTTACTTAATTATTCTAAGTCTAAATTACTTTATAAACTACAATTAATTTAACACTAAATTTTACAAGTCCCATATGATTCTACTTTACTAAAGTTCACTAAACACAAGACACTGATGCAAATTTTCTAAGTTGATGATATTACCACTGCTAATTCAAAGTTAATAATTGTTCACTACTTATAGTTTTGCTTGACCAAACCTCTAACTGTACGTCACTGCCGATGTGTTACTGTCACTCTCGTAACACAGGCTCGAACTCAAAGGCACTTGCAGCGCCCTCTGCCAATTCTTGTCACAGCTCCAAGTAGCTGAAGTAGCGATGTGGTCGCTTTATAGCGCCACACACACTTGTAAACACAAGGATTAATCACGTCGAACTTTGAACCGTACACTGTTACCAGCGGGGTAACAGAATAAACTAGGAGCCAACGGAACGAACAACTGAGAGGTATATTGTTGTTACACAATAACCCCGTCCGACTCCGAAGGGCCAAAAAATGATTGAGCGTCGGCTGCTTGGTACGGTATGCTTAGCTAAGAAATGAAACAACCGTTTGATGCGAGTTAAAAATTTACCGATGGGTCTTCTCACGATTCCCCTAGGGGAACCGGGGGGAAACTGCTATAGGTGGTGTGCTGTTACAGTGGTGTCAGCCGCCACCTGCAACTGCAGACGGGTCACGGGGTTGTGGTCGTTGCCACTGAAGTCATGTCCGGGCGTCTTGTCCGGGTGTGCTTCACGCCGCTAGCGAAACCTGACCCCACCGGCAGTATTCCCAAGAGGGGAACGTCCGGTGAGCGGTCTACGAGCCAGCGGCGGCTTGTTCGGTGGGGGCTTCGCTTACGTTGGCGAGGTCGAGCTTGCCGGGGGAGGCTCCCGACAAGCGCCCGTCAGCCCACGTGAGCGAGCTGGAGTCAATCCGGTGTGGTTGCTGCGGGGATCAGGTCCCGCGGCAGTGGTCGGTCCGGTGGGCGCCGATGGTAGGGCGCCAGCTCCCGCAGGTGGCGGAAGGATGACCCGTCAGCGCGGGCAAACATGTTGGCGCTCAGGCGACCGACGAAGTCGTCGAGGCTCTCCATGCGAAGGTCCCTGGAGATGACGTCGTTCCTCACGTAGCGAGGGGCGTCTACAACGGTGCGTAGGGCGAGCGACTGCTGCGCACGCAGCTGTTTGCGGAGAGTCTCCGCAGTCAGCGCATACCACGCTGGGGAGGCATAGGTGAGGCGGGTGCGGATGTAAGCCTTGTAGACGGCCAGCTTCGCACGGAGGGGAAGTCCGGACGCCAAGACAGGACGCAAGAGAGCTCGAGCGGTTCGCGCTTGGCCAACAACGTTCTTGACGTGTGGGGCCATCGTGAGACGACGGTCTATGGTCACGCCGAGGTATTTCACCGTCGGCGACCAGTCGACGTGGTGTCCGAGCATGGTGAGAGGCGGGGGTAGTCTCCGTTAATGGTGGTTAATATAGCATATAGCACAATAGCACAGCACGCTAATTTTATTTCGCATCTAATAGCAAGTTCAGTCGGCTCTCGTTCGTGCTATAAAATAGCATATAGAATCAAACACCGCGCCGACGCGACGGCATATCGCACTTCGCACGTTCGCAGCGCTGCGAATTGCGATATTTGCGATCAGTCTTCGCGTGCTAACGCGAGCAGCTAGACGTGAACTTGCGTAGCGCGTGAATTTTAGCTGTTCGTCGGCTCGCGCGATTTAAGTAGGCATATAAGTTCGCGAGTTATTTTACGTTCTCAAAAGTTATGTTTTGTGTGTGATTAAAAAAATCTGTGATAGGACACGTAATACTGTGTATCTATGAATTATCCTATAATACATGTGTGTTAAAATGATTTAAATAATTCAATATAATTATAAACAGTCCTAAGCCTGAAAAGTATGAAGGAAAATTAATTGACTTATTTATTATTAATAAGTTGGTTAATATTAGTTTGTTGTGCATAATGATTACATTTTATACTTAGAAGAAATGTACAAATATGTATATGTATTGTTTATTCATGTTTAACATTACCGTTCACCATGTTATCTGCCACACACCACGCGTTAAGTCTTCAGACTCGTTAGGCAAATAGCATGTTTGTCGACGCTATATTAACCTACGTTCAAATATAGATAGCGCGACAGCACGCTAAATCGTAAGTACATGTGCTCAAACTAGCGGTCACACAAAGGGTGTTGACGCTTCGCGCGATAGCATGATATATTATAGCATTTTTAATAGCATGCTAAAAAAAATTAGCACATAGTTCATAGCATGCGATTGATAAATAGCAGATTCGAACATCATTAGTCTCCGTCCACCCATGGAGATTGCCTGGGTCTTCGCCACGTTGACCGTCAGTCTCCAGTCTTCCAGCCAGGGCGGGAGTGCATCCAGTGCGCGCTGCATCTTAACCGCCGCGTGAACGGGGTTAAGAGAGGTGGTGATATAGGCAGCGTCGTCTGCGTACAGCGCCAGCATGGCGCCTCCAGCGACACGGATGTCGTCCGTGTACCTGCTGTAGCACATGGGCGAGAGGCAACTCCCTTGAGGGACGCCGGCTCTGATGGGGCGCTCTGTTGACAGGACGCCGTCAACTGTCACTTGAAAGCGCCTGTCCTGAAGAAAGGTGGCCACAGTCTTGACTACTCGGCGGGGAGTAGTAGACGTGGACAGACTAGGCCGGCGTGCCAGACGCGATCGAACGCCTTCTCCATATCAAGAAGTACTGCGACAGGGCTCTCCCTCTTGTTGAGGGCCACCGTCATGTGGTGCAGTACTCTCGCGAGCTGGTGCGTCGTGGAGTGTTCGGCTCGGAACCCGAACTGCTCGTCACGTGGCTGGATGTGTGGTACAAGATGCAGCAGTAGAAGCTTCTCGAAGGCTTTCGAGAGTGTCGACAGCAGCGTGATGGGCCGATAGCTTTCGGGCTTCAGTACGTTCTTCCTGGGCTTAGGCAGCATTATGACTCGGCCGAGTCTCCATGCTGCAGGAAGTGGCTTGTGCGGAGGATGCCGTTGAACAGCTGCGTCAGCGTCGCGATTGCTCGCGCAGGTAGGTGACGCAGGGCTTCGTTGGTGATCCGGTCGGGACCAGGGGCTTTCCGCAGTTTGGTGCGGCGAATCATTCGCTGCACCTGACCCGGGGAAAAGACTACTGGGTCTTCCGTGGGGGCTATCGGCGATTGGAAGTATGACTCCAGGCGCTGCTGGATAGCTTCTAAATGCTGCATGTTGGAAGCTGGATTCGGCTGGAACTGGGTCTCCAGGTGGTCGGCAAAGATCTCCGCTCAGTCCTCGGGGCGGTAACGTGGGGTACCGTCACCAGCCAAGAGAGGCCTAATCGGAGGTTGCTTCCCGGAGAGTTGGCGGCACAGGTGGTGGATGCCTGACCAGTCTTCACCTGCTCGCTCGATGGTGCGATGCCAGGACTCGGTGGCGACTGTCTCCAGTGCACTTGAGATCTTCGCAGCCAGAGCGTTGAGCTGGGACTTCATGGTCGGGCATCGGGTGCGTTGCCATTGGCGTCTGAGCTTCCTCTTCCTCTCGATCATCGCCATGATGTGGGCCGGGAGTTGGGGAGGCCGGCGTGTCGACGCAGCGTCCAGACGCGAGACTCGAAGCGCTGTGTTGATCACAGCGCTGAGTTGCACAGTGAGTGTGTCGACGTCTGCGTGGGTCTCGATCCGGCGATAGGGCGCGTGCTTCGCCATGTAGTCGGCGAATGCTTGCCAATCCTGGCGGTGTCGAGAGGGTGGCGTCACTGTTCGAGCCGGAGCACTCGACAGTGTGAGGAGTACGGGTTGGTGATCCGAGAGGAGGTGGTCGTCCAGGACGTCAATCGATGGTGCGGTCGGTAGGCCGCCGATGACCGTCAAGTCGATGACGTCTGGTATGAAAGCTGCCTGGTACGGATAGTGCGTGGGGACTTCTGGCCCCAGCACGTCATAGCCGTTGCGGTCTGCATCGTCCAGTAGACGGCGGCCGTCAGGGCAAGTGGTGGTGGAGTTCCAGGCCGTGTGTTTGGCGTTGAAGTCGCCCGCGACTATGGTCGCGTTCGGCGAGTCCAGCAGGGCGTGAACATCAGCCATCGCTAGTCTGTTGAGTTAAAAAATTTAATTGTTCGTACCCTTATATAGCTGCCTCGGAGAATCTTAACATCGCGATTCAGAAACTCGGTACAACGCCATCTATCGAGCGTTGTGTTAAAACTTTACACAATCGAACAGGTAGTAAATTTGTTTTGCGATAACGGTGTCACCACCGTTATCGCAAAACGTACTTATCTGCTGAAATGAAAAGCTACTGTGCTGAAAAGGGTATTTCATATTATTTAACAGTTCCTAGAACTCCACAGCAAAATGGTGTTTCTGAACGGATGGTGAGAACCATTACTGAGAAAGCTCGTTCTATCTTAAACGGTGCTCAATTAGATAAGGTTTTTTGGGGTCAAGCAGTTTTGACTGCAGTTCATTTAATAAATATAACACCTACTAAAGCCTTAAAACTTTTAAAAACACCATATGAGATGTGGCACGGTAGGAAACCTAAAGCAAAATATTTAAAGGTTTTTGGATCGACAGTCTTTGTGCATAACAAAACGACCAAAGCTAAATTTGATGATAAATCATGGAAAGGTATTTTAATGGGTTATGAACCAAACGGTTATAAAGTTTGGAACCCAAATTGCGAAAAGTTCATAGTAGTCAGAGATGTTATCGTGGACGAAAGTAACTTTTTGAAGTCCAGGCCTCCTTGGAAGTCTGAAGAGAATATCGAAAATTCTCATGACAAAACTGATAATGACATTGTGTCAAAGTCAGTGTCAAGTAAGTTCCGAGACTACTCTGAAACAGAACTAGATAGCTCAAAATCTAGTGGGCATGATGAATGTCCAATTAAAGTTCGCAAATTGAACCTTTAAGCGAGGTACGTTTTGATAATTCAATGACTAGTCGTTCTGAAAATACAAACAAAAATATTGAACTTAGGAGGAGTGATAGGATTAAAGACAACCCCCCTGTTTCATATAATGAAATTGATGACGTTGACTATTTAATGTGCGCTCAGACTATTTTATGCAATTTACCGAAATCATTTGATGAGATTAAGCATAGAAATGATAGAAGTAAATGGGAAAGAGCGATAAGGGAGGAACTTAATTCATTACATAAAAATGAAACATGGACTTTAGTACCACGACCACCAAACAAAAACATCGTAGATTGTAAATGGATTTTTACTATTAAAAATGATGAATTTGGAAATCCTCAACTAACGTTTAGTGGCGCGCGGTTTTAGTCAAGAGTATCTTACAGACTATAATGAAACCTTTGCGCCTGTCACCAGAATAGCCAGTTTTAGATTCATTATTAGCTTCGCCAATCAATTTAACTTATAAGTCCATCATATGGACGTCAAGACTGCCTTACTAAATGGCGAATTAAAAGTGGAAATCTATTTAAGAGTTCCCGAGGGCGTGTCATGTAAAGAAGGCTATGTTTGTAAATTACAAAAGGCCCTATATGGACTTAAACAAGCGGCGAGGTGTTGGTTCGAAGTATTTGAACATGCTTTGAAAGAAAAAGGTTTCAAAAATTCATCAGCTGACAGATGTAGATACATACTAGATAAAGAAGATATATATAAAAATATATACTTAGTGTTGTACGTTGATGATTTAGTAGTAATTTGTGCTGACCTAAATACAATGACTAATTTCAAAAGATATTTGATGAGCAAATTCCAAATGACCGATTTAGATGAAATAAAATTGTTTCTGGGCATAAAAATCACTAGAGAAGGTGATCAAATGTCTTTAGACCAAAGTGCATACATTAAAACAGTCTTGACCAAGTTTAATATGCATGAGTGTAAACCTGTGTCTACCCCTTTAGAAAATAAGTTAAATTATGACGCATTGAACTCTGAGGAGAGATATGACGCATCTTGTCAAAACGTCATAGGATGCCTTATGTATATTATGCTATGTACTAGGCCAGATCTAAGCGTCAGTTTAAACATACTGAGTAGGTACACACACAAAAATAATAAAGAATTATGGCAATGTCTTAAACGGGTATTAAGGTACTTAAAAGGCACAACCGATCTAAAATTGTGTTACATGAGATGTAAATACAATGATATTTTGTGTGGGTACGTAGACTCAGACTGGGGTGGTAATGATACACAGGATAGAAAAAGTACAACCGGGTATTTGTTTAAGCTTTTTGACCAGTGCACGATTTCCTGGAATACACGAAAACAGTCGTCAGTCGCGGCTTCTTCGACTGAAGCTGAGTAAGTATATGGCATTATTCGAAGCAGTCAGAGAAGCACTGTGGCTTAAATCTTTAGCAGCCAGTATAAACATGCACATCACTGTTCCAATTGTCATCTATGAAGACAATAATGGTTGTATAAGTATAGCCAATAACCCAACATGTCACAAACGGTCAAAACATATTGACATAAAATATCACTTTTCTCGAGAACAAGTTGAGAAAAATGTAATAAAATTTAATTATATTCCCACAGGTGAACAGCTAGCAGACGTACTGATAAAAGCACTACCTGCAATCACGTTTCAAATGTTGAGATGCAAAATGGGTGTACAATTGTAGTGTGAATAAGTGTGTAGACAAAATACAAGATTTTATGTATTTAATTTTAAACATAACGATATTCAATTAGTGAAATTGAATTTTTATGTTGATTTGAGAACTTAAGTTGAATTGGTCTGGTTGGCGGTTTTACTGGGTTTTCCCCAACCCTCGAACGAATGTTGGACCAAATTGTAATTCCCCAGTAAGCATTTGGAAGTATATGTGATCTAGTTAGGTAGTAAATTTAAATTGATTTTTGTTTGTATAACTACCGATTAATTTTTGAGGGGGCGTGTTGAATATTAGGTACAAAATTTATCTGTAAGTTTTTAACTAATAAGGTTTGTATCGCTCGCCTATTGGCTATATGGTTTGTTTCTTAATTTATTATGTTCTATGTGACAGCCCTTCTGTGTCAGGAGCAAGAGACATTGCTTCCAAATGAATTAATAGTAAAGGATTATATATTGAAATATTCCACTACAAATTCAATCTTTTATTTACGCCCACCTAATTTTCAATAGTGCCAAGTCGATTGGCGATATGTCCAAGTGCTGAGAGGCCTGTATGACGCCGCGACTATGATTGTCCAAGTACAGAACCAGCAGTCTGAACCTATCCACTTGCATCGAGGTGTGAGACAAGGGGATGTTATCTCCCACAAATTGTTCACAAATGCAATGGAGGATATGTTCAAGACGCTCCACTGGAAAGGACGCGGTATTAACATAAACGGCGAGTACCTCTCACACCTAAGATTTGCAGACGATATCGTCATCGTGGCTGAAACCGTGCAAGACTTGCAGTATATGCTGAGCAGCCTAGCCGATTCTTCTGCTCGCATCGGTCTCCGGTCGATGAACTTGGAAAAAACCAAGATAATGTTCAATGAACATGTCTCTCTGAAACCCATTACCCTAAATGGGGTCCCTCTCGAAGTTGTTCAGGAGTACGTCTACCTTGGGCAAACCCTGCAGTTGGGTAGAAACAACTTCGAGAGGGAGGCTGGCAGAAGAATACGGCTGGGCTGGGCAGCATATAGGCAACTCCGTCAAGTCTTTTCGTCAACCCTACCCCAAAGCCTTAAGACAAAGGTCTTCAACGAGTACGTCCTACCCGTAATGACTTACGGAGCCGGGACGTGGACACTGACGGTGCGACTGGTCCACCAATTTAAGGTCGCTCAGCGAGCTATGGAGAGGGCTATGCTCGGAGTTTCTCTAAAGGATCGAATTCGTAATGAAGTGATCCGACAGAGAACCAAGGTAATCGACATAGCTCAAGGAATTAGCAAGCTGAAGTAGCAGTGGGCCAGCCACATTTGTCAAAGAACCGATAACCGTTGGAGTAGTCGTGTTCTAGAGTGGAGACCGCGCCTTGGCAAACGTAGTGTAGGACGTAGTAGCTGGCTGCGGCTGGATACAAAAAGCCGAAAATCGGGCTCAGTGGCGTGCCATTGGAGAGGCCTATATCCAGCAGAGGACTCTTGCAGGCTGATGATGATGATGATGATGTCAGTATCATACTTACGTCACAAAAAGCGTATTCTTCTATAGTATTTTCGCTGTATAATGATATGCATGATAGTTCATGACTGACAATTATAGTGATGTAACCTAAGGAAATTTAATCGATTATTTATAAATATCGAATTAATTGGCAAACGACATGGAATCGTACGTAGTTACCAATTTTACATCTTCGAAATAAAATTCGTTTTAAATGTGTTTTGGCAAATATATTCACAAATAAAACGCAGTAATGTTAAAATATATTTTTTTATTATTAGTCACTGTCACTCGAACTAAAACCTCATATCTGAATCTTGGACATATTTATCCCAGTCTGTAAATATTGTCGGATTGGGTTTCGAAACGAGTGGCCCGAACTTGAGGGTATTGGTGATGTAGGGTGCTTAAGGGAGTTAGTCTTAATCCCCTTAAAGTAATTTTGGCTGCCGGAGTTGCGTCTAAATATTTTTAAACAATTTCCAATAATTCTTCATTCAAATATGCAAAACGGAACGTAATTTTGGGTTTTATGTGAATGTAACTAAATAGGTATGTTCGGTTCTCTTTTGACCCTTAACCACAGTCAACCTCACTTTATTAAACTAGTGGAATCAATAAAAGCGATATTTAGGTTTTATGTGAAAAAATGTGATACGAAACGCAACCGCCATCTTGTGTGAATGATAGTGATAGGTAACGTAAAATTTGTGCGTCATTGCCCTCATTGCTTTCGAGTGCTCAGGGTTCTGTAATAAGTTACTAAATAGGTTGTAGTAGGTTCTCTTTTGACCCTTAATCCGATAATAGGAGCCCTGCGAAGCAGGGCTCCGTCAACATTAGTTTATTAAACTAGTGTGAATAATGTGGAAGTTGGCAGTGCCATACACACCGATGTATGGAGATTTTTTTTCAGAGGAAACCAAGTATTTCCGGCAAGTGAAAATGGTGAGGGGGGTTGCGAGACCTACCCCCCTCCCCTCCCAATAAAAGACCTACCCCTCTCCACTCACAACCCCTAAAAACGGCGACGTATTTCGAAACCTTTACCATATTGTCGATTGTGTTATTTCTACGACTGATTAATTTTATCAATGTAGGGATTTCGTATTGCCACCACATCGGAACTATCTATGTCAGTTATTGAAGCTTTACGCTCACGTTTCTTCGGAGTGGACAGCTTCTTGTCTTCAAAACTAGTTTCCAAATTTTTCATTGGATATTCGAGAAACCGAAGCCTTGCCGATGTCCAGAGCAGAGCTGCCGCAACTCTGTAATCAACACTGTCGATCGATATTACCGGGCCCCCGTTTGCACGCCCTCGTTCAAAGAAGGTCCTCAAACGAAGCACTAACTCACGGCTTTGAGAGTTTAAAACTATCTTTTTTGTTATTTTTGGCATTATACCTACCAAATAAAACACAACAAAAAAATAACACGCCAAACAGGCAGAATCACAAACCGCATACAAGGCGCTCGTACTGACGTATTCGATCACAGTATGGCCGCTCCTATTCATCGATTTCATGCCGATTCAATGGTGTCAATCTCTACTGACAGAGGGTTCGTTTCATGCATCTGACATTTTGAGGATTATATTTTATTATATTTAAATAATTTATTTACAGTTAATAATAATTATAAAAATATAGAGAGACGTACTAGTATCAATTTACTTTGTAATTTTTAATAGATAAATTTTTTTAATACTTGTTTTCTTTTGCCAATTTATTTTCATAAGTTGAAAGTAGTATGCGTGATACGTAAAATGAGAACCTTCGTGCATATCATCATACAGCGAAAATACTATAAATTATCCGATATTTGAATGAAATAGCAACGAGATCGTAATTGAAACAAGTGTCAAAATATGTGTCAACGACGACCGGGGCCCAATTCTTCTAATTATATTTGTTCAAAATGCAGTTTCGATATGATGTCAGTGTCATATTTACGTCATAATGGTATTCTCCTAAATTAAGAGACATTGAAATGATATTGCGAATATATTGAGAGTTGAACAATACATAAACGGTATTCTGCTAAATATATTTTCGTACAAAGACAAACGTCAAACTGTAAATACACATATTCAAAACACCCATATTTTAAATGTTCGATTTCAAATCGTACGTAACATTATTGATTATGTATCAAAAAATCTCTCACAATCCAACGAATAAATTAATTTACTAAAATGGTACTGGTTAGTATTATAGACTGCCATATTGCACTGCTAGGTAGTATCATCTGTATATATAAAATTCATTCACAATTCCCTGACTAACAGCAATGCACAGCCGAATCTACTGGGCACAAGATGCTAAAAATTGGCATGTACGTTCCTCGAGGACCGTATGCTGCACCTTTACGGTCCCTGACCACATGAGTAGATAAACGGAACAGAGACACAGCTTCATACAACAGCGCGAATCGGTTGCACTACTACGAGCACGCGGCTTATGTGTGCGTGACCACTGGCCGCTTGTCCTGTACGCGGCGAGAGTGGAAAGCACCGGTTAACGTAGGCACAGGCAGTTGACAATCTTAGGGTTATTACGACGCACGTTGTTTGTTTTGTACGTTGCAAGTTTTAATATTTTAATGTAAAAAGTGGTGTTTTATTATTAATAATAGTTGTTTATTGTTCTGTGTGTATGAATAATACTAGATTAAATAATTAAATCATTATAAAGATTTTAACAATGGTAACGTACAATTGGGTTTTTTAATTAGGTATAACTCCTGATAATTTTGTCGCATTTGCACGAGCAAAAGTTTCGCGAATATTTCGATCTTGAAATAAATGTTGTCAATATTCATTCCACTTGTAGGGACAAATGTATGTGTGTTAGGCTGAGTGCAAGGCAAGCGAAAATGTATGTGTGCGTGACTGTATGTGCGGCCGACCAGTTACTGCGCACTGGTCGGACTGAAAGGTTCTCTTAGGGATTTTCACGTGAATAAATCAAAAGTGTTATATCAAAGAACATTCTTTTAATTAAATATCCCAGAGACACCTTGAGACCAGTGCCATTGCTCAAATTAACGCTGCTAATATCACGTAGTGCAAAGTAGCGTTAAAGTGGTGACCCCGTATTGAACTAAGTGACACGTATTTCGGAGTATTGCGTCATCTCGGAAAGCATGAGCTGGGAGCAATCGACGTCAGCACCACGAACTCCCACGCTTGCGGCAAAGATGGAGAAATCTGAACAGAGTGAGTTAGCCCAAATTACAATATCTACTCGTTTACCTGAGTTTTGGACTGATCAACCACGCTTATGGTTCGCCCAGTTCGAGGCGATTCTGGCTAATCAAAAGCGTGGCGAAGAAACAAAGTACAATCTTGTTATTACGAAGCTGAACAAAGAGAGCATACAACAAGTCGCAGACCTAATTACGAAACCCCCAGAAGAGAAGCCATACACTGCATTGAAAGAAAGGTTACTAGCGGTGTACGAAGAATCGGAAACTCGGAAAATTCAGAAATTGCTGAGTGAAGTTGAACTGGGAGACCAAAAACCCTCTCAACTTCTTCGAAATATGAAAAATTTAGCACGAGAGAAGTTCCCGGATGATACATTACGAGTCATGTGGATCGGGCACTTACCAACATCAGTACGAGCTATTTTGACAGTAAGCGAAGTGTCCGACGTGGAAAAATTGGCGCAGATGGCAGATAAGATGATGGAAACCACAAAGAGTAATGACACGATAGTAGAGGTTGCCACGAGGTCAACAACAACCAGCAATGAACTCTTGATCGCGGAAATAGCTAAATTAAGCAGAAGACTGGACGAGATGGATAGAGGCAGACAACAGTGGCGGCAACCCTACGCGCAACGTTCCCGGAGTCGATCGGCAAGCAGTCAACGTGGAAATACATCGCTGAGAAGACGCAGCCCCGAGGACCCAGACTGGCTGTGTTATTTCCACTTCCGCTTCAGGAATCGTGCTACTAGATGCGAGCAACCGTGCAGCTGGAAGAAAGAGGGACAGAATGCGACACGTCAAAATTCGGAAAACTAGAGCCGGTGCAGGCAGCGGCGGACATCTGCATCGAGAGACCGGGACACCGCCTATGCGTCACAGACGACAACACAGGGATGCGATTTTTAGTGGACACCGGCGCCAACGTATCGGTTCTACCCGTAACGCAGCGACAGAAAAATGTGAGTGAATCTACAGGTTATAAATTATATGCAGCAAATGGTTCCGAAATTCATACATACGGTACAAAGACTTTAGAATTAAATCTTAGATTAAGACGACCATTTAGATGGAAGTTTATCGTAGCTAATGTGAATCAACCTATTTTAGGAGCTGATTTTTTACAATATCACAAATTATTAGTTGACCTAAACGCTCGTAAACTGATCGACAGGCAGACGAATTTATTAACGCTTGGTAGCATAGTTTCTGCTCGGGAACCAACCCTGAACACCGTAGATAGTGGTCATCCATTATATAAGTTATTGTCGGAATACGCCGATATTACGAAACCTATTCCGTTTAGGGACGATGACTCATCTAGCAATAGTAACACTGTATTGCACCATATTGAGACGACAGGACGACCGGTACATGCCCGTGCCAGACCGCTTCCCCCTAACAGGTACCAGAAGGTGAAAGAAGAATTCAGGCGAATGCAGGAGATGGGGATTTGCAGACCATCCAAGAGCGAGTGGGCCAGTCCACTGCATGTGGTCGATAAGAAGAATGGGGACATTCGGCCGTGTGGTGACTACCGCAGGCTAAACGCAATCACCAAACCGGACAGATACCCCGTGCCACGGTTGCATGACTTCACATATGTTTTAGCAGGTAAGAAAGTATTCTCTAAATTAGATATTAATAAATCGTATCATTACATAAAAATTGCTGACGAGGATATTGAGAAGACGGCAATCATAACGCCATTTGGATTGTTTGAATTTCCGCGTATGACCTTTGGTCTACGAAACGCGAGTCAGACATTCCAACGATTTATGAACAACAGTGTGTTACAAGGGCTAGAATTTCTATTCAATTTCGTCGATGACGTCATCATCGCGAGCGATTCCGTAGAAGAAAACAAAGAACATTTGCGTATAGTCTTCGATAGGTTTAGAAAATTTGGCATTACAATAAACATCGCTAAGTGTGATTTTTGCAAAGAGAACATTGAATTTTTAGGATATGAAGTGTCAGCCAGTGGTATTCGCCCTCTCGACTCCAAAGTCCAGGTTATCTCAGAATACCCGTTGCCCAAGACAATAGATGACCTACGACGATTTCTAGGTATGGTAAACTTTTACAGGGCTAGTATACCAAACGCTGCCAGACATCAAGCGAAGTTAAATGAATTTCTAAAGGGTTCTAAACGTAAAGATAAGACCGTGATACAGTGGGATGATAGCGCAATGAAAGCATTTGATTCGTGTAAAGTCGGTTTAAAGAATGCGGTCTTATTAGCTCATCCTCAGGCGAACGTACCCATATCCCTTATGGCCGACGCTTCTGAGAACTGTGCGGGGGGAGTCCTGCAGCAAAAAGTGAACGGGTCATGGCAGCCTTTGGGGTACTACTCTAGGAAGTTCACAACAGCTCAGCAAAAGTACTCCACTTACGACAGGGAGCTCTTGGCTATTTATATGGCGGTAAAACATTTTCGTTACTTGTTTGAAGGTAATCAACTGATAATTTTTACGGACCATAAACCGTTGATATATGCGTTCAATAAATTAGAAAGTAATTGTGAAACGCCCAGACGGACTAGACAGGTATTATTTATTAGCGAGTTCACAACAGATATTAGGTATATAGAAGGCGAGAACAATGCACCAGCGGACGCGTTATCGCGAGTCGAAACAATTCAGTGCCCGACTGTACTCGACTACGCGGAATTAGCGCTCGCACAGGAAGCTGATAGCGAGCTTGCAACGTTACTTAGAAAAACAGATAAGAATTATAGCCTTAAGGAATATTTTGTGCCGTACTCCAAGGTACCTATTTATTGTGAAATCTCAGGTAAAACATGTAGACCGTATATAACTGAAAAGTTCAGGAGAATGGCTTTCAACTCTGTGCACGACCCCAGTCATCCGGGCGTTCGAGCTACGCGCAGGTTAATCGCTGAACGGTTTTTCTGGCCGGGACTAAACCGCGATGTAGGACAATGGGCAAAAGCGTGCCTACAATGTCAAAGGTCAAAGGTTTATAGGCATACGGTTTCAGATTTAGAACATTTCGCGGATGCTGAACGTTTCGCGCACGTACATATTGACATTATAGGGCCCTTACCAATATCGCAAGAGGGGTACAAATATTGCGTAACCATGATTGACCGGGGCACGCGTTGGGCCGAGGCCACCCCGGTCAAGGACATCACGGCGAACATTATCGCAAAAACATTTTATGATGTTTGGATTAGCAGATTCGGTTGCCCAGAAAGATTGACGAGCGACCAGGGTCGTCAATTCGAGAGCTCACTGTTCACAGAATTAATGAAAATAATGGGTATTAAAAAAACGCGTACCACGCCGTACCATCCACAATGCAACGGAATTGTAGAACGGTGGCATAGGTCTCTAAAATCGGCATTAACGGCCCGGCTAATAGATAACTCAGGGTGGTGCAATGAACTTTCGACTACATTATTAGGGTTGCGAGCGGTAAGCAGGAGCGATAATGGCGTGAGTCCGGCAGAGTATGTCTATGGGCAGACGCTTAGGTTACCCGGAGATTTCCATAACACCTCTAGTAATCGAAGCGGAGACAGCAATGAATTTCTCGAACAGTTAAGGAGTACGTTGAATAAACTAAAACCGGTACCGAGGCACCGTAAAGACTCACGCACACTATTCATTCATGACGATCTTAATAAATGCGAGCATGTTTTTATTCGTAACGATGCAGTTCGCAGGCCTTTAACGCCGACGTACGACGGACCCTATCGCGTAATAGAAAGAAAAAGTAAGACATTTTTAGTACAATTACCGAATAGAGTAGTTAACATTTCCATAGACAGACTCAAACCCGCGTACCTATTAAATAGCGAAAGAGAGGGCGACTCCGAACAACCTTACAATAAGACCACCGTGAAAGACTCAGTTATGTGTGAACCAAACGTTGATAAATCCCCTGCCACACCAGTAACGTGTAAACAGAGCGATAAAGATATAGGCACCAAGAGAAGTAAGTCCGGTCGAGCGATAAGGCCACCGGTTAGATTTAACATATAGTGTGTAAACTTCCTTAGAGGTGAGGCTAGCCTGTAGTCACAACAATTTATTCTGCGAAGACTGCGTACCAAGCATAAAATAACACGTACCTATACAGTACATTGCAACATGTTATGAGTAACTTATTAATTGTCCACTTTGCAATTTAGACAAAGAGCATTGCAGAAGATTACGAAATGTATATTTAGATCATGTAGTTGGTATGTTGTTTTATGTGAATATTAATAATATGGTAAGATGTCACTCACAGTTTTTCCGGGTCTCAATGAAAACTTCGCGTAATAATAATGAATTGAGAAATAGTATAATATAAAATGTGTGTTTGTCGAGTATGTTATTTTCGTGGTGTGTGTATGATTTTTCCGGCGTCACCATGTCGGGTACTGTGGGCCCCAAGGGGTGGTTATTAATTATTGCAGAGTAGGCCGGCATGGTGACTACCCTTAATGCATAATAATATATATTTGAAACACGCTGTATAGCGATCCAATATTTATAAAATATTAAGACGGACTGAAGTAACAGCTCTGCACTTTGTATTAATGTAGGTCAACATGATAGAATAAGATTGATTTTATTTAATATTTCGTTAGTCGTTTACATTACATATTTTACTGTAGTTGAGTAAACATCCTATACTTACATATTCAATTGAAATCATGGGCAAGACATATAGTAAGGAAGAAGTTATAATAGCTCAGAACAATGCAGTAGAAACGCATATGACCAAGTATAATATTGGCTTTGCGGTATTTGCTACGGCAGTGTGTATCGTTGTATTACTTGTTGCATGGCGTCAATGCCGCCATCGTGTTAAGAAATGGATTCGGAGAGAGGTAAATGGTTCATCCGGGACGGTAAAAATGGTGCTGCCAGGGCCAATAGGCATGCGCACCACTCCTCAGCAGCCACCCGCGGCTACCTACGAATAACATATTATGTACGTATTACGAGAACATTGTATCTGCTGCGGTGACGTCATGGTTTTATTATGTATCATCGATTACAAGAGTGTAATCGGTATAATAGTGATGTACAATAGTGTAAGTTTTGTTTACATTTGTGTATAATTTTAAAGTGTTAATTATCTAAGTTTGCAATTTAAAAGGAACCTAATGTAATTTGGTGTTTTAAAAGCAATCAATGTGAATAGAAATTTAAAGTTGTATTGAGAATAAAGATTAATATCAAGATAAATTGGCGAATATTGTGTAATTTTTTTTTTTTAAGCTAAACTGCGTATATTGATTAATTGTGTATGTAAGGCAATTAGATACAGCAAATTTTTCAAAATTTGGGGGGGTGTAGTGTAGGGACAAATGTATGTGTGTTAGGCTGAGTGCAAGGCAAGCGAAAATGTATGTGTGCGTGACTGTATGTGCGGCCGACCAGTTACTGCGCACTGGTCGGACTGAAAGGTTCTCTTAGGGATTTTCACGTGAATAAATCAAAAGTGTTATATCAAAGAACATTCTTTTAATTAAATATCCCAGAGACACCTTGAGACCAGTGCCATTGCTCAAATTAACGCTGCTAATATCACGTAGTGCAAAGTAGCGTTAAACACTCATTAGTTATGAAATTGTGTAAAATCAATTAATGTTTACAAAACCAATGACTATCAGAAAGTGACCAGCCAGCAAGTGCATGCGATTTTCGACCTTATTGACGTAACTCAGAATTTACAATTTTAATAACGTATCACCGGCCACTGTCCACTCAACAAGCACCTATTCAACATAGGCGTTACGGACAGCCCACTGTGCAGGGGCTGTATGGAAACCGAAGAAACACCCGCTCACGTCATTCTGCACTGTGCAAGTGTGAGCGATCAACGGGCAAAGCTGCTGAACAACCCCAGAACCATGAGTGAAGCTTTAAACGACACCAGCCAACTAATGGCTTTCTGGAAGGAACTTAGGTGGTATGAGTAGTCGGCGTCAATGAAGTCGCCACATACGCACAATGGCCCAAATAAGTGGCTAAGTGCAGAAAACCCACGACCAACTATAACTATAACTATAACGTATCAATGTCAGAAAGCAAGAAAATACCAAATAAAAGTCTGTCACAAATTGTCAATAAGGTCGAAAATCGCATGCACCTGTTTTTTGTAAGCCCTATCGATGGTTGATCATTTTATAGTCATTTGTTTTGTAGACGTTAATTTGTCTTACACAATTTCTTTTTAAACTTATTTTAGATACCTATCCCCGTGGTAAAACTAGTGGCCATAATAGCTAACGGAGATTCCTATGTTTATTAGCAAAATAGATCATATTACCAGAAAATATTCAACACGATTAGTGGTATCGTTGGGAATGTCAAATAAATCACGTCGTCACGTCGTGTCCTTGGTAACAAATGTATATTTTTATTCCGTGCTTTTAAAAGTTTCAGGTGCATGCCCTTTTTTGGTTCCACTCGCTATTTTATTTACAACAGGTGTATTTCTGCCGTATAGCGAATCCGTCGAGTCCAAGAATCTGCCCAATCCACGAATCTGTCGAGTTGGGAATCTGCCAAATCACGAATCTGTCCAATCCAGAATCTGTGGTATGCCGAACAAGCGATTTGGCTTAACCTATTGTGACAACCCTACCAAAATAGGTAACAAATTTACAAGCTCTTAAGAAGCTGTCTCTCTGTTCGGTTCATTTACTCATGTGCCCTGACTAAGAAGAGATTTCCCGAAACATCTACCAGATCGTAAGGAACTGTTAAAGTGAAATAAAATGTGAGTGCGTACTTGCGTGCATATTACATAAAAAACAAATCATAGGCAACACTGTAACATCAAATTACTAGCAATAAAGTTAATTATTTCATTAATGGCAATACTTCTCATGTCAGGATATTTGACATTAAATTGAATATATCGAAATTAGAATAGAATGACATTGTGTAGCACAATACCGATTTTGAGTCAATTCAAAATATAATCTCATTCCATTCAAAATATGATGTCGATGTCATCTAAAATAGCAGAATTGGGCCCCTGTTTATTTCAAATTATACGATAATGACATTAGGTTATCAGAATACCGCATCTGAGTACATTCAAAATATAATTTCAATGTCATATAAAAATACGAGAATTAGGCCTCAGTTATCTGCCTCTATTACTCATTTACCACATCCTCACTTACTATAAATTACTTATTTTTTCTACACTAGAAATAATGTAGGTATATGGCAAAACAAGCTTTTGCTGGGACATCTATCTATACATTTAAATAAAAATCAATGTTCGTTTGTTTGTATGCCTTTATAAACTCGAAATTTTAGATTAAGCACTGATGGCTTTGGTAACTTTTTTAAGGATTTCCTGGAAAAGAGGTCTAGAAAAAAATAATAAGAAAAAGACCTTAAAAAGGCTATACGGCGAACTCGCCGGGTCAGCTAGTAATAATATAATATTCTAACTACATTCACACAACACCATCTAGTCCCAAACTAAGCAGAGCTTGTACTATGGGTACAAGGTATTATATTTTATTATATAATTATATTTTTTATATGTATCTCATCATCATATACATAAATTATACCCACATTTCGCCAAGTTATAAATTTTAGGTCCCACGTAATAGAGAGCGAGCCTACTGCCGTTACCGAGCACATTACTAGATTCCGTGCTGCTACTAAGAATTCGAAATAATAGCAAACTCTTTTGCCCGACCCGGGAATCGAACCCGGGACCTCCCAGGATCAGCAGACGCATACGCTATCCACTGGAACACAAAAAAGGTTTCATGCATGCTAAACATGTTCCCAAGTAACATCCAGCATCCAGCAGACAACATGTGAATGGTCTAGTATAACGAGAATGAAAAAGGTAGTTAACATTTTCCGTGTTGAATTAGAACAACCGCCAATATTTTATAGTTCATTACCGTTTGAACTGAAAAGGCATGCGATTTGCATATTTATATATACAAAATAAAATATGTGGGTATGTTTATACGACTAATGAACACTTGAAAACGTAAGAGAAAACGAATACGCTCTGGGTGCTTTGAAAGGCTGTGCACGTATTAGCAAGCTGGGAAACATAAATAACAAGCAAAACAATTTACCTACAAGCCTGGCTGAGGTATTCTTACAACTGTTTAGTTTGTTCAATATATACCAGCCGCTGACACGTGCCGCGAATCCGGCCTACTGGATCCTGCACTCGCAGCCAAAGAACAGTAAATTAAAGACTTACTGTAATCTCAAATAATACCAACCCTCAAAATTTATACCGAACCATTTCTGGTGGGGCACCAAAATTGGTAATAGCATTATATTAATTTTATAGCCCTATAAATATAACTTTGCTATATGACATATATGGGTCTAGGAAAGGAGAATGACCATCTATGTATGGAATTCCGTCTAAAGTAGTTGCACAATAATTCTTTATTTATTATAGATTACACTTTATATATTATCAAATAAAATTGTTCATTTTCTTACAAGTACCCGGGTTTTTAAGTAATTTAACAAAAACGGAGATAACCTAAAACTATGTTTTAAACCTACTCGCAACTTAAAACCAACACTTACAAAACACATCGGCTTCTCCGCATTACAACCGGTATTGGCTGATCAGGATCAAGCATCAACACGATTACAGGTAGACTCGAAGAGTTCATAAACACAACACATAAAACGCCCTGTCGTAATAAAACACTTAGGTAACTAAATATAAAAACGTCCCGTCGAAAGTTATATTAAAGACACGCTAAATTATTTAAAATAAACACTCAGACGAAGTTTCGTGAGTATTACTATTTAAATGAAGAGATTATCGCAATAAATATTCTCAATCAACACATAAACAGTAATAGCTAATGCCGGTCCCAGACGCCGGTTGTCATCTGGCTTAACAGTCTGCGTGAGACAGAACACAAAAAAAAAAAAAATTATTATAGCAAAGCTATAAAATAATAATTAAATATACATATTTCAAATCGTAATTATGTTACTGACTATTTATCTGTTTATGAATTTCATATCATTCTTGTGATGTTTTTTTCTAAAGGCTCATACTTACATAGTTCGTACAAATGGAGAGAATGGAACATCAATACATAAGACTTTATACGGAAATAATGCGTAGCTATTTTTTTATTGACTATTTATTTTTAAGTCATAATTCCGGATACGAAAATAAAATTCCTGACGTCAAAAGGTTGTAAAAAATAAGAAAATAATTTCTATATTATTTTGGTTTTGCAACATGAAACATTGCTAGACCACTTTTGGTCATTCTCCTTTACGTTTGAAGATATTTCGCCAATGAAATGAGGACTTCAAAAAAACTACTTTAGTTTACTTTTACCTATCAGCGAATTATAATCCTACATTTCGACTATTATGAAATTCATTCATGTGATTTATGAACTGTTAAATTCATAGAAGTAAATTATTATGAAATCATAATAATAATGTATAACTACGAGTTTCCACTTTTACATTTTTCACCATACTGATTACAAAAGTATTCCAAATATAATAAATAAGTTCAATTAACAACTTGTGAAATTAATACATTTCACCGAAATAATTGAATAGATAATAATTTTTACCAGTTGTTATTGACATGTCGCGACGAACCTTTCAATGTATGGCAATTTCTGCTACTATCATGTAAAAACAGGTTCGTAAAATATTTTCACTACATAAAACTCAATTGTGTGATTGTTCAGGTATGAAAGAATCCAAGTATCAATAAAATTACAAGAAAGATTGAAAACGAATAGAAAGGATTAAAAATAATCATTTTGCTTATAGCCGGTGAGTAAAATTGGAGTAGAACTTTTTCTCTAGCTCTCTGGTTCCTGAAGGCCAATTCTGGTAATTATATTTGATCAAATTCCAATATCGATCTAGTCTCGGCGTCATAAATGGTATTCTCGTAACTTAACTGACACTTGAATGAGATCGGGACTACATCGAAGGTTGAACCAAGTGTGAACTAGTGTGAACGGTATTCTGCTAATTATTAGTAGAGCAGGTAAGGTATTTCTAGTTTTTTCACAATGATACCATCGTACATAATATAACCACATGAGTAAATAAACCGAACAGAGAAACAGCTTCTTAAGAGCTTGTAAATTTGTTACCTATTTTGGTAGGGTTGTCACAATAGGTTAAGACAAATCGCTTGTTCGGTATACGACATATTCTGGAATGGACAGATTCGTGATTCGGCAAATTCCCAACTCGACAGATTCGTGAATTGGGCAGATTCTTGGACTCGACCGATTCGCTATACGGCAGAAGTACAGTTGTAAATAAAATAGCGAGTGAAACCAAAAAAGCATGCACCCGATACTTTTAAAAGCACGGAATAAAAATATACATTTGTTACCAAGGACACGACGTGATGACGTGATTTATTTGACATTCCCAACGATACCACTAATAGTGTTGAATATTTTTCTGGTAATATTTATGATCTATTTTGCTAATAAACATAGGAATCGCCTTTAGCTATTATGTGCCACTAGTTTTACCACGGGGATAGGTATCTAAAATAAGTTTAAAAAGAAATTGTGTAAGACAAATTCATGTCTACAAAACAAATGACTATAAAATGATCAACCATCGATAGGGCTTACAAAAAACAGGTGCATGCGATTTTCGACCTTATTGACAATTCATGATAAACTTCTTTTTGGTATTTTCTTGCTTTCTGACATTGATACGTTATTAAAATTATAAATTCTGAGTTACGTCAATAAGGTCGAAAATCGCATGCACCTGATTTTTGTAATCCCTATCGATGGCTGATAACTTTCTGATAGTCACTGGTTTTGTAAACGTTAATTGCTTTTATACAATTTCACAACTAATGAGTTCACGAGGATCCTCTGGGGGATCTGGCTAGGAGATCCTGGTGGACAACATGCAAACATGTTAAGTATTTCGTTGCCAGCATTGACAATATTTATTTCAAGATCGAAATATTCGCGAAACTTTTGCTCGAGAAATTCAACAAATGAGATAAAATTATCAGGAGGAAAAAACGAATTAAAAAACCCAATTGTACGTTACCATCGTTAAAATATTTATAATGTCTGAATTATTTCTATTATTGAATATTAATTTTTTTAATTATTGAATACCTATTGAAAATAATTCACACGATCCAAGGAACCAATATATTTACTTACCGAAATTTTATTACTTAGTTGTATATTAATTTTAATTTGGCATGTAAACGTATTGGCATCCAATAACCATTCCTATTAATGTATTTTCCCATACAATGGCAAAATTCATGTTTTTGTTTTTGAGTTTTTGACATTACCTCTAAAATCAACAAGAGATTATAAATTGATTTTATCGAAATTATACAATAAGGAGATTAAGTGGAGCAGAATACCAATTGTGAGTCAATTCAAAATTAAATCGCAGTTTAGTCAAAATTCAGTGTCAGTGTCTGTTAAATACGAGAATTGGCCTTCTGATATTAGAAACTGGATCACAGTTCGATCTCTGACATGTATCTTTTCGATGGCTCGACAAGGTTTATGATGCGATGACTGTTCTGTATTGCTTGTAAGCCATATGTGTTAGGTCGTGCCGCTGTAGATATAACGATTTTATACGTCTTCACTGCAGTTACCATTGTTAAACAGTTATTGTACGGATCATTCTATGCCGTGCTGTATTTTAGATTTATGACGAGCTTTATACCAACATGAAAACGAAATTTTTTTATTGAACATACACAATATGTTACATGAGTTTTATTTCATTTTTATATTACGTATTATATTCTAAATAAATATTAGAAAAATTTTTATGGATATTTTACCCGCTACGCAGGATTTATTCCTAGTGCGGAAGTTGTCACTACTCTAAACCCAGCACAATCTTACCTACTGCGATATCAGTGTATATAAAAAAGTGTTTGTCTCATAAAATAATGTACCAACTCATTCGAATGCCCAAAAAGTATTAAAGTACTTACATATCTCTCAAAACAATAAGTAAAGCTGAACGACTTTTATCTACTGTCAATGAAGCCCTTGTTCTAAGGTTATACCCAAGGTTGACATTGACTATTGTTTATGGTCAAAAGTTTGGAGAAACATCGGTCTGGCAGATCGTCTGCCTATTAATGTATAATTAACAACTTTTACTACACAGAATTGTAGTAAAATTTATTGCTTAGTATTTAATTTTGTATTGTACTAGCTATGCCCCGCAATGTCCCTTGACGATCCTTTTCGCTTAAAAAATTGTTTGCCGCGTTGTGATCTTGCCTATAGGCAATATCATTGTCTAGATGACGCGTTTCTAACTTCAGTGGTATAAGCTAGGCAATGGCATGTATATTTCTACTTATAGATTATTTTAGTCCAACTGATTCGCTTGCCGGTTTCATAGTATAAAAAAATAAAAAAAATTATAGAGCAGAAAATTTTGATGCTTGAGTTACATAATAAACTTGTGCTGTGCAAATATACTGACATTTACTCAGATTTACCATTCATAATATACCAATTCGATCAAACACAACCATATGTATTTAATAGGTCTTCATGATAAACTTTACATCAAAGAAATAAATTTAGATTGTAAACAGTTTTGAACGGTTTATAGACATTACAAAATACTACCAACCAAAATTTCAAAAAAAATCCAAATCGTTGCTAAATTTTATAAAATAAAAATATTCCTTGGGTAAATTTTACGACACTTACAAGTAAATATATGTTAGACGTATTATAATTCGCTAACTATGAGTCACCCTCACTGAGGTTCTACGCAGACTTATAAATCTTATTAACACTTGTGCTTAAACTACATCGCATGCATATTATAACGGTTAACTCCCGTAGGAAACAGACAGCAGCCGTAGTTCTTACATTTTTATGAAATAAGAGAGTATAGTCATTCAACAGCTATTAAACGACAATATAAAGATAACTTAGACATAATTCTCGCGATGCCGGCATTGTTGCTGTTGTAGAAAGAGAAGAAAGTCTTGTTTTCTTTCTCCCAAGTCCCATTTTGCTCCTCATTACTTTTATTCATCTCCTATAAAATATGTGGAAGAATGAGAGAGAGGGGCTTGGCCCTCCGAACGAAACAAAGTCATAGCTTAGGATACTAATAAGTCAGTATTTTAATAAATTATAACATACGAGTCATACTTATCATGCTATCATAAATGTTGCTATCTCTCAGAATTGGTACCTATTATATCCAAAATCGATTTAATATTATGTTTATTATTTTGCCATTTAGACTTAATTCGTTGCTAGAAGAGCAAAACGTGTCTTGGTACTGGCAATTTTTTGGCAGAGTTAGAAATATCGGATTAACCTAGGTGATCGGGAGCGGTCATATAAATATCTATAATGCGTTTGGGGCACTAAACTGTTGGTATATCTTTAATAAAGTGAGAGAAGATTGAATACAGCACGATCTTTTCTCGCTAGTCATAAAATATTCGTCGTGCATTTATGTGGGAACGACCACATGTTCGATAATGTACTGGTAGTACTCAAAGTTCCTAATCACATGCAAATTCATAAAATGCCTAGAGTTTTAACCTTATTATAAAATACCAAGATTTAAATAGGGATTCTATTGAACATTTCTAAAATATGTATACATTTACTCTCTTCTTTCACTTTCGTAAAACTATTTCACAGACATGGGTGACACAACGTGACTCAAAATCGGCAATTAGTCAAAGCAATATATTATGATAAACTAGTTTTTTCGTTGACTACGACCGCATAATTATGGGAATATCAGTTCGTTAGAAAATTACTTTAAATATTTTGACAAGCGTTAATCGAAAGAATTTTCTTAATAGACTTTTTATATATAAATGTACAATCAGTACACATTTATATTATTGCCGTAGCTTTCTTTCACGTTTACTTTCAGCGGCTAACTATTCACGCGACATGAACGTGACCTTATTCTGCCCTTTGCTCACCTTCGAAGCGCAGTTGGTCATTTGCCTAACAATGCTCAGTGAATTCTAAGAATTATAGATACTGCTAGCCTCATTGCTGCAGAATATCGCACCCTATCACCGAATACCATGAATACATTTTAAATAAATGGGTGCATGATAGGAGCCTCCACGAGTGACGTACTTCCAGAACCCCTTACGTCCGGCGCATCCTGGTAACAATCAGCGAGCCTCACGCGCTGATTGGCCAATCCTTTCACGACGATGGCAAGCACCATCAGTCCAGCCCTAAAACCGGCTTTGTGTGTAGTATCTGTCAACATCGAAGGTTCTCCAGCGAAAAATCAGACATACTATCTGAACTGTGCCGTACCACAGGCTGCGATGTTCTGTGTGTTCAAGAAACCCACAGAGACGCATCACAAAGTCAGCCACACATTCCTGGACTTACGCTTATCGCCGAGATCTGTCACCCGAAACACGGTAACGCAGTGTTTGCTGCTCCTGGCGTAAGCATAAAATCAGCTGAATGTACGACCTAGAATGTAATCGAAATTATTACCTTAGACCTTGGACACTGCACCGTTACCTCTCTTTATAAGCCACCTAATATTCCATTTCAATTTTCTGCCCCGGGTAATTTCAACGCCCAGCCCGTAAGCGTTGTCCTCGGTGACTTTAACAGCCACAATATAAGCTGGGGCTATAACTCTACGGACTTAAGCGGTCAAGCAGTTGAGGAGTGGGCTGAAGCAAATGATTTGGTGCTGATTCATAACGCTAAACAACCGGTTTCCTTTAACAGTGGCCGATGGAAGCGTGGTTATAATCCAGACCTTCTCCTTATCAGTGATACCATAAGCTCACAGTGCGTTAAGACCGTATGCACCCAAATACCCCGTACACAGCACAGACCGATCATGTGTACAATTCGGTCCGTTGTAAGACCTGTAAGCTGCCCGTTGAAGCGCCGATTCAACTACTCCAAGGCTAACTGGACGCAGTTCTCACAGTCCATAGATGAACCACTACTGAATGTTCCACCAACTCCACAGAACTACGATAGGTTTGTCGATATTATTTCAAAAATATCGCGCAAGTGCATACCTAGGGGCTGTCGAACTTCATACATTCCAGGTCTTTCGAAAGATTCTGCGGATCTATTGAAACAGTATGAGTCCCTATACAGTCAAGACCCATTCTCCGAGGAAATCACTTTGGTCGGCGAAGAGCTGTTGTCGCATATTAGTGACTCGAATCAGCAGAGGTGGATTAACACTATTACTAGTATAGACTTGACTCACAATAGTAAGAAGGCATGGAATACCATCCGGAAGTTGACCAATGACCCGCCTCCACCAACCTCCCCTAGTCTTGTTACCGCAAACCAAATTGCCCATCAACTTCTTTTGAACGGCAAGTCACCGCGCCGCCTTAAAAATGTGCCAGACCTAATTAGCGGTCCTAGTTCGACTGACCAAATAAGTAAGCCCTTCAGCTTGACCGACCTAGTCTCTTCAATAAATGACCTCAAGAGCGGCAAAGCCTCGGGAATGGATAATATTTCAGTGGAGCAAATAAAACATCTAGGCCCAGCTGCTGTCTCGTGGTTGCTGCTTCTTTTTAATAACTGTTTGGAATCCGCTTCAATACCTCGACTCTGGCGGAAAATCAAAAGTTATGGCTATACTCAAGCCGGGCAAGCCAGCAGATAATCCAAAAAACTGCCGGCCTATATCACTCCTGTGCCATACTTACAAATTGTTCGAGCGATTACTGCTGGCCAGCCTACGACACAGTGAACCTCAGGCGGTTGTTGTGGAAGGTCGAAACCATGACCGGCGATCACAAATTTGTCATGATACTCCGCGAGCTTCTCCATAACCGCCGCTATCAGGTTCATCTTCTATCTGATACGAGTCGTTGGAGATCTCAAAAGAATGGGCTACCCCAAGGAAGTGTTCTGGCACCGCTTCTTTTCAATCTCTACACAAATGACCAACCCTCCTGTCCAAATACCTCCCAATTTATTTACGCGGACGATCTTGCCCTGACATCACAAGCTACAAACTTCGAAGAACTAGAAGCAAATCTCACTAAGGCTCTTAGCATCTTGAGTACCTACTATGAGGCAAACGCACTTAAACCAAACCCAACTAAAACCGAGTCATGTGCATTTCATCTGCGTAACAGCCAAGCGGGTCGTGAACTTAAAATAGAGTGGCAGGGAATGCCTATAGTTCACAACCCACATCCCAAATACCTTGTCATTATTCTTGATAGGGCTCTCACCTACAGACAGAACTGTGAATTATTGAAAAATAAGGTCCTTACTCGCAATAACCTGCTCCGGCGCCTCATTTCTGCTAAGTGGGGAGCTGCTCCGCAAGTAATGCGAACTTCTGCCCTGGCGCTAGCATTTTCGGCAGGTGAATACGGATGCCCCGTGTGGGGTCGATCCGCGCATGCAAGGTCCGTGGATACAGCACTTAACGAAACTTGCCGAGTTATCACAGGTTGCTTAAAACCAACCCCGGTAAAGCTGCTGTATCCGCTTGCTGGAATCGCAACTCAGTATGTGCGTAGGGCCGTGACGAGCTCGGCAGAGAGATCCAAAATGGACTGTGACCCACGGCACCCATTGCATGGTCACATCCCAGTGCAGACAAGACTGAAGAGCCGCCGCAGCTTTGTCAAGAGTGTCCATCCTTTGACCCAGGACCCATCAAAGGCGAGGTGCGACCTATGGCGTGAAAAGACCCTCCTACCATCTCCTTTCGTGTCGCCTGCCGAGAGTCCTCCACTTGGGCATGGCTTGCCATGTTCTGTCTGGAAGTCGTTGAATACACTCCGAACCCAGGTCGGCCGATGCAAAGAAAACATGTTTAGATGGGGACTCTCGGACGGTACCGATTTGGCATGTTCGTGCGGAGCAAGACAAACGATGTCCCATCTTACATCGTGCCCTGCGTGCCCGGAAACTTGCACGCAGGAGGAACTTATGACTGCCTCCGACCATGCAGTCAGCGTGGCTACTTTCTGGGTCTCAAAAATATAAGATTTTGCCAGCGATACGCTAAGAAGAAGATTTTAAATAAATAAAAAGTATCTACGTGAACTTTTTATCGTATGGAATGATAGGTATCATGTTCACATAACAACACAGTTTAAATTGAATGACTTAAATTTTATATTTTTTGTATATTATTTATTTTCTTTACATGTTTTTAAGGTGAAATGGCTTACTCACTTATATACCACTAACTAGGAATTAGGAAAAAAAATTAGCTTTGTGTAGAGACTCCTGATTATCCTAAAGACTTCAGAAACTCTATAGAGCATAGAGTAACTCACCTTGCATACAGTCTAATATATATCTATCAAATATATTCAACTTGCAATTGTCCCACTCTATCTAAGTCAAATGTAATTAAATACCTCGGCATTTACATTGACAACCAATTAACCTGGAAGCCACACATTTATAAACTTATACCGCGCGTACCTAAGCTTATGTCTATTTTCAAAAAGTTAAGACAATCTGCCGATCTGACCACACTTAAAACAGTGTATTTTGCGCTGTGTCAGGCCATTATGGGGTACTGTATTTCAGTATGGGGCGGCGCTGCAAAATCCTACTTCCTGGACCTAGAGCGAGCACAAAGGGCTGTTTTAAAGGTCATGACACACAAGCCTTACAGGTATTCCACCACTATGCTTTATAATTAATGTCAAATTCTTACCGTAAGACAGCTTTTTTTGCTTTAACAGTACTAAAAAAACATAAATATTTGCCCTATGACAAAACTAAATTATTGAAACGACGTTCATATAAGGTACGTTCCGTGCCGACTTTTAAAACAGTCCTAGCTAGTAGGCACTTTGCCATTATAAGCGATCATTTATACAATACTGTCAATAGATCCTGTAACATCTATCCCCAGTGTAAATACGCTGTAAAAAATACTGTTAGTAAATGGCTCCTATCTAAAACATATACGGAAACAGAAGATCTTTTAAAAATCTCAGTATTATACATTATTTTACTACTATTATATATTAATATATATAGTCCATACACATAAGCGATACAATATACATAAATATAATATTAATATAATACTTACATTCTAATATTTTAAATCTACTTCCTAATAAAATTTCAGTGCTAACTACCAATAAAAAAAAAACAAATTGTTTCTTGTTTGGTGTGAGAGCCCTGGTACCCGTAACACAAGTTGAATCTTATCACGGGTACCAGAGTTCAAAATGATCTATGGTGTTACCTATAATATTTGTCACATACATAGTTGTGTAAAAATGTGTATCTTTCTTAGTGGAAATAAAGATTATTATTATTATTATATTATTCATGTCCAATATACATCTATGAACACTTTCGCATTTATAACATTAGTAGAGATAATCGTTTCAGGCTGAAACGATTAATATTATTTAATATTATTATAATTAATACGCTAATACGCTTAAACGGCTGAAACTTTCAGCCGTTTAAGCGTATTAGCGTAGTATATAATTATTAGTTTGTAAACAATGTAATCACCGTGCAAAATATGATATTATGTATGACTAGCTGTGCCCGCGACTCCGTTCGCGCTGAATTTGTCTTTTCATTAGGCTACAGAATTGAGACCCAAAATGTTTTAAGTTGCATATAATACCTATATTGAATAGTGTAGATGTAGATGTCTTGAAAATAGCTCAAAGGACTTTCACTTGTTCGTGAGAGTTCACACCGCGAAGTTACCAATCGCGAGTAAAAGATCAGAGAATTCCTGTGTATGTTCTTTGCCTCATAATCGCGCTCGCATATTTAATGTCAAATGCATAGCGACAATACAATCCCATAGTTATGAACTCTTTAGACAGGCTCCAATTTCATCAGCTCTTGTGTCATATTGTATGGCGGTATAACAGACAGAGTCTAACGAAAATCACCACGAAAAACTACTGTTATACCGCCTATGGGTTCGTCATTTTCCTTGATTTCCCTTGGTTTGCGATCTACATGCTTAGACCGCTTCACGGTTTGCCATCGTATATTCATATCATATGATAAGATGACAATAACGTTAAATCTTAGCTTTGCCACTACTTTTAGAGGTATAACAAACAGATCTCTGCGTGGTCCAAGTCGATCGGAATTTTAAACATTGTAGGCACTTTTTAGGATTCTCCTAAAATGGCAAAATTCGGCACCCTGATAGATTCGCCATATCTGTCTGTACAGTGTACCGTACCGTACTGTACCGTATGTCACAGCCATCTTATACCGAAACCATTAAGACTACATCATTGAATATTTTTTTAAAAAGATGTATTCTGTGTACCGCTGTGTAGTATTTGCTATCACAGCAAATATAACCACAACACGAATCGATGTAACACTGGCTCACCACTACACACAGTACCGAGGGCACGTCTAGCGCGCTCCGCGCCTATCACCCGACTGACTGTCCGTAGACAGTGACAGCCACAGACTATACAGATATACTACTAGTGACATGCGTCAAATGACGCTACTTTCTCTACTGGTGTACATGAGACAGTGTAATGTATCTATTGCATAGATACAAACACTACATCTCTTCCCTTTTAATATTTTGATTTATCATTATAATGTATGTCTATTTCATTGGCAAATAATTATACGTCATTGCCTTATTTTCCTTATACCTAGACCTTATACGCAATATACACGCCAGGACGTGCAGTTGCGGAAACAGCCCAGGCTACCATACCATACATAGATGCTGTCCCCTTCTGTTTGCTTTGGCCTTACCGCTCTTCTCTTGCGGTCTCAGTATTCTTTTCCTTTTTCCTTTTGCAACTTCGGTCTCATTTTCCGTCTTGTCTCCTAAAATAGATTTGATAGTCTTTTTATCCGTCTTACTTCTATTTTTCACATTGGGTTTTTATCCATGTTCATTCTCTTGAAAAATACTTCTGATGTTTTTCCTGTTACAGTATGGGAGGTGGCGTTGTACTTCATTCAGTTTTAAAATTTTTTGTGTATCTTTCATACCCTGCTTTTCTCTTGAGTCGTTTTACTGTCTTTGGTTATATGTTCTCTTCATTCGTGGCCAATCTCGCACTGTGTTTAAATTTAAATATCACCATCATGATGAAACTTTCAACTCCTCGCCACGAACCGCCGCGAATTAGACGAACAGCATCAGTAGTGACCGATAGTGGGCAGCCCAGCCGACCGAAGACTTCTCTCAGAATTTTTATGATTTGCCATCTCGTTATAGTTCTTGTAATCTTGATTTCTTTACAGCGGTTGTAACTTCACTATACACACAACAGGCAAAAAAATCGTTATTTGGCAATGGGCCCAATAGAGCGATAGCAATATCAAAGTTCTCGTCCATTTATAGGTACTTAGAGAACTTGCTAAGCTAACTAGAGTGCATCCTTTGCAATTCTTAATCGCCCATTCAAGGTCCAGCCCCTTTTTCTGTCTGGCTATATTTCTTTCACATTGAGTGTCCAATTTCCGTATGCTATATTTCATATTCTTAGTCCTTTTACTATTACTTGCGCATATACCGCTCCCAGTCCTATAGGACTTGCGTCTGCTTTTACCCACGTCTTGTCTTTAATGTCGCAATATCCCAATGTCTATTTCCGAAAGCATTATTTTTCATTCATACTCATTCATTCCGATCTCTTCTTCAGTATTCTTCTATATTTGCCCTATTGCCCAATTTCCTAAAAAGCTCTGTAATTCCTCTCCAGTCTTTGGCATTCCAAATCCAGTTCATTTTTTCCAACGGCCTGACTCCTTCCGGCATCAGTTCGTGACCCAAAGTGCGTTTTCTGAGCTTTTTATTTATTTAATTTTTTATTTAATAAAACATTGTTTTATTTCAGCACCTCCATTACTTCCAGAAAGCCGCACATCGTGCTTCCCCTCGTTGCACTGTTGCATTTACTCCTACAGCGAGACTGGAACTCTCCGATAGGGTGGCATAGCTGGTTCGACCGATGTATCAAAAGATATCTATCTCACCTTTTATAGCTACGTCGTCGTTCATGTCTAATATATACTTCTTTTTCTTGATGTGCCTCTACATTACTGAAGGTCGGCGGTCAGTTTTTTAAACTTTTCTCTGTTTATTGCAAATTGAAACAGTTCTTCCACAGACTTGATGCCAGTCCACTCTCTGATGTTCCGGAGCCAAGACATTTTTCTTCTACTAACTTTTCTTTTGCCTGCAATCTTGCCCATCATGATGGTTTGTAAAAGCCTGTATCTTTCATGCCTGAGAACATGACCTAGATAAGCCACTTTCCTGTGTTTGATGGTGCGCAGCAACTCTGTTCCCTTGGTCATACTCCTCAGAACTTCAACATTGGTGACTTTATCAGTCCAACTGATGCGAAGCATACGACGATAAGTCCACATTTTAAAAGCCTCGATCTTTTTACGGGGGTCTGCTTTAATGGTCCACGCCTCACACCCGTAAAGGACAACTGGCCAGATATAACATTGTAGGAGTCTGGTAAATATATACTGCACTTCCCATTTCCCAGCAAGCGCCTCCATTGTTCTTTGTTGGAATTCTTTAGTTTTACAAAAGCTTTGGTAGCAGCCGCACTCCCCGTAGCCGTTACTCTCCCTTGAACTTTACTGGGCAAGGAAGGCCCCGGGACACATGCGCTGATATGCCACAACCTGCACACCTCGGTGTCTTTTTCTCTTCACTCAACTTGCTCTCTTGTTTCGCCCACCTAGCACCATTCCTGCTTCGGTTTTTTCATTGCATTGACTTCATTGCCTTACTTTGTCTTTTTGTCCGTATCAGTTCCGTTGACAATCCACACCCTCCAAGGTGTTGGCCATAGTGATAACCTTGTCCAATGCCCTCTCATTACCCATTGTCAACACTTATGTCCGATGGCATGGATTTATCCAGTATTTGGTCCATTATGTGGTCATCAGGTTCTTCGAACATACACTTCCGAGCCCGATTCCTCAGCTCAACAAGAAACTTCTCGAAACGTCTCCTTCATCTTGCCGAATAAGCCGGAAACCGCGCCGTTCAAAAGTCGTGTTTTGTTTAGATGAGAGGTACCATAAAGTTTCTTAATAGCTACTTCAGAAATACTCACATCCACTACAGCTTCTGCTAGCTCCTGGCAACGGTAAATATTTCTTGTAGTCCGCTTCTTCTTAGGACTATCAGCACAGCTCTCATATTAGCTGGGGTGACAATGCCAGCGGCCTCAAGATAAATTCGAAGGGGCCACTTCCATTTTTCCACTGTAAGCCGACTGATTTACTGTCTCCAATTAAATGGAATTCACAATCCCAATTTATTGGAATTCTCTAGTCCAATTCCAATTTAATTAAATTCCGTAGTCCAATTCCAATTTAATGAAATTCCGTAGTCCAATTCCAATTTAATGAAATTCCGTAGTCCAATTCCAATTTAATGAAATTCCGTAGTCCAATTCCAATTTAATGAAATTCCGTAGTCCAATTCCAATTTAATGAAATTCCGTAGTCCAATTCCAATTTAATGAAATTCCGTAGTCCAATTCCAATTTAATGAAATTCCGTAGTCCAATTCCAATTTAATGAAATTCCGTAGTCCAATTCCAATTTAATGAAATTCCGTAGTCCAATTCCAATTTAATGAAATTCCGTAGTCCAATTCCAATTTAATGAAATTCCGTAGTCCAATTCCAATTAATGAAATTCCGTAGTCCACTTCCAATTGAATGGAAGACCACTTCAAATTGAATGGAAGACCACTTCCAATTGAATGGAAGACCACTTCCAATTGAATGGAAGACCACTATCAATTGAATGGAAGACCACTTCCAATTGAATGGAAGACCACTTCCAATTGAATGGAAGACCACTTCCAATTGAATGGAAGACCACTTCCAATTGAATGGAAGACCACTTCCAATTGAATGGAAGATCACTTCCAATTGAATGGAAGACCACTTCCAATTGAATGGAAGACCACCTCCAATTGAATGGAAGACCACCTCCAATTGAATGGAAGACCACCTCCAATTGAATGGAAGACCACCTGCAATTGAATGGAAGACCACTTCCAATTGAATGGAAATTGTCGAATCAAATTAAATCAAATCATATTTTATTTGTTTACAATAGTTGGTTATAGACAAATATAATAGTACGCTATGTTTAGTCACTTAGACATACAAATACTAGGCAGATACTTACCTTCTTTCTTCTCTTAGCGCCGTCCCAGTTCCAATCTAGGGTCCGCTTACAGATATTAGGCAGATGCTTACCAATTTAATTAAACAAGCAAATATTCAATATAAAATGTCAATTAAATACATATTAAGATAATTAGAATCACAATTCCAATTTAAAATGGTCGAGTGGAAATCGAAATCGTTGCAAATGGCGCTCCGCAGTAAAGAGAAACAGGCGTGAGTCTATGTATGTATGTATGAGTAAAATTCGCCATCCTCGAGACTTAGATCATAGACACCTCGATTCCTTCATTGGTTTAAGGGTTGTATTGACACTCGTAGTGACGTTATAATTCCATCGATACCTTCACTAAACATAGCCTCTACCCACAGCCTCGCTCACCCATCGCTTAAGAACGTAGCCCATAGGTCACTGTGCTGCACAAGCCTCTACTACATCACTGCAATACCTTATCATAATACCTCGTTTTATGAAAGAGTAACGAGTGTTCCTGACTCTGTTACATAAAACAACAATATGCAGATCTCAATTTGAACATGTTTGATTCACACCGTTATTTATCTCAATCTGAGGATTTATCAACATTCTACTACGCACTACTCCACCTATCGACGCGGGAAATATTCAAAAACGATCCTGAACCGCGATAGCAACTTTCGCGCGCTACGACGCATATATATATATATATATAACCCCTTGATCACAATGTTGATCAAGCGTGCCATATAAGTAGTTTTTGTTTGATCCGTTTTCACTTGTTGATCCGGCCATGATTTCTTGATCCATTGCGAGCGCCCAATTCTCATGTAGTTCCCTTCGGATCAACTAACGCCAACGTCGTTGCTAATAATAATTACGCCAGTTTTATACAAATCCACACTTTAGATATTGTAGATTTACTTGATCCGATTCAAATGGGCCAATCGCTGCGGAGTATTCCTCACGGAGGGCAGTCATTGGTTCTTGGTCACTTTTATGTATTATTATTCTGTATTTCTTATCAATTCTCATAACTTGCGAATTTCTTACATAAACTTGGTTCCTATGTCCATTTTCCAGCAGTTTTTTGTTACTTCGGAGTTTTTGGTTAAATATTTGTAGTAGGTAGGTACAGTATCTACCAGAGCGGCCCGTGACAAAGTGGCGAACCACTCGAATCTTTCAAAAATTCGCGAGGTAAAACGCGTTCGTCACCGTCTTGTTTATAGATGGGTCATCATCATCTTCCTCCGAGTGTTATCCCGGTTGCAGCCAAGCCTTTGCCTTGGAGCCCGGGCTCCGCTTTCTAGTCTAACCAGATTTGACTGAATATTAGTTTTCCACAGAGGGACTGTTTTCTTACTATAACATGTATTACCATTTAATTTAGGGCACGGACGGTGTGACTTTTTGTGGCTGGTCACCCATCTATAAACCAGACGGTGACGAACGCGCTTAACCTTGCAAATCGATAGATTCGAGCGGTCGCCACTTTGCCACGGGCCGCTCACTTTATACGCCACACGTCCGTACTTATTTGAATCCAAAACTTTATAATATACACCTGCTGGTCAATATTATGTGGCTCCAGGATTATGTTACTTGAGTATTTTTGTTTGAATATTTTAGCTTACTATTTAACGCATAATTGTATACCTGCCTCGTTGGTCTCGCGACATAAATGTGGGCATGGGATTGGGAGGTCTCGGGTTCGATTCCCGGGTCGGGCAAAGTGTTATTGGGTTTTTCCGTTAGGAAATTCTCATTAGCAGCTCGGAGTCTGGTAATGTGCCCGGTACGGCAATAGGCTCACCCCCTATTACGTGGGACCTAAAAATTCATGGCAAAATGTGGGTGTTATATCACACCTCTGCCTACCCCTTCGGGGATACAGGCGTGAGTCTATAAATAAATAAGTAATAAATAAAATTGTATACCATAATCTATATATTTATTTGGCTCCTTTAAGACATATATACCCGTCAATCAATACTTAATGGTTTCACATTACAATTATTTAAATTTTAGTTTTCCATACGATATATATAGATATGATCCAGTGAACTTATTTTCATTACGTCCATGCATTGTCAAATCCGAAAGCATACTATATTAATCCGCTTTAAATATGAACTGATACTGATAATCTTTTGCACAATAGCTTATATGAACATTATGTGGCTCCATTACGTATGTACGCCACGCCATATCTGCGTACTTATAGGAATTTGGGTCATTTTTCTGATATGAAATATCATCATCATATCAGCCAAACGACGTCCACTAGGGTGACCGGCCACAAAAGACCACACCCCTTCGTTCCTCGTAAATCACGTCAAACCATCGGTGTCGGTTATCATCTTTGACAGTCGTTAGGGTAATCAGTGCCCTCAACTATCTGGTCTAAACCATAAAATATGCCTACGCCTTCGGGTTGTAGAGGTCAGACGGCAGTCGCTCAGTGAAAAAACTAATATTCTGTCAAGTCTAAGCATCTATTATGAAAATGTTTCTGAAATTTCTTTCGAAACACAATACCCAAGATGGAGTTCCTTCGGACATCAATTTTTTATTAATGTAAAACATTTACAGAATAGAAAATAATAGTTTCTTTGTTTGGAATACTGTTTACAAAGTTGTTTACTGTTTTTAAATCCATAGTATTTTGCCGTCACCGGCGTACAAATGTTCTTTTTACATTAAATATAATCTTAAATACTATAGTGCTATTACATAAGTCTTACTGTTCATCACACTGTATGACACATTTTAAATTAAAGGTCAACATGAATAAAATTTACACATCATAAGTTCTATTTAATAATATAGATAAAGTAAGTATAGTCCGTGCCATGAGAACATAAGACTTTTTGTAAACAAAGAATTTCTACTAAGTGACTTAGCGATAGTTCTGTCAAAAACAAATAATGTCAAATCCAATGAGCGCAACAGTACATAGATACGTGTCATTGGAAACTAATATGTCAATGGATCGGGTTTTTATCGATATTACGCGCTGTCAACAGGATCTTTTAATGTTTTGAAGTATTGACGCCTAGAGTATCAACATTTGGAGTTAGTTCATTGAAATGTTACATTCTTGGGCTTAACATGCATTTATCAGAGGACAAAATTAAGTAATTTTCTTAGTTGTTGAGAAGCGGTAAATGTAAAGTTATTTGCATAAACATAAAGATACAAGTTTATAGTATCGCAACGCTCGTCCCGCTGCCAGCGTCTCGAAAAAGCGGATGCAGAATAGCAAACTATTAGTCGCACAGAAAATTATTTATACCTAAAAAAGAAACGCGTTTTCAGACTACCGTAACTTTTACTGGATTTTGTTTAAGTTCCTTCTGACGATTTCATTCACGAACAACTTAAAATCTACATGCCTTGGAATTTTTATGCAATGTACAAGCTAGATAACTGTAATATTATTCATTGCTGGTCAATAATTTAATATTTTAGGATAGGTAGGCTACTTTCAGCAAATAATTTATTGCCTATTTAAAAAACATGTTAATAATAGAGTAGCATGAATGTACTCTATTATTAACATACATGGTACTCTATTTTTCCTTAATTTACAGAATAAATTTTGTGTAAAACGACAAAAAGTCGGCAAAACATGGTCTTCTTACTTTAAAAGAGAGACGAAAGCTATTAGATATGAGCTTTTTACATGACATTGTAAATGGTCACATTGATTGTGAACAGCTAGTGGCAAGTGTGGCGCTGTGCGTTCCCTTGCGACGCACACGTCATACCCCTTTACTGGACGTACCTCATCGTACCACGAATTATGCAGCTAACTCGCCACTGACTAGAAAGCCTCGTACTTACAATTCTGATTTTCACAACGCGGACTTATTCTTTTCTTCAAAATCGATATTCAAAACCTATGTTAAGCAAATTATCACAAACATGTATGACAATAATAATTGAGTAAATAATTTATTTATAGGTTAGTATATTACCTAATGTGTACACTTTTAATATTATTATTATTCAGGAGATACATATTGTATTCATATCAGGAGATACATTTGTTATCACTCAGTTGTTATTCATTTACGCTTATTTAAGCCTTGCCTAACTTTGATTTTAAGCAGTTGTTACTATTCCTAAAGATTTTGCCACCTCTTTGCATGCCTGCGCAATCCAGCAATATTGTATTTACTTGTAATAATTACACTTGAAGCCTGTTATTAGCCTTAATATGGATATTGTTTATGTTTAGTTATACGATTGTAACGCTGTTGGTTTCAATAAATAAATAAAAAAAAAATAAAAAAGAAATAAAAAAACAAACATTCGACTTTTCAAACACAAAATCAAATATTTTTACTTCAGTAAAATTAAACAATAGGCTCGCCCCCTATTACGTGGGACCCACAAAAACATGGCGAAATGTGGGTGTAATATGACACCTCTGCTTACCCCTACGGGGATACAGGCGTGAGTCTATAAATAAATAAAAAAAATAAAATTAAACAATATAAATTAAAAAACATAGTGGCATTATTTGGCATTGAAAAAGAAGACTTTTCAAACAGTATAAAATCTAAAACACAACTGTTTGAAAGAAAGGTTGTGAAGCCCTGGGTGTTTGTTTACAAAAAGTCTATCTTCTCGTGGCACCAACTATAGTAAAAGTAGCATAGCATTTAAAAGTGACAGGAATTAAGTATTTGGTAGAAAATTGTGACTGGCAGAACTTGTAGCTTTGGTAGAAAATTTGGCAGAACCTGTGGTAGAAAATGGTTACTTTGAAATAAGTGGTAGTTTTGGAAGATATGGTTGTTTTCGTATGAATAGTAGTTTTGGTGGAAATAGTAGTTTTGGTAGAAATTGTAGTTTTGGTAGCAATAGTTGTTATCACACAAATGGTTGGTTTGAGATAATTGTAGATTTGGTAAAAATTTTAGAAATTACACAAATTTTAGAAATGGTAGGCTTGGTAATTCTGAAATAAATAGTTTTCTTGGTAGAAAACGGTAATAGTAGTCAACCAAAACTACCATATTACCGGAATAACGTTCTGAGAATGATGATTGGTAGTAGGTGCTTTATTATTATTACAATGCCCGCTATTGTATATAAACTTCTTGGATGTCTAAATGTTGATCTGATAGTATAGGCAGGTGGTCACAATAAATTGATGATGCCTTTTGCAGTCCACTACAGGACATAAGCCACAAGGTGGTTTTGGTAGTAGGACAGTAGTAGATAAAACAACGCGCTTATAATGTCTAGTTAGTATTATTAGTATTACATGGCTATGATTAGCTGCTTACTATCAGGCGGGCGCTTTTGCCACTCTTGTAGTATAAAAATAAATACTTCATTCATATCGTTCTAGAGCTGCGTAGTCCTCATGAGCAAATGTATTGTATGACATATTACTGGAGCCAATTAGGTAAACAAAATGAGGCATATAATTTAGAGTACGATTGTAATAATATTTTAATATAGAAAATAGTTTACCATACTACTAATAATCATACAATTTGTGAACTTAATCCTGGAGCTTCATAGTATTGATCGGTTGGTTAGCTGGTAGTAATATGACTGGATTTAAAAAAGTATAAAGATATGGCATGTAAAGTATAATGTGAAGCCACATCACAATAATTTGTTTTTATATAAGTTTACTGGATTCAAATAAGTACGTACGATGCAGCAAGTAGTCAGAGTTAAATAATACGTAAATCAACAACATAATGCTAGCAAATATATAATAACTCCATGGCTGCTATAATTTCACTCGTGGATCTAACAATGCATGGTTATAATAAATATATGTAAATCCTCTGGATCAACTTATGTATGGGAAATAGATAAGGGTTTCATTTAATGATATTAAATATCTATGGGCCTTATCCGAAGGCGCAAGGTCACTCAGAGTGCGATGGAGAGAGGTATTCTTGGAGGTTTCCTATGCGAGATCGAATCAGAAATGAGGAGATCCGCAGGAGAACCAAAGACATAGCTCTCCGGATAGTCAAGCTGAAATGGCAGGGGTCAGGGCACATATCTCGAAGTTGAGGCCATGGGGGCAGAAAGGTTCTGAAGTGGTGGCCACATACCGGATGACACCGCAGAGGAAAGCCCCCCGCAAGGTGGATCGAAGATCTCGTTAAGAACGCGGGAAGCGGTTGGATGCGGGCGGCTCAAGACCGGTATGTGTGGAGAACCTAGGGGAAGGCCTATGTCTAGCAGTGGACGTCGTTTGGCTGATATGATGATGAATTGATGATATTTCATCATACTAGCCAAACGACCCAAATTCATATAAGCACGCAGATATGGCGCGGCGTGTATAGTAATGTAGCCACATAATATCCATAAGCTTGTGTGCATAAGATTATCAGTATCAGTTTATAATATTTAAAGCGGATCAAAATAGTATGCTTTCGGATTTGACAATGTATGGACGTGTGAGTAATGAATATATATTCAATGGATCATCTTATGAATGGCTAACTAAAATTTAAATAATTGTAATGTGAAACCATTACGTATTGATTGACGGGTGTATGTATGTCTTAAAGGAGCCAAATAAATATACAGATTATGTTATACAATTATGCGTTAAATAGTAAACTAAAATATTCAAACAAAAATATTAAACTAACATAATCCTGGAGCCACATAATATTAACCAGCAGGTCTAATATAATATATAGTTTTGGATTCAAATAAGTACGCACATGTGGCGTGTAAAGTGAGCGGCCCGTGGCAAAGTGGCGACCGTTCGAATCTATCGATTAGCAACGTTAAGCGGGTTCGTCACCGTCTGGTTTATAGATGGGTGACCGGCCACAAAAAGTCACATCCTCCGTGCTTCGGAGAGCACGTTAAGCCGTCGGTCCCAGTTGTCATCAAAAAGAACCTTGACAGTCGTTACGAGGAATTAGTACCCGCGAACATCCTGACTTTGGTCTAAACCATAGAATATGGCTATCCCTTCGGGTTGCGGAGGTCAGACGGCAGTCGCTCTGTGGAAAAGCTAATATTCTGTCAATTCTGGTTAGACTAGAAAGCGGAGCCCGGGCTCCAAGGTGAAGGCCTGGATGCAACTGGAATAACGCTCGGAGGATGGTGATGATTTGGTATAATTATTATACAGTATAAATGGAGCCAAATAGTATGCAAGAAATGGAAAATATCGGACTTAAATAGTATTTAAATTATCAAGTAGAAATAGGATCATTATAGTGCTGGTAAGAATGTATAAAATGGTTATATAATAATTATATTATTATTATTACACGGAGCAAGTACAGAAGTACTACTTGTCCCTGGAACCACATATTTATAATTGTCAGGTCTGGATTCAAATAAGGCCGCACACATGGCATATAATTCGGAGCCAAAAAGTCGACGTTGGTCTGAGATATATGGCCGTTACGGATCCAGTTTTGTTCGGAACTTCAGCCAAATTTATCACGAATATATCTAAATTTTATTAAATATGTTTGGCAACGTCTTACCACGAATGGCAACAATATATATATATATATATATATATATTGTTGCCATTCTATATAATGGTAAGGTAATTGAGTCAACAATATAATATATTATATTGTTGACTCAATTACCTTGGATAGAAAGGGAAGAATGGATATGGGACGGTAATGTGTCAGGAGAGTGGGATTCGACATTTTGGGCAAAGGAAGCACATAGGCTTTACGCCATATGTAGGCAAATTGACCAGTGTCAAGGGAAAAGTGTAGGATATGGGTAATTGCAGGTAAAATTTGTTCAAGGATAACCGTGATCATGCGAAGACTAATGTCATCGCATCCCACGGCTTTGGACTTAATTGACAGGATAATCTTTTTAATCTCACCTGATGATAAAGGAGAAAAAGAGAAAGAATTAATATTCAAACGAGGTAAGCTAGCCAAGTAGGCTATGGTTTGACTTTTAGTTTGGTCGGTCAAAGTGACAGTAGTTGTAAAATGACGGCTAATGTCATCCAAACTAATAGTCACCGGTAGAACCACTTGGCCATGAGGTTTCCCAATGCCTAGTGTCCTTAAAAACTGCCATACATTAGCAGGGGATGAGTTGGTAACATTTTCGGAGATATGTCGGCGTTTAGCGTTGCGTACCATCTGGTTGCACCTGTTCCTAGCTATCTTGAAAAGAGACCAATTGTCATCACACCGATCCTTTTTATATTTGCGGAAAGCTCGGTCCCTCCATCGCATCGCCATCCGAATCCCCTAAGTCATCCAAGGAGCAGGTGGACGTTTCAATTTTATTTTTCTGATGGGTGCATGCACGTCGAACAACTTCGTAACCGTGTTGTTAAAAAAATCGACTTTGTCGTCTATAGTGATGGCTGACATCAGCGGTTCCCAGTCGATATTCGCAGCATCTATCCTCAACTTTTCAACGTCCATTCGCCCATAACAACTCTCGGACTCGGTTTAGGAGGCTTCAGGAAATACGAGATGAAGACAAGGTCATGACGGGAGAAGCCAGGAGGAGGATGCTGACCATGAGAGCGGACCAAGGTAGGATTAGAGGTGAGGATTAAGTCTAACCAGATATCCTCTTCGTTAGGGTTGTGGTGAGTGGCATTAAGAGGCAAAACGTGAAGGTTGACAGACTCGGTGATATGGATAAGTTTGAGGGAGCGAGGTGAATGATGGGATAAAAGGTCAGTGTTAAAATCGCCCATGATGATATGATGTGCATACTCAGAACCCAACGATTCTAAAACCGATTCCAAATCAGTGAAGTAGTTGATCGAAGGAGGGCAGTATACTACTCCAAGAACCAATTTGGTTCCCCTGACTCAAACCTCAAGAAAAAGATACTTCGCAGAAGTAGAGTGTTGGGAGGAGGAAGATAACATTTTATAAGATAAATTGCTACGGAGATAAATAGCAAAACTAGAGTTCGGCAGAATTATCTAAATGCATTAACTGAATCGTCATAAGTTATTTATCGTTTAATTATTTTATATACTTATGTATATATTTATTAGAATTATAGAATATATATTTAGGCGTTTATTAATGAGTAGGTTTGTCTTTTGTTTTTCATTTTAATTTAAAAACTGCACCTATTACATATTTATCTGCATCACGCAAAGGTTGACTTGTAGAAAATGCATTCGGCATTAAGTCCGCCTTTGTACTATTATGTGCATAAAGTTTTAAAATAAAATAAACGAATAACATGAAGTACACAATTTGCAGTGTCGGAAACATTCGCGGCGATCGTAGCGGATCATAATAGCGCTCTCTAGGACGGCGCCTGTGGTAAGCACTCACTTGTCATATGGATAGTGAAGACCGCTATCGGTCTTCTCTTCGACAGCTCTGTAAACCGAGGTTCGGAATCAATTTCTAAGTATTTTCGTCAAGGGTCCAACAGGAAGTAGACAATATGCTTTAAAGAGCAAATACTGATATCCTTCGAGACCGATTCGGATCACTAGCCATTGTTTCTTTTAACTATCTCTTGGAGTATCTATTCGTGATTTGATTCAACGTATTTTGAGTAGTAAATTTCGATTATTCGTTTGCTTGTTGGCCAGAATTATCGCAATAAGTATTACTTATCTATTTTAAATAGGTAATACATCTTTCCAATAATTTTGTATTTGTTAATTAGCCACTAATTTTGTTATTTATTATTGATACTTCAATAAACTTAATTTAAACTTTTTTAACAATAAGTAAATTAACTCTAAAACCCAATGAAACTGGTGGCGAAATACAAACTTTCTGACTAATATACGTGAGTAGGCAAGTAAGTTAAGTTTCTTTGTCATTTGTAACGACGACTCATGGTTTTTCCCCGAAGTACGATCGATCCGATAGCCGCCTATCATTTAAGGGAAGAGGCTATAAACATCAAGCAATGCTTGTTTGATTGAATAATAGAAAAGCTGGATGGTAATATAAACACAGTGATGGATAAATAAAACACATGTGACACACGTGACTTCGGGTATAATTTACTGAGTTGCTTTGTACGTCACGTTAAATTCTAAACTCATTTTGACCTCGCTACATGAAAAAGTAACATGTGATAAAAGGAGTGTTTTTTCTGAAAGATAAATATAAAAAGAAAATGTGCTAATAGTACCTCGATCGACGAATTTTTATTACGACGATACGCTCTAGCACCTACTACAAGCGAAAATGTGGTGTTTTTAAATCAGTCTGACTTAACTGACTATAAAAATAAAGAGATCAACGAAGAAAATAAAGGTGGGAAAGAAAAATGTTGTCTGACATTTTTCTTTCCCACCTTTATTTTCTTTTTGATGTCTAAAAAACATATGTAATACTTCCATTGGTATAGGGCTAAACTTTATTTGTGTAAAATGTTATGTAAAATGAAAAATAAAATCAACCATTAAAGATCCGTCCGGCTAACTTTTGCCAATCCTTCTCAGATGCTTGATGCTGTGTAACGAAGCGTAATGGTTCATTTTATTTGCATAAATTTGGATGCAAAGATTTATGTCCGCGTCGTGTATAATTATAGGATGTAATTAAATTAGTTTCGTTACTTCTCAACTCAAATGTCATTTATATTTTTATGACGAATGAATTGAAAAAGATTTCTGCTTGATATTAATTTATCGGTGGAACGTAGAAAGATATATTAGACCTAATGGCAACCTAAATACGAAATCTTACATATCTCTACGCTTAACTTTGTATTTATAACTAATAGGGGTTTGCATTTTCCTGTATTCTAATCTATTTTTATACCCGATAGTAAAGATAACAGTATGACGAAAATACATTAACCCAGCTACAGCAGTATCACTGTGAATAAGCAGTACGGCACACTAAGTTGGTCACATAATGGCATTCTGTTTTTGTATGGGGACCAACCCTAAGCCGATTTCCCAAGAAAACGAGTACCTACGGCATGTTGTAAATCTTATGAAAATATTGTTATGTGGCATTTTATAGAAGTAAGGGTCTACATATAAATTTCATTAAATTTTGGTTTGGTGGAGAACATTAAGGACACTTAATGCAAAGAAATGAGTCACCAATTAGCCGAAGCTGGCACACAACAGAGACGATTGGAAGAGTGTCACGTAGGTTAAAAAAAGAAAGACCTAAAAGAAGACTCTTTGTCATTGTTCGACTATTAGTGTCTTCCAATAGCTATGAAATAAATTATTGTTAATCTCTGTTAAATTTGAAAATAATGAAGAAAGTTCGTTATAATCTTAATCTAAGTAACTTTCAACTAAACTGTTATTAAGTAGTCAATATCAATGTCACTTTTTGTTAACTTCATTAAAGAATTATACAGCCGAAAACATACTCGATACATGTTACTGAGTACATTCTTATGTAAGCATGAAGCGCTTTGCTTCTTCATTTATAATGCGTACGCCGAGAAATTCCCTGTCGGCGCCTCCGTTTCCTACTACAAGTTGATAATCTGAAATCATATGTAAATAGACGTCGTCTAGGTATATATATATATATATATTTATATATAACTCTTGCAAACTCTGTCAACTTGATTGTAGAATACGGTCACTTTAGGTACATAAGTAAACATAGTACTATCGAATGCTAAAATTTATTTTCTTTGGATGTAGTTATCCAATAAAATATGTTTACGTTCAAAATAAGAGCACAATTTTAAATGATCGCAATGTTTACAGCGGCTTGTTTTATTCGACAAACTAAAAGAATTCAAACCAAACAGTACTAGAATCCGTGTTTAGTAGCGCCATCTACCTTTCTATCGAGAATTAATCACATCAACGTCAATCGTTCTTCGCTTGCTTGTCTAATGCGAGCGATGCCTTTGTTTTCGTCCCTGTCTATCCCATTCCCTACAAGGGGCACGCCTTTTCGCTGATTTGTCGCGGCGTCAATCGACGCGAGAGACAGTCTAGAATAATTCGTGTCGCGACGAAGACAAACCGCATCGCCATTTTTTTTTACCGCTCCCAGGATATAACGAGAACTAAACCATGCGCGAGTGTAGTGGAGTGATTCAACGCAGCTTCAGGATTCTCGAAGACACCAGTAGGCTGCCATTTGAGAAGAAGAAGACTGATGTGCAAGGTAGGTGTGCCCTCATCCTTCAGCATCCTTAGGATATCCTATACCCACTCACACTTTTCCTCCCTTACGTTTCCTAGTCGATAAGAACCGAAATCCTTACAGTCCACTTTTCCCAAATCGCCTAGGAACATTCGGTTCGCCGAAACATTTTTTGATCCATACGAGTCGGATTCATTTACGTTTTATACGTAACACCTCGTTATATCTCTATACCTAGGCAGTTATAGCACCTAGCTATACTCCTAGTCCATTTACATAACCGTCATATGGTTTCCACACGCATCAGTAGGTAATATACTTTTATGTAGCTACCTACTTACCCAATTATTATTTCTGGAACTATCATAGTTGTCTTGTTAATCTCATATTTCAAGCACCTTTTAATTCCACCGCCTTAAAGTGTTGCCTACTTAGGTAAAATAATAGGTACTTTAGGTATTCTTATTTTGTTTCGGTCTCATTATCTTATACTTACGTAAGTATGTCACAACAAAAGAAGCCACGCGAGTCGGAAGACAGAGAGCTGACAATCTTAGAAGCAAAACGCAATACTTTATTTGAGCGTATTCAAAACAATTACGAGCGCTCAAAGACTGCCGCCGCTTCTGATAGTAATAGGGAGTCATTTCTCAGTTATTTTATAACAGTAGATAGTATTCGAACAGATTTTCATAAGTTGTTAGACGATTATAACGCAAGATTGCTTTCTACTAATCCTGATGAAAAACCGATTTATCAGGCGTACACCTCATTCGAAGATCTTTATTGTATCATTAAGCGAATACAATCACAATTAGAGGGTAAATATTCAGCACAGCCCGTTTCAGCGGCTCGCACGCCGAGATTACCGCCAATCGAGATTATGTCGTTTGACAGAGATATACGAAATTGGTCGTTATTCTATGCGAGTTTTAAGTCCACAGTGCACGATAATGGTTCTCTGACAGATGCTGACAGGTTGTACTATTTAATAGGTAAACTGTCACCAAAGGCCCAGTCCGTATTTGCAGGTGTCACACCCAGTGCTGAGAATTATCAAGTCATATTTCAGTCACTACTTGATAGATATCAAGACACTTGCGTCCTAGCGTCTACCTACTTTGATCAAGCTTTAAATCTTAAACTGTCCGGTGTCGCGTCTGTCGCGAATTTCCAGCTGTTTATAGATAACTTTGTTACCGCGGTTAATTCTCTTAGGAACTTGAAATTAGAAGATCTTTCCGACTTTATCTTGCTTCAACTCGCTTTAAAGAAGTTTGACACTGAAACAATTTGCGCATTCGAGATGACGGAACGCAATAATAAAATACCTACACTAGATAGTTTTATTTCGTTCATCAAAGATCAGTGTCGAATATTTCATAATACGCAGTCTAGTTCATCTAGCCCATCTAATACTAACAACAGCAAACAAAGGTCGAATAAAGCGCGAAATAGTAATAATAACTCGGTCCCTAATCCACAATCTTACGTAACATGCTCGGAATCTAATAATAATAATTCACAGAAATGTCTGTGCAGTAATATAGTGCACGACCATTTCTGCAAGTGTCCCGCCTTTAATGGTTTAAATCCGACTGCTCGTTTCAAGTGCGTAAAAGATAACAAAGCATGCATTAATTGCTTAAGTATAAAGCATAAAACGAGTGATTGTTCTAGTAAGACGAGATGTCGTTCATGTAATCAGCGACACCACTCATTGTTGCACTTCGATAAAGGTAGTCCGTTGTCAAGCCAAGCCGCTAACCTTGACACACTTACGTCGCAGGTGCAGGCCACGATAACTGCGCCTCCCACGACTCAGAATGAAATATCGTTGTGTACGACATCCATCGCGCGGGCGACGCGCACGCGCGGACGGCCCTCGCGCATCTATAATGATCCGCGCGCGGCCAAGCTGCAGTGTATGGCGTCCAAGACGGTACTGTTAGCGACAGCGCAAGTTATCGTTTATGATATTAATGGATCGCCGCACGTGGTACGTTGTCTACTCGATAGCGCATCTCAGAGCAATTTTTATATCATTTGAATGTTTCAAGCGCCTCGGATTGTGGAATAACTTTAAAAATACTAACTCAGTAGTCAAGGGGATCGGCGGATCAGAAAAAAATTGCAAGGGTTCCGTAGATGTTAAAATACATTCGCGTTTTGATAGGGATATTAATTTTAACGTTTCTTCGTTTATCGTGGAGCGTATCACGGACGCATTGCCGAACGCTAATGTAGACGTAGCATCACTCACTCACCTCCAGTCATTGCCGCTGGCAGACGCGGAGTTTGCAAATCCGGCAGACATTGATCTTTTGATCGGAGCTTCAATATTTCCGCACTTGCTACTAACTAAAATAGTACGTAGTGAGCGATATGATTTACCGCCCGCTATTGAGACGGTATTTGGGTATGTGATTATGGGTACCGTACCTACGTTACATACTTCTCATTATATTACGTCTTGTTGTTGTTCTGTTCTTCAAGAAATCAAGGTGGGTGCTAAAACTGTGTGTAAGATAAAGGACTAATTAGCTATGCTATGCTATGCTATGCTATGCTATGCTATGCTATGCTATGCTATGCTATGCTACGCTATGCTATGCTATGCCATGCTATGCCATGCTATGCCATGCTATGCTATGCTACGCTATGCTACGCCACGCTATGCTATGTTATGCTATGCTACGCTATGCTACGCTATGCTACGCTATGCTACGCTATGCTACGCTATGCTACGCTATGCTACGCTATGCTACGCTATGCTACGCTATGCTACGCTATGCTACGCTATGCTACGCTATGCTACGCTATGCTACGCTATGCTACGCTATGCTACGCTATGCTACGCTATGCTACGCTATGCTACGCTATGCTACGCTATGCTACGCTATGCTACGCTATGCTACGCTATGCTACGCTATGCTACGCTATGCTACGCTATGCTACGCTATGCTACGCTATGCTACGCTATGCTACGCAATGCTACGCTATGCTACGCTATGCTACGCAATGCTACGCAATGCTACGCAATGCTACGCTATGCTACGCAATGCTACGCAATGCTACGCTATGCTACGCTATGCTACGCTATGCTACGCTATGCTACGCTATGCTACGCTATGCTACGCTATGCTACGCTATGCTACGCTATGCTACGCTATGCTACGCTATGCTACGCTATGCTACGCCATGCTACGCTACGCTACGCCATGCTACGCTATGCTACGCTATGCTACGCTATGCTACGCTATGCTACGCTATGCTACGCTATGCTACGCTATGCTACGCTATGCTACGCTATGCTACGCTATGCTACGCTATGCTACGCTATGCTACGCTATGCTACGCTATGCTACGCTATGCTACGCTATGCTACGCTATGCTACGCTATGCTACGCTATGCTACGCTATGCTACGCTATGCTACGCTATGCTACGCTATGCTACGCTACGCTACGCTATGCTACGCTATGCTACGCTATGCTACGCAATGCTACGCTATGCTACGCTATGCTACGCTATGCTACGCTATGCTACGTCATGCTACGCTATGCTACGCTATGCTACGCTATGCTACGCTATGCTACGATATGCTACGCTATGCTATGCTATGCTAAGCTACGCTACACTATACTATACTACACTTCCGCTTTGTATATGGATGACATTGCCTGTAGTGTCATACCCGCTCCGCTAGCAATTTCGCTTTGTGAAGAGCTTATTCAGCTTTTCAAGCGAGGCCAGTTTGATCTTGTCAAATGGACAAGCAACTCTAAGGAGGTTCTCGCACGCATACCAGATTCTCATAAAGCTTCTCCAGACATTGAGTTTGAGAAGTCTGTACCGCATAAAGTTCTCGGTTTACGCTGGGACAAATCCTGTGATAGTTTTCGGTTTGACGTCTCACCGCCAGATGATAAGTGCACCAAACGCACTATGCTGTCCACAGTGGCTCGACTATGAGACATAATGGGTTTTGTGGCTCCCACAATTTTGTACGCCAAGCTTTTGATCAAAGAACTTTGGCTATCAAAGTGTGAGTGGGATGAAACACCCCCTGACCATATTGTCGCCGCTTGGGGCCAGTTTTGTATTGAGCTTACCGCGCTCAATCAAATTACTATTCCGCGTCATCTTGGGTTGGTAGATGGATGTACCATCAACTTAATAGGTTTCGCTGACGCCAGCGAGCGTGCTTACGGCGGAGTCGTATATCTGCAAGTCCGCATTGGATCTAACTACTCGGTGCAGTTAGTTTGTGCCAAGTCTAAGGTCTCGCCTGTTAAAACCATTTCGGTTGCAAAACTGGAGTTGTGCGCAGCCCTTCTGCTGTCTCAGTTGCTCCGCAAGGTTCAAGACACAGTTTTGCCCCACTACCCTATTAATAAAATATACGCATTTTCTGACTCCAAAGTAGTGCTCGCTTGGATATATTCATCTCCTCACCGCTGGCAGACTTTTGTCGCCAACCGTCTGAAGACAAACCGCACCGCCATTTTTTTTTACCGCTTCCGGGATATAACGAGAACTAAACCACGCGCGAGTGTAGTGGAGTGATTCAACGCAGCTTCAGGATTCACGAAGACACCAGGAGGCTGCCATTTGAGAAGAAGAAGACTGATGTGCATGGTAAGGTACTCATCCTTCAGCATCCTTAGGATATCCTATACCCACTCACACTTTTCCTCCCTTACGTTTCCTAGTCGATAAGAACCGAAATCCTTACAGTCCACTTTTCCCAAATCGCCTAAGAACATTCGGTTCGCCGAAACAGTGTTCAAGACAGTTATTCGTGGCAAAGTGCGGAAACAACATTGCCCGCTCGACATAAACCAAATTGCAGTCCCCCCTGCTTGTTTTCTCATTTTATTACTCTTTCTTTTTGTCGGGTTGGTTACACTTTGCTATAAACTGATTTGAATATTCCCTCAACGGGCCTTAATAATAGCAACCGGTAAAATACAGATGGGAGTTTATAAGAAAATTACGCTTTCAATGTATCTTATAATGTTGTATAAAACATTCACGTGTGAAACGCCACAAAGTTTAATATTTATGACCTTCATAGCGTAATTAACGTTAGAATGAAGATTGATTGCGTTTCTATACTGCTTTTTAGTAAATCTCTTGAATTTCTTATTCTTTATTGACAAGTTGCTGAAAGATTACACGTTGAATGTTACTACTACGTATAAGTTAATCAAAGTTTCATTTGTTTCAATTAAGTAAGGCGTCTGCCAATGAAACATAGACGCATTTTTTATTTTATGAAAATTATGTTTGTACGATTTGATAAATTTAGCATATTCGTGTCAGAACATAAGTAAAAGTTTTATTGACATTTGGTAAACTTAAGAGCTCATCGCAGTATTTGTATTCGGTTTATTATTTCTTCGTCGTGGAGAACAAAACGTAAGCAGAGGGTAATTAGGCCCATAGAAAACATAACAGATACAATACAAAATGTAAAAGCGAAACTGCTTAGTTCGCGGGTGAAATGAACACGAAATGCTTGGAATATCATACCTTGTACAAATCTGAACACGTGTTGTATGTATCTTTTAATATTACTTATACAATGTTTTCTTAGAGAAATATTAAACGTGTTAACTTGATATATGAAGTCTCGCTCAACAAATGTACCTATTGTTAGAGACTTCGACCAGGCCTCCTTCACTCAGCCGTACCTACAGAGATAAGTGCCTACACTTTCGCGCAGCTTCCACGCCGCGTCGTCACCGCTCGCGCGCAGGGCTTGCTCACAACGTGAATTTCAATAGTGAACAACAAAAATCTCTCATCACAAGTCTGTTGCAAAGTATTACTCATTTTACGGATGTGTGTCGAAAGCAACGTGAAATTTTGATTTTATTTATTTTACGAGAGCAACTTGAAAATTGTACTTTTTATTTGTTGAGATATCTCAACAATTATGGTGTCAAATTAAAGATCTAGTTCAAAAACGATTTTATCTGTTTAATTCATGTTAATCGGTCCACGCGTTTAGGAAATAACTAAGAATTACTATAGTGAAAATGACCAGAATTTTTGTGGTTTTTGTTCTACGAGCTCAAATAGTGGGATAGGATACTTATAGGATAATAATTTATTATTAAGTGGTCAAGTAGGTAGATAGATGATGAATAAATATTATAGTAGCAGCGGTACGTTGACAACCCTAGCGCGACAGCTAGCGCACCGCTCCGCGCCAGACAGCGACAGCGTTATGTGTTAGAAAAGAGCGGGAACAGTTAGATGAATATCGCGATAGGTACTGAGTGCTTATGCGAGCTGAACGCGAACTTTGTTTCTTAGTAGCAAAAGTCGCCATTTCTATAAATTAGTTTGCGAAGTGGTGCTTCTGTACGTAAGTACTGTCTATTCTGTGCTTCGACTACATAAGTTACATACCTAAATGTTTAAGAGTGATATAAGCTTTATTCGATCGGCGTCATTTGGCCTGCATGTATATCAGAGAAATCATCCGAGTTTGATAAATACATATAAGCAAATACCTAGTCCTGATCACAAATTCAGTAGTATAATCAAGTTTCAACGGAATTCTCGTATAGAAATATTGTAGATTTATCAGTTCGTTGGTGATGAATTTCATAGTATTGTTCCTAATGAACGAAAAGATAAATTAAAACATAATATGTAACTGACCAATAAATAATGAATTATTGGCAAGTCACTGTGTAATATAGTGTTATCAGAAAAAGTTAAAATCAATATAGACATCGTCAAAAAATTATCTCCAAAATATTTTACGAAGATAAATAATAGTGTTGCGCCATATCAGCGTGCGATAACATTGCACACTTTTTTTTAAATTGAGTTTGCAGTGCACATATTACGCTTCTAGTAATAGTTGTAAATAATATTAGACGTCAGCATGCCACGGTAGCATCAACCAAACTAAAATTATGAATGCATTTGTTGTGTTTTTACGCTAAAACTACATAACCAAGAATCATGATGTTCATATTATGTTGTCTAAAGTATATGATAGAACCTAGAGTACCTAGAGTATTCTGTGCGGGAAACAGTTTTAATCTAACGGCCTGTTTAGTGAAGCAATCGTTTCCATTGTAAGACACCATAAAACATCATAAGTCCTGCTAAAGAATGTACATATATTGTCTCATGGTTTCTTTGTACATACATGAACAGAACTGCCCCTTGAATTTCCTCGTTTGTCCAATGGCGAGATTGAAACCACAACACTCGGCCCGGTACGACGTACCTACCTATATTCTCACCAGGACAAATATTGGGTGAGCACCCATATGCCCCTTAAAATTCGCCCCGTGAATAAAAGTTGCAAATTCGCCCCGTTTTGAAGAGCCCGTAAGCCCGGAGAAAATATTTATTTAAAACTGTTTAAAGGGCCCATACGCCACTTCCATTTCCAATCTATGCTATTATTAATAAAAATAGTACGGTTAGACAAAACATAATTTAACAGATTTAACTTACTGCTTATAAAATTACTAGAGGACGCCAGCAGCTACGCCTGCATTTTTTTTTAATTTACCCGTTTTGTCCGATCCCGTGGGAATTTCGGGAAATCCCTTCTTAGTGCACTTCTTGTTGGGGACCGCCCCAAGGAACATACATGCCAAATTTCAGCTTCCTGCGCCCAATAGTTTCGGCTGTAGCGTGTCTGTCAGTCAGTCAGTAACGCAAGGATTTTATATATTAAGATGTATACTGAGCTAGTATATTCGTCGTATCTGTGTTAGTATGGTCTTCATGCCTTTGGGCTCGGGCATCATGCGAGTCCATTAACCCGGCTCCTGGGGAGATAGAGCCTATCTTCTCTATCTCTCACTGGGGCAACACCTGTTTGGCGCGTCCTCGACGCGGGGGTGGGCACCTCCTAATTCAGTAGGCTGGAGTAGGATGGTGGCAAAGTTCTGGCGGGGACCCAGTCCCGCGGGGTATAACGCGGAACCCATGCTCAGCGTTACGGATGAAGTCTTCAACGGCTGCAATGGCGGAGATGAGACGCAACGGTACGGCGGAGCAGATGGAAAAGGCACTTTCAGCAGAGTTCACGGGTGATCCCCCGTTTAGTATATAGAGACTGCATTGGTATAGTGGGTGAACCCCGTCAGTAAGGCAATAGTTCTCGGTCACTGTGGCGAAACAGAGAGGCTCCCGTGGTAAGCCATAAAGGGCGTATGTTAGGATCTAATTACCTACTACATTACCACTGCATCTTTTATCTCTGGCTAGTTGTATCGGTTTCGCTTCCACTAGCCACTATGATATCCTACGGCGATGGAGAGTTGGTGAGAGGTTTCTGGACAAGGTGAGTTTGGGGCCTAGCTGACTCTCTGCACGAAGGCGGTCAAATGAGAGTGGACGCTCCTGAAATTGAAATGAGATGGGGTGACAGGTTCAGCAGCACATCTGATGACAAAGCAGCCCTTTTTTAGGATCGCTCTGCTTTCCCCAATAAGGGAAGAGGCCTAGAAAAGGTGGCCTAAACATAGACCGTCTCTCAATTCACCCTATGGTAAACTGCGACCATCGGGTACCATTAAATCGCGGTCGAGACAGCGACAATAAGGGATCCCTTCTTTTTGAATTATGTTCTTTGTCCTAATATACTTCGGCATAACGATTTTGGCACAATTTGTTTTGGCATAATAATACTTCGGCATATTTTTTTTAGGCATACATTTTATGTTGGCATAATCATCTTAAAGACTAATTTGTTTTGGCATAAATTTGATTCGCATAACGTTAGTAGGCCTAATGACTATAAGCATAACGTTAGTAAGCCAAATGACTATTAGCATAATATTAATATAATTATATATTTAACTTGTAAAAAATGTATATGCTGTGCAACAAAAGTTAGTGACAGAACCGAATTGCTGCAAAACCGACTCCACGTAGTCTTGTTTGTCCTACCCCTAGAGTGTTATTTAAAATCGCGTAGGCGCGTGGGGCCGCCGGAGGCCCGCAGCGCCGGAGCCGTGACAGAAGCCCTGCCTGCTGCATGCTGCATGCTTGCTTGTATGCTGCATGCTTGCTACATGTTGCATGCTTGCTGCATGCTTGCTTGCATGCTGCATGCTTGCTTACATGCTGCATGCTTGCTTGCATGCTGCATGCTTGCTTACATGATGCATGCTTGCTTGCATGCTGCATGCTTGCTTGTTTGCTGCATGCTTGCTGGCATGCTTGCTTGCATGTTGTATGCTTGCTTGCCTCATGCTTCCTACAGCGAAAAATATGCCAAAGACGCATTGCCAAAGTTATAATATCCAATTTGTATTGTATAGTAATCAAAATAAATAAATTTATGCTTTAGGATTTTATGCTTTAGGATATTATGCTTAAAAAAGTTATGCTTTTGAACTTTATGCTTAATAAATTTATGCTTTAGAATATTATGCTTAATCATTATTATGGTTAGAGAAATTATGCTTAAAAAATTATGCGTAAGCTGTTATGCGTAATTATATAATGCGGAAATATAATTATGCCAAACAAAATTATGATAAGTTATATTAGGTCTTAAAATTTTATGCAAATGGATAGGGAACCCGACAATAAGCGACTAAAAACCTTTTATATAGCTTCTTGGAATGTTAGAACTCTTCGAAACAATTATAAAAATCAATGTCCGAAAGAAAAACAGCTATTATTGCAAGAGAGCTATCCAGATACAATGTTGACATAGCTGCCAAAAGCGAAACGCATCTAGCAGATAGTGGAGAACTGGTTGAGTACTTGGGTGGCTATACTTATAGTAATAAGTAAGGTAAGGCTTACCAACCCAGTAGGGTTGGTAAGCCTGCGACCGAAAAAGCTTCCAGCGGCGTCGGTTTTGCAATAAAAAACACTCTCGCCAAAACACTCATAGAGAAACCCAAAGGAGTCAATGATAGACTTATGACACTCCGTATACTATAGGCATCAGGCAAATATTTACATCTCGTGAGTGCATATGCTCGAAAAGTCAGAATTTTATGATCGTTCAGTCTTAGCTAATATTTCTACTAAGGATAAGCTCATCTTGCTGGGAGACTTTAATGCTCGTGTTGGCACTGAGTATCAGGCTTGGAGTGATGTCTTAGGTCATCGTGGTATTGGTAAATGTAATTACAATTACAAAAGATGGTTATATACTACTCACGCTCTGCGCTGAATTCAACCTGAGTATCACCAATACCTTCTTCAGGCTTCCAAATAAATATAAAACATCTTGGATGCACCCCCGGTCTAAGCATTGGCACTACATTGTTTAGATTATATTATAGTACGTACAAAAGATCACAAGGTCAATGCGAGGTGCTGAGGGCTGGACAGATCATAGACTTATACGGTCTAAATTGAGACTCACATATAAACCACCACGTAGAGCCAGTCATAAAGTCCCAGCAAAGCTGGCTACGAGCGGTCTTATATCTTGCCAGAATATAAGACGAGAACTGGATACTCAGTTTAAAAATGTAATTCACCAACGAGAAGAGGCATCGATTGATAAACAATGGCATACTTATTCCAGCACCCTCTATAATGTTGCTGAAAAAGTTCTCGGCAAGCCACAAAGGAAACAACAAGATTGGTTTGATAAAAGCGACGAAAAATTGCGATTAATTTTTGAAAATGCAAGAAAAGCTTTGAGATGTGCTGATGTTGAAAAGCGCAGGATCATCAATCAAGAACTGAAGAACCGCTGGTGGAGTGAAAAAGCTGTCCAACTACAGCTTGTAGCGGGTACACATCAAATTGGCAGGTTTTTCGAAAATTTACGCGCTGTGTATGGACCTAAAAAAAGATTAGAAGCACCTGTGTGTGCACGTGATGGCACTTAAAAGTTATCAGACCCAGACAAGGTTCTCAATAGATGGGCAGAACACTTCTCCGAGGTATTAAATCCGCCAAACCAAGGGGCTGACCTCAACTACATTAGATCTTTAGAGTCCTTACCTACCGCATTCGAGCTTGATGAGTGTCCAACTAATGAAGATTTCAATCGCGCAGTCCAAAATTTTAAAAATAACAGGACCAGGGTTAGATAGTCTGCCCGCAGAAATATACAAATACGGTGGGCATAGTATAAATACCAAACTATTTGAGATAATTTTACAAATATGGGAATCAGAAGTCATACCTCAGGACTGGAAAAATGTATCCATATCCAAACTGTACAAAGGCAAAGGCCATCGCTCAGATTGCAGTTCGTATAAGGGCATATCTTTGCTTAGTGTTGCCGGTAAGGTTTATCCCACATTATCAACAGACGCCTCGAGGCACGGTGGCTGCAATCTTTGTATTGAAACAAATTCAGGAAAAGTGCCTAGAACAACACCGTGACCTCTATATGTGCTTCGTTGATTTAGAGAAAGCCTTTGACCGTGTCCCTAGAACTGCACTGTGGTTGATTCTGCAGAAGGTTGGATGTCCCGAAAAGTTAATGGAACTTATCCGCCAATTTCATGATGGCATGATGGCTTGCGTTCAGCATGAAAACAACTTTACGGATTACCTTTCGGTGACTAGTGGCGTAAAACAAGAACGTGTTATGGCTCCCACACTCTTTGCCATATATTTTACTGTCGTGATCAATGACGCTCTTCAGAATTGCAACGATCAGATTGTTCTAAATGTCCGTTATGATAGAAGTGTATTAGATCTCTCCCGATTTTGAGCTAAGTGGAAAGTTAAAGAGCTAAAGATATTAGAAATTCTGTATGCTGATGACGTATGTCTTATGGGTGACTCAATGGAAAATCTGCAGTTTTTCTACCTCGTGCCGAAAATTTGGCCTAGTGATAAGTGTGTATATCTATATGGGTTATTGTTACCTGAAATAAATTAATATTATTATTATTATTTACTACCTGGGTCTTCGCCAGGTAGTAAATAATAATAATAATATTAATTTATTTCAGGTAACAATAACCCATATAGATATATACCTTAAAGACTAACATACATAAAATAATAATAATAAAATGTAAACAGGGTGTTGTTGTTTACGTTGTTTTCAAGTTAGGCTGAGTGTTATTTCGTAATCTCCCGTGAAAACGCCGATACACCACACCCGTCGGCCAAAACTCTTCCTTGAGGAAAGTGCCAATATGATTAGTCGGCACTCAAACCACGACTTGAAGTTCGTATTATGGCGAGACTCCAATCTCTCGACTCTCAAGGTCTAGTTGGTCTTCGTGCGTAGGTACTCCATGACCTCCTCGTCCTTCGTAGAGTGATGCAGCCGGGACATGTACATCAGTGTGGTTGGTATTGCGGGACGCAGCAGCATGTTAGGTCCTGCTAACCCAGTACCACAATGATTTCGACAACTAGGCTTCTTCTTCTTCCTCACTACCTTGATGAAGCCGTCCTTGTCGCACGTGTCCTTTCCTGAGACTGGACTTTCGATTCCTCGACCTTGCGTTGGTTCATATTGCTTTTGTTTACCCCCTTTTTTCTCCTGCCGATTTTGCTGCGTTTTGCATACGGCAGTAAAGTCGGTGTAGGCGTCGATGACCCGAGGTCAGCAACAGCACACGCCGTAACGCTTGCGTTAGGCGACGCAAGCAAATTCGCTGACTCAAAACTGCCGACAGTTGCATTTTGAGCCCCGCGTCGAATGTTGTTTGAAGGCGACCTACTTGCTGACATAGCGTTCCGTAGTAACACTATCTCTGCACGCAGCTCACTTATGGTGCTATCCGATGATTCCAGTTTGGACTGCACCTCAGCCAGACTGGATTTTAGAGTCGTAATGTCCTTCAGCAGCCTGGTTACATCAACGTGGTGGAACGTGACAGGTGGCAGCTTGTGGAGATCCTTCGCCACGAAAGCAGGCACGTCGTCAGGGTCGGTCACCTTAAATAAGGTGATGATGTCTTGGATGCTCTTCTCCGTGCCATCTCTTCGTCGAGACGGCATCTGGTCCAGTTTGTTCAGCGTCTGATATAGTACCTTTTTACCAGCACTAATTCTTCTTCCTTAAAGTTGGACTTGCAGATCTGCAGAATGCTGACCTCGTCCATGGTATCGATGGCATGTTGTATGAATGCCAACAACTCGTTATCTATGAGTTGCTGTAAGCAAATCATTTTAACAGCGTTTTCACTACATTTATTAAATAATATGTATTTGATACACGCATAGCAGCGCAAGCACGTCCGCACTCAATGCTACTCGATCGAACTACACAGGATAAGTACTAGTGCGACGGTTGACTTTTAAAAAAAAATATTAATGTCATATAAAAAACACGAGAATAGGGCCTCTTATTACACACTACTACTTTTGAAATTGTAATGATTATTTCATAATATGGAAATTAGAAAATTTTTGATTGATAACATCAAAACTAGGTTTTTGTAGTCGAGTACCTTCTGTTTATTTATGTTACTCTGGTACTTTTCAGAACATATTACGGATTGATAACTTTTTTTAGCTTTTTTATAAACACCTGATCTCTGTTCCTTTCTGTTAACCTGGTAATTTTCAAAGGGATATTTTTAACAGTGCATCAAAAATCTTAAGCAACACACTGAGTGCGTTATGCCATATATCACTAAAACACTTATTGCACACTAAAATAATAATCGAACACTAAAATACTAATTGCACACCAAATATACCTCAATCTTTCCATAAAATATCATTTAAGTCTACATCGTCAGACATCGTTTTAATAAATAAAAAAATCGGACGGATGATCGAAAAACTCTATAGTAAAAACCTTTATGCTTCAATTATGCGCCTGCAGTATTTTTTTATGTTTAGTACAATAATTTTGTATCTGCTTCACTCTCTCTAGTACCTACTTAATCTAATCTAAAAAAAATGTTGCTTAGTTTCTTCAGCAACCGTACTTTCACCAGCTTATCGCATCGTAAGGGCCCGTTTGGGTACCAGTGTTATTCCACGGGGCGTATAGGCACAAATTCATGAAAAGGGGCGAATCTTCAGGGGCGTATAAGCTCTCACCCAAATATTTGTGTGCTAAGGACGATGATTAGTTTTGTATGTGCATATTACTAATGAATAGTATTGAAGAATATTAAAATTTCTTCATCGGTTCTCTGATTGCTACAGTACAGGCTTTATGGGCTCACAATCAGAATTTATGACCGTGCGTGGAATATCCCAGGATATTATATTATACTATCATTAAACGTTCCGTATGAAGAAAAACTTATTGTTAATACAACAATACATACAAATAAACCCATGGAATGTTATGAATTATTTGTTTAAGCACTGCAGTAATGAAACTTTAAAATATTTCTAAAATTATTATACTGATATGCTTTGAGCACACGGTTAATACTTGCGTGCTTAGAATGATTTCACTTATTTTATATTTTGAACATGCTTATCAAGTTTTCAAAACAAATGGATTATAAGAGGTTAAATTCAAATGCTTCACGCAGAAGCTTAACACGATTCATTATTGATAAAATATAGTAAGCTCTTGCTAGTTTCTGATTAACTTATTTCAAAAGCTGAATTTGATAACAAGCAGAAAGGGGTTTTTAAACATTACAACACGAAATATTTTTTGAAATGAAGATCGCTTTATAACGACTCATGATCTCAATATGAGGTAACGTAGTAAACGGTACCAGATCTGAGCACGGTTTTACATGAGCTTGGTTTGTATCTCTTGGGCCGTGAAAAGTGACTGTGCAGCATTTTATGAATCAACATATGTTTTTTTTATTTTTGTGTGAAAATAAAACAATTTGAACCATTAAGAAAGTGTGCAATGAGAGGATTTTAAGAGCCTTTGTCTAAGGCTTCTTATACACAAAAGCAAAGCTGTGATATTATTAGTTTATTACCAATAGACGCGCGATTTGACTGCAAATGGTTTCAGACATATATGTATTTTGTGTAATATATAGTTCTATGGTTAATTGATAGTTGAAAATAGACTACTAAAAGCATGATTCAAGGATCAATATTTTATTTTTTGCTTTAAAATTATAGAATTAGAAGTCACTAAGAATGTGAATACATTCTGATAAAAGTGCTTCTGACACTCATTCCGAAACCTAAATAAGGTAATAAAAGGTAACCGAGAAGGAATTTACAGTCAGAGGGTGTCCTGATTGCAAGCTGTCCGATTGCAATACAAATGGCCCCGGTATGCGACCCGGCTTAGCGAGATTGATACCTCCTGTTTTATCCGCAGTATTTGTATGCGACTCCTTCTATTTATTCTCTCCCATTATTTGCTGCAAAGCCTTGTATTAATTAGAAGACCTGCTTTATATTTCACCAGATGCGTTGATGCCCGCAGTCGGAAGGGACTATATAACTGTATAATTTCGAAACGTATTTCTGAACTGAATAATAAGTGGCTCATTATTATTGTAGATATTGTAATTTATCCTATAATCTTATATAAAATGCCGGTATAAGCATTTGCTTACTGGAAATGATTTTCGGACATTTTAGGTGAAGTAAAATAAGATTTGCAAGTTTAAATGAGTTAAAGCACCATTGATTTATTGCCCTAATAACTCTTCATTGAGACCTCAATCGTAAACGTGTCATGCAAACCAATGTATAAATTCGTCGCATCTTAGAACTTGACTTATCTAAGCAACTATCAAACTATTAGACTAAAATCTCCGAATGAATCTCTGAATACCTTGAAACCAAATACTAATACCTAGACTAGCTGTGGTCATCTTCGCTCTCAAATCCAAGATCAACAAGGTTTGCGGCTGCCAGATACGTCAAGGATACCTCGCCGAGCGTCAAGCAAGACATGTTAGCTTAGATAATACGCTTATGGTATACAGATTAGCCACACGTTTGTTATACAAATGTGGAATGCTGAGAACCACAGTTAGAACTATTAATATATCTAAATCGCAATAACTACAAAGATACAAATGTATCTCTTTTAAAATTTTCATTTAACTTAATTAGTGCTACGCGCAGTAGAATTATTGAACCCTAGACCGTCTTAATAGCAATCTATAACTCTATATCTCTCCAGAACATACATAATAATTATATGTAAGTAAGTGTTTTCGGAGGTGGCCCAAGATGAAATTATGTTTAACAGATATGCTTATTACATTAGGTGTACCCAAATCCAGGTAGTAGAGCCTTGCTGATTTCAGCATGAATGGGCCGGCTCGACCGGGGAAGTACTACCCTCTCACAGAAAATCGACGTAAAGTAACAGTACTTAAACTGTTGCGTTTCGTTCGGTGAGTGAGAGTACCTGAGGCACTATCCCATATTCCTTCTCCCTCATCCAACTCCTCATCCTATCCCTTTTCCCAATCCCAAGAGGCGGCAACGCACTTGTGACTCCTGTGGTGTTGCTTGTGTCCATGGGCGGCGGTAATTGCTTACCATCGCGCAATCCGTCTGCTCGTATGCCGCCTATTACTATAAAAAAAAATCATTAGTTCTACAGACGGCAAATGAACTCAAGACTTGCAGATGACAACTACAATTAACACCTATTGGACTAGAAACACAACATAACCAGAATTAATTGATTTTATTGCATGAGGGAATTCATAATACGGCCAGACATTGGTAAGCTCTAAATAAATATAGTCGTAGAGATAGGCCTCCCGCAAAATGGACTGCCGATCTTGTTGGGATCGCGGGCAGCGGATGGATGCGGTTGGCTCTATGCCTCTATCTAGACCTACGTCGAGCAGTGGGCGCCTTTCAGCTGATATGATATGGTGACGATAAAATAAATATATCCTATAACACTATCCTCTGTGCCCTAATAATATAAAGCCAATGAACGTTAAATTAGTTATTTTTATTATTTAAAACGACGCGATTTTTTGCAGAGATGGTCCATGAAGCAGAGAATAACCGGAGCACTGTCGATACATCGAGCGAGGGAGGCCAACGTAAGCTAATGATTAATAAGTGTTAAAAGTTTGATTTATTGTGATTCAAATAAATATTTGTAATAAATACTATATGCTTTAGTCTTTTAGTAATAGTAACTACAGTTTTGAGATTGACCTTCTGCATGAAATTTTTGTCCCAAATATTATACTTCAAAATCATACTATAGTAAATCTATACTTATATTAAAGAACTGAAGAGTTTGTTTGTTTAATTCAACGTGCTAATCTGAGGAACTAGATTTTGATCGCACTGATGATTCAGAAAATGTTGCTTTGCTTGATTTGAATAACTAAAAATTAAGACTGCCTCCGTGGTCCAGTGGATAGCGTATTCGACTGCTGATCGGAGGTCAAGAGTTCGATTCCCGGGTCGAGCAAAGGTGTTACTGAGTTTTCCAGATTCTCAGTAGCAGCAAGGAGTCCGGTGATGTGCCCGGTAACGGCAATAGGCTCGCCCCCTATTACGTGGGACCTAAAAATCATGGTGAAATGTGGGTGTAATATTACGCCTCTGCCTACTTCTTCGCGGATATCGGCATGAGTCTATAAATAAATAAAATAAAATAAACAAACAAAAATAATTATTTTTGAGTAAGATAGTCCATTTATTGAGGTAAGCTCATAATTCATCACGCTGTGAGCCACCGATGCGGACAGTAGACCTAAATAACGCGCAGTTAGTATGTTATTTCTCCTAATACTAGTGCTGCTACACTTGTGAAACAAAATGTAAACATAATACTTTGTAGAAGAAAATTAATTTCCTTCTCTAATATAAGACTTCGCCTTGAACACTCGCAACAGAAACCCACAAAGTTAGTATATAAGGGCGGTTTCAAATTAGCGTTTTATACGCGCGTATAAGCTCGTTTTTGGAAGCGGATGTAGGCGCGTATAGGCGCGCCTGTTGGCACACGCACAACTCGTAAGAGCGTTGACGCGCTTCTAAGCTCGTATAAGCGCGAGTCGTTAGAATCCATATTGACACTGACAAGATGTCACTACCGTTTCAAGCGAACACGCCGAAATATTCCCGTTTACGCGAGTCCGGTTTTTTGAAGCGCGCGTGTATGCGCGTATGCTGAAACGACAGTATACGCGCAGAAAATACGCTAATCTGAAACGGCCCTAAGGGTAGCAAAACTGTTTTTGGAACGTGAAAATTCTTTGTTTTGCGTTTCTCTTTGTGTCGTTGTTTATACCTGAAGTATGATAAAGCTAACAGAAAAACCCTAGCAAGACTACAATAGTACTGGATAACGATAGAATCTGAAAATCTTCTGAGAGTACCGTCATACTAAAGCGTTGGAACAAATGTGAAAGGGTTTCAAGTGAATATAAAACCTAGATATTCGATTTAGATTGCGCGTTGCTTTTACCCTAACTTTTCACAGCGAGTAATTTGATTGTGAAAATATTAGGACAGCCTTACATAGTTCCACGAATGAGCTAAAATGTATTATAGCTGCGTACATTGTCATTTCATTACCTTATGTTAAAGCAAAATGAAAAAGAACGTTATTAACAACGTACATATTGTATCATCATTCTATAAGAGAATACTGCAAAGGTAATTTATTACGTAAGTAATAAAAGGAGGTAATTGCTTCTTTCCCGTGTAAAAGGACGAACAAAAGACAATACTGTTACTGTTTTCAACGAACTTCCTTCTGCTTAGAGAAAAAGAACCACTACTCATTGAAGATTCGTTTTCAATTCGCCAGCCGCATTCGATTTCAATTTCTGGATAATCGAGATCTTGCTCAATTGAACACTCGATTACTCGTTTACGAGGACACCCCTCAATGTTTGAGTTTGCCGAGTTTGATTGGGTTTGCATTGCAGTGGGATATTATCACGAAATAAAATAAATTTTCAAGAAATAAATGCCTTTTAGGACATCTTCAATCGAATCGAATAGAATTTATTCCGATTGAAAAGCCAAATACGTTGTCAAGATCATCAAACATTGAAAATAAATTTATTTATTTCATAATTGATTGCTATAAAGTTACTAAACATAATTATACATTATTATAATTAAATTTAAAGCTAAACCTAAAACTAATCTATAATTAAGAGAAAAAAGAACAAAAGGAAAACAACGAAAACGAAAAAATATATAATAATATACAACATGTAACAAGTTTAAATGCACATCCTGAAAGTACTTTGTTCAGAATCGGCAACTGAATCCATTTCCGTCATTTTTAATATTGTTTATTTTTAGTCTTAAAATAATTAAAATAACGTAAATTGTAGTCACTCACTTTAAAAAAATTGAGCTATTCGAAAATAAACCTTAAATCAAAACAGAACGGCTTATTTTTAAATGCATTTGTTAAATGGTTCCACGTTGACTTACACAAACGCACACATTAATATAACACAATAGACGGCAAAAGACAATAGCACACAATTGACCACCAAAATGTCTATCATCTATCTTTCACTAACGTAGGTAATAAACAACGGGAAAGAGCGAGACGTAATGTCTCGCTCGCGCTGGCGCATCAGCTGGCGATGCGCTTAGACATGTTATGACAAGTACAACCGGGAATATCTATCTATCAGTGAGTGCTGTGAAAAGCTTTTTAAAAGTTCACTTGTTTACTAAATGTGTAATGGTGTATAATTTAATAATTATCAACAAGACGGTGCCGGTGTGGAATGTTCAACATCATCTTGATGTTGACTTGACACCCCTGGACTTTCTCATTGTGGAGAAATATTAAATCACTAGTTTATTGTGACGCGAGAAAAAGTGCCGAGTAGTTAATTAATTAAGATACTAGCTGCTTTTGAAACAGTGAAAAGATGTGATTTGCGAAGAAATAGTGAAGTGCTACGTGGACTAAAGAAATCTGATTTAAGCCTGTAAGTTATTTTATTATTCTATTATTGTAACTATTAAGATTCACAAGACAACTTTAAACACGCCGTTCTTGTTTATTTCTCTCATTGATATTCTTTTACTTTATCGATCAATAATGCTAACTAGGTATTATTAAGTTATGATAGTCACAATAGTCACTTACGATGTTAAGAAACAATAGATCGTGCATATTAATAACAAACAATAAATAATTCGACTGTCCACTCCATAGCCTAAAAGTGTGATGGAAAGAAATACTCATAATATCTTTGGTAATATCAACAGTGGCCGACAAATAGTTCAAACATCATTCTTGTAAACCCCACTCTATCAGAGTGTGGTATGGTTTACAGACTGAATGTTTCGTTCCTATCAGATCGCTGTTGTTTGTTTACCATAGCAACCGTTTCGTTTGTGTGCGTGCGCAGATTTATAGTGACCACGATTTTCACTTTTAATTGAGTTAATACTTTCTTCAAAAAACATTATTTACGCAAATAAAAAAAATATTTCAATGCATGTATTATGATTGTAACAAGGTTTTCTAATTGGGGTGTCTGAGGATGTGCGTTATTTCCATTTCACGTTGTATATGCTATACTGCGTCCAAGAATTCTTCCACAACGCTGTCTACTGGTAGCGTGCCCAGAAGACTGGCAGCATTGCCACGCTGGATGGCAATGCTTATTCTCTCTGCGAAAAATAGGCCAGCCTTCTGGTCATGGGAAGCATCGATCAGCCTTTTTGCTATTGCTCTGTATAGAGCACGAGCACTCGGGCCCCATGGTCCAAGCGTTTCGACCCCAAACGGCTCAAACTCAAACTCAAAATCGTTTATTCATCTAGGTCACAAGGTGAAGCTTATGAACGTCAATTTTTTAAATTGAATTACTTAATGCTTCTACATTTACATTTACTGCCTCGTTCGCAAAGCAATAGGTAGAACCACGAGAAAGAACGGGCAATAAAACTCGTGGCCTAAACGTAATTCCCAATTTGATTTTGATATTTGCGCCGTTTGAGGGTCTCCGCCGATGCAGCAGCAGCACCAGCTGAAGCAGCTGTACTCAGAAGATGTGGTGGCGCAAGGTTATCGACGCAAGTTGCGTCCCACACCAGAGGCCTACCCATCTTCCAAGGTAATAATGACATACCGTTTGGTCTCTTCCCATCGTCACGTACCAGACCATTAGGTTCAAGATGAGCTGGTACACCAGCGGTGGAAAGAGCACGACGGATTATCTCATTTATATGGGCGTGTCTGGAAATACGCCCTGCACTTCTGCTGCATGATAGGCCATGGTAGCCAAGGCTGTCGACGGCTTCCCCACAGTTACAACGAAGCGGAGAAACACAAACAGCACCCAAGCGAAGGCAAGAAGCGATGCGGAATGTAGTATCGTCCAACATGGTTCCTATTTTGGACGATGGAAGCGCTTGAAGCCATAGCCCTGATTCCCACTCTCCCACAGCCAACAAACGGGCGCGCTCTGCAACACCAGAAGCAGTAGTTAATAGATTATCTCTAATCTTGCTGCAGAGCGGCCCGTCCCATTGTCTCTGAGAGAAAAGATTTCGGGGCAAGTCAGAGCTCGGGCAAGCCATTTTCCAAGCGTTTATGGCATCAGTCTTACACGGCACCTCGGAATAAACCAGTGTGGGTTCTAAAATTTTCCTGGTCAATTCCTCAGTGCCATGGACCGAGGACAAAAACGCTGGCAAACTGACATCAGTAATTTTGCTAAAATTCTAAATCTTGTAGAACCCTGGATACATCGCCTCCAAGAGTCCCGTCATCCAAGTACCAGATGTTTAATTTCGAATTTATTTGTGTTATAATGGGATGAATAGCTAAAATAAATATGACTGGCCCGAGAGGGTCATCTTGCTGACAACCAACTGCAGATTCTGATAAATTGTCCTTATAAATTAATTTGGATGGATGCCTATAGCATTGCCAAAAAGATATTGAAAAATTTTGGGTGTTTCTAGTTTGGCTTGTGACAGCAAGGTGTCCCTATTCACCGAGTTGAAGGCCTCACTTTCGCCGCAGCCAAGGAACGTAGACAGCGCATGTATGACAGCCTCACAGCCTCCTTTTGAGCCAAAGCCCAGTTGAATTGGCTGAAATTTATGGGCCAAAGTGGCGCTGTAATATTTGCAACATAATTTGGCTGCCATACGTCTGAAAGTACACCCTACGGCAATGGGTCGGATGCCACCATCTTTCTTGCTCAGGGCGCACAAGTTGGCCCCATACAATACGTCGATGACATCTGTGACCACATTGCCGGAGAGCATAAGATTCATTAAAGCCGTTAGTTTCATCAAAAGTACATCACCGGCGTCCCCAGCACTTGCACATACGAGGTCTTTCAGGTGTTGAGGTGTCAAGCCATCAGTGCCGCCAGCAGATCCACTTTGGAAGGAACATACGGCTTCAAGTACGTCCTTGGCTGAAACATTAAGACAATCAGAACCTTCGTCGGGTATGACGAAAGAATGAAGAGAGGTCATTAGCTGGCGCCGGGTGCTTGCTCTGCAAACCTGCAAGTGTGTCAGCAGAGCAAGGCGCCACCACATCGCTACTAAACAATAACCTAGACGCTCCCCGAATGTCCCCATCCCTTAGTTTTGATTCTACACGTTGATAAATTGTTTTATTAAATCTATTAGGCGGGTCCACACAGACCGAGCAGCCTCGCGAGGAAAATGCTTCGCGAGGCTGCTCGGTCTGTGTGGACGTGGCTCGGTCGAGGAAAACGCATGTGCCGCCGCGGCCGAGCTTAGCGTGCGCCCGAGCTACCGAATTAGACACGTCCACACAGAGCGTGCAGCCTCGCGAGGAATTGGCGCGTGAGGCTGCGCGCTCTGTGTGGACGTGCCGCGGCCGAGGCAAGCGCGTGTGCCGCCGCGGGCGAGCGACCGAGCGGCCGAGCCATCGAGTTTGGATTTTTGTTTTGCCGCGGTCTGTACGCTGTTTCGTGCCTCGCTCGAACATAATAATCCTTACTAATAATATAAATTCGCAAGTGTTTGTATGTTGGAATTTTTTTTTATAGACTCACGTCTGTATCCGCGTAAGGATAGGCAGAGTTATAATATTATTACATCCACATTTTACCATGAAATGTTTAGGTCCCACGTAATAGGGGACGAGCCTATTGCCGTTAACGGGTACATCAGCAGACTCCATGCTGCTTCTGAGAATTCGGGAAAACCCAGTAACACTTTTGCCCGACCCGGGAATCGAACCCGGGACCTCCGCTCAGCAGTCGCATACCCTATTCACTGGTCACTGAATGACGGAGGATACATTTATCATAACATTCTCATCTTTGACGCTATTTATTGTACGAATAATAATCCTTCAGTCTGTGCTTCGGTTACAGTATCCTTGCCTACAGATATTCATTTCCTATAATTCATTCTATATTTTTTTCCATGTCTACCTATTCCATCCTTTAGGTATAACAATAATCGACGACCGGTTGGCAAAGCGGGAGTGTAAGCGACTACAACGCCGAAGGTCGCGGGTTCGATTCCCGCTCATGTCAAACATTTGTGTGCATGAACATGAATGTTTGTCTTGGTCTGGGTGTTTCTATGTATATATTTACAAAAAAAGTAAGTATAAGTAAATATGTATATTATGGCCCATTATTACCATTGTCTAGTACCCAAAGTAGGTACAGGAATTGGCGTCAGTCATGCAGCCGGTTAGTAAAAACACATGCCACAACCCTATTGCAGTATGACCATTTCCAAGTACTATATTTATAAACAAAATTTAATAATAAGAGAGAGGAGAGACCAACAATCTCACATTGATACGTAGAGCGATAGATGGCAAATTTACTTTTTCACTCTAATTCACAAGTCGACAATTTGATACATGCGCAATACATAATAGTTTTCAACTATAGTCTGTTCACAGTTATTTTACCTCTAGCTGTTAGATTGGCCAACCTGGGCGTTGTGTTGCTATATTTGGTATATAATACTCCCATTTTAAATATACATTATTGCTAAAATGTACTCATTTTTTATTGCCTAAGCGATCGTATTAAATATTTGGAAGTAATGTTTGTAACAAAACCGCATGTATATGCATGTACATTTATTTTCTTACGAAATAACTAATTTCTTATGAAGATAAGTAGTTATAATAAAAATGTTGTCTATTTAATATATAAAGGTAAACGCATCATAATTACGCCAACGTGAGGTTCTAATTATCAAATACAAAAACTGTAAATTTAATTTTCATATTTATTTTGAATAAGAATGATGTGGGTGTCATATTACACCTCTGCCTACCCCTGCATGGAAACAGGCGTGAGTCTATAAGAATGATCCATGTGGACTGCCAATGTTATGATGATTCGTAACTGCTGTCATATTCTGTATCAGACTCAGAATTTAATTCTATTTTGAACCTGTCCATTTCAGCATCCGTAGACCCATCTGTTTCACGAAGCTTGTCTTCAATGTGGCGCTCATGTTTGCATTGTTTTTGTCAGTCTTCTGCAGTGATAGGTTGAAAAGCTTCTTCAGCTAAATTCACAATGTTGGTTGCCTCTTGTCCTAAATTTTTGCTTGTGACTCGCCTTTTAATGAGACTCCACATAAGTTCAATTGCGTTTAGCTCGCAGTGGTATGGCGGTAATCTAACCACTTTGCAGCCATGAGCTTCAAGCATTTGAATTTTTGAAGCATTTCCACTAATATTGGGTAAAATGTTATGCACGGGTAACCCTATTTTACTTTCCTGTCATCACAGAGTACAATTCCAACATAAAGAAAATAAACACCGACTTCTGTCAGAGGTAAAATAACTGTGAACGGACTGTATATTTTCATGTTCTGAATTCAAACTTTATGACAACTACAATTTTGTTTTTTCCTACGGTGCCGAGGCTGCCGCGCTCTAGGCCGCGTTCACATTTTTCTGATGTAATCTGTCGTGACGTCGTCTGTCGTGTCGCGACAGACAATGTCCCGGTCTGCGACAGAGAGGGGGGAGGGGTGTGGAGACGGTACAGCGCGAATTAAGAGATTGGACACAGATTAATTGTAAAAAACATTTATTTAATTATAACAGTATATTTAAAATATAAAATAGTAATCGCTAATGTTAGATCTACAAAGGTATTTATAATTAATTAATGCTAAGATGACAATAGGATTATCTAGATACTTTGGTGGGGAGAGATGTGCTGACGAAGCTAACATTGTTGGGTTCCGTACAGTTAACTCGCGCGACACAACTCGTTAGACTAATGTGGACGCGCCACTGTCTGTCGTAAAGCGTCAGACGCGCGTTTGCAATTGTGCGCAATGGACGACGAATTAATTGACTTCCTTTTTATAATATTATTTGTATACAGTACCTATAGATGAGCTAATTGAATACGAAATAATATAATCCTATGTAAATAATTTATGGATATAATTGGATATCTACTTAATCTGAATCGGATAATTCATCAAAAACATTGCGAAAGTGTGAACTCACGTCACGAGAGATCATGTCAGATAAATGTGAACGCAGCTTTATTCTATGGCCTCGCTCGTTCGGGGACTGTTTCTTCGCGCGGCAAATGCCTCGCGAGGCTGCTCGCTCTGTGTGGACCCACCTATTGTTGGTAAATTTTGGGTCAAAATTCGTGTCAGAATTACAACATTTCTCCTTAATTTGGCTTGGCAAAGATTTTTGTGTTATTCGATTGCTATCAACGTGTAAAATCCTGTAAGGAAAGGTAAGCAACTGTTCCCAGGCTGATTTGGAGTTCTCACGGATGACGAGACCAATACAATCAGCTAAACTCTGAGCGACAGCTGGTCTCGCGCCACCTGGAACTCGCTTTAATACCGGAATGGAATTTTTTAATGTACCTAGATGTTGCCAAAATGGAATTTGGGAAGAACTAGATTGTGGAGTAGTATCAGGGCCAGGGAGTACATTTTGATTTTTGTGCACTTTACCAAAATGTACTCTTAAGCCCTGCTTACCTTTAAAAAACCGAGCCTGGGAACAAGCTGGGCAGCGCACCAGGTTAGTCAGCGATGTGGCAGATTAATTTGAGGCACCTCCTTCCGCATCACTAATGCCATCACTTGTTCACTATTACAGAACTCTTTTTACTTGATTGAAGAATTTACTGCAATGAAATATTATAAATAAATTTTGTTGACATTATTTAATAGTATTTGCAATTAGTTTATTTTTTTATTTATTCATTATATATTTTTTTATAATTTAATATTAATATGAAATGTAATGCTTTTCATTATCTTTGACATTTTCTTTTATTTAATTACTTTATTATTATTTTTTTTAACATTGCATTAATTCTTCGATTACAGATTTGGTATACTATAAAATTTATGATGAATATGTATTAATATTGTAATTTATCAATTAAGAATAGTAGGTAAATATTTTTCATGTGTACTATGTGGTGAAATTTTGATGTGAAATTATATTGGCTTAGATAGTATAAGGTGAAGAAAGATGTTTTTGTCAATTATTTTAAATATTTAGTTGTAAACTTGTAAGATGTTTAAGTGCTATGTTCATACTATGTACAAACTACACATATTCAAACACAATTTGTAATTGTTTACTTGAATAAAAATAAACTGAAACTGAAATATTTCATGGCTTTGACCACTGTCAGTATACAAATAGTTAGTACCGTCTCCCCATAATAACTGACTAAGATCTTCATGACATCCGGGACCGACGGCTTAACGTGCTCTGCAGGGCACGGTGCAAGCGATAATTACCAATTTAGTGATGTTCAAGAGGAAGTAAATAAGAATTCATTACTGCATCATAAAATGTCACTCATCATGCAGTTGTTAAAATTGAAATACTATGTCATAAACAAAAGACTACACTGTATGCCGCAGACTTAAGCCTGGCGTCGACTACATTCGAACCGCGTCGAATCGCGCCGAGTCGCATTTTATCCGTATGCGTTCATTACAGACGAATCGAATCGAAACCAGCAGTCGGCGACTGGCTGCTGTAGGTTGTGCTTGTGTTGTCAATGATGGATGGCTCGGACGAAGAAATGTTCTTGTTTCAAATTCGTTCATTATTCCCGACCGCTATTTCTTCCCATATATTTAGTCTACGCTGCTCGTCATGATAATGAATAGCTTCATGATCATAATTTATATTTTTTTTTATAGACTCACGCCTGTAGGTTACACACCTACAGGCGTGAGTCTATAAAAAATAATAATATTCGCACTAAAGTTAATGCTTTTGTGTCCAACCTTAATTCTTTGGAACTATGGCATCGTTGCCTTGGGCATTTAAGTTTAGCAGGTATGATAACACTTCGTGATAGATTAGCGAATGGTATTAAGTTTACCAGAGGTGATTTGACACCATGTAAGTACTCCTTGTTTTGAGGGTAAACAAAAGAGCAAATCATTTCCGCGTGGTCAGGCACAAAGGAGCGTGACAAAACTTGACTTAGTTCATACGGATATATGCGGACCATTTCCGGTCAATAGTTGGAGTGGTTATCGTTATTTTATAACATTTACGGATGATTTTTCGCGCAAATCCTTTATATATTTTCTGAAACGCAAAGATCAAACGACTGTTTTGAATACGTTTATACAATTCAAAACGTTAGTTGAAAATCAAACAGATCTCAAAATAAAGCGGATTAGGAGTGACAATGGCACAGAGTAATGTAATAAAAATTTCGCGAATCATTTTAAGCAATGCGGTGTTATTTACGAAACGACAGTCCCGTATACACCCCAACAAACTGGCGTCGCTGAACGCTTAAACAGAACTTTAATGGAAAAAGCCAGAGCGTTGTTGCAAGATGCTGATTTGGTGAAACAATATTGGGCTGAAGCGGTAAATACTGCGTGTTATTTGAAAAACCGTAGTCCAACTGCAGCTTTAAGAGATGCTACACCTGAAGAATTGTCTCCCCAACAAAAACATACAAAGCTTGATCCCAAATCTAAGCCCTACATTATGTTGGGATATTGTGATCATACCAAAGGTTACAGACTTGGAGATCCTGATGATGGCTCAACATTAATTAAAGCTCGTTCTGTTGAATTTATTGAAACTGTTCGAGGTATAACCTACAAGACAGCAAATTCTTTAGAAAGTTCTAAAGATTTAACAAATACTGTTGAAGTAACGGTGTATCAACCAAATACTTCTCATGGACTTATCCATGAATCTGACAGTGATGAGTTCGCCACACCAGACATATCGTCAACCGACATTAATGCTCTAGATCTTGAAGAAAATTCTCATGTCGAAGTAATAGTTACATGTGATGAACGGGAAGAAGCTTCATTGGATAATATTCAACAAGACTCACTAGTTATGGAACAGAATGTTTCAGATGTGGAAATTGCCGAACATTCTAGACCCAAACGTGACCGGCATCCTCCTATTTGGTTCAAAGATTATGAAGTGAACTATTTCTCTGATCTAGCTTTAATGGGACGTTGCGAGCCTAAAACATATACCGAAGCGATTAAAAGTGAGAATGCCAAAGATTGGATAGATGCAATGCAAGACGAATATAACTCGCTAATGTCGCATGGTGTATGGGAACTTGTGGATCGACCCAACAATAGGAATGTGATAAAATCTAAATGGGTTTTCAAAGAAAAAGTAGATCCAAGTGGGAAATTTGAAAAATTTAAAGCAAGATTAGTTGCTAAAGGTTTTACTCAACAATATAAAATTGACTATGAAGAAACTTTTGCACCTGTTGTGAGACATAGCACTCTACGACTACTGTTTGCGATTGGTGTTGAAAATGATATGGACATTGAACATGTTGATGTCAACACAGCATTTCTTAATGGGGATTTACATGAGCAGATCTATATGGAGCAACCTACCGGTTTTGAAATTGAGAGGCAGAACAAAGTGTGCTTACTCAAAAAGAGTCTATATGGGCTCAAACAAGCGAGTAGATCATGGAATGAAAATGTTCATGAAGTTTTGGTCAACAATGGTTATAAACAGTTGAAGAGTGAACAATGTGTGTTCTATAAAGACAAATTAATAATAGCTCTTTATGTTGATGATTTTTTCATATTTAGCTCTAATGATCATCAAAAGAAAACACTTTATGAATTGCTCAGTTCCAACTTTAGTATAAAATTGCTTGGACCTGTTACACAAGCGTTGGGAATGAAAGTTGAAAGGAACAGGGAGCAAGGGACATTGAAATTGACCCAGTCGGAATATGTGAAAAATATTTTGATAAAGTTTGGCATGGATGATTGTCATAAAGTTGCAACTCCCATGGAAGTAAACTTTAATCCTTCAAAAGCTGAGAAAGTTGATTCAAGGTTTCCATATCAGGAACTTATTGGAAGCCTAATGTATCTCGCGGTATGCACTCGTCCTGATATTGCATTTGTATGCAGTAAGCTCAGTCAATATAACACTTGTTATAATGAAACACATTGGCTTGCTGCTAAGCGCGTGCTACGATATTTATCGGGTACAACTGACTACGGACTTAATTTTAGGCGAGGTAGTAATAAATTTGAAATTTCATCCGACGCAGATTGGGCCGGTGATACTAACGCTCTAAAATCTTATTCGGGTTTCGTGAGTAGGTTTGGACATAATGTAATAAATTGGCATAGCCATAAGCAAAATAATGTTGCATGTTCTAGTATAGAAGCTGAGTATTATGCTCTTGGTACAGCGGTAAAAGAGGCTAAATTCCTACATAATATTATATATGAATTGAAACCTTTCAACTTATCGCGTGAACCTATTGTTATTCATAATGACAATAAGAGCACGCTTAAAATAGTGGAAAATCAATGTTACCGAAGAACCAAACACATTGACGTAAAACATAATTTTATTCAAGAGTGTGTTGAGCGTTAGTTAATACAGATATTTTATAAACCATCAGCAGAATTAGAAGCTGGCCTATGCACAAAAGCTTTGCCAAGGATAAAGCACAATTTAATGACTAAGTGCTTAGGTTTAATTTAAGTCTTTTTATTATTATTTTTTATTGTAATCTTGCAATAATGGTTTTTAGTTTGATAGCTTTACATAATTGCTAGAGTAAGGGGCAGTGTTGGAAGACTTAGAGACTCTTTGGTTAGGATATTATTTCTTTGTGTTTTCAAATGAAGTGTTACGTTTGTTTTCTTTTGTTCTTTTTTTATTGTTTGATCTGTCACATTGTAAACAGCTTATTTTATTTTTCTAATATAATTAATATTCTAGTATTTTTTACTATTGTTTCACTTGCTACATTAAGGATTTCATCAGTGGCAAGGTGAAGGCAGAGAAGGTGTAGGCAGAGGTGTAATATTACACCCACATTTCGCCATGAATATTTAGGTCCCACGTAATAAGGGGCGAGCCTATTGCCGTACCGGGCACATTACCAGACTTCGTGCTGCTACTGAGAATTTCCTAACGGAAAAACCCAATAACACTTTGCCCGACCCGGGCATCGAACCTGAGACCTCCCAATCCCACGCGCACATTTATGCCGCGAGACCAACGAGGCAGTCATGATCATTAAGTTCAGTATATTTCTAATTAGCGAAATTAACGGCTCTTCATTCATTTCGATAACTTTTTATGTAGGTATTTACGCCATGTAGTACCCATCTACACTCATCCGTTGACCCGCGTCCACTAAGGCGCGCCGAGTCGAGTCGAAACGCGTCGCCGCAGAAATTCGCCTGACGAGCGATGCGCGCGGTAGATTCGATTCGGCGCGCCGCGGCTCGCCGCTAATGAACGCAGGTTCATAGTAATATATACATAGGAGGCGACTTTCTGCGTTTCGATTCGGCTCGGCTCGGCGAGCCTAGTGGACGCTAGCCTTTAAAAAGAAAAAGAAATAATGTATTATATTAAGAAAGAGTCTCGTTACAAAGAAACCATCAAGTTGGTGCTGAAAAGACAGCTTTTCTTTGCAAAGGGTTTACTTACAATGCCAAGGTTTCATGACGCACTTCCGTTTGACCTTTCAACATTGTATAGTACAACCGGTTTTAAGTTCGGCTTGCACTCTAACTATTTTGTTGAAAATTGTCTAAAACACTTGATATTTAAGCATTCTCGTTATCTGTCGGGACAGATAGATTACAACAATGCTTGAAGGAATGTCAAGTGATCTTTAAAAACAACTAAAGAAACACGATTAAAACTAAATGACATTTCTTTGTGCATTATTCTATGCAAAGCTATTTGGCTATTACCTACAAAATATTAATATTAACTTGTTGAAATTCACAGTAAGATGAGGGATATTGAATGCAAAAGTAATTCGGCTTAGATGGCAATTGACTGGTCAAATAGAGTGATATAAATAATGTAATAAAATAACTTCATATTAAGAATATATTACGCAAAGAATTTTCACATTTTATATCGTCAATGTACATTATTAATACATTTTTATAAAGTAAGTCTGAAAATAAATCCCAATGAGTTAATCAGCTTATTCAGTAAAGCCGCAAAGTACTTAATATTTAATTTATGTAAAGTTACTTCGTAATCCAAGTACGCACTAGTGCAAATATTTAAAGATGTCATAAAACGAGTCAAGTGTCGATTAATTGTAAAAATATCAAAGGAGTCTCAGCCAGTTGTCTCACCGCAGGCGATTAGCGAGTAGAGCTAGTAACAGAAAATGTGATGGCGAGCGGCAAGTGTGTAGTGCCGATTGTTTTGTCGCTGAGCTATCAAGGCATGTGCGAATGCGACGGGTGATTACTCGCATTCGCTTGGGGTGGTTAAACCTGCGATACGCGTTTGGTGCATGCTCGCGCTACGCACATGTTCTAAGCGAGCATCGCTGAGCGAATATTATCTTTGTATAGCTCGTGTCACAGCAGTGTAAACACTCAGCGATCAACCATTAATATAATAGTATTATTAAAATGCATCCCCTTTATTTACACGAAATATACATATCTATATCGAAAAAATAGGCGATTGTGCGTCGCTTCCTCGCTGGCGGCGGGACAACTGCCATATTGTAACTCTTTTGGGATAAGTTGATGACATCGATTCAAGAACCACATTGACGAAAACTTACGATAAAGTTATAGACAATTGGAGATATGATTCTCGACTATACGCGGCTTTGACTGTTTCGACCCATATTCATAGATGTATTGGACATTAAATTATCCGTGTGGTGACGGATTAAGAATACGGATTGTCACCACCCCATATCATCCCATGGGTGTCGTAAGAGCCGACAGAGGGAGCGTATTATGCAGAAAACAGCACTGTAAGAGAAGGAAAACTTGATACAAACCCTATACCAACCCGTTTGGCCAGCGTGGTATAGTAGGCCAATTCCTCCTTTCAAAGGAGAGGCCTAGTCCAGCAGTGGACTGATAAAGGCTGATGATGATGATGATGATGATGATTGGACAATATGTGTAAATAAAATAAATAGCCATTTATTGTTTGTGCTACAAATGTCAGTTTAGTTGTTAGATAACCGCCTACTTGTATAACAATTCTGCATAATTGACCAATATTTGTGATGCTATCTGGTTTTATATTAATAATAATATTTTGGGACAGAATTTGTGTCCAGCAGCATTTCAATAAACAAGCTTGAAATTTTCGTACTTTTGCTCAAAAAACAATTTCTGTTTAGTTTTACTTTAGTTATCAACTTTATTCTTAAGTAGGTAATCTGATTATATTCAAATGATCTGTGAAAGAGTCTCTTGGGTGGAAAGCATAGGCATGTTTAGTTAAAATATCTTAAATGATAATGGATTTCATGGGATCAACAGCTGTCCGTGAAACCTTTAATAGTTTAAGCGCTTATATAAGATTAATAGCTCAAAGTTTTACCTGCCTTGAATAGAGGCGGTCGGTTTGAAGTACCGAATAATGTTTAAATTAGTAATGAAGCGTTGGGTCAAGACGTAAATACCTCCTAGTTTTACAATGTTAAGTTGAATGTACCGTCCCCAAACGACTTATATTTATTTAATTACATTATCATTTATTCCATTTGTCAGAACTTGTTTATGTCGTCTCGCCGTCTTAAGTATGCCCAATGTTTCTGAAAATAATTTTGAAGTCATTACATGAAATAGTACGGTTCACGTTGACATTATTTGGGAATGCATCGTTTATGGAGCCTCCTGGTCGATAAACACAAACACAAACAAAATCACAAAATTCTTGTATGTATGATAGTTCGAGAAGGTTACATGTTATAGGTTGAACCAAATAAGCACAGACAGGAGTGATTAATGATTTCAAATGAACATATTGACTACACATGATTAATCTTTTATCTTTTTATCTTGTATGGCTCATAAATCGTATCCGTCGTTGATTGAAATACATCCACTTTCATTACATTAACAGAAGCACTCATGAGCTCCCCAATGTGCATGAATCTATGCGCACTGTGACAAACGAATCTAGTTGATGCATTATTAACAGTAGTGTATTTTGTATTACGTAATCACTCAACGTATATGCGGCACCGCAACTGCACTAACAATCTTATTGTTCAGCGAGCAGCATGGAGGCCCGTTCAATCCACTGGGATCCCATATTAAACTATTTGTTTTTTTTGGGTTTTTTTTTTTTTGTTTTACGAGGTGGAAAATCCCTTCGGGTCTCCGACTCTTGGGGGAAAAGAGAGCGGGAGTATGTGGTGCTTCCACTAAAAACCACCTCGACTTTCTCATGTACCCGTGTGTCGGAGGGTAGGGCATCGCCGAAGTATTCGTCGCCACCCTCTGACGGGCACTGGCCCGCCAGATGGTTAGGCGGGCCCCGAACAAAACCCCCTTGGCGGCGGATTAAGGTGTTGGGCTCCGCCGCCAAAACACCCAGCGGCCGCAGAGGATAGGGAGGACGGCAACGTAACACCGCATCTCCTCTTCCTCTGCGGCCCCATCGCGACGCTTCGAATGGTGCGCCCCCATTTGGTCGCGGGAGATAGGGCGCGCGGCAACGCAACACCGACACGCCTCTCCTCCCGCGACCGCACCCGACTGCGAGGGACAGACAGAACTGTCCCCCGCACCCGCACCGTTGGACGCATCCTGCGCAGGCCCCTCCAAGCCTAGGCGGAGCGTCCCCTCCTGGATCCTTCTTAGCTTCACCGCGGGTGACCAATCCACTGTTACTGAGCCCCCCCACCACGACAAGGTGGAGATCCCGCGGGGGCGATCCCATATTAACCTGCTGGCTAAATCACATCACTCTCATACCTGCTTGCTTTTTTTCGGAATAAATTTGTGATGTACTTACTGATAATGGTTTTTATGACAAACATTTTATGAACATTGTAGGAATATTAGGCTGAACAAAATATGCCTTACGAATATTGTCATAACACTTTTGGATATTGTTGGTGTTAAAATTCGTCAAAAAGTTTAGAATTAGTGATAAGTGTCTCTGATTACAATAGGAGACGAGTTTACTGCCGTAATATATGTATATACTGTTTCAGATTTACGGCAAACACCGATTAATTATTCAAAAGTTTCGAATGTTTAAGTGACAACCATATATTAATCTCAATCGGATAGCAATCAAGTAATGGATATTTAGTTTATTTATCTTCCAGTGATATATAATGGTTTGTTATAAAAGTTTTAGTTATTGTTTATTTTTTGAAACATAGTTGAGTGAGTGCACACGCTAATAAGCTATATTAAATTTACATATGATTACTATTGAAGTTCAAGTGTAATATGAGCGGTTTATTCCTTTTAATATTAGAAACAACTATAAGACTATACATAGTATACATCATACAATTTTATTAAAACGGGTCTTATTCGCGATATTTAATTAATTTAAGGTATAAATACCTCTGTGTTTGTTTTTTTTTTTAATTGTATAATGTATACAAATCGCGAAAGTTTAAAATCGATTATTACAAGACTATAAATGGATAACAAAATATTCAGTTTTACCTTTCTCTCTTTTTATACCTAGAACATAATAAAAACAACAGAGGAAATGATTTACCAAAATTTACATAAACGTTTATTCAAACATAACAAAACCCTACTGAAACCTTTTACATCTTAGACTAGCTAGAGGTCTCTTTTTCTGCAACATCCACCCTTTCTTGCCTCAGCAAAAAAGGCAAGATGAAAAATATCTGATGCTCTGAAGCTCTATCTCACCAGTAAAAACGCAAGAGTACTACTGCTCCTACTTCTGGGAGATGATCGTCATAATCTAGTCAAGATGGCTTACTTATTCCGTACCCAGCGTATCTATGTCAACAAAGAATGTCGGTGATGGGAATTACCGTGAGGCAATTTAAAGGATATCAAGTGAGATAATACCTGAATCATTTAGCATACACCATTGACTTCTTATATTTAACGTACTTTCCATAAACGGGAGAAAGTGACTGACAAACAGTACAAAATGTAAAGATTAACTCCGCTCACACCTGCGAATCACGTCGGCTATCTCTCGTGAAGTTTTCTTGAAGGTGAAAACTTGCCTATTGACAAAATAAACAACTGTAAATACAGTTCCCACAAAGTTCTAAGAAATGCCTTTCATACTGCACTATACATCCGCTTCTAGCACCGGTATTGATTAATTAACTATAACTCTATTGGAGTGGAAAGTGTACTAGTTCTCAAACTTTACAGGATCTGCATTAAGTCGCTAAAATTGTCCTCAATGAACTTATCTTAATATAATTTGCATGTCGACACTTTTATGTCGCTAATAGATTAAGAAAATATTTTTGTGCCTAAAACTTATTTCTCACTTTTTTGTTCGAGTTAGATCGCTGCAAGCGTGACGCTTTTGTATCTATCAGGCGAATTGTAGTGAAGCGCTCGAATACAAACGCTATAAGGCCTGAGGGTACGGTGGCCATAGTTCTATGAACCCGTACGCTAAAATATCCCCAGCTTGACGAGCCCATTCTTTCACTGATATATGTATTTAAAAGAAAATAGTTCGCATGCAATCGTACAAGGGACACTTCGATCACGACTACTTATGGACTAGAAAAAAATCCTGTGTCGCGGGGGACTGGACAAACATGATTTTTTTTTAATTTTATGGACGAGTCACGGAACCTAGCGCGTGAATTTGTTCCTAAATAAGATTTATTTCTATATAAATCTTGTATCGCATGGAACTCTAGAAACATATATACACACCAAGACTCGAAAACAACAATTTATGGATCATAATATGTTTTTGATCGTGCTAACTCGATTGTTGCAATCTTCGTCATGTTAAACAGCAAGAAGGCCGCTTAAACCACTACGGCATCCTTGCAGTCATTCATAGGCGTGATTGTAAAGATTGCCTGTTTGTTCATGTTAAAAAATATGAAAATATAATAAGAAAATGCAGCAAGACAATATCCGATAAAAATATATCGGAATGGTCATCAGTACAGGACGTCAATTGACTACGACACGGGAGTGGAAGATGGCGCGCTTCGACAGAGTCTAGTGACGTTCGCTACAGTTGAAGAGGGGGGATGACGGTTGACGTTCAACGGAGCAACGACAGCCAACGCTTCTCTTAGAGACTTTGGGCGGGCAACAAGTACCTAGAAACTGTCACTCGTTTCGTGTTCAGTAATAGTCAGTTTTGTTAAATTCGATGTGATGTGAACTTATAACAAACTGTGATGTGAAGTGTCGATACCGGCCAAGAATCAAGCAACCCGCCGACATTAGAAGTGGAATAATGGACCAGCGCGACCACAAGGCGCAAGCGAAGGCAACTGCTAACGCCGCTATGCTGGTAAATCAGCTGAGCTTGCAACTGCAACCGTGGTGAGCGTATTTTGTCTGTTTTTTCTTTTATTGGTACTGCCAATTTTGTTTAGTGGCGCGTTTAACCTTGGAAATGACATAATCGTTGTGGTGATATCACATCGTACCGAGTGTTGTAGGTTCGATTCCTACACGACTCTGCGTTGTGGAACCGTTTGACTTTTACGGTGTCGTGGTTACCATGGCATGATCTCATGAATAATCTTCTTTTTAATAGCTTAAAGAAGAAAGACAAAAAAAATGTGGGTAGTAACGATTTAATTGCGACCTTTGCCGTATTTTAAGTTAGCGTATGGTTGTCTGACTACCACAGTGACCTAGCTATAGCGTAGATAGCGAAGGTAGGTTTTGAGTTTAATACGCCAGTTAAAAAGAAAGCGATTATTTTTATTTATTCATGCGAGGGTGGCTCGCACTCACGAACCTTGTGATCATATTATGCTTGCAAATAGATTAATCTTATCTCGGTCTTACTTTGTGGACTGTAATAGTAACTAGAGTGAGCGTACAGGCCGACTTGCATTATTCCAAGCAAGTGCGTTTGAGTGAAACGTGCTAGTTATTGTTGTAGTGCAGTTGTAATATTGGTTTTAGAACCAACACACAGCTTCGGTTGTTTTCTGCTAAATCTAGAACAATAACTCCGGTCTAGACTGATGACGTTCGCAGGGCAGTGGCGCTAAAGTTGGTAAACTAATCGAATCGTACCTACTAAGTTCATAGTGTAAGACTGTGTCGAGCTATTGCTTCCTACTGTGCTGATTTTGTGTAGAACAGCTTGTAGCTTCTATTTCTTAAATAGACGTGTGAACTGCAGTGCTGTCTAGACGAGTGCGGTTGGTTGGTTAGTGTAACCTGACCATAGTCAAAAGATATTACTAGGTCCATTATTTTATCGACTCGTAGTGTTGATAATACGTAACGGTTTTCGTTTAAACGTGATCAGAGCCTAAGTAAAAAGTGACACTGTTACTCGTTGTAATTCTGAGTTGTACAGACGATCTCGGTGTTGCACTTACACCTGCTTTTTTGTGTGCATACATTTTTAACATGGCACATTAAAATGTTTCTTACTCTGATTATTAGATGGCACCACTAGTAAAATTAAGTTCAATTTTATGATTTTACTCGTGAAAGTTAGGCAGCGATAGCCGAGTGGATATACCAACAGACTGCCATGCAGAGGGTATCAGGTTCGAATCCACGGCGCGCACCAATGACTTTTCGGAGTTATGTGCGTATTGAATTGTAAATTATCGCTTGTCCCGTGCCTCGGAGAGCACGTTAAGCCATCGGTCCCGGTTGTCATAAAGATCTTTGACAGTCGTTACAGGGCGTCATTACCTTCTAAATAAACTGACACTAGTCTAAACCATGGAATATCGCTATCCCTTCGGGTTGCGGAGGTCAGACAGGCAGTCGCTCCGTGGAAAAGCTAATATTCAGCCAAATCCGGTTAGACTAGAAAGCGGACCCCAGACTGAAACTGGGATAATGCTAAGAGAAAGAAGAAGACTCGTGAAAGTTAACTACTGTGTGTTTTTTTAAATTCATGTGATACGCTGGAAATTTTTATCAAGTGCCCCAAGTTCCTTCAATTTCAAGTTATGCTTAGGACGTTTAGGAGTGATAGTATTTCTAGTAGAAGCTGTTAAACTCGATTATCAGACGTAGAAGAAAATGATTGAGTTATCATCGTAGTGCGTTATGATAATCAGTTACAGAGATTTTAATTTTCATTGTAGGTAGAATTATGTTAGTGATCGTTAGTGATGATTTTGTGCTTAACCTTATTCTCATTAAATGGGTACTTTGTTAGTTGATAATTTTGTGGTACGTTACCGTCAGTGTAGATTTGCATAAACTGGATAAGCCGTTTGTGCGGCTGCATGTTTAGCCATGCGTTGCCATTGGTTGGACCGATAAAGTACCTATCTGGTTAGCCCAGTTTACCCTTGAGCTTTTGTGTTAGTCATAGTCTCCGTTAGTGCATTGTCACAGTATCACAAACGTTGTCCATCGTCTTGAATGCGAAAGGTCCGTTGCTGTATCGCTAATGATTAGGTTAGGATAAGTTTCGTATTTAGACTATCCATGACAAAATTATAACGCTATAAAGACTGTTTGGATACTTGGTAGTAAACTTAACATCTAGAGTATCAGGCTAGTAAGATTTTCTTATAGTCTGCTATATGATAAGGAAAACCAAAGCAACATGTTGAACAAACCTAGTTTATGATTACTTTGTTAAACGCTCGAAATGATTATCCGAGTGGTGTTGTATAACCGGATGGAGGTAGCATAGCGTGATGTTGAAGACCCGATGCATGTCAGAGTATGAGCAATGCAATATTTTTAAGAGTTTCCTATTATTTTAACGAGTACATGCGTGTTGTTCAACATGTCAGCTTCGAGAGAAAGAGTTAGTTGTGATTTTCATGAAAACCTGTAATGATTTTGATCAGAGTACCTTTATTCCCCACCGACTTGGGTCAGGAATAGCCGAACGACTAGGATTGCTTTTCGAGAATTTTCTCTTAATCCTAGAGCGAAGTACATTAAAGTGTGGTTGTTGATCGCAATCACGGATACCTGCTACTCAAGTAGCTCTCATTTTGTTTCTGTGTCGTATGACAAGAGCGTGTTGCGAGAATCGGAAAGTACTCATGGACTGTCGATTGGTTACCTCAGAACTGTAGTCGTTGCCTCTATGTAGACAAAGGAAATTAGTTTGTCCGAAAGTAGCTTATCGGTTCTCGCCATGTTCGCATTTGGTTTTAGTTTTTGTCAGTGGTCAAATCCAGTTCTAACATAGCTCATTGAGAGTATGGACGGGAGTTACGTTCTGTGCAGTTGTGACGTTGTAAATGAGTTTGATAATCGCTTAAAATTGACGAAGTGCGGACGTTGAATTAGTCTGAAAGAATGGATACTCTATTTAGTGGTTATACAATGAGACGAATCTTTGAAATCAAACTAATGGTAGATTTATTTCCTTTTTGGGTAAACCTGGTGGCTAGCGCGGCCCGTGTGTGGCGCGCGGCCCGTGTGTGGAGCGCGGCCCGTGTGTGACGCGGGGCCTGTGTGAGGCCTGTATGTGGCGTTGAGGAGCTTGGTAACTGGTATAGCTAAAGTCTATCTGGCCGAAACTGGCAACGAAAGTGAAGGTAGTTTATTGAAGGAGTTTGGTTAGAAGATGTAGTGTCCAAAGACCTTAGCTTAAATGTTTTGGTTAATTTGGTTTGAAATATCTTAAAGTATAACGGGCCATTTGAGGTCACAGAAGTTCTTTACGATGATCGTTATAATCGCAAAGCCAAAAAGTTGCGAAAAAATGCCTGACGGTCAAAGTACAACTGACGAAATTGAGGTAGAATAAAGTAGTTCTGATATTGAAGAAAGTGTTTAAGTTTACATGATGATCGGATCGGACCGTACCAGAGGCTGACATGTAGCCGTAGCTCGGTAGAAATCGGCGTCTACTAACTTAGTAGTCCGTGAGTAGGCGGTATTGCAGTCAGCTCTGGTGGAGGTCGGGTTTCAGTGGCGTTCCCATGTGGGGTTCACAGAAAGTAGAGTAACTGGAGGTTACTGGGCTATGCATAGCCATGATCACATGTAGAGCTTAAATGTTATGGTTTACTTGGTTTGAAATAATATCTTGAGAGATACAGCGATAGTGAAACGTCAGTTTTACTTTGAGTTTCCTGATTATTGATTTTGATACTGAAACTTTGTGCCAGATGATCAGAGCATAACTGACGATCTTAAAGAGAGCAAATTGTGAACCTTAATACTGACAAGACAGTAGAAAACTAGGCTTACGTGATGACTGGTTGTGTGATTAAGTGTCCGAGGTCGATTTGTAGCCTTAATAGCCGTAAATCAGTACAAATCGAATTCAATACAACCGTGAAGGCAGTTGTCCGTAAGTACACGGTAGGTACGCAGGCGACTCTGATGATTGATTGGCGCAGATAAATGGGTGGCAACCGAGTGACTGGTGTAAGTCCTGGTTTAGTAACTGGAGCTTACTGAATGGGGGCAACCGAGTGGCTGGTTGAGTGCCTGGTTTAGTAACTGGAGGTTACTGAACGGTTATGAATCACTTATAGAGCTTTAGTTATTTGATTTGATTATAACGTGAGTCTATGGTAATTGACTGTATTGTCAGTGATGCTCTGAATCCAGCTCCTATAATAGTTAGGAATATAATGTAGAAGGTAATTTTGTAAAAAAAATTAAATGGAATCCTAACACTGTTTTGATTCAACCCTTACTTGGGTTAAGTCAGGAGTGACCGAGCAATGTGATACAGTATCACATTGCTCGGTCAGTCAGGATGGTGATGATTCCGTATCGGAATGGTCATCAGTACAGGACGTCAATTGACTACGAAACGGAAGTGGAAGATGGCGCGCTTCGATAGAGTCTAGTGACGTTCGCTACAGTTGAAGAGCGGGGATGACGGTTGACGTTCAACGGAGCAACGACAGCCATCACTTCTCTCGGAGACTCCGGGCGGACAACAAGTACCTAGAAACTGTCACTCGTTTCGTGTTCAGTAATACAAAATAGTTATAGTCAGTTTTGTTAAATTTGATTTGGTGTGAACTTATAACAAACTGTGATGTGAAGTGTTGATACCGGCCAAGAATCGAGCAACCCGCCGACAAATATATAATTATCCAACGAGATAATTAACGTATAATATATTGCTATAACAATAATTTAAAATGAATGTGTAATTACATTCATCACATTCATGTATCAAAATTAATTTGAATAGGGTATTTGACTAAAAAAATCGAATTAGTCCGTCAGTTAGATTATCGAAAAATATTGGATACGTATTTTTTGTTTTATCAAATCAGTAAATAATTACGAAGATAAAACGCATCAAAGATGGAGAAACGCCTAAGAGTGGGGGCTTGTAACGTCACTCGCCAGTAAAAAGTGTACTGGCAAGTGACGTCACACGAGTTTTCAGCGAAGTTTGTCGTCTTCATTTTTTGTTTACGTGACTAAAGAAAATATACGTGTCCAATATTTTTTGGAAATCTATCTGACGGACTAATTCGATTTTTTTAGTCAAACACCCTATTGTCTTTGGGATATAAACACGTTGTCATTATGACCTCAAAACATAAAATACTTTTAACTAGGAAAGCGTGAATTTTTAAAACTGAGTGCCTGCGTGGTCCAGTGTATAGCGTATGCGCCTATTGATCAGGAGGTCCCAGGTTCGATTCCCGGATCAGGCAAGAAGTGTTACTGAGTTTGTCCGAATTCTCAATAGCAGCACGGTTTCTGGCAATGTGCGTGGTAACGGCAACAGACTCGCCTCTTATTACATGGGACCTAAAATTCATAAGGCGAAATGTGGGTGTAATATTACACCTCTGCCTACCCCTTCGGGAATTCAGGTATAAAGATAGAAAAAAATATATAAACAAGTCTATTCTTACCAATACTGTCAGAAAATGCGATTGTAAAGCAATTCCAATAAGTTACAAAATCCGTTACATCTAAATTTAAACAGTACGTTGCCGATCTGTATGGTTCCCACCCATTAATCTGGTCAGTGTACACAACAAATCTTATCTTTGTAACTTAAGATCAATCTATTTCTACTTTACTATGAATAATACATTTCATGTTACTCGGAATGTCCATATATTTGTTCAGGCATCATAAATTAGCAGCAATTAGGATAATGATGTAACTGCCTACTCTGCAGTTTGTCTTAATACGATGTTATTTGGAATATGGTATAGAATTATTTGACTCGTTTATTTGTTTGTCATAAAAACGTATCGGATTGTGAAAATAGTGTATGTGGATAACGAATCCACTCGCTTGGCCAGCTCAGAGACGGCCTCGCTAGCGCCCTTGAAGTCCACCGTGATGGCTAGGCCGGACTCCAAAATCAGCAGTCTCCCACGCTGTTCCCTCCGGTAGTGTGCAGGGCAGGTTGCTCGTAGGGCTGCGCGTAGCGGTAGATCCTCGCAGGCCGTTGGTTCAGCTGGCAGGTGTTGGCGGTCTGAGTGCGATGAGCAGGGCAGGCCAGACTCTTCGGCAGAGGTGAAGCCGAAGGCGATGCAGGAAGTGTAGCGGTCTAGGTAGACTAGCCCGGAGCCTTAAGGTGGACCTGGAACTCAGCTGCTGGGATCAGGATACACGTAGAATGTATAATTATAGATATAGCGGTATAGAATAGAGTAGCGGTAGTAGGTTAGTGTAGAGTAGCGGTGCCGGCCTCTCTGTCGGCCCCTTTATATACTGGGCCCTCCATCAGCGTTGGAGTCCGTTCATGACCATATTTGGTCAAGCTTCGCGAGCGCGGACGATGGCCTTCTCTGATTGGCCGAGCGTATGGGCGGTACTGTGACGCAAACGCGGTAAGTACCGGACATACGTTACAATAGAATTTACTTTAACATGAAACTAGCTTTAGATATTTTAAAATCACAAATTAGAAAAAGATAGCTAAACTGGTTTATGACGAAGTAGCAAGAATTTCTATTCTTATTGCGACTGGTCCGAACGAATTAGTCTGTGGCGAATAAGTCTTGAAACTTGCGTATTGCATTTGATTAGCATGGTAACTATTTTCAAAAATGTGTTTAATTTACCAGTTAGGTATCTAAACGCGGTTCGGTCTCACGGCCCGTCCACGGCCTACAGGGGCGGGGCGGCAGCCGCGAGCGTTTTTTATGTACATGGCATGATTTGTTATGCCGCGGCGACCGATGTCGCCTCAGAGTAAACGCGCCATGTACATCGAAATCGCTCCCCACTGCCGCCGCCGCTGTGGGCCGTGGCCGGAGCAGTTTAGTAACAAACACTGACAAAAGTACTATAGATTGATAATGTGCAGGGTGTAATGCTAAACTACTTTGTAAAAAATTTGGGAACTAGTATAAATGACTCAAACCGCAAACTCCCACATTCGCAATTCTAGTTTTTATGACGTCGTCCACATTCCGCTACAATAATATTTAAGAATGAACTAGAATGGGGAAATACTCCTATGTCGCGGTGAAGTTTACAAACATTCAATCAACGGACACATCCAGACCCAAAACAACAAATTATATATCACACAATGTGTCATAGATCACCTGTGGGGATCGAACCCACAGCACTCAGCGCAGTTTTAAAGGGCTGTGAGGTGACCACCACGTCATTTGTGCACTCGTGCGGTCATACTGCAGGCTGCTTTTGCAGGCATGCCACGCTACATATATTGCATATTTTATTTCAGTTCACATAACAGTAAAACAATCTTATCCTCATCCACATCTTTGAATAATTCGAAAAGAAAAATCGAAATCCATACAAAATATGTTTAATTACTTTAATTTAATTACTGACGGTTGGACTTATAACATGTAGCCAACTTCATAGTGGTAATATGAGAATTCAAGGTAGACAAGGCAATATCACTAAACTTATTAATCAACGTACATAATTACAGATCCTTTATTTCTCCACTTCATAAAAGAATATAGGCATTCCCGAATTAATTATATGAGCGTCGGTAGTTCTTTTCTTCGTATTATCTCTGCTAAATATGAAAATATACGCTGTGTGTGGAATAATAACATTACCTACAGGTGAAGGAATTTCGCTTTGAGTTCTATTTCTGATTATGTATGTCAGTATGGATCGTGCATTTAATACAGTACAAGAGATCCCTATAGTCGATGCATTGAATATTGCACATTCGAAGGCCCACAAGAGACAAAAGCCAGTGTGATCTACAAAAGGGAGGTTTTTGATGTTGAGTGTCCTTTTTGATTCAAACCGCGTTTCTGGTATGGGTACTTTTTGCAGGTTGACACCCCTGTCTGGATATAAATCAGACTGAAAAAAGCAAGATTACTCAAACGTAATTTTGTAATGCAATTCTGCTGAAGGTTGTCGTGAGAAAGTTCTTGTAATATTGTATTCACCTAAACAATACTCAATACTTTATTTGCAACAAACAAACTGCAGCAAAACTTAATTTAAGGAAATATCAGCCCACTTTAAAACTATGAACTGAATCTTAGAAATAAAAATTTAAAACAAGTCAAATTGTACCGTGCAATGAACTCGGCGAAACTATTAGAAAGTTCCTGGAGGAAGGCACCACGGGGCCCGTCCCCGTGGTGCCTTCGCGTCGGGAGGCGTGGCTAGCTAGCCGCGCAACTACACTCACACCCAGAACAAAAACGACCCTTTGATTTTCTTCTCTAACATTTAAAGTTGCAAAACGGCATTCCGTTGCCCACTTTCCGCCCCGACGCGAACAATTCCGCATAGGATTTAGATGGTTTTGGCGTGACGTATGGCGAATATCGTCGCCGCCTACAGCTGTAAGGTTGCTCCCCCCAGAATACGAGGAGCAGCCTCGTCCTGCAAATACAGGACGAGGAGGGGATTCTCCGGCTCCGCCGGTACCCCCCTGGGGTAAACTTACAGAAATATTACCTACAGCCATGATCACGTCGGTTAATTATTTGACTGTATGTTCTCTTTACGCTTTAACAGTCAGTACCTACCGGCTTGTCCATAAGGTGTATGGACAAGCCGGTTGCGGCAGACCTCGTAAGACGTTCGTGGACCAAATTGGGGACGTCTTGAAAAACGGAAAAGTCCGAAGCACCCGCAACCGGCGAGCATGTATGAAAAGAATAATGAATGTAGAGGAAGCACGTGAGGTTTGCAAGGATAGAAGCAAGTGGCGATCTGTTGTCTCTGCCTACCCCGACGGGAAAAAGGCGTGAGCATATGTATGTATGTATGTATGATTTTCTTCGCTGTACCTTGCTTCATTATTAACCAAATCCACCTATTCAACTCACACAAAAACAGCCATGGAAATTTTGTTTTCCTTATGACATTATCGTCAACTAAAAAGCAAGAATGGTATTGCAGAAACAGAGTTCAATCGCTTCACATTCTTGTAATAACAATCCACTTACAAAAACTGCAAGTAAATTACATTTTACCTTACCACCAACTTTTTCCTTCAACTTTACTTTGGTGTTAAATATTTTCACACACCAATGACAAGTAAATCATGTTAGAAATGGTATCCGTATTGAAATAAATGAAATAAATTTTGCTAAATAGATATTTTTGTTCAGAATGCTTAAAAACATCAAAAATAATCACTACGATTCGGTGCGGGATAAAATTAAGTTCTTAAAATAATAAACCGATTTAAACAAATAGTAGGTACTGCTTGCCGTTTTTTTCATGACTTGCACGGAAAGAAAGAGAGTGCTGTCTAATTTATTTTAAGCTTGATAGCACAATTGATACAGGCTAAAACGGCCATTTTCAATATTCGAACTATAGATAGATCTGTAGATTTTAGATTCGCGTTTGACATATTTTGTATGGAGCTTATGTCAAAAACTGTCAAAAACGAATCTAAAATCTACAGATCTATCTATAATTCGAATATTGAATTACGTAGTAAGTCACTTCTTTACCAATTTCTTTTTGCACAGTATTCATAATGTTGTTGTAAACAAACTGTATTACACTGTAATAAGCTAATACTTAAGCTACTGACTAAAATATACATAAACATAGTAATATAGAATACTTCAATATAAAAATTGAATTTACCATACCTTTTGCCACTGACATCGCCCGCGTGGGGCATCATTAATAGGACAAAATTGATAACTTGATTTGGAATCTATATTACTGCAAAGTTTCATCAAAATCCGTTGAGTAGTTTCGGAGTGAAATAGTAACAAACACCATCTTGCCATACATTCATCCTCACAAACTTTCGTAAGTATAATGATAGTGAGATTACGATAAAGACGCTTTTTATGAAAAAGTATACACCTTTCCATGTACACGTATGACGAAAACAAAGCACCTTGAGTTAGAACATTTACATTAACGGAAAATATGAAGAGCTCAGTATTAGTCTGTGTTTGACAATCCAGATATAAGCTTAACTGACAATTCTGAAACTAGACAAAACAAGGTCTGTTACAAAACAGATGGACAGTATCGGGCATCACGGCGAACCTACATCAAATTTGTATAGGCACAAAGGTGAATATAGGGGAACTCTATCAAAATGCGAAGGTCAATTAGTAAAGCCGTGAGATTGCTTTGATCTCAACAAAAGACCTTTCGGACTGGTCAGCTTCTTTAACATTCGCCGGGCGCCAAACAGATTATCCACTTTTGTTCGCCAGTTTTAGCATTTTTAATGAGACATTACCAACGAAAATTTCCAATGTTCAATTTAAGCTTGTTCTTTAAGGGTATTAAAACTTAATAGGTGGGTGTTCTTATCAATTTGTTAGCATCAGTGCTAAAGAACACTTCTTTACAAAAGATTTACTTTATGTACATGACAATATTATTTAACAAATTAATGTTTTCTGTTCTCGACAGAAACGGTTGAGTAAAGTGTATACTAACGTATATAGCTTGACAATGAGGCTTCAATTATATAATTTTTTTTTAATTTCAAGAACGTGTTTGATTAAGTTAGAACTTTTTATAATATTGTGTTGATTTTATGTTATAGCGGGCTATCCAGTAGAAAGTTAGCGGTTATCGTAATCGCCGCCAAGGGACACCCGCAGCACCAGAGGAGTCACAAATACGGTGCTAACCTGGATGGTAAAAAGCATAGAAGGAGGAGTGGGCTGAGGGTGAAAAGCGGATGGGGCCTTTGATACTGTCATATCGATTTGTCTGTAAAAACGTAGTACTTCCTCGTTCAAGCAGTCCCATTCATGCTGAAATCAGCAAGTCTCTTCTACTTTCAAACTACTTCCCCAGTCAAGCCTGCCCATCGAGCCGATTCATGCTGACATGGGCAAGGCTCTACTTCCTTTTCATTATATTCAGATGGTACTTATTACCACTTTTGTTTTAAATTTTTAAATAAAATATTGCTGGTTATTCAATAAAGAATGTGCTGTTCTGGCGGTATGCCGAATGGTTTTGTCGAAAACACGAACAATATATTGTTGATGTGGCGAGATTCACAAACAGTTGACTCGATCTTGCGTGTTATTTGTATTCAATGCCTTAGTATATTGTGTTGTCTTCATTAGGAACAGACCCTGTATTTGTCAATGGGATTGGCTTTAAAGCTTGAGTTGGGTATTTGAAAATATATGCATTTAATATGAATTAGTTTACATCATATAAAAGTATTAGTCAACGTGTGGGAGTCAACGTACTGTACTGGAGCTAACTATGAGTTTATATTATTATTTATACAATGTAAACAAGCTAGTCTACCACCACCAATTATTTGAATCTAAATAGTTTCATCGCCATATATAACCACAATGAATGGATTTCCGTTATTTATTTGTAATGTAATTATCCCCGCTATTGTCTGGCAGATTGAAGTTCGCAGTATATTATCAGTACACAGATAGTTCCTGCTAGCGGTCGAACAAATCACTTTCGCCGTGGAGCCGTCAATTGGCCACTAAGACCACGCCATATTCGACCGAGGGGATAATGTCCCTACCACTATAAGGATATTCAAGTATACAAGCATTTAAACAATTACTTAATGGCTCTAAATTGTTGTGAAGCTAAGCACACCACTTCCACTTAGTGCAGGTAGAGCATTCACCCATCAGACACGTGACACCTCGTTAAATGTAAGCTTCAAGCCTTCATCCGTCTTCTGTATGAAATTAGAAATTCCAAACGAATTTTGCAAGTTGGCACAGCGTAAAATTGTATCTGGCTAGCAGCAAGCACCAAACTGACGCAGAAATACTTCCCTTGGACAGACGTCATAAGTTCCGCATATCCTACGGCTAAAATGTTACGAAGTCATTTCAGAAGCAGTTACGGCGTTCTGCTGCTTGCACTAACAACGTGTGGAGATATTGTACTGCTTACGTGAACATTTCACATCTGTCACCGCTGCAAATGAATGAGAAATATCGAAGTACAGTTCACATAAATAATACTCACATACGTAGATATAAGGTTGGGTCTTCCTTTGATTCTGTAACATGTAAAGATATGCGTATACGTATAGTCCATGTACAAAGAGCTGTCAGGCGTGCTGTTAGTTTAGCACAGTTAAGCTTCTCTTGATCCGAGTCTCGGGGAGATGGGTGACCGCTTTATGAAGTCTGTTTTCAGCCGAGCCTCAAAGCAAACATTAATCCTTTAGTCGAGATGCATGCAATATAATTGCATAGGTCAGTAACAACATAAACATGTATATGTTTGTGTGTGCATTGCGTATAACAACATGTTGTAGATACTACTTACTGCAATTTGCAGTTTACTTAATTTAGTTTCGTACAAGATTGGCCGATTAGTAGAACACGTACAAGTATAGATAGCACCTACAACCGAAAACAATATAGTTTACATTGTAAGTTTCACTCTTATTGTCTCTACTACGTATGCCGTTGGTTGACTCAGGGCGACTAACCCTTTTTAGACGTACAACACGTCAGCGTACTTCAATCCGTACGGCACTTGCACAGGATTGATAAGTAGGTAAGTATTATCTTTGCAAAAAGCTCCTTTATTCATTTGAATATCTAAAACGATCATTAACGATCGCTTTCAATAATATAAGATCCGCACTTATAAAACAAGAGAATTTTCTCTAGCTTAGCAATTAGATCAATACAAATGTTTCATTTTCCATTTTCATACCGAGTCCAACATGATGCGACTCTTCTCTATTATTAGTCATTTCGCTATACCGCACAATAACTACCTTAAGTACGCAGTAACGTTCGGATTACGGGAAATCAAAGCTGTATTGGAACCAATAATATACTTCTCAGAACGACATTATGTGCCGTAGTAGTAAGAAACTCGTAAAAAATCGATTAATACTAAGCAAGTTTATATACACTTGATTCGTTGGTCCCATGGTATTTTGCGCTTAGTTTTGAAGACAGTTACGATATTCTAAGGTCTTGTGATACGGACAAAAACGAGATAAAATATTTTGGGCATTCCTTCGGATCGAAGTCTAAAAGTGTTCCCCTTGATCTATAATTAAAGACCTGTTCAGACCTAAGCGGTATTCGCTACCGTCTGCGGTAGAGAAAACCTAGTGGGTATGCGGTAATATTACTGTTCAAACCTAAGCGGTATTCGCTATCCTTGTGGGTAGAATAACGCGCGGTAGTCGAGTTTCGCTCAGAGAGGTAAGAACTAGCCGCGGTACTTGATACTAAATACCTGAGCGAAACCCGCGCAGTATGTACCTCTACCCACAGCGGCAGCGAATATCGCTCAGGTTTGAATAGGCCTTTATATCTCCATTGCCATATAAACCCTAACCGTTGCTACGAAACATTGGTACATTGTTGCGATACAGGTTTTTGAATATAAATTAGTATCTTTTTTATAATCAGAGCCTCAGCCGGCTCAGATGAATAGAGAACAAGACGAATTTATCCTTTCTTAAGCTTCCTGTCCTCACTATATTTTACTCATCTTTTAGAAAAACAAGATGTAATGGATTAAAGGAGAAACAGAATAGTGCTACGTTACGTCGATTTTCTGTGAGTGAATAGCACAGCTGCAGTCGCGCCGGTTCATTCGTGGTGTAACCATCTAGATAGATATACGACTCACTTTATACACGACAATATTAATAAAAATCAAAAATTGCCACTAAATACCGATTATTTTATCAACAAAATTACAACGCGATGTAAACATTAACATGATTGACAATAAATAACGCGTGAACAATGCCATCTCGTATTGTGTAAGCTTTTATATATTGAACTGGTAATATTTCAGTGATCTAAATTCATTCAATATACTAAAACATATTCGAAAAATACACTAATAAATACAAATTACTGAGAACTATTTCATGTATAGTGATAAAACTCCCAGCTTATCTATCTCTAATTTTATAACTCCTTCAGCATAATAGATTTAATTTACTCAGGTATATAGCAAGCACTTAAATCCGCAGTGAATAAAAACAGAAATTCCAAAGAAAAGTCAAAGAACATAAGATACAAAGTGACTTTGTAAGTGGAAACGAAATCTTTCAACGTTGTAATGTGTACATCGCGTGACTCCGCCGGCGTTGTGGAGGTGTACCCTGTTGTGTGTAAAGGGGTAATGGAACTTATAGACAACGGCACTGACGATAACTAAATGCATTGTGAGTTGAGAAATTGTGTTGACGGTGATGACTTTTACCCTTATCATTTATTTTTAGTTGGTTAATGACGTGTTTTGGAGCTTTAAGAAGAATTGTAAAGGAATAGGAGAAATAATTTACATGTTGAATTGACATTTAATTTGTTTTACTATGGAAATACAAATTAAAACTTATGATCAGTTTTATGGGAACATATTATTACAAGACCATTTATGGAATGAAATTTTTTTTTTAATTCGAGTCTCAAACAAGCTCGCATCCTGACCGGATTTGAATTAACGTTTAGTAACTCAGACCGTAAATACTATTCAATTCATGAGTGGTGTATCTATGTAAGTAAGTAAAATGCCATAGCCATTGATGTACATCTGTATATGTCTGTGTACATAATTATGCACACGTTATTCACTACACATTAATATTATTATCAGATCAGTTAACTAACTTATGCGGGATGAGATTAGGCCAATATAATCGGTGCTGATTCTGTGAAATTTTAACTAGGGTAATGGCAATAAATCAAATGAATGGCGGAGTAATGACTTAATAAACATTCTAGCCTCTGCTTTAAAAAAATAATTACAGACACGGATTATAGTTTTAAAATTTAGTCTTAACTTATAAAAGTATCCCCAAAATATAACATACAAAAAAGGCCTACGCTTTTACAATAAGGATTACAACAATAATTCGGTACCTGCCTGTTTCTTCAGCTTTGCGTGCATAGTGTTGCGGTTTGTCCCGCCCTCTAGGGGACTATGCATTTCGTGGTATGTCCTTACTTCAATTATATGTTATTACTGTCTGAAATCAAACAGTAGGTACTTAGCTGTTGGCCTAAAGCTATAAATTAATAAATCTAAGATGACCGATCGAATCAATCTGACTGGACAAATAGTACAGTGATTTAGTCTAAGTGTACTCGCCTCTTCATTACTACTGCGACGAGACTGCAGCCGAGTGCTATCCAGAGAAATTGCTTCATTGCATTGGTTAAAACAGTATGTGATTATATTGTTTATAGCTGATTGAATCAGGAGTTACTAGGCTGAACGCCTGGTATCTTTCTGGAACCCATTCCTATATATCTGTTTCATCAGAGAAGTTCGGTATTGTCGACGCATTTTTATCACAATGGTTGGGGTGGTGAATTCTAGGGTGGTGGTGGATTCCGCTTCCATCAAATTCTGCTGTATGTTTCTACGTATCGACACCTAATACGTACAATATCGTAACTGCATTTTATCAACTTTACAGTAGCGCCAATGGAAGATACGGAAGCAGATTATTGATGTTTGTGAAGTCAAATAAGCTAATTTAAGAACCAAAATTGGCATACTGATATATTTTTAGGCTTAGTTTATGACCTTTAGAATGATTTCTTGTTATTTTTGTTAGAATTTTTTAAAAGTCACATACGATTTTCTACTTTGAAAATATCAGCCGTATTTAATTGTATTTAGTACTTACTATCTTTTACGTTGACGGCAATCTAGAATTAAGTAATGTATGTTGTATATAAGATAACTTACATTAAAACTAATAGTATAAAAATGTGTCGTAAGTTACAATTATCATGATATCAAAGGGAATACATGTAAGAAAATATCTTCATATTTCATAATCAAATCAGTCCAAATAAACATTCCTTTCAGAAAAAATAACTCAAAATACTAATCAATGGCATTGCCATTTATTATTACAGTAGTTTTATGAACGTGATATGATGTTTGTTATAAGATTTATTTTCTTGTGACATTCATTTTAAGAGCAATCACTACTAGGAATATAATGTTATTGAAACTTTGTCTGAATTTCATTGGATTTTTGGTTTGGAATACTACGGTTACCAGTTTCTGGTAGACGTTAAAAAATCATGGTGAGAACTGAGAATGATTTGAGACTTGCACATGTTCATCAAATAATTATTTATTTTAGTCTTAGGTATCGGCGGCCTACTTGCACAGAGAGCAAACTTATAAGATATACGTTATCTCCTAATAGACGCTTCGATGACATAAAGCAACAACCTAGCGGAAAATGCAGTGAGATGAGATGCCAACAATCTGCCATGCAGAGGGTATTGGGTTCGAATGCACGGCACGCGCCAATGACTTTTCAGAGTTATGTGCGTATTGAATTGAAAATTAACATTTGCCCCGTTCCTCGGCGAGCACATTAAGCCGCCGGTCGTGGCTGTCATGATGATCTTTGACAGTCGTTTTAGGGACTTAGTACCTATGAATAAACTGACACTAGTTTAAACCATAGAATAAAGCTATCCATTTATGTTGCGGGGATGTCAGCAATAATCGCTCTGTGTATAAGCTAATATTCAGTCAAATCCGGTTAGACTACAAAGCAGACACCGGGTTCTAACTGGGATAACGCTAAGAGGATGATATAAGGATCTTCAGGTTTATTTGGCAAGTCTAATGAGATTCTACTAGCTGAAATCATTTTATATGATCGCATATATATCCTACACACATTACATCATGCTTTTCACGTTTCCCTAAATGCTCAAACCTATTGAAAATCCATTATTAGTTTCAAGAAAATATTTAGTATGCTACAATGCCTTACAGCACTATCGTTAGTCATAAACTCATAGTCTAAGTTTCTTAGCATTTTCCGTTTGCTGTCTTTCCATTTGGCAGCATGTCGACGTCCGATATTTGTCTTTCCTAGGCTTAGTGTTCCTATTCCTGGATGTCTGTGGTGTCGCTTCTGAGAAAGAAGAAAAAGGTGTGTTCCCTAGCTGAGTATCAACTAAATCAGTGAAAGGATTGAAGTGAACAATAACTTTTTCGATAAGCTAAGGACAAAAGTGGTTTATGTAATCAAAATCTAGATGATTTATTGTGCAATAAATTAATGTCGTGTTATATTCGCAACAGTTAACAGAGAATCTTCACTGGGGTCCAAAAGAAAGAAAAAAAGTATGATTATAGCTCTTTGCCGCTGTTTCGTATGCGACAATGTCATAATCTGTCCCTTGGGTTAGTACCTTCGACAACATGACATTTATAGCCTATACAGTGATTGAGTTGTTTAGCTGTATAGAGAAATGTATAAATAGATAGAAGAGAGAGAGAGAGAGAGAAAAAAACAAAAACTTTGACATTATTTTGTATAATTGGTATAGTATTTTTGACTACTTATAATTTTAAATTAAGTTAATTTTAAAATTATGTTTCAAATTGACTTGAACCTTTAAAGTTAGGATATAAATGTAAGACACGTGCCATTATTATTCTAAAACACTGTTACTTACTATGAGGAGGGGGAGCTTATACTATGGCGTGTTTCTTCGGCATCAGTTAAAATATCCACCGCTCCCTTTATCTCATTAATATCTGCGTTAAAGGTGTCAGTGATTTTGTAAGACAAAAACAAAATTAATCAATTTATTGAGGTTTTTTCAAGCGAATACTATAGTAACTTATGTTTCGTTTCGATGTAAAATATCTTAAGTATAACTAAGGATATTAAAAGATTAACAAAATCCGGCGTAAACAATCGTAAGTTCAAATACACCAAACTAATTTACATTTTGACAGTAGTAAAATATCGTAAGTCATTACTTACGATAGTTGAAAAGTATCTAAAATCAATGTATAATATAGTAACTCCTACATACGAGATTTTACGGTGGGTATTATGTTATTTCAGACAATTATTTTGTTTATTTGTAATTAATATTTTAAGTCATTCCACTTACCTTGCACGTTCGTACAACGACTACAAAAGAGTTAATGGTACACACTTCTTTAAAAAATTATTCATTATTTATGTTTGGTTTTGTAGATCAAACGAATAATTTTGTTTAAATGGTTCAATTACTGCATCAATCATTGGTAAGACGATCAAGATGACACAGTTGATAGCTATACTATCTTACTTGTTCATTAAATAATATGAATCAAACCGTTTCTTTTAATGCAACCACGAACATCCCTTCTCCCGCGTATTCTATCGGTACTTACACTTACCACTGGCTGGCGCAGCTCATAGGTATCCCCCTCTCCGCATACTGTATCGTAATTGCACTATACGATATATTACTACGCTAAAGATGAAGATACGATTGTATGCAGTCTTCATATCTTGGGTTCTATTATATATAATATTGTTTTTATTAGATCAAACGATAGTCCATGATACAGAGTAAATGAAAATCTAAAAATGTCATTTTCGTCATTTTGTCAGTTACGATGTTATACGTAGGAGGTGTCGGTATCTAAACTGCATGAGACATAAGTTTTCTCGTTGTGTTTAAATTTATTAATGCAGTTCCATAACTGCACGCCGCAGCTTTTCAATATTTCTTTTATTCAGGAAACTAATCTTCTCAATACAATGCTAGGAGGACTGCTGTTTCTAACATATAAATGCTTGTGTTAGACAAGGACCACAATTTATGAAGTAAGTTTTATGAATACCTGTTCGATGAGGTTGCCTGTAAATAAGTGAGCTCAAGGCATGTTTGTATTTTATTTTATGTAAGAAATCTGTCAGGAAAAGCGGTATTTTTTAGCCAGGGCCGGATGTTTTTTAATATTTGATACAAAATAGTTTTCATCCAATTATCAGATCGGTGAAGGTCGCTCTTCTAAGGATCTTACGACTAATAGTACTTGCAATAGAAAATACTAATATATTGCAGTGGTTTAAATAGTAAGTAGAATTCTTTATGATAGCATTATATAAAATAAAATGCATGGCAATATACAAGCAGTGAGCTGTCATAAATAACAGGACCGATATAAATAGCCAAACATTTGTTAACATTATAATTAGTAGCAATTTTCTCGTCCCTACAACATTATTTAATATGATTATCACAGGCAATGAAAGTCTATGGGGCAATTGTCAAGCTACAACAAAGAGAAATAAAATCATACAAACGTGTCTATTTAGAGAATAATCGCTACAACGTCTTTGGCTTCAACACAATTCACAAATATAATTCACTGTGGCAAATAGATGAAAGGAAATTACAATAAAAAGCCCACATACATTTAATTTGGCAATAGGAAGTAAAGCCATACGTTGCTGTAAAGACCCTCAAGGCAGCTTGGCCCAAATTGCTTTCAGGTCGATACAAAAAACAATGAAATGACTATTCCATAAAAGACAAAAATAGATACTGGAACATATAGGATAAACTCTCAGGTGCGTTCGAAACAGAAATGTGACAAATTTTGTTCAAAATAAAGTTTCAGTTTAGAAACTACAAACTGCAACGTCTGTGCGAGAATCAGAGCATAAAATGAGTCGCTATACCAGACTTTTACGCTCTTGTACAACCATAATTGGCTCCAAAGGCTCTCACATGGGCTGATCTTGTACCGCTCGTCTCCATCGTAGAATCATCACAGCAGAGATCTTCGCAAGGCGAACTGACGATCTTGTTCGCATAAAATATTTCTTTCTCAGATCATACTTTGTTCTATACTACATCCACACTAAGTGCGTTATAGATGTACCTAATGCACAACCAACATAAGCATTTTATCATTACACATTCCAATATTCATTAGGTACATCCAAATAAATGTAAACACAGAAATTCAGATTGTAAAACACGAGTGTAACGAATTTTTATTCCATATTTAATATAAAATGCAGTTTTATATTTCTGGAGTCATTAAAAACGAACAAGTGAGCCAATTTGTGAGATTTCTGTTAACTATGATGCGGTTTCATATTTTTAAATTACTGTTCTATTTCTGTTTCAATTTGAGAGATGAACATATGGGAATATGAACCTAATCAAACCCTCGTTTGATTAAATTAATATTTATTAGTGAAAAATATTTGTGAAAATTAACTTTTCATGTAACTGCTATAAGCATTTCCCGGTATTTAATTTTAGAAAATAATCTGTAAATTAAGTAAGTCATCTTAGTTTGTGTTATGAGCTGCACGCCAAACAAAAATATAATCACGATGGCTGACCATTTACTATTAACAACTTAATAACCGTAAGACATGTGACAAATAGCAACGTTAATAACATTAGGGTAGCAGACTTTACTCTCGGCAGGTGTGCGCGGCATAAAATACCCGTTGACAAATCTATGCTTATTACTACGGTGTCGAATTTGTAAATAATGCGAACTCGTATCGAACTTTCAATATACGGAATCTTAATATATATATTTCTTGTATGCGTGTGTATGTCACTGAACTCCTCCTAAACAACTGGACCGATCTTGATGAAATTTTTTGTGTGTGTTCAAGGGGACTTGAGAATGGTTTAGATTCACAATTTAATCCACTGGAAAATGTTTTTTACTTAATTTTTAATTTGTAAGTAGTTGTGGATGTTAGAATGTTTCACATTGGAACCGACGGACTGCGCTGCTATCGCAGTGTCAAATCTTATATTAATAATTTCGCCAAGGAGTACTCCTTGGCGAAATCGAAACCTGAATAATAAAACATTAAAAAATAAAGATTTCGAGTCGACAACATATATCCGCAAAATTCCGATTGTCGAGTATTTTGTTAAATTCTAATGGTTTTGACAGACAAATCACAGTCGCCATATTGGTCACTCTAGCAAAAAGACACAGATATACCGGATAACATTTTGAGTACCTACTACCCAAAGAAATACAACCTTATTAAGTCATAGAAGTAACGCTAAAATAACAACAGCGGTTGCTATGATTGATATCTTCTTTCTAATGGCACATGCAGTATGATAGAAAGAGCCATCGATAGGTTCAGCAGCACGCTCTTATAGCAGCTTTGTGGTAGCCAGACAGTAGACAAAACATAGAGTTAGGAAACCGAGTGTTGTTCGTAACAGTGATGATTTATCGATAAATATTTTTGGTCAAATGTCTAACTTTAGTATGTGTCGATTTATTTAAGCCGTAGAAGTAAACAACTAAAATATTGAAATTGTAGTTTTTGCTGTCGACGCCTGACAGTGCTTTGCAAAGACTTGCCAGACAGACAGTACTAAAAAAAATCACGTGTTTAATTGTTCGTTTTAGCCATAAAATCTATTGACAAAAAGTATTCATAAACAAATGAGCGATGCGTTGCGATACGATGCTAAGAAACTGTCACTTAGATTATTTATTGTACGAATTATACCAGATTGGCTAATGTGGCAGGCTTTGGCAATTTGTTTGCGTCTCATCATATCACGTTGCTTTGCTCGATTTTTTTAGAGTTGTAGGTAATCCGATTTGTGATCCGCCAGAACAAATGATTCGCCTTTATGTACCTATTAGTACAGCAGTGTACTGCTGAACTGCTATACTTTGACGACCCAGTTGGCGTGAGTGTAATCGGCTGCCACGCCGAAGCTTGCGGGTTCGATTCCCGCTCAAGTCAAACATTTGTGTGCATGAATATGGATGTTTGTCTTGGTCTGGGTGGTACTATGTATAATAGATAATTATGTAATATATTTACAAAAAAGTATATATGTATGTTAATCGATTGTTTAGTACCCGTAGTACAAGATATGCTTAGTTTGGGACCAGATCGTGTTGTGTGAATGTGGAAGAATATTATATTGTATGGTAGAATATTATATAGCGGACTACAAGGCAAGACGTCTTTGGTCAGTCAGGATAGCACTAATATGAAAAATAATATAGAAGTAGGTAGATTGAGGTAGGAATTAAAATCGTTGTAATTAATATATTTTATTAATATCTTCAAACTACAATTACACTCTTTTTGTCTAGCTTTAGATAAATAATTCTGCCGGGTGTGCAATGTCCGGGCATAAATTTAATGTAGGCACAGCATTCGGTTTTAAACGACGCACAAAGCACCTGGTGCTTTCTGTCTTTAAAAAACAGTATTTCTCAAAATGACGTTAACAAATACGATGGTACTTCTGCCAAATCAAACTAGGCCGTCCAACGGCATTTATCCAAAGTTTTCTTGTGACGTAATTAATAGGCAACCTGTAATAAAAAACACCTTCTTAATAATAAAAATGTGACTCACATCCCTAATCCATCTACTATTATAAAGATGCAAAAATGTATGCCTACACACACGCGCGTACACCGGAACGCTTGGTCCGTACAAGGCTTTAGGTTAATAGACGCTACTTTTAAGGTAGGTATCTAAGTAAATTATGTACATTGTACATTAAACTGCGCTTACTATCAAACGCGCGATGGAAAATTAGACCGCGGACTTCTTTGTTTATTGCCAACTTAGCAACCGCGGCTACCCGCTGTCGCTTCCAGCTACAGTTTTACGTTCATGTCCGATAGTTTATTTCCGTATTTATCCCTCATTCAAAAAACATCGATATCTCCTTTCACTGTCAAATCCCATCACTAAGACCATTAAATCAATAAATGTACGAAATATCAATTTGTGAGTTAAATTCATATCACATGTGATAGATTATTAGAATTATTTTACAAATTAATCAACAAAAAAATCAAAATAAGTACATTTAAAATATGTGTGTTTCATTTGTAAGTACCTATTTATAATCCCAGCAAAAGCTCGAATATCAAACTGTTATAAATCTGGCTAGAATTTACATTATTGTAACTTTTAGGTTAGGTTTTAGGTTAAGTTACTAGAAGATAGATTTTAGGATTATTCATATACGTATCAAACAATATAAAACTAAATATATTGTATCATTAATTATGTATAGCATAAACCTATCGTATATGGTTATATATCGTCCGTGTGGTGACGGATTAAGAATACGGAATGTCACCACCCCATATCATCCCATGGGTGTCGTAAGAGCCGACAGAGGGAGCATATTATGCAGAGAACAGCACTGTAAGGGAAGGAAAACTTGATACAAACCCTATACCAACCCGTTTGGCCAGCGTGGTATAGTAGGCCAATTCCTCCTTTCAAAGGAGAGGCCTAGTCCAGCAGTGGACTATTAAAGGCTGATGATGAGATGATATGGTTATATCGTATTGATGGTTGGTATGTTTTAAATTTATAGTGTTGCCAATAATAAATATACAATTTGATCTGACGTTTGGGAGTTGACACTGTCAAACGTGTAAATAGGATATAAAAGGAGAACAGGCTCTGTTCAGGTGCAGTTCCGCCCCGGCAACGGCTAACAAATTAAGGTACGATATAATTCTGACTTTTATATTATTGCGTTTTTATATTGTGTTTTTACTAATAATGTGTTTCACAATCCTTTATTGCTATTGTGGTGCTATTTAGAGTATTGCCAATACAGACAATGTATAGTTAATGTAATAATGTAGCGTTGCAATTGTGTAATTGATATTGTGGGTGGTTCCGTCAGTTGTGTGATGTCAAAGTTCACAACTTGGGGTATCATATAGTATAGAATAGAATAGTAGAGGAGACGTGGAACATCGACCTTCACCGATCTGATAACCAGATGAGACGTATTTTTTATGTAATATAATTTATAAACAAATATGCCTATCTCGTTGGTCTCGCGGCATAAATGTGCGCGTGGGATTGGGAGGTCTCGGGTTCGATTCCCGGGTCGGGCAAAGTGTTATTGAGTTTTTCCGTTAGGAAATTCTCAGTAGCAGCACGGAGTCTGGTAATGTGCCCGGTACGGCAATAGGCTCGCCCCCTATTACGTGGGACCTAAAAATTCATGGCGAAATGTGGGTGTAATATTACACCTCTGCCTACCCCTTCGGGGATACAGGCGTGAGTCTATAAATAAAATAAAAATAAATATGCCTATAGTAACTTGCCTATCAAAAAAGTGCTCATAGTTATTTTAAATTTAAGTAATTTTAATCAACCGCAAATATAACTTTGTCGTTTATACAAACACTATGGAAAACAAAGTTATTTTTGGTGATGAAAAAGTGATAGTGATATTTGGATAGGTGAAGATAAAGATAAAGGGTTAAGTGTTAAGGCTGATGCTAGTAATTAATAAACAAACAATCTTGGAGTGGAAGCAATATAGCAATAAACATCAAATAATTAGATTAAGTGCGAGTCCCGTAAGGTCCCGTAGTTCAGGTATCCACTTAACATACCCTTTATCTTCACTTAACCAAATATCACGATCACTTTTTCATCACCAAAAATAACTTTGTGTTCCATAGTTATTGTATAAACGACAAAAAATATTTGCGGTTGATTAAAATTACTTTAATTTAAAATAGCTATGAGCACTTTTTTGATAGGCAAGTTACTATAGGCATATTTGTTTATAAATTATATTAGTACTAGAATTATATGCTGCGAAACAAGTCGTGTCTATTATATACATCATGTAGTGAATATTTCAGTGGTAAATATTGAATACACCTATAGTAAATATATCTGCGGTGAATATTACTAAATGAATTATGCTAATCTATTGTATTAAGGTAATAGATACTTTTGAAATATTGAACTTCCCACAACCTTGCTATCCGATATAATAATATGTATTGATTGTACCGCTTTTATAAACCATAATTATAACTATCATCTCTTTCTCTTGGTTCTATGCCTTTGCTTTGCGAACGTGGCGCTAAATGTAAATGTAGAATCAGAACTTTAGATTTTAAAATATACTCTTGTGACAATCTGAATAAATGAAAGTAAGAATTGATAGCAACTATCTTTTATTTTCCAAACACCTGACAAATAGAACTATAATAATACATATAGGCTGTATACGTTGTATCTATACATATATATTATACCCATGCTATTACATGCAAGCTGTTCCTTTGATTTGCAATACAATGGAATTGTGTAAACTTAACACTCAATAAAGCATTAATGCGAGAAAACTAAGAAATTTGTTGGAAAATACCGACTCACTGCTAGAAGATAAAGTTTCTCCTGTTAGGGTAAGGTGGTGTAGGAGTGCGCATTTTAACTTTGAGGCCTCATGAAAAATAAAATATTATATTTAGAAAAATCAACATTATTTATTTATAATCTCTAGTTATTTGTTAGCAAATTATAGAACAACGAATTCCAGTAACGATATTAATCAAAGTATGAGCTGAAGAAATATAAAAAATGAAAATCGCGCACTCTTATGCACCCAGGTGTACAAGAGTGCGCGGCGGGTTGTACAAGACTGCGCGCATCATCAATAGGTGTATCTTGTAGGTATCATCAATAAATGGCGAGTTTACTTCAACTGAGCCATTCGTTGGTGGTTGTGGCTCTGGGTCTGGCTCTGAAACCACAGGTGTAGACGACACGATCTCTGTCTGTTACTGAACTTGTTAAAAAAACAACTTCGGTAAAAACATTGGAATCGTAAAGCTCAATGCCAGTAACTTTGAAACTTTGTGCTACATGATAATGTTGCAGCTTTTAAGTATGCTGGTGTAAAAATTCCTACCATTTGGAACACAGTGACTGGTCTGGCAGGATGGATACGCAACCATTTTTCACACTCATTGGCTTAGTATTTTTATTTAGGACAGTGTGAAAGTCACAGTCAAGGGGCTGTATTTAATGACTAGCATTGTACAAGTTAGGGCCTAACCTTCGATAGCTCTTAAGTATAGCCCTAAGCTTGCACGTACCTAAACCTAAACTTATCCTAATTTAAGCCTACTGGTTCCTATATCTAGCCTAACCTATCTTATGATATACCTATCCCTATTTTAGATCTAACTCTAACCTAACTCCCTAGTCTACCCTAGCCCTGTTAGGTATAGTGTATAGCGAGGCTGTGTACACTGTGGTCACACAGACTGTCGCGTATACAACCCTCATCCCTAGTTCCCTAGCAGTCCCTGGGATCCCTAGGCCGGGATATCTGTCGCCGGGAGACCTAAGGCGACAGACGGAAAGTGGGTAGGATTAGGGTGTAGTGAAGTGGGTTTTCTCACTGCCGGTCGAGCAGACTCACAAGACCGATCATGGTGACGGCTAAGGGTGTCTTGGCCGCAGTGAGAGGTGAGGGGTAGGGTATGAGTCAAAGCCGGGAGTGAGCTAATGACTGGTTTATTTCTTAAAACTATAATCTTATATACTAAACTTATTCTATGTACACATATACACGTATTTAGTTGTGTGCCGTCGGTGTATTGTGCCGATGCAGCATGTCTGAGCCGACCGCCGTACGTGATAAATTACATGATCTTAAAATATCACGCATCTTCCTCGGTGATAAGTTGGATGTGTGTTGGAATGCCAAGAATGTCATGTTCATGTTTGAACATTCTGGCGTCTCTCCGGGATAGGCTTCAGGAAGGTTATGTTCCGGCGTGAACATTCTAGCGCCTCTCCGGGGCAGGCTCTAGAAAGTTCTTATGTTCAGGCGTGAACATTCTGGCGTCTCTTCGGCGTAGGCTTCAGCTCAACGTTAACGGCATCTGTAGTTTGTTGTTCACTGGTGATTCGTTTTCTTGACGGCTTCGGTTGGCTGGCTGTAGGCCATGTATGATGCGGTCCTGGCAGCGGCAGCTTATTGCGTTGCTTGCTGTGGAACCTTGAGGATCGTTGCGGTGGATATGTTAAGTACCTATGTGTAGTAGGAAAAAATAAGGTATATTTTATATTTAGTCAACATGCAGTTGTTTTGTACCATTGCATGTTATTCACCCCTCCAGAAATTCCATCCGTTCTCTTATTTAGTAGTAGTAGTAGTAGACGTTGTAGTAGTAGTAGTGTAGTAGTAGTAGTAGTGTAGTAGTAGACGTTGTAGTAGTAGTAGTATTCGTTGTAGTAGTAGTATTAGTAGTAGTGTAGTATTTGTAGTAGTAGTAGTAGTAGTGTAGTATTTGTAGTAGTAGTAAACTTAGTATATTCGTAAAAATTTAGCGCCCATGAACTCTGATCGCGCAGAACTCGTATACAAGTGTGTATCGCGGCTGTGGCAGCAACTTGTTACGAGGACGATGGCGGTTTGTCAACACTGTGGTTTTCTGGGAGTCAGGTTCGATTGGACTTCATGACTTGTAACATGTTCTTAATTGTAAAGGTATGGGTCCTTGATTTGTCTATCTAAGGCCCTTGTTATGTTTTCATTGTTATTTGCTTCCTCTAGCCAATCCTAACTTGTTTACATAGATCTGCCTCATCTATTGAAAGATGTGCGTTTTTTTTAACGAATCGATTAGCAAAGTAAATACGTTACTTGGATAAAATTAATGAATATTCTTATTCAAATAATATTTTAGGAGCAGAAATCCATGCAAGACGCAAGAAAATTAGATCAAAGTGAGCAAAAATCTATTGACCTAGCTTGTGTCTCCGTTTTTTAATCAAATTCCAGTTCTTTTTGGCAGCGTAACCGTTATCACTGTTGAACCTAAACACTACTGAAGGTAGGCGAAAATCTCGCACAGAGTCGGCGTGAGGTTTAATGCGTACTCTTACCGACCGCGCACTCTTACACCACCTTACCCTATTTCCGTTCCGAGAATAGTGGAATCCACATCCCGATATCACATTCACAATGTGTATTAATTAATGAGTATACTATTTAATTATTTTAAGCTTACTTACTATTTAAATGCAATAAAGTTATGAAAAATGTAAACGCAACCGTCCAACAAATTTTACACTGATGACAGATGACAGCACGGCTATTTAGAGAATGCAGTCAAATATATGAGTCTGTAAACTCTGTAAGGAGTCTATGCCTCTTTAAATGAGACGCGTAATTTGACGTTATGATTAACCAACTAAAACCAACTGACATTACATGTTGCACCATACCAAACGTATAAGGAAATATAGCGAGCATGTTCTCTCTAGTCTAAACCTAGTCCAACCTATCTGCTACTACCAATGAATACAGATTTAATATCTATGCTCTATGCTACTACTAAGTCTTAGTACTAAGTAGTTTGTATGTGTAAATACGTTTTTCAGTTATATTTCTTAAACAGTTAAAACGACATTTATAATAAAGGAGATTTGTTTTATCCCGAACATAGATGATATACTTATTATAACTAGAGAACCCCGAATTTACGCGAGCGAAGCCGCGGGCAAAAGCTAGTATTTATATAAAAACTAGCTGACCCGGCGAACTCCGTATCGCCTTTTTAAGGTATTTTGTCTTATTCCTTTTATTTTCAAGAAATTCTGAGCAAAGTTACCAGTGCTTAAGCTACAATATCAGAGTTTATAAAAGTATTAAAACAAATGACCATTGATGTTTAGATATATAATAATAATAATATAATAATATTCTACCACATTCACACAACACCATCTAGTCCCAAACTAAGCAGAGCTTGTACTATGGGTACTAGACAATGGATAAACATACATATATACTTTTTTTTTGTAAATACATACATATTATACATAGAAACACCCAGACCAAGACAAACATCCATGTTCACGCACACAAATGTTTGACTTGAACGGGAATCGAACCCACGACCTTCGGCGTGGCAGTCACTTACACTACCGCTTCGCTAACCGGTCGTCAAATATGTATAGATATATGTATAGATAGATTACCCAGCAAAAGTTGTTTTCCATATAAATTATTTCTAGGGTAAAAAAATAACTAACTTATTGTAAGTGAGAATGTGGTAAATGAGTGATAGAGGATATTAATTGATCTAAAGATGTTATAAAATTACTAATATGGCTATAAAAAATTAGGGTTAGTGATAAAAGAGTGCAAATTAAGGGTTTTTTTGTATTTTTAATGTCACATCATAAAGAAATCGAAATAAAAATATTACCGAAAGAATAAAAAATACCTATATGTTTCGGTTAGACCACCCTTATGACTTAAGAGGTTTAAAACATAGAGTACGACCGATCCTCAGACCTAAAGAATATACATATAAAATTTAATACAACTCGGTCCAGCCTTTTAGAAGGCGTATTGTGACTAACACTGAATCCATTTTTTTGACTAAATTTTAAGCGCCTGGCGTGGGCCACTGAAATAGGTATTGATGATAAAATAATTAAAATTAAGGCTATTTGTTATGCTCCTGCTACACCTGCGTTTGAACGCGTCAATTAGCGCGTTAATTTAGGCGCTACGTAGATGTGGCCAACGTTTTTACTTTATTAATTTACTAATAGTCAACACAAATTTTTTACGCGTTAACTAACGCGTAGTTTGCCATCGCCGTTAACGCTAACGTAGCATTAATGCCACATCATAGAAACAAATGTCTAAGTAATAAAGAAATTAATGTTTGGGTTGAACCACCCTTACGACTGAAAAATAGATTACGCCAGAATCTCTGACCTTCTGAAAATACGTATAAAACTACATACAAATTGGTCCAGCCGTTTCCGAGGAGTATTGTGACTAATGATATTTTTTCACCGGTATGCGCCTGGGGTGGATATCTCTATGTAGTGATATGATTAAATTACTAATATGGCTGTTTGAAAATAAGTGCTGGTGATAAAAGAGTGAAATTAGGGGTTGTTTGAATTTCTAATGCCACTTCATATAAAAAAGACCAACACAGAAAAGTAAAATGTTGGGGTTAGACCATTTTTGTGACTTCGGGGTATCCAACCGTAAAAATATTTTTTTCCATTTTTGGTATTTTTTTATTTTTTATGATTTGGCAATATATAATACACGCAACTCTTAATTTTCACACTTTTATCACCAACTCCTAATTTTTTATAGCCATAATTAGTAATTTAATCTTATCGCTAGATCAGTAATCAGCGCTATGCGCCTAGCGCCTACCGGTGTCAAAATATCTTTTCACATTGTTAGTCACAATACTTCTCCGGAACGGCTGGACCGATTTGCATGAAATTTTATATACAGTCATATTCGGTAGGTCTAAGAATCGGTTGTAATCTATTTTTCTGACCCCGTCAGTTTCATGTAACCCCCGACAGTTTCATATAACCACAATGAATGGATTTCCGTTATTTATTTGTAATGCAATTATCCCCGCTATTGTCTGGCAGATTGATGTTCGCAGTATATTATCAGTACACAGATAGTTCCTGCTAGCGGTCGAACAAATCACTTTCGCCGTGGAGCCGTCAATTGGCCGCTAAGACCACGCCATACTCGACCGAGGGGATAATGCCCCTACCACTACAAGGAAATTCAAGTATACAAGCATACAAGCATTTAAACAATTACTTAATGGCTCTAAATTGTTGTGAAGCTAAGCACTCCACTTCCACTTAGTGCAGGTAGAGCATTCACCCAGCAGACACGTGACACATCGTTAAATATAAGCTTCAAGCCTTCATCCGTTTTCTGTATGAAATTAGAATTTCCCAACGAATTTTGCAAGTTGGCACAGCGTGAAATTGTATCTGGCTAGCAGCAAGCGTCAAGCTGACGCAGAAATACTTCCTTTGGACAGACGTCATAAGTTCCGAATATTCTACGGCTAAAATGTTACGAAGTAATTTCACAAGTAGTTACGGCGCGGCGTTCTGCTGCTTGCGCTAACAACGTGTGGAGATATTGTACTGCTTACGTGAACATTTCACATCTGTCACCGCTGCAAATGAATGAAAAATATCGAAGTTCAGTTTACATAAATAATACTCACATACGTAGATTTAAGGTTGGGTCTTCCTTTGATTCTGTAACATGTAAAGATATGCGCATACGTAAATACCATGTACAAAGAGCGTCATAGCAGTTAGGCGTGCTGTTAGTTTAGCACAGTTAAGCTTCTCTTGATCCGAGTCTCGTGGAGATGGGTGACCGATTTATGAAGTCTGTTTTCAGCCGAGCCTCAGAGCAAACATTAAGCCTTTAGCCGAGATGCATGCAGTATAATTGCATAGGTCAGTAACTACATAGACATGTACATGTTTGTGTGTATTGTGTATAATAACACGGTCTACATACTGCAATTTGCAGTTTACTTCAGTTTAGTTTCGTACAAGATTGGCCGATTATTAGAACAAGTACGAGTATAGATAGCACCTACAACCGAAAATAATATAGTTTACCTTGTAAGTTTCAGTCTTATTGTCTCTACTACGTATGTCGTTGGTTGACTCAAGGCAGGCCCTCGTCACTGCCTCAAATTCGCGCGATAAATACCTACCATTTCGTGTACCGATATGGGTACAAACGACAGAGGGCCGCCGCACGCCCGGCAGCGTGTACGCATGGCACGTTTCCCGCGCTTTCTTATAGAAATACCGAATCCACGAAGTTACTGTGCAGTGACATAAAACAAATTAAAACATGTTGTTTTTTCATTGCACAAGGACACAATGTTTATGTAGTAAGTATTGGTATAAGATTTGATATAAGTGGGTACTTAGATAAAATTTCAACTACAAATTGACACCATTTGTTTTATTTAGAGCAAAGGTAAGAAAGGAAATACTAGGTATGTATATGTTCGTAAATCGATAACTTAAGTTATTAAAAATAAATATAAATGTTGTTTTTATTAAATAAAATCTACTTAATGTCAGAATCTTATGTACGTACTTACTATGTTGTCTGGTATTGTGCCCGATAAACGGATATAGGCGATAGGCACCTACTACGTACGATTATTATACATTTTATTTCTTTTATAACATATTACTTATTGTTAATTTTATTAAATATGTTAACAATACGTATTTACTAACTGACTCGTGTATATATAGGTAAGTATTTAGCAAATATAAATATGGTTATTTCGCAACATTCGTTTTATTACCAAAATCAGCTTAAGAACAACCCTAGCGCCTTCGTTCGATGACGCGCTTGTACGTACAGTCACACAATCTGCAACTCTTTGCTTGAGTACTTAGGGTATATTTCTCTTCACTGCGAACAACGGCTATTATTATTAAGATTGTGTAGGTGATTATAGCGTAGGTATTTTCGCTTTTGTATGGGAGTGATGTATCTGTTACGAAGTAACTATTTAGTAATCTGTGCTAAGGGCGACTAACCCTTTTTAGACGTACAACACGTCAGCGTACTTCAATCCGTACAGCACTTGCACAGGATTGATAAGTAGGTAAGTATTATCTTTTCCAAAAAGCCCCCTTATTCAAGTTCTAAAACGATAATTAACGATCGCTTTCAATAATATAAGATCCGCACTTATAAAACAAGAGAATTTTCTCTAGGTAAGCAATTAGATCAATACAAATGTTTCATTTTGACGACCGGTTGGCGCAGCGGCAGTGTAAGCGACTGCTACGCCGAAGGTCGCGGGTTCGATTCCCGCTCAAGTCAAACATTTGTGTGCATAAACATGGATGTTTGTCTTGGTCTGGGTGTTTCTATGTATAATATGTATGTATTTACAAAAAAAAAAGAGTATATAAGTATGTTTATCCATTATCTAGTACCCATAACACAAGCTCTGCTTAGCTTGGGACTAGATGGTGATGTGTGTATGTGGTAGAATATTATTATTATTATTTTCCATTTTCATACCGAGTCCAACGTGATGCGACTCCTCTCTATTATTAATAATTTCGCTCCATCGCGCAATAACTACCTTAAGTACGCAGTAACGTTCGGATTACGAGAAGTCAAAGCTGTATTGGAATCAATTATACTTCTCAGAAGGACATTATGTGATGTAGTAGTAAGAAACTCGAAAAAATGGATTAATACTAAGCAAGTTTATATACACTTGATTCGTTGGTCCCATGGTATTTTGCGCTTAGTTTTGAAGACAGGATATTCTAAGGTCTTGGGATACATACAAAAACGAGATAAAATATTTTGGGCACTCCTTCGGATCGAAGTCTAAAAGTGTTCTCCTTGATCAATAATTTATATCTCCATTGCCATATAAACCCTAACCGTTGCTACGAAATATATTGGTGCATTGTTGCGATACAGGTTTTGGTTTTTGAATATAAATTAGTATTTTTTTTATAATCGGAGCCTCAGCCGGCTCAGATGAATAGAGAACAAGAATAATTTATCCTTTCTTAAGCTTCCTCTCCTCACTATATTTTATTCATCTTCTAGAAAAACAAGATATAATGGGTTAAAGAAGAAACAGAAAAATGCTACGTTACGTTACGTTTTCTGTGAGTGGATAGCACAGCTGCAGTCTAGCCGGTTCATTCGTCGTGTAACCATCTAGATAGATATACAGTTTGATAATGTTCCTTGTCTCAATAATTTTCTCATCCAATAATAGTCAAAGTCAAAATCATTTATTCATCTAGGTCACAAGGTGACGCTTATGAACGTCAAAATTTAAAGTACCTACATTACTTAATGCTTCTGTATTTACATTTACTGCCCATTCGCAAAGCAATAGGTAGAACCACGAGAAAGAACGGGCTATAAAACTCGTGGCCACTCTTTTTAATCGCCAGTGTTATGTTACATATTTTGTTTTTGTAAGGAGCTGCAACTGTTTCACATTGTAATTAATTAGGTACTCGTAAATAGTAATTAGGAACATACATTATACTTAAATAATTAATGCAGTTACCAATTTAAGTGCTGTAGTAGCCTTCCAGTGTGAATTTTGAGTAACAGGAGCATCCACTTACGTCTTATAATGTAGGCAACTCGCGATAATGTTCAGAACTATGATGGAAATGTATGCTACAGAAAGTGACGGTAGGTATATAAATACACAAAATTTACAAAATCTTTAGTGTACAGCCCATGATCACGAGTTACCTTCATCTAACACAGCAGCAAATTTTTTTATATAAAATTAATGGAACAACAATGCAAATGTAAATGTAGTAAGTTGAATGACATAATAATACATGAATAGTTATTTAAAGGAACTAGAGATATTATATAAAAAAAACTGAAAAGCAAGGTATCTATTTAAATTCTGATATAGCCTAAGCCTGTCCCCATGGTGACTTATCAGTTAAAAATTCCTTGATAGTGTAATAACCCTTATGTAAAAGAAAGTTCCTAATTGTCCGTTTGTATTTGTACATGGGTAAATTCATTATATCAAGAGGCAATTTGTTGAAAAATCGTATACCAATCGTTGCAAATGAGTTCTGAACTTTATGTAAACGATAGTTAGTTCCCACTAGTTTATGCTTATTTCTTGTGTTCACTTTGTGCAAATCACTATTTTTGCGGTATAGAATAAAGTTTTTCTTAATGTACATTAAGTTAGAATATATATATTGCGATGCAACTGTCAATATATCTACTTCTTTAAATTTATCACATAAAGAAACTCTAGCACCTAACTTATAAATTGCACGTATGGTATAGGCCCTCTTTTGAATAACAAAAATAGTCTGTATATCAGCAGCTGTACCCCATAACATTATACCGTAAGATATTACGCTATGAAAATAACTAAAGAAAACTAGTCAAGCAGTATCTATATCTGTGAATTCCTTAACTTTTCTAACTGCAAACGCTGCAGAACTTAGTTTGACTGCGAGACAGGATATTTGGGCGCCCCCCTGAAGCTTACTATCTAAAGTTAGACCTAAGAATACGGTTGATTCGACTAGTAGAATTGTTTCCTTATTTAAAATTATATTAGTAGGAACACTTTTGACGTTAGGCAAAGAGAATTTAACACATTTCGTTTTGCTAGAATTGAGTACCAAATTATTTGTCGAATACCAATCTAATACTTGTGCAAGAGTGTTATTGAAATTACTAGGGTCGCTCTTGGATCCCTTTTTGAATAATGGTATCACTTTACTGTGTTTCATTAGATCAGGAAAAACCCCTGTATCTACGCATCTGTTGAATATTGCAGCTAAATATGGAGCTAAGCTAGAAATAATGTGTTGAACAAGTTTAACCGAAATGCCCCATAATTCAACCGTTTTTTTACTGTTAAGTGTCTTGAATGCCTTCAGTATGTCATTGGTGTCAATATATTTAAAATTAAAAAGCACATCACACTCATTTACATTGCCCCTAACCAACATTTCTGCTTTGCTTGGACATGAATCTAGACAGCTGGTTGTGTTCACTGGTATGTTTATGAAGAAATTGTTAAATGTCTGAGCAACATCAGTTTTCCTAGTAATAATTTTACCATTAAATTTTAATTCATAATTGTTATCTACCAATATTAGCTCGCCCAGTATCATTGTTAATTAATAATAGTTTAATGACTACAATAATCAACACAATAACAATATGGTTGACGAAAACAAAATCATATAATTAAAATAATATTATTTCATTTGAATTTTAACGATGTATGTCACAATTTATGTCTACATTATTACAAAAGAGTTTTTAGTACATACAATTCACTTTATACACCATAATATTAATAAAAATCTTTATCAACAAAATTACAACGAGATGTAAACATTAACATGATTGACAAGAGATAACGTGTGAACAATGCCATCTCGTATTTTGTAAGCTTTTATATATTGAACTGGTAATATTTTAGTGTTCTTCATTCATTCAATATACTAAAACATATTCGAAAAATACACTATTACATACAAATTACTGAGAACTATTTCATGTATAGTAATAAAACTCTCAGCTTATCTATCTCTTATTTTATAGCTCCTTCAGCATAATAGGTTTAATTTACTCAGGTATGTAGCAAGCACTTAAATCCGTAGTGAATAAAAACAGAAAATCCAAAGAAAAGTCAAAGAACATAAGATACAAAGTGATTTTGTAAGTGGAAACGAAATCTTTCAACGTTGTAATGTGTACATCGCATGACTCCGCTGGCGTTGTGGAGGTGTACCCGAGAAAGGGGTAATGGAACTTATAGACAACGGCACTGACGATATCTAAATGCATTGTGAGTTGAGAAATTGTGTTGAAGGTGATGACTTTTATCCTTATCATTTATTTTTAGTTGGTTAATGACGTGTTTTGGAGCTTTAAGAAGAATTGTAAAGGAATAGGAGAAATAATTTACATGTCGAATTGACATTTAATTTGTTTTACTATGGAAATACAAATTAAAACTTATGATCAGTTTAATGGGAACATATATACAAGGCCATTTATGGAATGAAAGTCTTTTTTACAATTCGAGTCTCAAACAAGTTCGCATCCTGACCGGATTTGAATTAACGTTTAGTAACTCAGACCGTAAACACTATTCAATTCATGAGTGGTGTTTCTATGTAAGTCAGTCAAATGTCATAGCCAGCATGTACATATGTGTATGTGTACTTAATTATGCATACGTTATTATTATCAGATCAGTTAACTAACTTATGCGGGATGAGATTAGGCCGACATAATCGGTGCTGATTCTGTGAAATTTTAACTAGGGTAAAATGGCAATAAATCAAATGAAAGGCGGAGTAATGACTTAATAAACATTTGTCTAGCCTCTGCTTTAAAAAAATAATTTCAGACACGGATTACAGTTTTAATATTTAGTCCTAACTTATAAAATTATCCCCAAACCATAACATACAAAAAAGGCCTACGCTTTTACAATAAGGATTACAACAATAATTCGGTACCTGCCTGTTTCTTCAGCTTTGCGTGCATAGTGTTGCGGTTTGTCCCGCCCTCTAAGGGACTATGCATTTCGTGGTATGTCTTTCCTTCAATTATATGTTACTAGAGGCTGCCAGCAGCTACGTCTGTATTTTTTTTTCAATTTACCCGTTTTGGCCGATCCCGTGGGAATTTCGGGAAATCCCTTCTTAGTGCACCCTTGTGGTCCCCAAGGAACATACATGCCAAATTTCAGCTTCCTGCGCCCAATAGTTTCGGCTGTACCGTGTCTGTCAGTCAGTCAGTAACGCAAGGATTTTATATATTAAGAAGATAACTGTCTGCAATCAAACAGTAGGTATACTTTTGGTTGAAGCTATAAATCAAATATGACCGATCGAATCAATCTGACTGGACAAATAGTGCAGTGATTTAGTCTAAGTGTACTCGCCTCTTCATTACTACTGCGACGAGACTGCAGCCGAGTGCTATCAAGAGAAATCGCTGCATTGCATTGGTTAAAAAAGTATGTGATTATATGGTTTATAGTTGATTGAATCAAGAGTTACTAGGCTCAGCGCCTGGTATCTTCCTGGAACCCATTCCTATATAACCTGTTTCATCAAAAAAGTTCGGTATTGTCGACCCATTTTTATTACAATGGTTTGGGGTGGTCAATTCGAGGGTGGTGGTGGATTCCGCTTTCATCAAATTCTACTGTTTGTTTCTACGTATCTAAACTACAAGGAATATAATTATGTTAATTATAACAGTGATACTGTCTTTGGTTCCGTATTTTTACAAAAATATATGTTATCTATGATTTGGGTGACGATGCATGCAGCATGTGTCGTCATCCAAATCTTCGTACTATAGAAAATATATTGCAGCAGTTTTAATGGTAAATCAAATTCTTTATGATAGCATTGTATAAAATAAAATACATGGCAACAGGCGAGCGGTGAGCTGTCACAAAAAACGGGACCAATATAAATAACCAAAAATATGTTAACATTATAATTAGTAGCAATTTTCTCGTCCCTACAATATTATTTAATATGATTACCACAGACAATAAAAGCTCATGGCACAATTGTCATAATAGTAAATTTCTGAATAAAAAGTGCCTACAAGTTATAGTAAAAATACATATAATAAACATAACCTACGCTTTGTTAGTTGGTTGCACAACTTTGAAGGAGAACAGCTGTTCTTTCAATAATATTTAGCTTTAAACCCTGCTATTACTACTTATTTCAACTTTCTTTTTTACTTTTGATCAACACTTCCTTTTAACTTCTTGTATTTCTCTCTTTTCACTATGATTATGACTCGTAAAGATTTGGCTCGCCAGGAAGAGTCTAAACTCCAACTAGCTTTAAGTGAATTAAAGACCTCTAAGGAGTTGTGTAACAAACTGATAGAGGAAAGAGAAGATAATGAGAAAGAAATGTTGAACTTATTGGAAAAAAATAAGAACTTAAAATGTGAAATAGCTCAGCTACATACTCAATTCTCTGATGCCATGAGTGCTCGGGATGGACTCCAGCTCATTGTGGACGGGTTTGCCGAGTGTAGCTCACAGTATGAACTAGCACTTGACCGTATTCAGTTTTTAGACAAACAGTTACATGAGGCAAATAGTAGAATAAGACATCTAGAATTCACCCAAGAACAGATCACTACCTCGGCAAATCAAAGTCTGTTTGATGAGCTGGTGGTTCATGCTCCAAGCATGATTACTGACATAAATAATTCTAAAGTATCATTTCCAAATAGTCTCTCAGTGTGCAAAGAATCAAATAATTCACTAAAATTGATTAAAGGTAGTAGGAATAGAATTAAGAAATATGTCAAAATAAATAAATTCATAAAAAAGACCCAAAAATTTGTTCACAGGCAAAAGGTTTTCATAAAAAATGTTAAGCTCAATAGGGAAAGATTATTTGCTCTTGAAAAAATAAGAAATTACTCACTGAAATATCACCAAAATAATTTTTTTGGCAAACACATATCGTGGCGGATTAGTGATGAATCACTGTATGCCTGGGTTAAATTCTATAGCCATTTTAGATAAAATTATCAGTTGTAATTTTTACCAGGATACAACTTTACTGATTCTACTTGGTAAAAGAGGCTCTTTAAATAAAAAAACTATTATATTTTTATTACAGTAAATTAAGTGAATTAAATTTAATTAAAATTATTATGCTAACTTTACCCTTTAGTAAATCGTTGCCACAGAAAGAAAATAATATTAGACATAATCTTAATACAAACCTTTGTACATGGTCTTATAACAATAATCAATTCCATGTATTTGGCTCTAACAATTATGTTAGTAAAAGTTTATATTTGACGCAAGATACTTGCTATCTGAATCCCTTTTCTAAAAGACAACTAGCAGCTTCGCTAGCATATTGTATTAATATTTCAGCCAAGAATTTGGCTTATAAACCCGTTGCTCCTATACAGCAACTAAATGACATTCATAATAATTCAGCCAATATTTTGGCTACACAACTTGACATGTCAAATAATTTAAATTAAATAGTACGACAATAGAGACTAACTCTTGCAATGATACTTTACTTAATAATAAACCAGAAAGTACAAATAAGACAAATTCAAATAATTATTATAAGTCTGGGAATTCACGAGTTATAAAACTAGTTCATCAAAATATTCAAGGGATGTTGAATAAAGATTTAGAAATTGAATTGTTCATGAACGGTGAATACATTGACATTTTGTGTATAACAGAACATTGGTTTAAAGATTACCAGTTCATGTGCAACTTCAATAACCACTTAGTTGGTAGTTCGTTCAGCAGACAAAATGCAACACATGGTGGATCGTTGATTTTAGTTACTAAACAATTTAAATTTAAGAATCGTATTGACATTGTGAATTTTTCTGTTGAACGGACAGTTGAAATAGCCTTTGTGGAGTTGAAGCAACTGGTTGTATTGAGTGTGTATAGACCACCATCTTCCATCTATGATAATTTTGAAACTATTATGGATGATGTACTACGGAAGCTAAGTCAACATAATAAATCAGTACTTGTGTGTGGTGATTTTAATATTAACTTACTAGAACAGTCTTTGAATAGCCAAAAAATTAAAAATTTGTTCAAATCATATAATCTAGATTGCTTGTTTTTGGCACCCACCAGGATAACTTCTACCACCTCTACTTGTATAGATAATATATTTACAGATATATTACCAATGAGTAAACAAATAATTAACAAATTAACATCTGATCATTGTGGACAGTCAATAGCATTCGCTACGCAGTCTAAAAAAGTAGGTAGTAAAGAATTGACTGTGGTGCCAAAAACTTTGCGTCGTCTCGAGGGACTTAAAGATAAACTCACAAACACACTACCATATTTGTGCTATAATGAAAATCCTAATGAGTTGTACAATTCTTTCTTTAACATGTACTGTAATATTTTCAACTCTATCTTTATCCCTAAGAAGATCTCAGTTGTTGGTACTACAACCTTCAGTGAATGGGCAACCACTGGTATTTATAAAAGTAGAAATATAGGCTTTACGAGTTGTATGAACAGAAAGTTATTAAGAAAAATGATGAACAATTTTGTAAATATGTAAGAAATTATTCTAATTTATTCAAAAAGATTTGTCGAGAAGCTAAGACTCTTTATTTAAAATCTAAAATTAAAAATAGTGAAAATAAAATAAAAGCAACATGGGACATTATTAACAATGAGAGTGGAAGAATCAAAAATAAAAGTAATGACTACATTCTTCACTTTGATAACAAGGTATTCAAATCAGATTTTGAGGTTGCCACAGCATTCGAAAATTTCTTTACAGACATTCCAGTCTCCATTACAAAGTCCCTGAACTCGTCTCCTAATGATGCCGAATTTCTATTAAAACAAAATGTCAAAATGTGTACTATTGGATTTAGTTTTACTTATATTACCGAAAGAGATATTGTTAAAACTTTTAGTACACTTAATTTTAGGAAAACAAGTGATTTTTGGGGTAATTCTGTTGTGATTACGAAATCCATAATCAATTCAGTAGCACCTGAACTTGCAATAATTTTCAATAGATGCATTGACTGTGGTGTGTTTCCTGATCTAATGAAAATTAGTAAAATAATTCAATTATTTAAATCAGGTAGCACATCTGACTCCACTAATTATCGACCAATATCTGTGCTACCCACTTTTAGTAAAATTTTTGAAAAGCTTATTCTTGACCAGCTCAAAATTCATTTTAATAATAATAAACTGCTTCATAGTAAACAATTTGGTTTTACTAGGGGTCGCTCAACAACCGATGCTGGTGTTGAGCTTTTAAATAGTATTTTCGATACTTGGGAGGAGTCGCATGATGCTCTAGAAGTTTTTTGCGACTTATCTAAGGCATTTGATTGTGTTTGTCATGAAACATTGATCAGGAAATTACATCACTATGGAGTTAAGAACACTGCTTTAGATCTTTTAATTTCGTATTTAAGTAACAGGATACAGAGAGTAGATGTTAATGGAAAACGTTCTATGGGTTCAGTGGTCACAATGGGAGTGTCGCAAGGTTCAATTCTTGGTCCATTCCTTTTTCTTATATATATATTAATGATCTGCCATATATTATGAAAAACAATGAAGAGATAGTGTTATTTGCTGATGATACATCACTTATATTTAAGCTAAGATGACAACACTCAACTAATGACGATATAAATGACGCTCTCTCTAAAGTAGTTAATTGGTTTAGTGCTAATAATTTACTTTTAAACGAAAGAAAAACAAAATATATTAGATTTTCCACACCTAATGTAAAACAAGTTGAAACCAATATACGGATGAATGGAGAAGAGTTGGATCTTATAGATAACACCGTTTTCTTAGTCATAACTTTAGATTCTAAGTTACAGTGGGACCAACATATAAGTAAGTTGTCGAATAGACTTAGCTCTGCAGCGTACGCGGTTTATAAGATTCGTCAGTTAGCTGATATAGATACAGCCAGATTAGTATATTTCAGTTATTTTCACAGTATAATGTCATACGGCATTTTATTATGGGGCAATGCAGCTCACATTCAAACAGTGTTTGTACAGCAGAAGCGAGCTATTCGTGCAATTTACAGTCTTGGATCAAGGCATTCTCTAAGGGAAAAATTTAAGGAAATTAAAATAATGACTGTCGCATCTCAATATATTTATGAAAACTTGATTTACGTCAGGAAAAATATAAATATGTTTTCGAATAGAAGTGACATGCATAGTATAAATACACGAAATAAAAATTAACGTGTGCTAACTTTAACTAGACTGCAAAAAATTAGTAACTCGTATAAGTGTCAAAGTATACGCTTCTACAACAAAATTCCAGGCAATATTCAGGCATTAAGTTTAAATAAATTCAAAGTATTTGTTAAGCAGAGCTTGTGTTCCAAAGCGTACTACTCAGTAAAGGATTACTTAGAAGACAAGAATGCCTGGGGTTGAGTTTCTCCAATTTGCACTCAGGCTAAAATGTCATATAAATAGTATTATATTATTAATATTTGACATTTGTAATTTATCTTTTTTGTTATTATTTATATTCTGACATTCTAAAATGACATCAGATTATTTTTATTTACTTTAATAGTAATTATTGTATTATGTTTTTGACATTTCCAAATTGACATTCAATTATTTGATTTATGTCTTGACATTTCCAAAATCATAAGTGACATTTAATAATTTTATTTACATTTGTAATTAATTTCTTTTTTTTTGACATTTTCAAATTGACATTAAATTATAATTATTTGTTTAGTGAAATTTTAATTAGATGACATTTTATTGTATATTTTTTTTTTTTTAATATTATTGTTTACAACATGTACTCTGAACCTTTTGATAAAATGTAAAGAGCAAGTACAATGCGGGAATCAGTAAACTTTTCAACTAATATTAGTGGCAACCTGTCTGGTGGCTTAGGCTGGCATGCTTATGCATACACCTACTGATGGCGTGGAGGCATAATGATTCAGGTCGTGCTGGCTCCCACAATCAAGGTTGAGCCGTACGATGGCTGTTGAATGCGGGCCATCAGCGGGCTGAGTCAGTTATAAGCGTCAGATGATATCCTGCATTGTACTCGCATCTAAACCTATTATGTCTGGACTTCAAAAGAATATAAACGAAGAAAAGAAATATTGGTTCGGCGTAACACCGAAACCGTAGGGTTCTAGGCGACTTGGAGAAGGAAATGGACTGTATACAAAGGATAGCGGGTTTTAGTCGCTTAGGATTGGATAAAGGAAGAGGATGTGGAAAAGGATTGGAATGGGAGAGATGATTGTGAGTGGGTATAGGATATTCCAAGGATGGGGGGCACTTACCTTGTACGGCAATCTTCTTCGTCTCAGAAGGGCAGTCTCCTGGTGGTTTCGGGATAAAGCTGCTTGATCCACTCCACTACACAAATCACTTCCACTTGCGAGCGGTTTTGTATAAGCGGTAATAATTATAGCGGGAGCGGCGCGGTGCGATACGATATGGCGGACGCGTATTTAGCGAATCGAATGTTCTCGAAAGTTCTGGACTGTCTCTCGCGTCGACGATCGCCGCGACCAATCCGCGAAAGGCGTGCCCCTTCTTGGGAATGGGATAGAGAGGGATAGAAACAAAAGGCATCGCTCGCATTGGCCAAGCAGCGACCAACCATTGACGTTGATGGGATTAGTTTCGATGGAAAGGTGGATGGCGCTACCATATCCCCCCGGCCCTAAAGCGTTGCCTTTAAAAGAAATAGAATTGAACTTAGCTATGTTGGGTGTACTACCGCACAACCCATCAATAGGCTAAGACAGCGATATGACAATAAAATTAATCTAAATTTACTTTAGCGAAAACTACAAACGCAATAACAGCGAAAAATACTAACTAAATACTTAAACTAAGAGGTAGATCCAGCTTCAGGCTAGATCTCACTGAGTTGGAAGCGGACAGAGACGTACAACAGGGCGCACGTAGCTCCCCTTAGCGGTTTTCACGGTAACAACGCGGGTTGTACCGTCCTTGGAAGTATGCAATTTCTCTACGATGGCTAACGGCCATGAGAGTGGCGGAGCATTATCATGTATTATGACGACTAACGTACCCTCCTGTATAGGGGATGCAGGACTATTCCACTTGGATCTAGCCTGAAGCTGGTGAAGATATTCCGCATGCCAGCGCCGCCAGAACGACTGCACGAGTTTATCCAGCAGAGTATGTCTCTGGAGCAAGCTTGAAGAGTCTGCTTCAGGAGCCGGAAATGACGATAATGGCACTGTGTTCAGAAAATGTGCAGGGCTTAACGCGGATGGTTCTGCAGGGTCACTACTCAATGCCGTGAGCGGACGCGAGTTGATAAGTGCCTCGACTTGTGCAAGGACAGTTAAAAGCTCTTCGTAAGAGAGGATCTGTTGACCTATAACCTTGAAGAGATGCGTTTTAATTACTTTGACCATGCTTTCCCAACATCCACCGAAATGCGGTGATACTGGTGGAATAAACTTCCAGTCAATACGATTTATGGAAAGTTCTTCCTGAAGACGAGTACGATATTCTTCCCTGAGAAACTTATAAAGGTCGCGTAAATAAGAGCTTGCGCCCACAAAACAAGTGCCGTTATCCGTGTACAAACACTGTATAGGGCCGCGCCGTGAGAGAAATCGTTTAAGGGCTGCCAGGAATGACACCGTGCTTAAATCTGTCGCAACTTCAATATGCGTAGCGCGCGTCGTTAAGCATGTAAAAATACATAGCCAGACTTTACGGCTTTAACACCTCGACCACGCACTGGCGTATACTGCAGTGGTCCTGCGTAATCACAACCGGTATGTGTAAACGCTTTATCAACTTGATTGACGCGCTGGCTAGGAAGATCTGCCATGGGAGGGAAAGTCGGACGCGGACAAAATTTGAAACAGACGTTACATTTATGTATTCTGTGACGAATTATTCGTCGAGCGGCTAAAACCCAATATTTATGCCTAAGTAAGGACATAAGCAACTCCGGACCAGCATGGAGATGCTTCTTGTGATAAAAATCAACAAGAAGGTCGACAACATGATCATGACGCGGTAGAATGCAAGGATGCTTGTAGTTATAAGGTTCATCCGAATTTGACAGACGACCCCAACGCGTATAACGCCGTGTTCATCGAGAAACGGCTTGAGTCTAAGGATAGCGGGAGAACAAGGTACATTGTCCTTCAAATTTTGAATGTCGTTACTAAAATGAACAGCCTGTACAGCTCGTAGTAACTTACATTCTGCGAATTTGATATCAGTACTTGATACAAAAGTCTCATTAGGTAGGTGCTTAAGAAACCTATAGACATAAACGATGGCGCGGAGTAACTTAGACCACGAAGACATGCGTAGTGCGAGTGCATAGATGGGAGACTCCGCAACCTCAGCAATCACGGGATAAGAAACAGACTTCCGTTCGGGTACATCTTCGTCTTCTGCACTGTGGTTGCAAGGGTTGCATGGGCCATTCTGACGGATCATGGGAGATCCAAGAAGGTCCACGATGCCACAATGAATTATGCAGAAGATTAAGTGGAGTGACACCACGAGACAAGCAATCTGCGGGGTTCTCAATACCCGCGACGTGATTGAAACAAGTAGCAGGAACCAGTTCAATCAATTTGCTAACGCGGTTGGCGACAAAAGTCTGCCATCGATGAGGAGAAGAATGAATCCAAGCGAGCACTACTTTGGAGTCGGAAAATGCGTATATTTTATTAATGGGGTAGTGGGGCAAAACTGTGTCTTGAACCTTGTGGAGCAACTGAGACTGCAGAAGGGCCGCGCACAACTCCAGTCTCGCAACCGAAATGGTTTTAACAGGCGAGACCTTAGACTTGGCACAAACTAACTGCACCGAGTAGTTAGAACCAATGCGGACTTGCAGATATACGACTCCGCCGTAAGCACGCTCGCTGGCGTCAGCGAAACCTATTAAGTTGATGGTACATCCATCTACCAACCCAAGATGACGCGGAATAGTAACTTAATTGAGCGCGGTAAGCTCAATACAAAACTGGCCCCAAGCGGCGACAATATGGTCAGGGGGTGTTTCATCCCACTCACACTTTGATAGCCAAAGCTCTTTGATCAAGAGCTTGGCGTACAAAATTGTAGGAGCCACAAAACCCATTATGTCCCATAGTCGAGCCACTGTGGACAGCATAGTGCGTTTGGTGCACTTATCATCTGGTGGTGAGACGTCAAACCGAAAACTATGGCAGGATTTGTCCCAGCGTAAACCGAGAACCTTATGCCAGGCCCCCGTCACTGGCTCAAATTTGCGCGATAAATACCTACCATTTCGTGTATCCATATGGATACAAACGACAGAGGGCCGCCGCACGCCCGGCAGCGTGTACGCACGGCACGTTTCCCGCGCTTTCTTATAGAAATGCCGAAACCACGAATTTATTGTGCAGTGGACGGGTGTTAAACGCACAAAACAAATGAAAACTTGTAGTTTTTTCATTGCCGAAGGACAAACAATGATTTATGTAGTAAGTTATGGTATAAGATTTGATATAAGTGGGTACTTATATAAAATTTCGTCTGAAAATTAACACCGTTTATTTTATTTAGAGCGAAGGTAAGAAAAGAAATACTACTTATGTATGTAAATGTTCGTAAATTGATAAGTTTAGGTTATTACTAGAAAGAAATATAAATGTTGTTTTTATTAAATAAAATCTACTTAATGTCAGAATCTTATGTACGTACTTACTGTATTAACTGGTATTGTGCCCGATAAATGGAAATAGGCAATATTACGTACGATTATTATACATTTCTTTTTATAACTTATTGCATACTTATTGTTAATTTTATTAAATATGTTAACAATATGTATTTACTAACTGACTCGTGTATATATAGGTAAGTATTTAGCACATAAAAATATGGTTATTTCGCAACATTCGTTTTATTACCAAAATCATCATAAGAACAACCCTAGCGCCTTCGTTCGATGACGCGCTTGTACGTACAGTCACACAATCTGCAACTCTTTGCGTGAGTACTTAGGGTACATTTCTCCTCACTGCGAACAACGGCTATTATTATTAAGATTTTGTAGGTTATTATAGCGTAGGTATTTTCGATTTTGAATGGGAGTGATGTATCTATTACGAAGTAACTATTTAGTAATCTGTGCTTATGCGGTACAGACTTCTCAAACTCAATGTCTGGAGAAGCCTTATGAGAATCTGGTATACGTGCGAGAACCTCCTTAGAGTTGCTTGTCCATTTGACAAGATCAAACTGGCCTCGCTTGAAAAGCTGAATAAGCTCTTCACAAAGCGAAATTGCTAGCGGAGCGGATATGACACTACAGGCCACAGAATGGCAACGCCACAACGTATCTGCCACTGTCGTCACGAACAGTGGTAGCGCGGAAATGTTTTTCACACTCGAGATCTTTACGGCGCATCGAGGGCGGTGCGGTAACCTCTTCCAGCTCCCAAAATCGCTTGAGAAGAGAATCAATATTGTTTTCTTGAAGAACAGAATAACAGCAAGACGTAACGTATTGAGAAGTATGTAATGTAGGTACGGTACCCATAATCACATACCCAAATACCGTCTCAATAGCGGGCGGTAAGTTATTTTGCTCACTACGTACCACTTTAGTTAGTAGCAAATGCGGGAATATTGCGGCTCCGATCAAAACATCAATGTCTGCCGGATTCGCAAACTCCGAGTCTGCCAGCGGCAATGACTCGAGGTGTGTGAGAAGCGATACGTCCACATTAGCGTTTGGCAATGTGTCCGTAATACGCTCCACGATAAGCGAAGAAATGTTAAAATTAATGTCCCTATCAACACGCGAATGTATTTTAATATCTACGGAACCCTTGTAATGTTTTTCTGAACCGCCGATCCCTCGGACTATTGAGTTCGTATTTTTAAAGTTATTCCATAATCCGAGGCGTTTAAAGCATTCCGATGTTATTAGATTGGTCTGAGACGCGCTATCTAGCAGACAACGTACCATGTGCGGCGACCCATTAACATCATATACGATAACTTGCGCTGTCGCTAAAAGAACAGTCTTAGACGCCATACATCGCGGCTCAGCACTGCTCTGCTACAAGCGCGCGAAGGCCGTCCGCGCGTGCGTGCCGCCCGCGCAATGGATGTCGTACACAACGATATCTCATTCTGAATCGTCGGGGGCGCAGTTATCGCAGCCTGCACCTGCGACGTAAGTGTGTCAAGGTTAGCGACTTGGCTTGACAACGGGTTACCTTTATTGAAGTGAAGCAGAGAATGATGTTTTTGATTGCATAAGCGACACTTTGTCTTACTAGAACAATTACTTGTTTTATGTTTTATGCTTAAGCAATTAATGCAAGCTTTGTTATCTTTTACGCACTTGAAACGAGCATTTGGATTTAGACCATTGAAGGCGGGACACTTATAGAAATTGTCGTGCACTATATTACTGCACAGACACTTCTGTGAATTATTACTATTAGATTCCGAGCATGTTACGTAAGATTGTGGATTAGGGACCGAGTTATTATTACTATTTCGCGATTTATTCAACCTTTGTTTGTTGCTGTTAGTGTTAGACGGGCCAGGTGAACTAGACTGTGTATTATGAAATATTCGACACTGATCTTTGATGAACGAAATAAAACTACCTAGTGTAGGTATTTTATTATTGCGTTCCGTCATCTCGAATGCGCGAATTGTATCAGTGTCAAACTTTTTTAAAGCGAGTTGAAGCAACATAAAGTCGGAAAGATCTTCTAATTTTAAGTTCCTAAGAGAATTAACCGCGGTAACGAAGTTATCAATAAACAGCTGGAAATTCGAGACAGATGCGGCACCGGACAGTTTAAGATTTAAAGCTTGGTCAAAGTAGGTAGACGCTAGGACGCGCGTGTCTTGATATCTGTCAAATAGTGACTGAAATATGACCTGATAATTCTCAGCACTGGGTGTGACACCTGCAAATACGGACTGGGCCTTCGGTGACAGTTTACCTATTAAATAGTACAACCTGTCAGCATCTGTCAGAGAACCATTATCGTGCACTGTAGACTTAAAACTCGCATAGAATAACGGCCAATTTCGTATATCTCCGTCAAACGACATAATCTCGATTGACGGTAATCTCGGTTTGCGGGCAACGGGCTCTGCTGAACATTTACCCTCCAATTGCGATTTGTACGCTTAATAATACAATAAAGATCTTCGAATGAGGTGTACGCCTGATAGTTCGGTTTTTCATCAGGATTGATAGAAAGTAATCTTGCGTTATAATCGTCTAACAACTTATGAAAATCTGTTCGAATACTATCTACTGTCATACAATAACTGAGAAATGCTTTGCTATTACTGGCAGAAAAAGAGGCAGTTTTTGAACGCTCGTATATGTTTTGAATGCGCTAAAATAAAATATTGCGTTTTGCTTCTAAATTGTCATCTCTTTGTCTTCCGACACGCGTGACTTCTTTTGTTGTGACATGCTTACGTAAGTATAAGCTAATGAGACCGAAACAAAATAAGAATATCTAATGTACCTATTATTTTACCTAAGTAGGCTAAGTAGGCAACACTTTAGAGCTGTGGAATTAAAAGTTGCTCGAAATATGAGATTTACAAGACAACTATGATAGTTCCAGAAATAATAATTGAGTAAGTAGGTAGCTACATAAAAGTTTACCTACTGATGCGGGCGGAAACAACCATGTGACGGTTATGTGAATATATTAGGAGTATAGCTGGGTGCTAAATATAATGAAATGACAAAAAAGCAATGACTCTGAGTTTGTTTCGGCCTTTCTTCTCAAGAAGTCATTTAGCTAGGAAAAGCCGGCATCATCTAGAATAGGGTTTTGACAAGTGTAAGTGTTGTAAACAACCAAAATGCAGAAATAAATATGTCTTTATGTCTTCATGTCTTTATAAATACGAAAATGCATCTTAGGTTGTATACCATATGCCCAAAACAGCACAGTAACAATAAAATCTAATCTAAAACAATACATTATGTAAAACAAGTTGAAAACTTACCTCAACAGTGAAATGCAATTGTAGAGTTATTTCGAACAGGGAACCATGTGGACTGTAGGACATAAACATAATTTGTATGAGCCTCGCGTTAGCAGTAGATTGAATATTCGAGAATTGTAGTCAGACAGTGACTAATATTGTCATCGTTGCTAGTCTATAAATTTGAAAGTCATTCATCAATGAAGAGTCGTATTTCATACTTTGTAGTTACTTACTTAAGTAGTTTCTAAAGTTAGGTACTTTTACCTACTAAAGTAAGGTACTTTTACCTACTAAAGTAAGGTACTTTTGCTACTAAGTCTTGTCCGTAGCAAACAATAAGTAACGCCTACGGTATCAGTTAATAAAAGAGATTTAATCAACAACTGTTTATATTTTACGCCTTAAGCATATTCTCGGCAATCTCTATTATCGGCAAACCTGACATGTGAAACGGAGTGCGGCCCAGACAGGTAACTAATATCACAAGATGTTTTTAAGTACTTCCAATTTCTATTTTCATTACATGTCGTCATAATCTTGGTGGTGTATAATTTGTATATTGATGAACCGCAGTTGTATTAATTGAAGCCTAAAGTAAACTTAAACAACTACAATAAAGACCAATAGTTATGGTCAATGAAGCACTCATTATTAACACCAGACTTGAAGATCTTTGGATAAGTATTTTGAACGCCTTTCGATACATTGATTTGAATTAAATTTATTAACATTTTGTCTCAAGAAAAGCGCTGTAATGTATTTGTGTCATGCTCTTGGACTTGCATACCGCCCAAGCAGTAGGATCTCGTAATACTGGCAGCGCTATGAACGTTTGGCGCAAATGGACCGATTCGTTGTTCAAATGTTAACCACATAGGTAGCTATGGAGGAATATTGGCTTAAAGATAGACAGTGATATGGCTCGCGAAATTTAGTACTGCTAAAGATGAGTGTTGTGTTCTGATCATCTACCTCATTAATGTGATAAGATGATACCTTATCAGGCTGTGTTATATTTTGCATAGCTTTTGCGTTGACAGCATTCTATACGGCTAGTGCAAGCGAATCAATTTATAAAAATGCCTCCTATGAGTTGCAAAAGGTAGACAGAGTTCGTCCTATACTGCGAGTGAAGCCAAAAAAGAAAGTCCTCAAGTAAATACACACTCATACCTCCCATCAAGTAAAATACGACTCACTGTAAATTAAAGGTGAAGCTACTTTTTATACTTTTCATTCCATCTTTTGTTAGGAAAGACTTTCTATGAAGTTTTGGCGCGCCATTCCTTGTTGATGCTTGTATTTAGTGGGGATCTTCCATTTTGGTTACACTCTATACCTACCTACTTATTTTATACCTATGGAATGAAGGTAAAATATGATGATTGACCAATCGTCCTGTACCCGCCGTTTTTACTTGGTGGGACTTGTACTTTGGTAGGAAGATAGAGCATTCTGTATGATATTTATTAGATCAAAATTAGCTCCGTGGCAAATAGTAGTGGCAATCTCTGAGTTATTTTGGCTATATTGTATTCCAAGACAGTTTAACTTTCCTCGAAAGTTCACGTCTGTCAGAACTTAGTGTACAGAACCTGACTACACAGGTGAAACAGTAACGGACCAGTCAACTTTAGTTAGCTGCAATTATTTGGTTGCATCTCATAGCTAATAGTTTATCAATGTGGATTTTTGCATCTAAGACTTTTGCCTTGGAGCTATTTCTAAGTATTAATCTGGTTGTTTGTTTTTGTTTTGCGTGTGAGTGTGTGGCCAACACTAGTATCGGAATTTTCAGGCCACGCGAAGCATTCCGACATGACCTAACGATTCTATCCTGAGACAAGAACCGGGACCGACAGCTTTACGTGCCCTCCGAAGCACAGTAGCGCTCAATTGTAAATAAATCCCTGGTATTTTTTTTTTGACTGGAGGTCGCTTTGTCGCCTAAGCAACGCAATCCAAAGAGATAGAGGAAAACGATGGGTTTCAGGATATTTGGGAGTAGTGACTTGCAGTACATTCTGCTATAGTTTCTTAGGACAGCCAGTATAGACAGCTTTATATGCTCATGCAGGAATGTGCCATTTTATAATAGGCCACCCATCCATAAACTATACGATGACACACAAGCTTAACCTTACGAACCGATCATTTATCAACAAACCTTAACGACCTACTACGGCTAAATCAAATAGAATCAGTTATCATAATTATCTACATTATAGCTTAAACTGCAATATCATCAGCAGAGTTCTTTGTAAAAATAATTTCCTTCAACCAATAAATATTTTATTTAGCATGCTTAATCTTACTCCAATTAGTACTCAATTTGCATTTTTTAACTTGTTAAGCGTTAAATAAATCACATTGGGATCGGTTAGGACACTAATTAACTGGAGCGTCCCGGGAGCCGCAGTTACAGATGGACAGACAAACCAATTACAACGTGTGATTAGTCTAACCAGTCCATATGGTGCCATCGTAACGTGTGAATGAAAAAAACTGCCACCGTCCAAAATAACAAAAACGTTGTCAGTTTACTCTCGTAATGAGTTTTATTTTAGACAAACGCTCAAGCCTTTAAGGTAAAGACTGCTGGCGTGGAACTATCGTCGGTTTTGTAAAGACTGGACACAGATATATAAATAGCAAACAGCTTAAGTCTGTACTTGTTGCTTAATTAATTTTTTAGACAACAGCCAGCAAGATTCTCCACTTGATATAATTTTCCACATAACTTAACATAGAATTCAATTAATTTAACATAGAATTCAACCTATACATCTCACTTCACAAATCAATTGAAAAATAAGCATTGTCAATTACTTAAGGTAAAACTGCCTAACATGCGGAAACATGTGGAACATAAACCATATTTAATTGAGGTCTTACTGCTTTGGTTAGAAATGGTAGCCTCTATGTAAACTTTATTTACCTATATTTTTTTTATACAAGAATGGTAATTTATAATTAAATTAAACTGATGCCTCTATTGCGTATGTGACTATAACTCAAGACTAAGTTGATATTGTTTCATGTGTCAAGAAAAAGCAATAGAGGCTCATAGCCTCGTTGAACGCATGCCAGAACATGGAAGAGTCGAAATAGCATCTGGTTCGACCATATGGACGAAAACCAGTTAGGCGTCCCGAGTACTTATGGAGTGATATGGTGGAGTTGGAACTACATGAACTTGGCTGACCAGAAATCTTGCAAGGCCGAGCCTCATGGAAATTCCTTGTTTCAGAAGCCAAGACTCCCTATAAGTCACTGAGCTAAAGCAAGAAGTAAGAAAAGGAAGTAAGTGAGTGCCAATAGCCCCACTCTAAATATATATACCATACGCAAGGAGATTGACGTCAGATGAGTTACAACGAAATGCTTATTGCAGACCACCATCATGTTTCACTTCATCCTAGAAAGAGCAGTCGAGGAGATATACTCGTAATAGACGCATTTGCGCTTCTATTATTTCCCCTCGACTGCCCTTTCTATTCAACGATGATTGACGTTTGCTTCTTTCTTAAGGTTCAGATGGAATGTCTCGCTCAAATAAAACATTGTGCACATGAACATAAATGTTTTTCTTGGTCTGGGTGTTTCTATGTATAATACCGACAGTACATACTTTGCTTAGTTTGAGACTAGATGGTAATGTATGTATTTGGTAGAATAAACGAGAGAGCACAATCTTAGGAAACAGTTTGTCTAATTCGTAATATCGCAAGAATCGTAACTATATATATCGTAACTATAGATCCCGCTTTTATTTTACAGAAAATGTCATTGTTACGCAGAAGCACAACATGACTTTAACCCAAAACATACCAATATATAGAAAAACGTTCAACCTTTCACACCTGACCGATGATCCGTTTGCGTCTTTAGATGCCCTATGACCCCATGGATAAGTAGGTATTTCGAGCATTGCACGCGCGCGCTTTTAATAGCGGTTTAAAAATGTGAAATCTTAAAAAAAAATCGTTTCCCAGGTATTATTTTTGGTTAGTATGACTTGGCATGATGTCCACAACGAGTAGACTTCGGCTTGGTGATGGGTCTTGTGACACTCTGTATACATAAATAATATATTAGTCAGTGAATCCAGTCATATTAGTATATATATAGTGGGTGCATAGGGTTCCCGCCAAGAACTTAGGGTCCCAAGCCAACCACACCTGCAAGTGGTGCACCTGCCGATCAACGGACGAGGCTCTGGCAAACAAAATGTCCCAATAAGCGGCAATAGGCTCGCCACCTATTACGTGGGATCAAAACACTGGCGAAAAGTGGGCGTTTAATATGCCTCTGCCTACCCCTTCGGGGAAACAGGCGTGAGTCTATGTATGTATGTATGTATGAATCCAGTCAGTCTGTGATTATCCTGCCATTTTACTCCTTACAAACTTTCGAGCCTTTAACTTGAAAGTGAGCCGATTGTTTGCCATCCTGATTTCGAGAGGGAGCGCATTCCATAATAAGACAGATTGGACGAAGAAGGAAGAGTTGACGAATCCAGAACTATGTGAAGGACACAAAAGTAGACGATTATTAGATGACCGCAGGTTTTTGTCGTGATTTGAGCATAAATATTGTAGATAAGGACTTAGGTAAGAAGAAGGAGATGGAGAGTTAAGAAAAGAGAAAAGAGTAGTGAGAACACGCAAACTACGGCGTTGCCGAATATTTAGCCATTTGAGTTGGGAGCGGTATTCAGAGACATGGTCGTATTTTCGAAGGTTGTAAACAAATCGAATGCAGTTATTGAGAAGCCGGTCTAGTTTATTGAGAAGGTCTGCATTCAGGTCAAAATAGCACACATCACCATAGTCGATAATAGGGAAGATTAAAGTCTGCATGAGCATTACCTTAGTGCTAAGAGGGAGGAAGTTCTTCAAGCGTTACAAAGAACGTAAGCATCCTGTCACTCTTTGACTAATAGATGTAACTTGAGCCCGCCAGTTCAGGTGACTATCCATGTGTAAGCCCAGATTTTTAACAACTGGACTGAATAGTATTGCTATCTAGTTATACATGACTGACGGAAGCGTTGAAAAATCAATTTTGTTGATGATGCGTTGGCTACCAATGATGATTGCCTGGCATTTAGCGGGGTTCACAGCAACACCAAATCGTTGTGACCAATCATGTATTATATTATCATGTAATATACAGTGCTTGATTTACCCCATCGATAGCGGAGGCAATGTTGTCCACTCCTGCCTGTGTATATAGCTGCAAGTCGTCAGCATACAAGTGATACGCACACCGGACATCTACTGTGAAATCGTTGTATATCGAACATAATAATTTTGTTTTTGTGCATAAATATGTCTAAAAACCAGATTAATCAGTGCTTCAGGCTGTGTGTTTCATTAACGTATGTATGTTGCCATCCATGTCCGGTACTTTCTCAGCGACACAGTATCGATATTGGCTACCAGAGAATATTTTGTTACATGTAGTTTAATACGAGGGTCGTCTTTCACTTTGCCATTTTCGCCCGCATTTGCATTATGGAATAAACTAATCTGGCAAAAGATTTAAACTAACTAAAGTACCTTACTACAAAAATGTATTATTTTCCTCTAACCGGCTCTATATCGATATCGATTATATTCTGGAGTACAAACCAAATGGCAGCCATTTTATTTGCCCAACGTTTCATAGGTATGCCTGCTAATTTCGTAGGTATGCACGCGAAATTCGTAGGTATTGGACATACCATACCCATGTCATTCCCAGATCGGTGATTTTGACTGACGCGTTGTAGAGTAAGATTCCAGGGCCGCCAGACCTTACTTATTTTTTCAGAAACGAAATGTGTAGGATAATGTAGTGTCAGTATGTGCTATGAGTGTGCGCATACTTGCTAGCTTGAATCGTGGGCCAATTTTTAGCTATGAGGTGCTAAAGATCCACGGCAACAATTTCCATACATACCATTTTCACTGTAACTGTAACCCCTTCTATATCATTTGTATAATTTTTGTTAAAAACCGTAACCAAACCGTATCATCGTCTTTTATTTTTGAACCTCTATACCTATTTAGGAAATATATTCAAATAACGCTTGTTGGCCACTAAAATAAAATCTCCGAAGTCCAACATATTTTTAATGGTCAAACTCGAATTGCAATATAAATAACTACAGGACTTCAGTGACTACATAACATCAGGGAACACGAAAAATGATTAGGTAAAAGAATATGACAGTAAAATATTGAGCTGCCCTAAGTACGGCCCTGCACGAACAAACTGATAGTTACGTGTGCATAATAGCCACGCTTTCAGCGAATGTGTGCAGATACGCTTGATGCATTTGCCGTCACATGTGTACCGACTCATTTGACGGAATTGACGCGACCGAAGATACGTTCGACGCATCTTCCGTCAGATATGTTCCGATCCTAAATTTAAGCTTTTCAATCATGAAAACCTTGTATTAACTCGGAAATAAACTAGTCATGATGAACTGAAGTGCCTACGAAATCGCTGATAGTCACTCTATTATCTGTTATCTACAATTCAGATTTTAAGAACTTATTCGAAAGAATTTTCTGCTGACAGATGATTGATTGAATATAGACTACGTTATCTCGCCACATTATTTCTCACTTAGAAGGCTTGATTCGGAGCATTACGCAACCATTCAAAGGCTGTTTTAACGGAGAATTGTACCTCTTAAGAAGAACACGTCTCGTTTTGCAAACGATAACAGCCTTTAATAAATTGGTGGTCCCATACTGAGCAATATGAAACCCACTGAAATACGTTTTTTTTTGCTTTTTAAATATTTTACAGTAAATAAAATTATTACTGCTGTAACAAACCTAAAACATTAACGTCAACATAAACTGTTCAATTAAATGTGGTTGCCTCCGCATGTTTACATTTCAAACAATTTAAATCAAGCAAGCAGAAGGATGCTCATAATTCTTACAGCAACTATAAATACATTAATTTTGAGAGCCAATTCTGTAATGAGGATGGCTGTAAGCGCAACGAAGATGTTCTGCGAATAGGGCCAACCAATTTGGATGACACGCTTTAATACGGCGAATAATAAAAGTTAATGGGACCGCTCTCTTCATGATTCCTGGCCCTCGTTTTCGCTGTGTTAATTAGCATTTTGGCACTAAAATACGTATAATTTGGAAATGTTACAGTTAAACTTGAGATTTGTTACGAGTATATTACGTTTTAACACACATGTCCTTCGAAGCTAATTATATCTTTAAAATTATAACGGACAATGTTTTCAGTATGCATATTGAACCATTTCATATCTCTAGTCGTTGGTTACAATTTGATACTGTGCGAGTTCCAGTGCCGGGACCTAAGTTGTAAATTCCTTAAAAGGTATCCTACAGGCTTACTAAGCTTTAACACGTCATCAATGTTTACTCTGCATTTATGGGTGTTGTACTTGTACTAGGTAAGTACGTAGAATGCTGACGAGAAAATTAATTTGCCATATAAACGTCGCGGAAAATACATTAATATTGACTCTAATTACAATCCTGAAATTTATTTGCCCAAAAATACAAAAATACATTAAACACCGGATTTTGAGCACGTTTGTGAATGATAATGTAGGTAAAGGACAATTATGAAAATACGAAAATATTATAACATTTTACCATGATAATAAAAGCTAGCATTATGTTTTTTTATGACAGGATATTATAAAGTTACAGCTGGGTACGAAAACAAATAATTTACTTGTTGTTAATATTGTTAGTATCAATATATAATTCAAATTCACAGTCTAGACTGTCTAGTTCGTAAAATAAGTTTCCAGTTTCGCTGTGTGCGATGCTAGGAAGATATCAAGTGTAACACTTAGTCGGCCACCTATTGAATTCGAGACCTCTGAATATAGCTCAACCCGGTGAACTACTAACTATTGATGCAGTATAATGATTACACACGCCAAATAAATGAGGGCTCAAAATGTTACTACGTTATATTGAATTTATTTCAGAATAAAATTGCCCCAATGTATAATTATAACCAATTCATCGTGAAGCAGATATCAAAAATATTTTATTAAACGTGATGATTAGTGAGCAAGGTCGATTTTAGTTAATTTAGTTTTTATAATATTTTACGCCAGGTAAGGCTGGTATTTTTACTTTTTATCTAAAAAAGAAAACCTATATTGGAACTTTCGCTGCAAGTTCAGGCTAAGAGGCGTTCCCCCCGAGGGATCTCCACCTTGTCGTGGTGGGGGGCTCAGTAACTGTGGTTGGGTCACCCACGGTGAAGCTAAGCGAGATTCCGGGAGTGGACGCTCCGCGTGGGCTTGACGGAGGCCTGCGCAGAATGCGTCCAAAGGTGCGGGTGCGAGGGACAGTTCTTCTGTCCCTCACAGTCGGGCGCGGTCGCGGGAGGAGAGGCGTGTCCGTGTTCCATTGCCGCGCGCCCTATCTCCCGCAACCAAATGGGGGCGCACCATCGTTGCGTCACGGTGAGGCCGCAGAGGAAGAGGAGATGTGGTGTTGCGTTGCCGTCCTCCCTATTCCTCTGCAGCCGCTGGGTGTTTTGGCGGCGGAGCCCAACACCTTCATCCACCGCCAAGGGGCTTTTGTTCGGGGCCCGCCTGACCATCTGGCAGGCCAATACCCGTCGGGGGGTAGCGAGGAATGCTTCGGTGATACCCGACCCTCCGACACATGGGTACATGAGGAACACGGGTTGGTTTTTAGTCAGTAAGAGTCTGACAGTCCCCTTCGGACAAAAAAAAGAAAACAATCCTAAACCTAGTTAAAGTATAGAACAAGTTTGTCCAGTATTCTCAACTTAAATATATTCATATTATTATATAAACGTAAACAAGCCCATACTTACAATGTAACTAAGAAAAAGTGAGTTTACTCTTGTCTGAAATGCGAACATTGTTTAGCTTGTATCCGTGAATGCCGTAGTCTGGTTGAACTGTGGTTAATGTTAAGCTGTGGCGTAGCAAACATACGCCTACAATGCTACCACAAGAGCTATTTCTAGCTTGTTGGAGATAATAAAAGAAAGGTAATAAACGAGACGGACACGGGAAAAAGTGGGGCAGAAGGGATAAGAAGAAGAAAGAGGAGAAAGAAGTAAGGACTGGCGGGATAATGCAAGGATGTTCTACGGCTGGTAGAAGGGCCCACGAGATCCCCATCCTGCACAGCCGTCTGTTTTATCAGCTTTACTGCTACATTGTAAGAGACGGCGTTCCCATACCTCTCACTCTGAACTGAAGAAAGACAGAATGAGAGGTAGAAGTGAGAGGGCTAGAGGCTTGTTTCCAGCTTCCGCAATAATAGCATACATGCCTACATCCATGCCTACAACAGCTCTTCCATAGATAGACACAAACACTAACGAGGCAGCTTGGGCTTCCGGAAATTTCAATAATTGAATTAGGTGCAGTAGTGAGGATAGTGTTACGTTATGGCGATCTTCTCTTAGAATACAGAACCAAACCACCGGGCGCCGAACTAAATATCAGTGTTACAAACGTTTTTTGGATATTGTATGATTACGTTTATTAATACTGTGCTAAAAGAGATTTCTACCCTGTAAATGTTCTGCATTTGCTGCGTCTTCAATATGCAACTTGACAAAGGTTGCAAACGTTAGCAGATGAATGTGTTCATGTCGAAATCAGATTATTTAGAACCCGCACTGATTTAGCTGATATCCAGCAGTGGGTGATATTTCCCTGAAATTATCAGAAAATTAAGTAATAATTAAAACCAAACTGCGTGAAATAATAAACAGGTTAAATGGAAAATATACTAAAATATATATGGAAAATACATTTTAAGGTTTTAGGAACCTTAAAATGTATTTTGAATTGAATCACATGGAAACCATATAATACGATTCTAGTAGGTATACGAAAACTACAGATACTATGGCAGTTTGGTATTATTTGACACATTGTGAAATAAATATTTGAAAACGGTCTGTTTACGAATAGCTGCCATAATTTCACACTTTTCTAAGCAAAACTATTAATCATGAGATAAAACAATATAAAATTATATACCTAAAGAATAGATGCCCACACCGTGCCTTAAATAATAAAACTCCCTACGAGTTGTGGAATGGTTGCAAACCAGACCTTGGTAATCTCAGAGTTTTTGGGTGTAGAGCTCTTATACATATACCTTCTTGTCACCGTAAGGAATTGGATCTTAAGGTTGATGAAGCTGTATTTGTAGGCTATACAGAAGACCCTAATACGTATATTTTTATAAAACCATCTTGTCCTAGAATCTTACAAAAGTCTAGAGACGTAAAATTTTTTGATGATTGTTTTTCTAGTTTAAATAATAGAAATGTCAACAATATTAAGACTTCAACTGAACTTTTAGTACTGTCTAATAGTCTGCCAATACCGGAAGAAAACAGTACAGTTCAAGAGTCTTTTGATAAATTTCCAGTGGTCACTGTTGAACCAGCTCCAGGCCATACTGTTGTCACTGAAGATCAGACTGCTGAAGCTGATTAATACTTTGAAGCAATTGAGGAAGAAGTAGTTTCTACTAGTCAAAATGATGGACATAGATATCCATCACGAGATCGAAAACCTCCTAATTATTTCTCATACCAAGTGTCTAGTCAAGTGTCTGATGAGCCTAGAACTTATAATGAGGCTATATTTATGATGTTGATAAGTGGCAGATGGCAATGATAGATGAATATAATTCATTGATGAAGCTGAAGACATGGAAATTGGTTGACAGAGAAAACAAGAAAGTTATACCATGTAAATGGGTCTATAAATTAAAGAAAGATCCAGCAGGAAATGTTGTGAAATACAAAGCAAGATTAGTTGCTAAGGAATTCACTATTTTGAGACATTTTCTCCTGTCGTGCGGCACTCCTCTTTACGTATTCTCCTGGTTCTCGCAGCTGAATTGGGTTTGAAGATGCGACATTTGGACGTTGACAGTGCATTTTTAAATGGGGATCTGCTAGAGAAAGTCTACATGGAGCAACCTCAAGGTTTTAAAGTAAAGGGTATGGAGAACAAAGTGTGTCTCTTGCAAAAACCCCTGTATGGACTTAAACAAGCTCCACATGCCTGGAATATAAAGTTAGATGAAACTTTATCTTCTTTTGGTTTTGTGAAAACTCCATCTGAACCATGTGTGTATACCAAACATTTTGGAAAAATTTATTGGTTAGCCGCGAAGAGAGTTTTACAATATCTAAAAGACACTTTAGATTATTCGATTTGTTATAGATAAACAGATATGCCACTTGTAGGATTTTGCGATGCCGATTGGGCAAACTGTGATATAGATCGCCGTTCTTATACGGGTTACTCTTTAAAATTAGCAGGCATCCCGGTTTCATGGGCCTCAAGGAAGCAGCAAACCGTAGCTTTGTCCTCAGTGGAAGCCGAGTATATGGCAATAACTGAAGCTACGAAGGAAGCGATTTATTTAGGGAGATTTATTACTGAAATAATTTCAGATCCTATGGTAAGGCAAAAGTTATTACCTAATACCATAACTGTTTGTACTGATAGTCAGAGTGCACAGAGTTTGGCTTTAAATCCGGTACACCACCATAGGACGAGACATATAGATATCAAATATCACTTTATTAGAGAAAAGATTAGTGATAATTCGGTAAACTTAAAATATATCAAATCAAGTGATATGCCCGCTGACATCTTAACTAAACGATTGCAGCGTGTTGCACATGGTAGATGTGTACTAAGCTTAGGTTTAGTGTAAATATATTTTACACGTTTACTTTGGTACTTAGTATACATTTACATACTGTTTTTTCCTTTAATTGATATATTTTGAGTTCATTTTTATGTTTCATTTATTCTAGAGAATTTTGATTAAGGGGGTTTATTGTAATAATACTGGCTTTATAGTGTTTTTACAAAGTATTCAAAATTCTTCTTATTCGATGTAACTAGGTTACCACTTACTTCAATAAAATAACAACTAGATGAGACACATATTTTATTCTCAAATACAAAAATAAATTACAACAAATATAACACTGGGCACTAATTAAAACGGTACACGGCAGTCGCCCTATGAAAATGTTAAAGTTCTGTCTAATTTGGATAAACTAGAAAGCAGATCAAGCAGATCAGACAAGATGAAAAACTTGGACTCGAGGTAAAAGATAAATGATGAATATCATCACTCTACGTAGATATATTTGCTATTTAAAACTTATCCTATAAGTAATACCGAGTAATTTTTTTATTTCTTTCCCGAAGAAATATTCTGCATTACTCAGGTGCAAATCTTCACTGGATTTAATGAGTCACTGTTTAGCCATTTCGATTGAAACATTCTGGATTTTTGAACAACTTCGTTCTATGCAGTCATTAGTTCCCGATTAAATACATATTCTGCAATCGCAGTTTTACTGGTCTAGCAATTATTCACAGGGGCGATGTGTTTTTTCGCCTTTTCAGCAATAGTCGCTTCATTTGGCCTATTTAGAAACTACTGCAACTGCAATTTATTTTATTGAAGACACCTGGAGTTTGTTGCCAATCGTTGGTAGACACACAATGTTTTTGACTTTGCCCAAGTGACAAAGAATTCTCGTAAATTCTGTTCTGCACTTTGTTGATACTTTGGAAGGTATGCAAAACTTAAAAATTCAAACGTCAATATTTGCTTCTTCATGCTTAAAATACTAAATACCTATAAGCTTATAAAATTATCGCATACTTATACTTCTTCATAGACTGTTACTAGTACAAAAATTACACACACACAACTTTAAAAAAAATATTAAAAGAAACAAGTATGTTTCTACCAACAAAATTTCAAAACACTTTTTATTTATTTTTCAACTGACCTTTTAGATAGCGGGCTATTAATTTTGAAATTAAACTACAGTTTACGGATTTTATCGCGTTATATTGGTTTCACTTGTTATTACATTTAAACCGAATGATCTAGAAACTACATTTTTATTACTAGCCAACGTTGCGAATTCTTTACAGGAGTCATGTTCACGGCAGACTGAGGTGATATTTGTCTTTGTCTTGAATTTAAAAGTTATCTCAAATTACCCGAACATTTTTCAACTATTGGAGTTACTATCTACGCAGAATGTGCTCACTGTATCTTGATGTCTTCTGGTGACTTTGTCCTTCTTGGGTTTCACTAGCCTGATAACAGGGTCCCAAGCTGGAGGAACATTCCAACCATCTTCCCTATTAAAATTAGGATGTTTTTTAATTTCAATAGCTTCACGTATTCTTGGAATAAAGCAGTGTTCTTTTGCGAGTATCTGTGGTTTATCAAATCGCAGGTAATGGTTGGTTCCTTGTTCTACATGTTCACACACAGCAGACTTCGTCGAGCGTTTGTGTTTAATGTCAGCTATATGTTCCTTTAGTCGAATGCCTATGCTTCTCTTGGTTTGTCCAATGTATGAGAGCCCACACTCACAGTCTATCTTGTAGACCCCGGCCTCTTGTAAGGGTAACTGACTCTTGACATATGGTAATAATTGGCTTATCTTTGTTGGCGGCTTGTAGAAAGTTTTGATTGAAGCTCGCTTCAAGATGTAGCCAATCTTGTCGGTCACTCCCTTGAGGTATGGGAGGACAGCAGGTTGTCTCTCTACTGTGGCTGGTTTGTTCTTCGAGGATCTATGTTGGCGCGGCGGTCGGGATTGTTGTCTTGCAGAACTTGCTTGACATTTTGAAGCTCGGCGTCCAGGTGTTTCTTGTCACAGATCCCCCGGGCTCTCTGAAACAAAGACATTCCTACGGTAGCTAACTGTTTAGGATGGTGGTGAGATTCACCGTTTAAGTACCTATTTGTGCATGTTGTTCTCTATTAGCTTCCTTCTAATTATTTCAATACAGTCATGTGCCGCGTAAGCATGTGAATAATGACTGTACATCAAAACTAACCATAGTTTCCTTGTCAGAGAGATGTAGGTGTTTTATTTCACTGACAAAATGGTAGGAATCCTTTACATGTGCTCTTGTCTTGCCTCTGAGTGGCGAGAGAATCTTTGCAATGTGTTGAGCCAATCTGTAGGTTGGTGCCCCTATTTGACTTACTATATATATATACTTACATCTCTCCGAAGCTATTGAAATTAAAAAAACATCCTAATTTCAATAGGGAAGATGGTTGGAATGTTCCTCCAGCTTGGGACCCTGTTATCAGGCTAACGAAACCCAAGAAGGACAAAGTCACCAGAAGACATCAAGATATAGTGAGCACATTCGGCGTAGATAGTAACACCAATAGTTGAAAAATGTTCGGGTAATTTGAGATTACATTTAAATTCAAGACAAAGACAAATATCACCTCAGTCTGCCGTGAACATGAATCCTGTAAAGAATTCGAAACATTGGCTAGTAATAAAAATGTAGTTTCTAGATCATTCGGTTTAAATGTAATACACAAGTGAAACCAATATAACGCGATAGAATCCGTAAACTGAAGTTTAATTTCAATGTGTAACATTCGCGTAAACCCAAGAAAATATTAGCGGGCTATTAATTTTAATTTGTAACCTAAAGACACACTTTAGTGTTTCTGATTTGATCTTAATACTGGTACATTAACCTAAAATGTTGTGAGGTTTTGCTAAAACGAAAGGCAGTCGTAGTCCATGATTCAGCTTTTAGCGCCATAAATATATTTATTATGTAAGTACTGTTGAATTATAATAGGTACAAATACTTAATAATACTGACTTATTGATTAGTAGAAAACTTAAGCGTACCTATGTAGATGCATGCTTATACTAATATGTAGACAAATGTCTACTTATTTAATTTTAATAATCACTATCTGTATATACAAAATTCTTCCATTATTGACTGACTGACAGAAACCGTCCAACCGAAACCGTTAGTGAATCTTGCCATTTATGTTCCTTGGAGAGCGTAAGGGCAGACTAGGTGGGGATTTTTGTACGTACCACGCGATCGGGCAGAAAAGGTTTTAAATAAAAAAATGCGCGTATCATCTTGTAAAGAATAAAAACAGAGATATTTAAACCACCCACTGCCGAGCACGGGCTTCTCTTCCCTAGGAGAAGGCCGTAGTCCACCATCCTGGACAAGTGCAGGTTGGCAGTCTTCATGTGTCTTTCGAGTTTATTATGGAGAACTCTCAGATATGCAAAGTTTTTTTCACGATGTTTTAGGTCACCGTTCAGCAAACGATAATTAACAATGGTCTTGTGTTAAACCGTTAAATGAGTTTCGGCCTTCTGTGGAACACTGAAGAAGCCATCAGAAGCCGTAAACTAATCCTCAAATAAGTGTTATATGTATTTTGAATGATAAAGCCAAGCTGCTGTGGTAACATCACCCTCTCACAAAAGATCGACGTATATTAAAAGCAACCAGTGTACCAGACAGTACAGAGTTTTCTTTGAACAATCACTCTCTCCCCTACTACTTTGCTCGCCTACTACTTATAAGGTTTCAGAAGCTCACGGTGACGCGCATTGCGGCGTCGGTTGGTGTCTCTACCCACGATATTATTTGTTTTAATAACTTGGTATACACTGTACACCTCTAAACACGACTGAATTGCACAACGTCACAATCTAATTCTAATTGAAATAGGCAGTTATAATAACTGTTCGTAAAAGTGTTTTGCGCAATATTAAATTGAAGTAATCCAACAATCAGATCTTTTCACAATTAATTGCAACCAGATATTATTTAATACCAAAATTAACAAATTATCACAGCCATCGTCACGTAATTTACAATTAATTAAGAAAGGAAAATGCTGTCTGTGAATGCTTACTTTCAGAGAAAATGGACTGCAAATATCCGTCCGAGTATAAAGTAACTCTGGACGTTTAACTTTTGTATTCAATTAAATAGAAAGCTCTAGAAATAAACGGCCAGGATAGTGGAATCGTCCTCATAAATTGTGATTTTGGTCTGGCTTTACTCAGGTAACAATTTTATTACTATTTTTTATTCCTGACCTCTGTTATTTCAGAATAAATTATATATTCCAGTGATAATAAATTTGAACATCTTGTCAAAGTAAATGACAATAGCTATTCAATATTTTACAGATGTTTTATGTAAATGATGGTCGTACAGTTAGAAAATGTTTTATAACTTTGGGATGTTTCCATTTTCACCGTTGAGATTCTCGCTTGATTATCGTTTTATATAACTTTTATCTGAACATCTTTCATACTTATTTCAGAAACTTTTCTGTATCCATTCATCGTCGCTCGACGTAAACTTATTCACACTAAAAATACCAGAATGTTATTCAATACACTGTATGAGGTATCTATATTCTGAGGTGTCTAAAATCTGAGGCTTATAAATATCCAGCCGAATCGGGGGGATGGGCCTCGTTAGCCTTGGATGGCAACCCGTCTAGGAGAAGGAAAACTCCGAAATTAAACCACTCTCTTTGGGGGGATGGGCCTCGTCAGCTTTGGATGGCAACCCGTCTAGGAGAAGGAAACTCCGAAATAAAACCAACATTCAGGGAGCATACCCGAAAACAAACCCCAATCCAAGGTGTCAACCGACCCGTGCCGAGGGATTTCATGGCCAGAGGGCAAGCTGGTCGCAAACGGAGGGTGCATGTGTTGGTGGTCACAGGGCACAGCTGGGATTCCATCTTATTCCCGTAAAGGGCTCTGCGGGGACGGACATTTTTATTCCCTAATGCTCGTGGGAACGCTATGAGAACTGAAAATAATATTTCTGCAGACGGCTGCGACGCGGTTCGCAACCCATCACGTCTCGTTTCCCGCGAGGGCAAAAAGCGGCCTACGGAAAGCCGGTTTGCAACATTAAATGTTGGAGGAAGAATGGATGGTAAATTGAATGAAGTATGCCAGATGATGGATGATAGATAGATTGATGTTCTATGTGTGGTGAATGAGACAAAAAGGAAAGGTTGTGGCCCCACCAAGCATGACAGCTACACGGCTTATTGGTCTGGGGTAGACAGTACCACCAGAGCCTGCAAGGGAGTTGGTTTAATACTGTCTGCGCGAATGAATGAGTGTGTTAAGGAATATGAATGTGTAAATGCTAGACTATTGTGGATGAGAATGAAAGTAGGACTTACTCGTCTCTTTATTGTAGGGGTTTACGCCCCGGTCAATATAGTAGCGGGTATGTCACAGCAAGAACAAGACGAAAGGCAGGAATTTTGGGAGAACTTAAGAGCGATTATGAGGAAATGTAAGGATAACGAAAGATTGATCTTGTTAGGTGATTTCAATGGATGGGTGGGAGTAAAACGAGATGGATTTGAAAGGGTTTTAGGTGGATTTGGTGATGAGAGTGTGAATGAAAATGGAAAAGTTTTGCTTGAGGTTTATTTAGAGTGGAGCCTTTGTGTGACAAACACCATGTTTGATCACAAAAGGATACACATGTAAACGCGTGAGGCTAAGAATGTTAGAAGAAGTATGATTGATTTTGTAATTGTAGATGAACGTTTGAAAAAGAATGTGTTAGATACTAGGGTGTATCGAGGGATCGGCATCCACACAGACCACTTCTTGGTGATGAGCCGGATAAGTGGACTCTTTAAAGGATGGCGACACCGAGAACGTAATGAAAATAGGGTCCTAGAAAGAATAAAAGTAGAAAATCTGCAAGAAAAAGATGTGAAAGATGAGTGTAAGCGAAGATTGATAGCAAGATTTGAGAGGTTCGATGGCATAAATGATATGGAAGAATTATGGCAATCTTTTAAAGAAGAGATAGTATGTGTAGCGTCTGAAGTATGTGGTGTGATCAAGAGAAGGAAAATACGAAAGGTTAAGAATACATGGTGGGACAAGGATGTACAATCAGCAGTGTCAGAGAAGAAGAAAGCTTGGTTAGATTGGTTGGCTGCCAGAGCAAATGAAAGAATGGGAAAGGCAACGAGTGATGACATAGATGAAGCAAGAAAGGAGTTTGTTAGGTCAAAAAGAATTGTGAAAGAAATTGTTAAAAGGAAAAAAGAGGAAAAGAAAGATGAGTTTGATAGCAGACTATCTGAAGATTTCCGGAGAAACATAAAGTTTTTCTGGAAATCCTTTCGTGCAGTTCGAGGAAAAACTCAATCCTCAGAATACACGTCAATCAGAGACAAGGATGGAAAAATACTGAATGGTGAATCATGCGTGCTGAAGAGATGGAAGGAGTATTTTGAAGGTCTATTTGAAAGAACGGCGATAGAGACATCGATCGACGAAATGAATGGTAATAATAGCAATGATGAAAGCGATATTGGTGTGGATGAGATTGTGAAGGCGCTGGGAAGTATGAAATTAGGTAAGGCTGCAGGATATGATAGGATTACAGTTGAAATGCTGAAGGCTGGACAGGGCATCATAGTTGGTCAGCTGCAGCGCTTATTTAACTTGTGCTGGAGCACCGCCCGAGTACCTGATGACTGGACCACAGCGGTGGTTGTGCCTCTTTATAAGGGAAAAGGCTCGCAACAAGACTGCAAGAACTATAGAGGCATAAGCCTTCTCAGCATTGTTGGCAAATTGTATGCGAAGGTGCTGATTGAAAGAGTTATGGAAGTAACCGACAAGAAAATATAGGATGTACAAGCAGGATTCCGAAAGGGTATGGGGTGCACGGATCAAGTCTTTTCCTTGCGGTGCGTAGCCGAAATATTCTTGGCCAAAGGTCAAAATGTCTACTGCGCATTCGTGGATTTGGAAAAGGCTTACGATAAAGTGGTGAGGAATTAAATGTGGTCGGTACTGTCGATGTATGGGGTGAACAGCAGCCTCATACGAGCTCTGAAATCCCTTTATGAAGATTCTAGAGCTTGTGTGAGGATAAATGGGGTCGTACACGGATTGGTTTACCATCGAGACAGGTGTTAGACAGGGATGTGTAGCGTCGCCGTGGCTGTTCAACCTCTTCATGGACAGTTGCTTGCAAGATTTTAAAAATAGTGACTGTGGATTAAGGATGAATGAGTTACTTGTCAAATGCCTCCTTTATGCTGATGATCAGGTTATACTTGCGTCTTCAGCGGACGAGTTGCAGGAGATGGTAACAATCATGCATGGTGCGTTAGATAGGAAAGGAATGAAAGTAAATGTAAGTAAAACGAAAGTTATGGTTTTTGAAAAGGAGGAAAGCGTTACGGCTTGTAATGTTATGATCGATGGACAGCGAGTGGAGCAAGTGAATGAGTTTGTATATTTACGTAGCCTATTTTGACTATCAGAAAGCATTTGATAGGGTTGATGGTGATGTGCTCTTAGAGAAATTGGCAAGGGCAGGTTTCTCTCGACCACTGTTAGCATACTTTACTAACTATCTATTTGATCGTAAACAGTACGTATCATATAATGATGCTAAGTCTTCGTTGTATCCTGTGACATCCGGTATAGGTCAGGGCAGCAGTTTAGGGCCGTTATTGTTTCTAATTTTTATCAATGACCTGCCAGAACATGTTGAACACTCCACATTACTAATGTTTGCGGATGATGTAAAACTCGCGCTACCAATACGTAATCCTACGGACACAGCCAAACTCCAACGTGACATCAACAGCTTATACAACTGGAGCACAAACAACAAACTTGGTCTAAACGTTAGCAAGTGTGCAGTTATGTCATATTCGAATGCAAAATCACCTATTTATAATACTTATACTCTTAATAATGACAGCCTTAATAGAGTATCAACTATACGAGACCTGGGAACGCACTTTGACACCCAGCTAACATTTAATTACCACATAACACAGACATGCAATACATCCTGCAGAAAACTTGGTTTTGTTATGCGTCAAATAAAATCTTTCACTGAAAGACAGGCTATAGTAGTATTGTTCAATGCGTATATTCGTAGCATTATGGAGACTAACAGTGTAATTTGGAATCCACACGAAAAAAAATACAGGTTAGTGCTCGAAAGAATCCAAAAAACATTTATACGCTACCTGTACCTTAAAATACATGGATATTACCCTTACATGTACCCCACCCCTTTTGTATTAGGAATGGTTTCTTACCAAACTTTAGAAGTGAGAAGAAATCTTGCCTTAGTAAAATATTTCATCCGTCTCATACGTGGGACACTCACCAACCCATCCCTACTATTGCATGTGTCGCTGAACGTCCCACCAAATTCCAGACACTCACTTCGTCCGCGTAACCGTCCTCTATTTCATATACCAACAAGTATAACCATAACCCTGTTACATAGTCCTTTGTACTTGGCACTTAGCCATCTTAATAACTTATTGAAACTGGATGAGACTCTTGATTTGTTTAGCGACAGGGAACCGAGACTTCTAACTGCTACTATACGTTACTTGGAGGGTATTTCTACTCCAAGTACAATTTGTTACCAATAATTCTATTTTTATATGTTATTTATTTTACATTTTGTTTCTTTGTTGTATCCTTTAATTATATTTTTTATGTAAGTGTGTTGTACCTAAATTTATTTACTTTGCTCTTTTAACTATTATGCTATTTTAAGATACAATATGTAATTATTAGATTTACTATTATGTACTTGCCAATAACTTATACGTGTGGTGTTACTGTTAGTGTAAGTTGGTAATTATTAAATAAATAAATAAATAAATAAATTTAGGTACGCTGTTTACAAGAGATGGTAAGAATGTAGAAGATATTGAAAGGAGAGTTAATGCAGGTAATAGAGTGAATGGAGCTCTGAAGGCGTTTATGAATAGCCAAAACGTGTCCAAAAAGGCACGTTTGGCTGTCCATAGAGGGGTGTTAGTACCTACTCTTATGTATGGTAGTGATAGTTGGGTATGGCAGAAGAGTCATGAAAGTAGAATAAATGCTGTAGAAATGAGAGCACTGCGAAGTAAGTGTGGTGTTTCTTTGACTGACAGAGTAAAGAATTGTGTGATAAGAGTGTGTTGTGGGGTAAAAGAAGATGTAGTGACAAGCATCGAGAAAGGTATGCTAAGATGGTTTGGACACGTGGAGAGGATGGATGATGAAAGACTGACCAAGCAGATATATAAGGCAAGTGTGGAAGGGACAGGACGAAGGGGAAGACCTAGGCGGACGTTCTCTGACCAGATTGGAGACATCCTAAAAACAGGACAGGTTAGAAGCATCCTGAACAGAAGAGCATGCATGAGGAATCTGATGGGAGTGAATGAAGCAAGAGAGATATGTCAGGATCGTTGCAAATGGCGCTCCGTAGTCTCTGCCTACCCCTCCGGGAAACAGGCGTGAGTCTATGTATGTATGTATGTATAAGTAATTGAAATCTTTTTAACACAAAAAGGTAAGTAGATATATGATCATATCTCGTAAATAAGTGTATATTATTATACATAATATCTCATTTATGAGAAGCTACCGTCTCTATATATTAAAGCCTGTATGTTATAATAGAGCATTAAAGCTGTCTAAAACGTTGTTCGCATTATCTCCAATGATTCATCGTAAGCCACCGTAGCAATGACAATAACAAAAGTTTTCACGGCTTTCCATTTTGATTATCGTTTCATGTGTCATCAGAATTTCAAACTCGGCGATCATGAATTAGGGTAGTAAAGTAGGTATTTGGATATTACGTAATCCGTCGCGCCATAAACTAGCACACAATGGCGGTTTGCATGCAGTATCCTTATTGTCAAAGCGCAACCCACTGCCAACAACAAAACAGTGTCGAGTCAAATTTTCACCTTCAAAGTTGTAACGTGGCTAGATGTCATATCTCACGGGTGAGGGCCCTAAGTCGCGTACTTGTGAACGGTATATGACCGCCGCCGCCAACTATAGATTTATTTACCGTCAACACGCGCCTCGGCTCAGGTGCAACTCTCGTATTAATATACCAGTTGACATACAAATATCTACGACACAGAGCCGGATTAAAACAGGCGACATATCTTTATTTCATTATCGATGAGCTAATTAGTTACACTTCGCAATATTAACCGTATGATTTTACTCTTGTTATATCAATGGCACCTTACAAAACCAACCAACTCCATAATTAATACTGTTTATGTTTATAATGAACAAATGTTTCTGACAATTTGGGTTATATTCATTCTAATTGAATGTTTATATGTTTTGTATGTCTAACAGTCAGTTGCAGAAAGATTCAAATTAACTCTTTATTACTTAAAGGGAGACTATGGCTAATGTGTGTCATAATTTAATGACGTTGCACAAACAAATTTTACGCTTGGTTAAAAATCATTTAACTAATGCCTACAAGTGAACGAAAAGAGTGAACATTTCCGTTTAGTTATATGCACAATAATCTATGAAATGTACTATGAGTAAAAATTTCAATAAACAAAACGTAATGATTGCATATATCAAGGAGGTATAATTCTAAATATACATAACGGAATGGTCATCAGTACGGACGTCAATTGACTACGAAACGGAAGTACATAGATGGCGCGCTTCGACAGAGTCTAGGGACGTTTCGCTACAGTCGAAGAGGGGGGTGACGGTTGACGTTCAACGGAGCGACACAACAAGGATGACTTCTCTTGGAGACTCCGGGCGGGCAACAAGTACCTAGAAACTGTCACTCGTTTCGTATTCAGTAATACAAAATAGTTTTGTTAGATTTGATTTGGTGTGAACTTATTACGAACTGTGATGTGAAGTGTTGATACCGGCCAAGAATCAAGCAATCCGCCGTCATACATATTTAGTAAATCTGTGGTCAAGACTATCAAAACGTTTGTCAAAAATTGACATGTTTATGCTATTGTTGTATTGAATCATTATTACGATTTTAATTAAAATTGTTATGTTTTGAGCTGAAAAGTCGAGACAATTTATACAAAGAAAGGATTATAATTAGTGCCTGGCACTAATTATAATGATTGACCATATAATGCAGTTAATACCATTCATGAATTATGATTTTCTATAACTTGAGTACATACCTACGCCATCGCTACTATTGTATTTGTATTAATATAAAATCAAATATGAAAATGCCCAGTTATTTTATTTATGTGGCAGTCGCAAAATGAGAGAAAAGAGAAGGAAATAAGCTGTTACACTATTCAAGACATATTGGTTAAATTGTATACGATAAAGAAATATTTTTATATATTTTGTTTGTATTGTGTTTTGTTGTCATAATTCAATTAGATACAATAAGGACAATTATTTTAACACTTACGGAGAAGTATCTCTTCTTGCACTGGTATAGCTTGGATAATGACCTCCTCTGCTAATAATAATGTTAACATGAGCATCCAAAGCGCCTACGACACGTCGAAATCCATCAATTTCATAGAATCTAGGTGCAACTCGACGTAGATCTTAAATGTAGACTTAGAACTTTCCTGTTTGGCAATTTAATACATTTTGAGCTTAATTTGCAAGGGCTTGAGAACTCTTTGCACTAATCTACACAAACAACACAAATCCAGTGTTGTGTTTATATTTGATAATCACCCAATACCTGTTTAGTTGATAAACTCCTGTGGCAAAAGCCCTCAAACAAATTAAAAACTGTGTCAGACCATCAACATAATTATTTATTTCTTTGAGACATGGGTTCCTTATCTACAATGTTTCGTATTTGGTCATCTGCTTCTATGGATACTCTGTATGTAATACGTAATTCTCCGTCGTCGTGCCTTAAAAATAAATTCGCCTTGCCGGAATTTGACCGCGAGAAAAATCTTCTTCGGGATCAGACAAAGATGAAATACTAGTTAAGACATAACTTAGGTATTCATTGTAAACCACTTCAATACCGTAAAACACTACAATGCATTGAAATATATTATTTAATAGAGCAATATTTGGCAACAAACACTTCAATGTACAATAAGATATTATGGAACAGAGATAAATTCAACAACAATAGAGCTTTAATACCTCACTGAGCTCAAATTAAATTTTAAAATTCACAATGGTCATATTTAAAATTCTCACGTGTCAATTCACGCTAATAGCCGTTTGTGCAACGTAAAACGCGCTTTAATGTAGGCTTTGACTCTTCTTAAATTAAATTTAATAAAGGATTAACTTTTACAAGAAATTGGCTTTGTGCAACGACTTTATAATAGATTAGGGTTTAATTTCGTTTTAAAATTTTAAATATCGTTTCTGCAACCGGCTGCTAGTTACCTATTTGTATGGTTTACTTACATAAACAAAAACCAATTTCTATACATTTAATTTCATACAAATTCAAACTTAGTTTCTCAACAATTACTAGCAGAACAATTATTTTTCGATTTGTATCGACTGTTCACGCGGTTCGTAACGTGATCTTTAGGAACTTTCGCAGTACTTTATATTCAGTACGCGAATTAATTGTTTCCCTAATTGAACTTGTTCGAAGTAGAAAAATCAATAAAAATATTATCATTTTATAAATATGATTATGATTACATTACTTTAGGCCTGATTTAATTGCTTATGTGCACATTATAGATAAATGGTTTGTAAATTGAGAGGCTATAATTTTAGGCCTAAATTCGCGTATGCTAAAATGTTATCAAAATAATTAGTAATAAATGGAAAGTGTAGTACATAATAACAGGGAATAATAAGACTATTAGAACATACGATGCAGCTATGAAAGCGGTATTGTGGTTCTATCGTCGATGATTTGCTGGAATTGTAAATTTCAAAAGCATAAACGGAGAGCCGCTTCAGGTTTCCTTTTATGCAACGCTAGCGATGGTAAAACTAGAACAACACAGCGCTTGTTAGTCGTAACCACTTACAATTGTACTTCTCGTAGTGGTTTAGGGACTTGATCGGGCTCTAAGCGACAACGACTCTCATTCTACGTTAGCGCAGTGTAGAAAGTTTTTCAATAATTACGGACTGGAGAATTCTAGAAAATGGTTCGTTTATGTTTTGTGTTACCTGACATTAAACTTTTAAGTACCTTCACTATAAAGACTATACGAGGAGTATTGTTATTCCGAGCAATGGTAAAGATTGTTTTGTTCTAAGTAGAACGGTTAACGATGTGTTTGCCGACTAATAATGAAACAAGAAAAGCATTAAACGAGCTCTTTATTTTATATCGCTGTATTTTTAATCTCTTAATTTTTTATGATTCGCATACACACAAAGCATGCTGAAGCTCTCAGCTATTTGAAAGTTCTTGTCGTTGCTTGGTGCAGAGTAATTCACTCAGAAGTGCCGGCGAGTAGAGTCATTGACGTCATTCAAATATTCAAAACAAGTATAAGGTGAAGTATCCATTCTTCTACCAAATATCCTTCTCGTTTTGGGAATGCGACGATAGAGGTCCGTTTACTTGTCATACTCCCATCATCTTCTTGCTCCATCTCCGTCATTAAGTGCTAGAGTCTGACAGCTACTTATATATTTCATATCTTATTTCCGTCTTAGTACTAAGACATAATTAGTACTAAGAGCCCGGAATACCACTTACCTACTATGCTCAAACTGTTGGCTCTTTGTATAACATATATTTATCACTGGTAACAACAACTTTCTTTTTGCTTTATTGATTTAGGACTGCCAATCTACATGAGATTACGTCAGCCTCATGATAACTTAATCTATGTTTACACATTAAGCAATAACTTAAATAGGTATCTGTCCTACCTAGTTATGCATTAATATTTCTGTTCAAATATACGTTCAAAAATATCAATACAATTCAAGTCCAAACTAATCAAATCGGAGCAAAAAGAAGTAGAATCCGCAAGAAATCGTATTCAAGACACGGCGAGCAAACCAGATAGAGGAGGGAAATAATTTCGAGTTTTAAGTTGCATAAACGAGCAAGTTAATTCAACCAAAATTGAATTGAAGTTTGTTACGTAGTAGGCGCCCGAAAATAGCTGTCGCGATTGTAAATATTCAAACAAAGGATAGAAGCCCATGACTAACCGCCTTGGCATATTTGATTGGATGAAGCTCAATGCTCCGGCGGAATAAAGCAATCCACACATCTGTGAAATCTTGGTTAACCGTGATCAAGATTTAAAATAGTACTTAGTTTTTTTAGAGATCGTAACTTATTAAGGCTATCACCGCTGTATTTAAAAACATAAAACTTGTGTGTTCTGAGGAACGCAATCAGAGTAGCTTTTGATGCTGTAAGCTATTTACAAAATGACAGATTTATAAGATTAATAATATTAAACATTATAACACAAAATCTAGCAGAAGAACATTTATTTAAACATTATATTATCTTTTTTGAATTATTAAGGCTCATTTACACGATGCCATTTTCTTGTACATAATATAAGGACAATAATTGAATGCAATACGTTACCCGCAAGAATTGATATTCAAGAATTGTAAGCAACTGTTTACACGCGAGTATTAGTAAAAAAATGGAATGCAATTAGTGTATGAAAGTCTTGCCAAAAAATTATTGAAAACGTCTTTTGTTTACACCAATACAATTATGTTTAGGCGAGTATTGCCTACAAGTTTTGACTTGTCTAAACACAGACTTGTATGTGGGTGTACCATTTATTAGCGGGTTGTTTCAAGTACTGCACGTATTTGCGTTGGCGAATTTTTCATTCAAGTGTTTAACGTTTTAGAAACTTCTGTTTATTAAAAATATGAGTCAAAAAGTGTTAAATTCGGTTCCACTGATTTAATAAAGTTCATTTCAACTTTATTAAACCTGCTGATAGCAGCGATAGCCTAGTGGAGATACCAACAGACTGCCATGCAGAGGGTATCGGGTTCGAATCCACGGCGCGCACCAATTACTTTTCGGAGTTATGTGCGTATTGAATTGTTAATTATCGCTCGTCCCGTGCCTCGGAGAGCACGTTAAGCCATCGGTCCCGGTTGTCATGAAGATCTTTGACAGTCGTTATAGGGCGTCAGTACCTTCTCAGTAAACTGACATTAGTCTTAACCATGGAATATCGCTATCCCTTCGGGTTGCGGAGGTCAGACAGGCAGTCGCTCTGTGGAAAAGCTAATATTCAGCCAAATCCGGTTAGACTAGAAAGCGGACCCCAGATTTAAAACTGGGATAACGCTAGGAGAATGATTGAGATTTATCGCAACCATGAGTGTCTATCGGATAGGCACTGAAAATGTCAATTATAAGAATCGGGATGCACGTAATGTTGTACTAGCAGCATTTGCACAGGAATTAGGCGTTGACGGTTTTGGACCCAAGGAAATAAATAACAAACAAAATAAAAAAATTAAAGACGCAGTATCATGGTGAAAGGAAAAAAATAAAAGTTTTAATGGGCACCGGATCCAGTACTGCTGATGTTTACAAGTCCAAACTTTCTTGGTTTAATATAATAGATTATTTTTTAAAGAAACCTTCTGAACCAACTATCTAATAAATAATAAAACTGGGGGGTCTGTTCACACGAAACATATCCTAAGAGTCATCTTCGTTTTCTGTTTGTAGCTCTACACAAAGATTGTTACATGCTCCGAGAAGCACTCTTCTTCCTAAACATCTCCAACTGCGACACGTGTAGACATTCAACAAGCAGAGTCTGATATCAGGGACATAATTTAATTGAAGAAAACATTATTTCTACAAATTTTGTTTAATTTTACATAGCCCAATAACTATTAAACTATTAATTGTCACCCATAGAAAGCTAATTGACATAAAAAAATAGCTTATATTATAATCATTAGTATACTTTAGAAGTTTCACTTAAAAACGTTAACTCTAACACAAAAAATAATCAACTCCAGACTTTGGGCGTATAAGACTATTACAATTAATATGTCCTATGAGAAAGACATTCGGGCTATAGTCGAAGACGAGCCATAAAATCTCTGGGGGCCACGAGGGTAGGGCAGCAACAATTTACACACCCTCACTCACTGCACTCATGTTTGCAAATGGACAGAGAAGCCAGTTGAGTACAAGAATTGCCTAAGAAATTATACCATGTGCTGTTAACACCAAGAAAAGTTTTGAAACAAAACTTGTATAACAAATCAAGAATGTTAAGTATTGTTTAAACCATGCAAGTCATTTATTGCTTCAATTTAATTTTATGCAACAGGCAAGAAACTTGCATCATGTAAATGGGCCTTTATTGTGATATTTTTCAGATTTAGAACACAGCGTATCATTTGAAACGTGAAAGGCCACGTGCACCTCCTAAAGTTGCGTAAACGAAAGGAGTGTTCGTATCGTGTTGTTATCGTAGGGATGCTAACAGCGATTCGAATCTCGAATCTCAAAATCCATCTATGGATCGAATATTGAAAATGGCCGTAAGTGAATAGGTCCAAATGCCTGTATAGGGGTCATAACCTTTCGCCTGCTTGACCCAGTAGACCGAGTATTTGGGTCACATTTATGAAGAAAAACATGTGTTAGTCTAAGTATACAAACATAAATATGAAATAAAAACTTTGCTGAATTTCGACCACTAAGCGGTCACTAGTTACTCTGACTGCAGGTACTATGTAGAATTATCTAGAAAAGATCTACTAAAACGTAAAAACTATTATTCATTATAGTATTTCTATTGCAAATAATGTTTGAATCCGCCCCTCTCTTCGTATGACAAAGCAAGCATCATATTGCGATACGGAAGAGATTTCACTTGAAATTTAATATTATAGATATCAGTGACAAATGTTGCCTCACTACGAGTGTATACTTGTCTATATTACATACTTTAGATAGTTTTTGCGTTGGTTTAATGAGATAGTTTAATATTCAATTAATGACTTACTTCAATGTCTTATATTTTCCGACGCTAAATATGTCACTGCAAAATTTGAGTGTAAGCTTAATATGTCTCTCTTTCTCTCTCTGTAACAGTCGATTCCACTCAATTTAATTTGTGTTTTTGACATTTTCATACAAAAATATGTAAAAGCATTATAATTTGTCTAATAAGTGATTACGGGTTTACTTTACCAGTTAGCTATTTCTTTTAAGTTTTTATTTAGAGATTAAGTTACACAAGAAACTGTGCCCTGATTTCAAGCAAGAACACTCATTCAATTTTATATGTATACTAGAGGACGCCAGCAGCTACGCCTGCATTTTTTTTTAAAATTTACCCGTTTTGGCCGATCCCGTGGGAATTTCGGGAAATCCCTTCTTAGTGCACCCCTACGGTCCCCAAGGAACATACATGCCAAATTTCAGCTTCCTGCGCCCAATAGTTTCGGCTGTAGCGTGTCTGTCAGTCAGTCAGTAACGCAAGGATTTTATATATTAAGATAAAAATACTGTGGGTAGTAGACCTAGTAGGATCGGTTAACCAGCCACATTTTTCGCCGGCATTACTTCTGACTCCCCAAATTCATTCATTTTTTGATACTCTACAAGCACAGTAAATTGAGTATTGAGCTCTCAAGTTTAACTTTTATTTGTTTGTTGTGTTTAATACAATTGGATTGAAGTATGTTTATCATCGTATTTTTATTGTTTAAAGTTTTGTGAAATGTTTCATTAATTGGTAGCAGGCTAACAACATTTGTTCACGTCATATATTGTATCAACAGTAGGTAGTACTTAGAATATGCAGTATGGTTAGTAATGTTAGCAATTTTACTTCAGCATAGCTAAGCCTGAAGTCAGCTAGTTCCTAATTTAGATATATTTTATATTGTATCATCAGTCATCAGGCAAAATACAAATTGTGAAGTTACATGCTGCTAATGGTGCAAAATGGCACAGCCACAATCATTTGTTGAAAGAACCCTTCTCAAAAGCAATCTTTCTTCAATTAGTCGCAAGATACGAACCAACCAGAAGAAATGTGTCGTCATTGAAAATGAACTAACACATGCTACGAAATATTTTGCAATTGCCCTCTGTTTCTAGGAAGTAGTCGCACATACATTATTACGAAAACGCTTCTAGCTGTCTCGCCAAAGAATTACCACCATGATAAGGAATTTTGATTTGACAAATTAATATAAATTCCTTACTGCTAAACTGAGTTTAGCAGTAAGGAATTCATCACATTCTTATCATAGAAATTTGTTGTCATAAGAACACAAACGACATTTAATGAAGTGGTATTTATCAATTTTGCAAAATGATGAATATTCACATAATAACGAACAAAGCTAGTTAAATAAATGCTAGCAATGAGCGCTGTCCCTATTACGAGCATCTATCACTATAGCTTAGATATGCTGATCAATGTTCTCACCTCCCATCGCCGGGGCCAGGAAACATAATCCTCCGATAATTGAACATACAGATCGGTATAAGTCGAATCTTACCTAGTCTAATCATAAGGCTTAAAATATGAAGCTTCAAAACTGTTTGATTTTACAAAGATCTATTTATAGATTTTCGTAATTAATAATATAAAATTAAAATGTATATTAAACATATTTTGTAATTCTATATTATTGATATCTTGCAGTCGCTCAAGGGTGGTGGCGTTGAAAATATTTTCGACTTTTAAGGCGATATGGCGGTATGTGGCAAAAAGTAGTTATTTACCATTGGTGTCACTAACAGCCCGCTGTGCTGAACCTGTATGGCAGCAGCTCATCTACTCCACTACTGTCCTAATGTCGCACAGTATAGGCTGAAGCACCCTGAGAGAAGCAGTGGCCGACAGTCTGCTGACCTTCCTCGAAGAGCTGGGGTGGCACGAGTCACAATACTTGTAGCCCACCCGTACGCAATATGAACGTGGAGCTACGGAAACAGTCCGTGTCACCAATACAACCTACAGCAATAAATTTAATAATTCAGTAACACACAAAATACATTCGGCAACAATTTACCAAAAGCTTGTATTTATTTTCCCAGAGATAGTCACTCTCACTTATATTGAAATTAACAAAAACTTAACTATATCAAGTCTACGTCCCTTGTCTTTAGGAAAAGATAAATGTAAGTGTTCAGTCAGTTGTCAAGTTGATTGATGGAAGACATCTCTCGCAACAATGACATTTTGTTGAACATTTCACGATCTCGACCCGTATCCAATTATTATGACAGATTTATATTAACTCAATTACAAAATAAATATTATTCAACAAACAATGACCCTTAATTAGATACTGATAGGGCTCGCCGCCAGTGCCTCACCTCAAGACATAATGAAAGGTACACAATGTGTCGAGACGATTATCTCCTGCAACCTTTATGTGGCACAATTGCGCTTCCCTGTATCTATTTATAAGCTTATACTATAAATGTAAATTAGTTTGAAATTGTTCTGATGTAAGGATAACGAATAACATACGGTCAGTTGCTACCTCACCTTATTTTATCAAAAACAATCTAAGGAACGATCCTTAGATTGGTTTTAATAAAAAAGGTGATAATCCAAAAGTACGGCAAGGGTAAACGACATTTTTACCAAATATAAAAATAATCTTTATCACTTTATTAGCGAGCAACGCAATCTAAATGAATCGGGCACTAATTTTTTATATAACGCATGTCCACGTTATGTGCATATCCAGCCCATTTTATCCACATGTGAAGGTAAATATTAATATAATAAATTCAATATTTTTGGATATGCTAATCAAAGCTTACACCTTTTTGCATAATGTCAATAATATGAGTGCAGAGCAGGATGTCTGCCTTGTAGGTACTACAGATACCGCTAAAACCATACACACTTACTAAATTGGATTTCTTACAGAAGTTCACAATAACCATAAAAAAAGCTTCATGGATAACGTGATATAATATCAATGGCAACTTTTCTTATACTTGTTCAAAACTAAAATTATAATCTTAAGATGGTTACAGAGCCCAGGGCACAATATTTAACACCAAGTTTAGTTAGATGCTTTAAATCCATTGTTATAAAAATGTGAACCATGTTGTTACGTGAAATGAAAACAAACCATCTAAAGCTATTTCCAAGGTTTTTCTTAATATAAAGCACAAGAGCACAGCCTTTGATGCTCGAAACTTAAAGAGAACACTTGTTAGTTCACATTATATATATTTTTTGTAATGTTTACATGCCTTTTGTCAATAATCTCTAGGCATACATTTATAACAATGAAATGAAGTTATCCTCAACAATCCATTTGCAAATTAAATAAAAATTATTATATATCGGCGGTTTTTATTCTACCGAAATTCGGCTATATTTATTTTCACTCGAATTTAAAATACTTCACAGATACACATGTCACTGTACTAATATTTCAACAACTAATGGATTCAAAACGTATAAAATACGGTATCATTAATATGTTACATGTTAAATTATTAATATCAGCCCAATATAATATTTCTACCTACGTCATATTACTTTTTTATTTACACAAAACCCTCGAATTCGGTATTTGCTTTTATATAACTTCCAGTTTGTTTTCTCTCTTTTGTCAATTATAATTTAGAGTTAAGGCTGAAACACGCCATTACTATGACGATTTAGTTGAGAAATATTAAGTTTATTGCTACCGAACTACGATGAGCTCTTCAAGACGAAATTTATATGAAATATGTTGCGGTATATTGTTATAAAATGTCTTTTAACCAAAATAACGTATATTTAAATAATAATAAACCAAAATTGTTACAAATTAAATGTTACATAATGATAGATTTATACTGTTACTAGAGGACGCCAGCAGCTACGCCTGCATTTTTTTTTAATTTACCCGTTTTGGCCGATCCCGTGGGAATTTCTGGAAATCCCTTCTTAGTGCACCCCTTTGGTCCCCAAGGAAAATACATGCCAAATTTCAGCTTCCTGCGCCCAATAGTTTCGGCTGTAGCGTGTCTGACAGTCAGTCAGTAACGCAAGGATTTTATATATTAAGATTCTACGATGCGATATACGAGCAAGCGCAATTTTATTAAAATACGTGAACACTTGTATGATTAATTGTGAAATATTAAATGTTAAGTTTACCTGTAGGTAGTGACGAATGGTCTCAAAAATTAACACGATGTCGCGAAACAAAACTCAAAGATTATGTATTATTTCTTTATGTTCATAAATAGGTATTGCCTTGTTGAAATGGTTTTTGAATTTGTTTGTTTCGCACACAAATCTTACCAACAATCACAGTTTAACGGCATCAATAACTCTTAATGTAAAGCGAAGTGCGTGAGGCTTGTAAGGATAGCAAGTGGCGTTGTGTTGTCCCTGCCTACACCGATGGGAAAAAGGCTTGAGCAAATTTATGTATCTTATTTTAAGTAAGAAATATTTATTTATAGGTAGGTGTGTGTGCAGTGGTTATTGATTTGCAAACGTGTCACAATCTGAATAGTTTTTGTTGCAACACATACTCGTAGTTATCTCGGTGCACTCGCTAACGCTGAAATATCCAGACCAGATAACTGCAGCGGTGACACTTTTTCAGTTTCAGTTTAACAATTTTATTCAATGATTTTTTACCGAAAAAGCAACCATTACTCACAAAAATATAGGTAAATAATAACAAAATTACTGAAAGTCACCATGGTATAAAATGATTTACAGAGAATTTTTAATTTCTTTAATTATTAATTTATTTTTGCGCCTGTGTAGGTATAATTAAGAGAGCTAGAAACAAATGTGATTAAACGTTCGTTAACAATCGGACACAACACAGTTTTTCATAGCAATGGGTTTATTATACATTCGATACAATCAGGCGACTATTCGATTGTACCCGTTTGTGATGACGGTGTTTTATTTATTCGCTGTATTTTCCCAATTTACCTTTTATGCTTGTCCTGTCATCGGCGTAATTTTTTTAAAAGAACTTTCCAGTTATTATTTTTTCGAAACTTTATTATGAAGAATATTCTTATTGAGCTGTCACACATTTACAATAGTTGAAAAATTGGACAAGTATGTTTTAAGTAATTGTTGGTACAGTTAGCAATAAAAGTACTAATATTGAATATTTTACAGTACGAAATAATGATAGTTCATTGTCAACTCGTACAGGCTCAAATAGATGAGAATATAAATAATACATTGCATATTCCAATTATTGATTATAATTGTGCTACAGCATCATATCATATCTCCAAAATATATGATACAGCTGAAACTACTGGGCGTAGCTGACTAACTTTGGCATGTACATATGCTCCATAGGGAGTGCAGGGTAGCACTGAGAGAGGATATGTATGTAAATTCCCCCTCTTCAAGGGTAAACAAGGTGGTTAGGTCAACCCACGGGTAAGGCCTAGTCTTGTATGGGTAGGTGTAGGTGGGATCAAAGTGATCAGAAGCTCATGAACACTACATATGCATAATATTGTAGTACCACATTTATTTGTAGTACAGTATTAAAGGGTTTCTTAATTGATGAAAGCTGAAAGTTCCGTATGCGAGGGTAACATTTTTGAGATGAGATAATTATTGCTAGCAGACCCTTTCGCCATTTTATGTGTTCCACAAAATTAGACGTGATGCATACTGGACTGTCTCGGTACTAAAAGATCGTTGAGCCCCTCCAAACTCTTCTCCCTAATAAGAATAAGATCAATATTTTTTATGTCCTCAAAAGATTTAAACTGCACGTAAATGTCAATATTCTATATAAAATATACATCATATATAAAATTTATCAAAATTATATTATACGCACACTACAAACTTATCATAATGTATTTGACTTAACATTAATATAAATAGGTCTTAAGATTTGACTTCTACCCTCAACACAAAATATACAAAAAAGTAAAGTTGTTTTTACTAACAATAGGCAATAAGTATAATGTTTTGATTGTTTTATTTAGAACACAACGCGGGGTAAGTCAGCCGAGTGTAGCTTAGCGCCACAGTATCAGTAATCTGATAATAAATTGGGTATAATTTACGTTTAATTACATCTCTAACTACAAAATAATATGAAATGCTCGCGTGAGCACTAGTCATTCATGCTTTTCGAAGTAGCCAGCCACCTAATTATTTTCAACTCCCCTGATTTCATGATTTTCTACCACACGTAAATACGGGTGCCACTCGTTAGTTTTATTTCACTTTAATAGAATACTACAACACCGCTCCTACGATACTATGTAGATTATTTACACATAAATCACAATAGGTAGTGGTGTAGCGGACACGATCCAAACAGAGGGCTATCATTATATTAGAACCTTACTATTGTTACGAGCTGGGGTTCGTGATAAATTATATACACTATGCCACTTAAACTGAACTTTATTCACTAACACAATAACACTAGATACACACACTTATTTTCACAACACTAATAAAACACACTATTCACACCACTAGAACAACACTAAACACTTCCGAATTACTTCCTTCGCTTGATGTTGATCGCTTTCCGTATTCAATTGTTACTGTACTGTCTCGCGCGCTCTCGCTCTATTTATACTGGCCGGATAACATCACTAGGCTTTTCGAGACGACTCACGATATTTCTGGAAACGTGTAAGGTGTTTCTAGAATTGCGTAAATGTTCTATTTACACCTACGCCATCTATTAGAGGATAGCTGAATTACCTTCAAACCACCGATACATTCAATCTCTTCTAGTACCCCCATTCACCGATAGATGGCGTAACACTGCCCCCCTCTTAAACGTGTTCGTCCCGAACATCGTTGGACCCATAGTAACGAGCCAACCGGTCCTCATGAACTATCTTCGGTGCACCTCGCGACCCCTTCTGGATTCGATAGGTGACGTCGTTCATCCTGATAATTATGCGATATGGCCCGTCCCACCTGGCTTGTAACTTAGGCGATTTACCGTTGCTTCGTACTGGGTTATGAAGCCACACCAATGATCCCTCATCGGAGCCTTTGTTGTTTGCCTTCCGGTCGTAGCGAGTCTTCATCTTCTCAGACATCTGTTGTCCAGATTCCCCTGGAGCTCCTACATTGTACGCCTTCAATGCACCTCTGCTACGAGAGTGTGGCCTCTTGACAGCCGCACAACTTGTGCATTTGCGGCACCAATCCTCGACGTCGTTCCGACAGTGGAGCCAATAAAACCGCTCTCGGACCTTAGTAAGCGTCTTCTTAACACCCATGTGACCTCCCGAAGCACCATTGTGATAGAGCCGCAGTACTTCCGGCACCTTAGTCTTGGGCACTACCATTTGCAGATGGCATTGGTTACCTCGAGCGTTTTCCCATTTGCGGCACAGAACTCCATCCTGGATAACCAAGCTTTCCCACTGTGCCCAATAACCTTTGGTGACAGGGCTCATTGCTGCGATATCACTCCATTTGGGCCTAGGAGCGCCTGATTTCTTCCATTCGAGAATCGGTTGTACGTCCTTGTCTTCTTGCTGAGCACTCTGCAAAGCTTCTTTCCATCCGTCGCTCAGATCCGTCTTCAATATTCTCACTAGCGCTGCCGGCTTCGCTTCCTGTCTTGCACAGTGTTTGCGTTGGTCGGGGTAAACCCTACCTATCAGAGCATCTGCGCTACGTGGCTCTCGCCGCCAGACAGGTACGTCAGGTGACCCTTTTGGTGGAGACAGGGTACCAACGTGCCGCTTACGCTTTGGGCAGCTCAAGCGGATATGGCCTCTTTCCCCGCAGTTGTAGCACCGTGGTGAAGAAACAACTTCCCTGATACGGTAAGTTCGATCCTCGTGACGCGCTGCTTCCACCTCCAGAGCGTAGGCTAAGGCTTCCTTCAGGGACTTGAAGTGCCCAAGTCTTACCGCTGCTCTAACTTCCAGGTCCCGGACCCCATCCGTAAACGCTTGTACGAGGTTCTCGTCAATAAGCGCAGGCGACGACTGGTATGCCTTCCTGACCAGCCTTTCCACCTCTAGAGCCCACTGCTGCAGAGTTTCTCCAGTGCGTTGTGCCCTGTCCTTCAGCTGAGCACGATACACATGTTCAAGGTGCGCGTCTCCGTACCTCGCCTCCAACGCCTCCAGAAGCTTCTCGTAGGTGACGTCTTGCCCGAGTGCCTCCAACACCGTCAAGGCCTGATCACGAAGGCCCAAGGTTAGGGCGGTGAAGGCCTGTTCTTTGTCCCACCCATTCGCTCGCAGTACGGCCTCAAACTGAACCTTGTATGCAACCCACGATGACGAGCCATCAAAGGGTGGAACCTTAAACCAACGAGGCGAGGGCGCCACAGCTGCAGGTGTAACGTCGTTGGTCTCAAGCCCACGCAATTTCTTCTCCAATCTGGCAATACGGGTCTCGAGCTGGTCGTGTAAACGCTTCTCTATGTCGCTGATACGGGCCTCATGCTGCTGAAGTTCCTCCTTGACCGCCTTCAAGTCCTTCCCTACAGCGGCGCTGAGGTCCTTCATAAGCACCACCTGCTCTTCTAGGCGGCGCGCGTGCTCCTCCTTGTCACGCTGGAGCTGTTGTTCTAGGCGGCGCGCGTGCTCCTCTTGACGGCGAGCCTGCTCCTCCTTGTCGCGCTGAAGCTGTTCCTCCAGGCGGCGCGCATGCTCCTCCTGACGGCGCGCGTGCTCCTCTTGACGGCGAGCCTGCTCCTCCTTGTCGCGCTGAAGCTGTTCCTCCAGGCGGCGCGCCTGCTCCTGCATGAACGCCATCAGAGCCGCGATGTCGGGCACCGCCATGGAGTGTGCGCTTGCAGGCTCCACTGCAGCCGCGGAGTCGCCTGATCCACCAGACGATGGAGAAGGAACGTCTCCGAAGCGTCTCTGGTCCAGGTCTTGCTGGCGCTGGTTCCTGGTACGCACTCCGTCAGTTTCTTCCTTCGGCATAACCGGCATAATTTATCCCACTTCTGACACCAATTTGTTACGAGCTGGGGTTCGTGATAAATTATATACACTATGCCACTTAAACTGAACTTTATTCACTAACACAATAACACTAGATACACACACTTATTTTCACAACACTAATAAAACACACTATTCACACCACTAGAACAACACTAAACACTTCCGAATTACTTCCTTCGCTTGATGTTGATCGCTTTCCGTATTCAATTGTTACTGTACTGTCTCGCGCACTCTCGCTCTATTTATACTGGCCGGATAACATCACTAGGCTTTTCGAGACGACTCACGATATTTCTGGAAACGTGTAAGGTGTTTCTAGAATTGCGTAAATGTTCTATTTACACCTACGCCATCTATTAGAGGATAGCTGAATTACCTTCAAACCACCGATACATTCAATCTCTTCTAGTACCCCCATTCACCGATAGATGGCGTAACACTATTAATGGGACTGCGTTCTTGATTTCAATATACGTTGTTATTTTAATTGGGTCATGTAATAGAAAAAATATATTAAAACATTCGGATAGTCTTTAAAGTGCTACATAGAAACAAGTTAATTTGAATTGTATAATGTAATAATGTATAGGTCTAAGAGCCATCGCGATTCAAAAGACAAACTTGTTTCTATGTAGCACTTTAAAGACTATCCGAATGTTTTAATATATTTTTTCTATTACATGTCCCAATTAAAATAACAACGTATATTGAAATCAAGAACGCAGTCCCACTAATAGTAAGGTTCTAATATAATGATAGCCCTCTGTTTGGATCGTGTCCGCTACACCACTACCTATTGTGATTTATGTGTAAATAATCTACATAGTATCGTAGGAGCGGTGTTGTAGTATTCTATTAAAGTGAAATAAAACTAACGAGCGGCACCCGTAATTTACGTGTGGTAGAAAATCATGAAATCAGGGGAGTTGAAAATAATTAGGTGGCTGGCTACTTCGAAAAGAATGAATGACTAGTGCTCACGCGAGCATTTCATATTATTTTGTAGTTAGAGATGTAATTAAACGTAAATTATATCCAATTTATTATCAGATTACTGATACTGTGGCGCTTAGCTACACTCGGCTGACTTACCCCGCGTTGTGTTCTAAATAAAACAATCAAAACATTATACTTATTGCCTATTGTTAGTAAAAACAACTTTACTTTTTTGTATATTTTGTGTTGAGGGTAGAAGTCAAATCTTAAGACCTATTTATATTAATGTTAAGTCAAATACGATTATGATAAGTTTGTAGTGTGCGTATAATATAATTTTGATAAATTTTATATATGATGTATATTTTATATAGAATATTGACATTTACGTGCAGTTTAAATCTTTTGAGGACATAAAAAATATTGATCTTATTCTTATTAGGGAGAAGAGTTTGGAGGGGCTCAACGATCTTTTAGTACCGAGACAGTCCAGTATGCATCACGTCTAATTTTGTGGAACACATAAAATGGCGAAAGGGTCTGCTAGCAATAATTATCTCATCTCAAAAATGTTACCATCGCATACGGAACTTTCAGCTTTCATCAATTAAGAAACCCTTTAATACTGTACTACAAATAAATGTGGTACTACAATATTATGCATATGTAGTGTTCATGAGCTTCTGATCACTTTGATCCCACCTACACCTACCCATACAAGACTAGGCCTTACCCGTGGGTTGACCTAACCCACCTTGTTTACCCTTGAAGAGGGGGGAATTTACATACATATCCTCTCTCAGTGCTACCCTGCCACTCCCTATGGAGCATATGTACATGCCAAAGTTAGTCAGCTAGCGCCCAGTAGTTTCAGCTGTATCATATATTTTGGAGATATGATATGATGCTCGTAGCACAATTATAATCAATAATTGGAATATGCAATGTATTATTTATATTCTCATCTATTTGAGCCTGTACGAGTTGACAATGAACTATCATTATTTCGTACTGTAAAATATTCAATATTAGTACTTTTATTGCTAACTGTACCAACAATTACTTAAAACATACTTGTCCAATTTTTCAACTATTGTAAATGTGTGACAGCTCAATAAGAATATTCTTCATAATAAAGTTTCGAAAAAATAATAACTGGAAAGTTCTTTTAAAAAAAATTACGCCGATGACAGGACAAGCATAAAAGGTAAATTGGAAAAATACAGCGAATAAATAAAACACCGTCATCACAAACGGGTACAATCGAATAGTCGCCTGATTGTACCGAATGTATAATAAACCCATTGCTATGAAAAACTGTGTTGTGTCCGATTGTTAACGAACGTTTAATCACATTTGTTTCTAGCTCTCTTAATTATACCTACACAGGCGCAAAAATAAATTAATAATTAAAGAAATTAAAAAATTCTCTGTAAATCATTTTATACCATGGTGACTTTCAGTAATTTTGTTATTATTTACCTATATTTTTGTGAGTAATGGTTGCTTTTTCGGTGAAAAATCATTGAATAAAATTGTTAAACTGAAACTGAAAAAGTGTCACCGCTGCAGTTATCTGGTCTGGATATTATATTTCAGCGTTAGCGAGTGCACCGAGATAACTACGAGTATGTGTTGCAACAAAAACTATTCAGATTGTGACACGTTTGCAAATCAATAACCACTGCACACACACCTACCTATAAATAAATATTTCTTACTTAAAATAAGATACATAAATTTGCTCAAGCCTTTTTCCCATCGGTGTAGGCAGGGACAACACAACGCCACTTGCTATCCTTACAAGCCTCACGCACTTCGCTTTACATTAAGAGTTATTGATGCCGTTAAACTGTGATTGTTGGTAAGATTTGTGTGCGAAACAAACAAATTCAAAAACCATTTCAACAAGGCAATACCTATTTATGAACATAAGAAATAATACATAAGCTTTGAGTTTTGTTTCGCGACATCGTGTTAATTTTTGAGACCATTCGTCACTACCTACAGGTAAACTTAACATTTAATATTTCACAATTAATCATACAAGTGTTCACGTATTTTAATAAAATTGCGCTTGCTCGTATATCGCATCGTAGAATCTTAATATATAAAATCCTTGCGTTACTGACTGACTGTCAGACACGCTACAGCCGAAACTATTGGGCCGCAGGAAGCTGAAATTTGGGCATGTATTTTCCTTGGGGACCAAAGGGGTGCACTAAGAAGGGATTTCCAGAAATTCCCACGGGATCGGCCAAAACGGGTAAATTAAAAAAAAATGCAGGCGTAGCTGCTGGCGTCCTCTAGTAACAGTATAAATCTATCATTATGTAACATTTAATTTGTAACAATTTTGGTTTATTATTATTTAAATATACGTTATTTTTGGTTAAAAGACATTTTATAATAATATACCGCAACCTATTTCATATAAATTTCGTCTTGAAGAGCTCACCGTAGTTCGGTAGCAATAAACTTAATTTTTATCAACTAAATCGTCATAGTAATGGCGTGTTTCAGCCTTAACTCTAAATTATAATTGACAGAAGAGAGAAAACAAAGTGAAAGTTATATAAAAGCAAATACCGAATTCGAGGGTTTTGTGTAAATAAAAAAGTAATATGACGTAGGTAGAAATATTATATTGGGCTGATAATAATTTAATCATGCAACATTGTTATTTTAATTGGGACATGTAATAGAAAAAATATATTAAAACATTCGGATAGTCTTTAAAGTGCTACATAGAAACAAATTAATTTGAATTGTATAATGTATAGGTCTAAGAGCCATCGCGATTCAAAAGACAAATTTTATATATATATATATATATATATATATATATATTATATATATATATATATATATATATATATATATATATATATATATATATATATGTATGTATACAATTCTCGTGTCAGTGTTAGTTAAAAATCGGTCGTAATCTATTTTTGAACCCCTAAGTCCTAAGGGTGGCTAATCGGATTTTGTCTTATAATTTGTTAATATTTTATGATGTGGCATTGAATAATACATACAATTCTTAATTTTCAAGCTTTTAGCACCAACTCCTACTTTTTAACAGCCATATTAGTAATTTAATCATATCACTAGATCGTTAAAGTTGACCACGCCAGCCAACCCCTATTTTTTAAATGCCATATTAGTAATTTAATCATATCATTAGATCAGTTGTCTAAGCCAGGCGCATACCGGAGTCAAGATATCGTTTCGCAATGTTAGTCACAATACTTCTCCAAAACGGCTGGACCAAGTTGTATGAAATTTTATAGGTAGGTATATTCTTTAGGTTTGAGAATCGGTCGTAATCTATTTCAAACCCCTTAGTCAGAAGAGTGGTCCAGCCCAAAACATATTGGCACTAAGTACATCTATTTAAGCAAGCTTAAATCTGAATAATTGTAAATGAGTCTCTCCGCGACCACGCTCGGTCCAAGACGAGTGAAACGTCGGAAACGAATAGGTATTTATACCTTAAATAAATAATTTTACGCGATTAAGACCGGCTTGTTTATTTTGTACTAGCCGTTTCCCGCTGTTTCACCCGCGTCCTGAGGGAACTACTTCGCGTACCCGAAAAACCCAAATACCTTACAGACCCCTGTTTTTTCTAAAATAAAATATAGTCTATGTTACTCGCAGATAATGTAGCTTTCTAATGGTGAAAGAATTTTTAAAATCGGTCCAGCAGTTTTTGAGTTTATCCATTGCAAACAAACAAACAAACAAAAATACAAACTTTGCCTCTTTATAATATTAGTGTAGATACATGTATACAAATCGCGAAAGTTTAAAATCGATTACTAAGTACATCTAATTTGAAAAATATTGTTGTCATAAATTGTAGAATATATTAGATAAAATTGTATTATTTACCATGTACCATGTAATATTTTTTCCGTTCTTCTAATATCCTATTAAATTTGAAAGATTTTATTCAAACTGTATTAACCTCTAATAAATCTAAGAATTGGTGTTGTACAAAATTTTTTGTTAAATACTTTCGTCGTATATATTTCAAACTCATACATGTATGTAAGTTATTTGGCGACGGTACAAGTAAAAAATAAAAGAAATAAAAATAAACAAGATAAATGTAATCAAATTTATCGTTTTCGGGGCTCTCCGAAACGTGTGCCTCGGGGATCGGGGCTCTAAGGGAAAAGTTCGTGTGACCGGGCTACCTGGGGATCGAACCCGAGACCATCGTCTCGGCAGCCCGTTACGTACACCATTAGGCTATCGCCACTTTTTTCATTTTTATTTAGGTATTTATGATACGTACAAATACTCTATGTATATTCTTTAGGTCTGACAATCGGTCGTAATCTATTTTTGAAACCCCTGAATCATAAGGATGGTCCAACCCAAACATATACTTATTTTTTTATATTTTTATGATGTTGCATTAAAAATACATGCAATGCTTAATTTTCTCCCTTTTAGCACCAAACCCAATTTGTTATAGCCATATTAGTTATTTTATCACATCACTCTTTAAGACGCATCACACTGGCAGGAGAGCTCAGCTTTCGCGAGAATCTCTGCAGTTAAAAGAGACGCGACGAGAAAACCAGACAGGCGCTTCGTCAGATCTAAATAAACAGATCTTCAAGCTGGTAAGACGCGACCTCCGTAGCTCCAATACACGCTCTATACAAGAAGGTTTCGAGCGAAATCGGGGGTCGAAAGTCTTTTTCCAGCATTTAGGTCGAAGCCATCTGACGAATCTGACCACGTCATACGGAAAAGTCGTCACTTCTAGGCCGGAAATTCTTGCGGAGATTCAGAGCTTCTACGGCAACCGCTACACCTCAAAGGCGTCTCGTCCCCAACCCGACTCCGAGGATCCCAGAGCCACTTTAACCCGCCACCTCACGGAAGAGTTGTCAGATGTCAACCTGGACGAAATCATGGTGACCCTAAGGCAGCTTAAAAATGGAAAAGCCCCCGGGGACGATGGAATCACGACGGAGCTGCTAAAGGCAGTAGGGAAACCTATGCTTGTGCAGCTCCAACGCATATTTAAATCTGTCCTCTTCTCGGGAAGAAACTCCAAGGACGTGGAGCAAGAGCGTGGTCGTTCTGTTCTTCAAAAAAGGAGACAAAACTTTTTTGAAGAACTATCGACCTATCTCGCTCTTGAGCCACTTCTATAAGCTGTTCTCAATAGTCATTACGAACCGTCTCACGCGTAGACTTGACGAGTTTCAGCCACCCGAACAGGCCGGTTTTTGAGGAGGATACGGCACCATAGACCACATCCACACTGTGCGGCTGATTATACAGAAGACAGAAGAGTATAAATCAGCCCCTGTGTCTAGCGTTTGTGGACTCTGAGATGGACTTTAACTCCATTGAAACCTGGTCTGTTCTGGAGTCCTTGCAACGGTGACAAGTCGATTGGCGATATGTCCAAGTGCTGAGAGGTCTGTATGACGCCGCGACTATGACCGTCCAAGTACAAAACCAGCAGTCTGAACCTATCCACTTGCATCGAGGTGTGAGACAAAGGGATGTTATCTCCCCCAAATTGTTCACAAATGCAATGGAGGATATGTTCAAAACGCTGCAATGGAAAGGACGCGGTATTAACATACACGGCGAGTACCTCTCACACATAAGTTTTGCAGACGATATCGACATCGTGGCTGAAACCGTGCAAGAATTGCAGTATATGCTGAGCAGCCTAGCAGATTCTTCTGCTCGCACCGGTCTCCGGATGAACTTGGAAAAAACCAAGATAATGTTCAATGAACATGTCTCTCCGGAACCGATTACCCTAAAGTACCCCATTTAGTGTAATCGGTTCCGGAGAGACATGTTCTCTCGATTTTGTTCAGGAGTACGTCTACCTTGGGCAAATCTGAAGAAATCTGAGGGCTGGCAGAAGAATAGCAGCATACAGGAAACACCGTCAAGTCTTTTCGTCACCCCTACCCCAAAGCCAAAACCACTCAAACTTAAGACAAAGGTCTTCAACGAGTGTGTTCTACCCGTTATGACTTACGGAGCCGAGACGTGGACACTGAAGGTGCGACTGGTCCATCAATTTAAGGTCGCTCAGCGAGCTATGGAGAGGGCTATGCTCGGAGTTTCTCTGAAGGATCGAATTCATAATGAAGTGATCCGACAGAGAACCAAGGTAATCGACATAGCTCAACGAATTAGCAAGCTGAAGTGGCAGTGGGCCGGACACATTTGTCAAAGAGCCGATAACCGTTGGAGTAGTCGTGTTCTAGAGTGGAGACCACGCCTTGGCAAACGTAGTGTAGGACGTAGTGGTTGGCAGCGGCTGGACACGAAAATCCGAAAATCGGGCTTAGTGGCGTGCCATTGTAGAGCCCTATATCCAGCAGTGGACTCTTGCAGGCTGATGATGATGATGTCAGTGTCATAGAAGTGAGAGTGAAATACTAACGAGATTGTAATTGAAACAAGTGTCAAAATATGTGTCAAAGACGAACTGTTTATTTCAAATTATACGATAATGACATTAGATTATCAGAATACCGCATCTGAGTACATTCAAAGTATAATTTCAATGTCATATAAAAATACGAGCATTAGGCCTTTTTTTTTTGGTGTCGGGTTGGCAACTCCTCATGGAATCCCTCCGCCCTGGGGGTGAAGGGCGAAGGGGACTGACAGACTCTTACTGACTAAAAACCAACCCGTGTTCCTCATGTACACGTGTGTCGGAGGGTCGGATATCGCCGAAGCATTCCTCGCTACCCCCGACGGGTATTGGCCCGCCAGATGGTCAGGTGGGCCCCGAACAAAGCCCCCCTTGGCGGCGGATGAAGGTGTTGGGCTCCGCTGCCAAAACACCCAGCGGTCGCAGAGGATAGGCAGAACGGCAACGCAACACCGCATCTCCTCTTCCTCTGTGGCCCCAACGCGACGCAACGATGGTGCGCCTCCATTTGGTCGCGGGAGATAGGGCGCGCGGCAACGCAACACCGACACGCCTCTCCTCCCGCGACCGCGCCCGACTGCGAGGGACAGAAGAACTGTCCCCCGCACCCGCACCATTGGACGCATCCTGCGCAGACCTCCGTCAAGCCCACGCGGAGCGTCCACTCCTGGGATCTCGCTTAGCTTCACCGTGGGTCACCTAACCACGGTTACTAAGCCCCCCCACCACGACAAGGTGGAGATCCAACGGGGGGGACGAGCATTAGGCCTCAGTTATCTGCCTCTATCACTCATTTACCACATCCTCACTTACTATAAATAAGTTATTTTTTCTTCCCTAGAAATAATGTATATGGCAAAACAAGCTTTTGCTGGGACATCTACTTAAACATTTAAATAAAAATCAATCTTCATTTTTTTTTTGTATGCCTTTATAAACTCGAAATTTTAGATTAAGCACTGATGGCTTTGGTAACTTTGTTAAGGATTTCCTGGAAAAGTGGTTTAGAAAAAAAATATAATAAGAAAAAGACCTTAAAAAGGCGATACGGAGTTTGCCGGGTCAGCTAGTAATATTATAATATTCTAACTCCATTCACACAACACCATCTACTCCCAAACTAAGCAGAGCTTGTACTATGGGTACTAGATAATTATACTTTTTATATGTATATAAACATAAATGATACCTACATTTCGCCAAGTTATGAATTTTAGGTCCCACGTAACAGAGAGCGAGCCTATTGCCGTTACCGAGCACATTACTAGATTCCGTGCTGCTACTGAGCATTCGAAAAAATAGCAAGACTTTTGCCCGACCCGGGAATCGAACCCGGGACCTCCCAGGATCAGTAGACGCATACGCTATCCACTAGAACACAAAAAAGGTTTCATGCATGCTAAACATGTTCCCAAGTAATATCCAGCTCTCAGTCTATTTAATTAACGAACATGACATCATGTGAATGGTCTAGTATAACGAGAATGAAAAAGGTAGTTGACATTTTCCGTGTTGAATCAGAACAACCGCCAATATTTTATAGTTCATTACCGTTTGAACTGAAAAGGCACGCAATTTGCATATTTAAATATACAAAATAAAATATGTGGGTATGTTTATACGACTAACGAACACTTGAAAACGTAAGTGAAAACGAATACGCTCTGAGTGCTTTGAAAGGCCGCGCACGTATTAGCAAGCTGGGAAACATAAGTAACAAGCGAAACAATTTACCTACGAGCCTGGCTGAGGTATTCTTACAACTGTTTAATTTGTTCAATATATACAAGGCGCTGATACGTGCCGCGAATCCAGCCTACTGGATTCTGCACTCGCAGCCAAAGAACAGTAAATTAGAGACTTACAGTAATCTCAAATAATACCAACGCTCAAAATTCTTACTGAACCATTTCTGGTGGGTCACCAGCATTGGTAAAAGCATTATATTAATTTTATTGCCTATATTTCTACTATTATGATATTCATTCATGTGATTTATGAACTATTAAATTCATAGAAGTAAATTAATATGAAATCCTAATAATAATTTAAAACTACGAGTTTCCACTTTTACATTTTTCACCATACTGTTTACAAAAGTATTCCAAATATAATAAATAAGTTCAATTAACAAATTGTGAAATTAATACATTTCACCGAAATAATTGAATAGATAATATTTTTACCTGGTGTTATTGACATGCCGCGATAAACCTTTCAATGTATGGCAATTTCTGCTACTATCATGTAAAAACAGGTACGTAAAATATTTTCACTACAGAACACAATTGTGTGATTGTTTTCATTGACAGGTATGAAAGAATCCCAAGTATCAATAAAATTACAAGAAAGATTGCAAACGAAAAGAAGGGATTAAAAATAATCATTTAAGATTTGCTTATGGCCAGTGAGTAAAACTTTTTCTCTTGCTCTCTGATTCCTGATATTAGAAACTGGATCACAGTTAGATCTCTGACATGTATCTTTTCGATGACTCGACATGGTTTATGATGCGATGACTGTTCTGTATTGCTTGTTAGCCATATATGTTACGTCGTGCCGCTGTAGATATAACGATTTTATACGTCTTCACTGCAGTTACCATTGTTTAACAGGTTTTGTACGGGTCATTCTATGCCGTGCTGTATTTTAGATTTATGGCGAGCTTTATACCAACATGAAAACGAAAAGCTTTTTAATGAATATACACAATATGTTACATAATTTTTATTTCATTTTTATATTACGAATTATATTCTAAATAAATATTAGAAAAATATTTATTTACATTTTTCCCCGCTACGCAGGATTTATTCCTAGTGCGGGAGTTGTCTCTTCTCCAAACCCAGCACAATCTTACCTACTGCGATATCAGTGTATGTAAAAGTGTGTTTGTCTCATAAAATAATTTACCAACTCATTCGAATGCCCACAAACTATTAAAGTACCTACATATATCTCAAAACAATAAGTAAAGCTAGCCCAGGAAAGAACAAAAAAAAAATACACATTAAATTTCTTAAAGCCGGTTACGAGCACATCGTATCTATTATTACTTATTTAACAAATTTATGTTTTTTGAACAAGGGATCTTTCCGAACGCTTTAAAGATTGCTTTGATAACACCAGTATATAAGGGTAGTGACAAAACTGATCCTACAAATTACAGGCCAATATCAGTTCTGCCCTCCATTTCCAAAATCATTGAAAGACTCCTTAATTCACGCCTTATTAGATATCTTACATAATACGAAATTCTGTCTCCATTTCAATTTGGCTTTAGACAGGGAATGTCAAAAGGAATGTCAACTGAGGATGCAGTTGTATCTTTGACGTCTACTATAGTAGACAAAGTCGACAAGGGTAGGCGTTGCTTGGCTACCTTCCTTGACCTTAGAAAGGCATTCGACACAGTATCTGTTTCCGTACTTTTGCAGAGGTTAGAAAATATCGGCGTGAGAGGAACCCCTCTTGAACTGTTTAAATCTTATCTGAGTAATCGCCAACAATCAGTTAAGTTAGGGGAATACACTAGCTCTGAAGAAATAGTCATGCATGGAGTGGGACAAGGCTCAGTGCTAGGGCCGACTTTGTTTCTGATTTACATAAATTACCTCTGCAACATGAAGGTTGAAGGAAGCCATATATTTTCTTACGCGGACGATACTGCCACAGTCTTTTCCGGTACGACTTGGACCAAAGTTAAACAAACAGCTGAACGCGGACTGTCTAAAATAGCAGAGTGTCTCAATCAAAATCTTCTGACTCTAAACGCTTCTAAAAGTAACTACATTTGCTTTACCAAGTACAATAACACAGAACCATTGCTTGACTTTCAAATAAAGATCCATAACTGTAACAATTCGGAAAATTCTGACATGTGTAATGATTGACAGGTTACAACACACTAAATACTTGGGAGTCATGATAGATCAGCGACTCTCATGGCACATGCAAATCGAACTGATTATGAAAAGAGTTAGGAAAATGATCTGGGTATTCAAAACACTTCGACATATTATCGCTTCAAACAGTCTTTTGCAACAAATCTATGTCAGTGCAATCTTCTTCGTCTTTCTCTTAGCGTTATCCCAGTTTCAATGTGGGGTCCGCTTACTAGTCTAACCGGATTTGGCTGAATATTAGCTTTTCCACGGAGCGACTGCCTGTCTGACCTCCCCAACCCGAAGGGATAGCGATATTCCATGGTTTAGACTAGTGTCAGTTTATTTAGAAGGTACTGATGCCCTGTAACGACTGTCAAAGATCTTCATGGACGGCTTAACGTGCTCTCCGAGGCACGGGACAAGCGATAATTAACAATTTAATACGCACATAACTCCGAAAAGTCATTGGTACGCGCCGTGGATCCGAACCTGATACCCTCTGCATGGCAGTCTGTTGGTATATCCACTCGGCTATCGCTGCCTTAGTGTGGTGCAATCTATGCTTACATATTGTTTACCGTGTTGGGGTGGGACCACAATAATAAAGTTTCTAGAACTTGAAAGGTCGCAGAGATCGCTACTTAAGGTTATGTTCTTTAAGCCCTATAGATTCCCGACACAAAGTCTCTACCAACAATCTGATCGCCTGTCTGTAAGGAAACCTTAGCTCCTACAATGAATCCTAAGAATGCACAAATCCCTCCCATATGAACCCAACAAGACTAGCAATAGAAGGAAATATACAGTCGCACCAACAGTTACGGTAAGATCATCTTTTGCTCAGAGACAGTACGCGAGACAATCTGCTTACCTATATAATCTACTGAATAAGGAACTGGACATATACTCTTTGAATCCCCGAGACTGCAGAAAAATTGTGACTGAATGGCTCCAGACTAAAAGCTATGATGAAATTGAGTCTCTATAATCAACGGCGTCATAAATTGAATATATTTTTGTAAATTGCATATTCAGAACATAGTTATGACAGTTAGTGGATGCAGTGGAATTCTCACTCTTCCGAACCCAAGACAACGTCGTAGGGCTAACGCATGACACTCAATTAAAACAAACAAATTGCACAATTATGCACAGCACCTAAATAAACACACACACACAACATACTCATACACACACACACACACACACACACACACACACACACACACACACACACACACACACGCACGCACACACACGCACACACTACACAACACACAAAAGCGCGACCCTAAAAGATAAATCATCATCATCTAATGTAACTTGTTTTTGTTATTTTTATTATTTTTATTTTATTTTTAATTTTGCTATGTCCCAGATTTGTAACTTCTTTTTTCATTCAATTGCATAATTTAAGTTAATGAATAAGTGGAAGAGCGGAGCCACCTAATACAAGCAATTGCATTGCTTAAAAGGCGGTCTCCGATTAAATTGTTGTAAATGCACTTATGTAATAGAAATAAACAAATTTTATTTTATTTAAGGCTGAACGACTTTTATCTCGTGTCAATGAAGCCCTTGTTCTAAGGTTGTACCCGAGGTTGACATTGACTATTGTTTATGGTCAAAACTTTGGAGAAACATCGGACTGGCAGATCGTCTGCCTATTAATGTATAATTAACAACTTTTACTACACAGAACTGTCGTAAAATTTATTGCTTAGTATTTAATTTTGTATTGTACTAGCTATGCCCCGCAATGTCACCTGACGATCCTTTTCGCTTAAAAAATTGTTTGCCACGTTGCCTGTGGTGTTGCCTACAGGCAATATCATTGTCTAGATGACGTGTTTCTAACTTCAGTGGTATAAGCTAAGCAATGACATGTATATTTCTATTTATAGATTATTTTAGTCCAACTGATTCGCTTGCCGGTTTCATAGTTTAAAAAAATAAAAAATGATAGAGCAGAAAATTTTGATGCTTGAGTTACATAATAAACTTAAGCTGTGCAAATATTCTGACATTTTCTCAGATTTACCATTCATAATATACCAATTCAAACAAAATAAATAAAACAACACAATATAAACGCAAATTAATATTAATACTAATATCATAATATTTTTGTGTTAGTAAGTACCTAGGTATATATTCTAACTACGCTGAGGTACGTACTTGCCTTGCCACTTGTTTATGACCAAAGTACCAAATATTGTAAAAAGAGTAAAAACTCTTTTTACAAGAATACATACATACTTTTTAGTATATCAGTTCACAAACATTGTAAAAAGAACAAATACTTTTGAAATGTCAATCCAAAAAGTATGTATATGTTTTACTTTTTTGTATGTACGAAATATTGTAAATGGAATACATTTGAAAATAGATTGTTATATGAAGGTATATAAGACCAAGAAAATTGAAATATTGTTAGTCTTCGAAAGGGGCTCAACCAGGACACAGTCTTCAGCAAGCCTTCAACTGAGGCTCATAGTGCAAAGTCTCCAACAGAGGCTAGTTCAACAGAGTCTTCGAAAGGGGCTCAACCAGGACACAGTCTTCAGCAAGCCTTCAACTGAGGCTCATAGTGCAAAGTCTCCAACCGGAGACAATAAACCAGTACAACAGTAGATGTGGTTTAATTTATAGTTATCCCATCTAGCTGTCCTTCTAGGACAACACAGATCAAATGGTCTAACGCTCCCAGCGTTAACATTGGTCCTTCGAGCCGGATGATAATATATATCGGCCAGTTTTTGAGTTCAACGATCTAGCAATAGATCGTTCTCACACCTGCAGTGGATCGCTGCGCAAGGGTGTGAGGCATCATCAGCACACGCTGATGATATTCGTCGAGACGAAAGTCGACGAATGCGCCTGTAGTAGAAAAACCTACTCCGCGCGAAGAGCAAGCAGCAGAGGGCACAATCGTCGCGTCTACCCCAGCGCCAACAGCAGCCACGGCAAGAGGATTGCAGCCTGACAGAGCCAAGGAACGCCGCTACTCACCACTAGAGGTCACCATCAGTATAATAAAGTGAAGTGTAAAACCGTGAGTACAATCATATTATATAAACAGTGCACAAATTAAGGACATTGCCGCTAATAGCAAGTACAAAATTTTCAAACAATTGTAAAATTTTCTAAATCATTTCTCAACTTTTAACTGTAATCATTTCTGTTTTAACATTGTATTCAACATGGAAGGGCTATTTAATGTTTTAAAAGACCTTCAATTTGATAGAGGTTTAGTCAATTTTAAAAAGAGTCCAAAAGATAGACTGACCATTGAATACATTGAGACGAAACAAGAATTATTAGAAAAGAACTGGGATCTTTTTAAAGATAATTATACTAAATTGAGAGAAAAGTATTCAGTTCAAGATGATGTGATTGTCAACATGTATGACCTCACGGAGGAAACTTACGTTACTCATAAATGTATAATGACACAATGATGAATCAATTTTCGAGTTCAAAATGTTCTATAAAAGGTGATGATAATGGTAGTGCATCAAAGGTCAATTCTAACCTTGCAAAATTACCTAAAATTTCAATACCTAACTTCAGTGGTAAATACGCAGAATGGACCACCTTTCGCGATCTCTTTGTCTCACTTGTGCATAATAATAAAGGCCTAGATAATGTTCAAAAGATGCATTACTTGAAGTCTCATCTCTGTGGTGAAGCTGAACAGCTAGTGAGACACACACCAGTAAGCCAAACAAATTATACTCAGTGTTGGTCTCAACTAGAAAAGCGATATAACAATAAAAAATATCTTGTAAATTGTATTTTAAAACGCCTTTTTGGCCAGAGACGTATACATGTCGAATCAGCAACTTCTTTAAAAGAGTTACTCGATACTACCAACGAGTGTCTAAGCGCTCTCAGTAATTTAGACGTAGATGTGACCACGTGGGATATCATCATCATACACATTGTGACATTTAAACTTGACGCGGAAACTCGTAAACAGTGGGAATTACACGTAAGTAGCAATGATTCGAATGATTTACCAACTTTTGAACAATTTGCTTCGTTCATTGAAAATCGTTTTCGAGCGTTAGAATGTATTGAGCCAAAAAAAGATTCGACTCAAAGGTTCAACAATTCATCCGTACCAAAGTCTATGATAGCAATAAATTCAAACAATATGAGATGTGAATACTGTTCAGAAGGTCACAAATTATGTTTTCGCAAAACATTTACCAAACAGCCTGTAGCTAAAAGACGCGAATTTGTAGCAAAACATAAAATCTGTTTTAATTGCTTGGGCAGCAATCACACCGTGTACAATTGTCAAAAACCAATTTCCTGCAGAATTTGCAACAAACGTCATCATTCTTTACTGCATCTAAGCGATCCTGTAAACGACAACATTCCAAAAGAACATGTGTTTGACGAGGCCACTTCATCTAGTAATGTACCGGTAGTCTCGTGTTTCTCAAAGAATGTTCGTGTACCAAAACAAGTTTTACTACCAACAGCTTTAGTTAAAGCGGAGTCCAAAACAGGAGGCCATCGCGTGGTAAGAGCACTGATTGATCAAGGATCTCAAGCTTGTTTTATTACTGAGGCCACAGTACAATATCTTAAATTGCCTAAGATTCCAGTGCAAGGAATTATATCTGGTCTGGGTGAACAATCTTCCACAGCTAAATACATGGTTAACCTGAAAATTCATTCAAGAATAGATCACTCAATAGAATTTAATATCAACGCGTATGTTCTTAATAGAATAACGTCAAACTTACCTGAAAGTTACATCAATAGAGATTCTTTTGACTGGATTGATACAAGAACCACAACTTTAGCCGACCCTGAGTTCTATCAACACAAAAATATTGATATCTTGCTAGGTGCAGAAGTGTACAGCCATATCGTAAAGGAAGCCATATTAAGGAATCAACAAAGCACTTTATTAGCCCAGAGCACCACATTGGGATGGATCATATCCGGCACAGTTACAAATGAGAACAGTAACAATTCAACTAGTTTATCTAGGAATATGAACGTAATGCATTCACAGGTTAGAGATGTTGAAGTTCATAAAAGATTTTTGGAAATTGAAGAGCACCACCCTAATATGAAGAAACTGCGAACATCAAAAGAGCTGTGTTGTAATGAGAATAAGGCCAACACAACACGAAGAGAAGGTGAAGTGAAGATACAGAATCGGAATAGACGCAAACAAGAAATGTTATATAGAATTAAATATTTCGAATACAAGCACAAAAGGGACATTAGTTCAACTAAAGAGGACAAAAAGACAATGAGATCAACTATAGAGGACAAAAAGGAATTTAGGTCAAATAAAAGGACAAAAAAAAATAACATAGATCAACTGTAAAGGATATAACAGGACAACAATTATAGAAGGAAGGAGTATTATGTTATACAGGACTGTTTTTAGTATACGCCAAATCCACCGCCAATGAATAATAATTATAGTATTGTCACCCTAGTAAATGGAAAACCTTTATTGCAAACTGCACATCAGAAATCTTATCTTCGATGGAGTCTTAGCTATGGTTTCATGTGTCAACAAAGGACAATAAAGCGGATTCTGCATCAAGAGGCATAAACCAAAAATAAGTACAAAAGGATGTCTGGTTTTCGGTACCACAGTTTTAAAGGACAACATTATTAAGTACAAAAGGTCAAATCATTTAAAATCTCATGTGACACCAGGACATTGTTTAATCGGATAGCTATTACAAATCATTACGACTCCTGATTACAATCATGCGAGCTCAAATTTTACTTCAGTAACACGATGGCAATTTGTGCAAAGGTTATTGCAGTCATTCTGGAGGCGTTGGTCTAATGAATATTTAGCCAACCTAATGAATAGATACAAATGGTCTTCCAGATCACCTGAACCAAATGTTGGGGATATAGTGCTTGTAAAGGAAGACGATTTGCCACCGAGTCGTTGGTCACTAGGTCGAATTTTAGAAAAGCACCCAGGTCATGATGATGTCACACGCGTGGTCACTTTACGTACTAGTTCATCCATAATTAAAAGGCCAACCAACAAATTGTGTGTTTTACCTATTGCTGATAAAGCTATTTAAAATAATTTTTATTCAAATATTTGCATGTTGTTTTTGTTTAATCTATATTGTCATGTTTGTGTTTGTTCAAAATATGTTATGTTTAATTGATTACTTGTATATTTCAGTATGTACTCATGACAAAGAGAAACGTCATAGAGCAAAATACTTATGTTAAGTTTGTAACCAAATAAATGTTTGAAGGACATTTCGTCATAAAATGCCCTTGGGCGGCGGTATGTTTATGACCAAAGTACCAAATATTGTAAAAAGAGTAAATACTCTTTTTACAAGAATATATACATACTTTTTAGTATATCAGTTCACAAACATTGTAAAAAGAACAAATACTTTTGAAATGTCAATCCAAAAAGTATGTATATGTTTTACTTTTTTGTATGTACGAAATATTGTAAATGGAATACATTTGAAAATAGATTGTTATATGAAGGTATATAAGACCAAGAAAATTGAAATATTGTTAGTCTTCGAAAGGGGCTCAACCAGGACACAGTCTTCAGCAAGCCTTCAACTGAGGCTCATAGTGCAAAGTCTCCAACAGAGGCTAGTTCAACAGAGTCTTCGAAAGGGGCTCAACCAGGACACAGTCTTCAGCAAGCCTTCAACTGAGGCTCATAGTGCAAAGTCTCCAACCGGAGACAATAAACCAGTACAACAGTAGATGTGGTTTAATTTATAGTTATCCCATCTAGCTGTCCTTCTAGGACAACACAGATCAAATGGTCTAACGCTCCCAGCGTTAACACCACTTCTAGTAAATTAACATCTTTGCGAAACCGGCCGGGCCGTATGTTCTGTAGGTTTATGTGCAACTACCTGCTTGTTCTTAACAATATTTTACTAAATAAAACTTATTGTCTTGTTTTCGGTGATCTTTATGTTAATTTAAAACGAAATAAAAATTAAATTATGGTGTAACTAATGATGGTGAAAGTGATAAAAGGAGATTGTATGTTAATATTGATAACTAGTCTTGTTTTGTATACCTACGTGCGTTAACAACCTATGTGTAATGTGTGTTTCTCATGTAAGTGAATATTTTATTGTTATGGGAAATAAAGAATCTTTAAACCGAAAAAAATAATATACCAATTCGATCAAACAAAACCATATGTATTTAATAGGTCTTCATGATAAACTTTTCAGTAAAGAAATAAATTGATATTGTAAACAGTTTTGATCAGTTTATAGACATTATAAAAAACTACCAACCAAAAGATCGTTGCTTCTATAAAATACAAATATTCTTTGGGAAAGTTTTACGACACTTACAAGTAAATACACGTTAGACGTATTGTAATTCGCTAACTGTGAGTCACCCTCACTGAGGTTCTACGCAGACTTACAAATGTTTAAACTACACTGCATGCATATTATAACGGTTAACTCCCGTAGGAAACAGACAGCAGCCGTAGTTCTTACATTTTTATGAAATAAGAGAGTATAGTCATTCAACAGCTATTAAACGACAATATAAAGATAACTTACTCCTGATCCTATAATGTTGTAAATGGAGGTGGATAGATCGTTGTCCTTTCTTGACGTAAAAGTGACAGTTAAAGACAATGGTACCCTGGGACACACTGTATACAGAATACCGACACACACTGACAGGTATCTCAACGCGTTCTCGCATCATCACCCGCGACACTTGGCATCCGTTGTGACGTCCCTAGTGAACAGGGCGTATGACCTCTGTAACCCTGAACACTTAAACAGTGAGCTCTCACATGTTCAGGAGGTACTTAGACGTAACGGATACAAGAATGAGATTCACCGTCTGAAGAGGAGGGACCGTAAACCTGAGGTGAGCAGGGTGCCGGCTTACATGCCTTACCTAAAAGGAGTAACGGACAAAGTTGGAACAGTACTAAAGAAATACTCCATTAAGACTGTATAAAGTCCGCTTTCCAAGATAGCACACAATCTGCGCAGCCCAAAGGATGTCATTCCTTTTCAGACACCTGGCGTCTACAAGGTCGATTGCAGTTGTGGTAGCTCCTATATCGGACAGACCAAGCGAACAATTGTGGAAAGGGTCAAGGAACATATCGCAGCTGTGAAAAATCGACAAGTAAATAAGTCCGCTATAGCTGAACATTTATTGGAGTCTGGACCAAACCACTGGATAGAACTACATCAACCACAGGTCTTGTCCACCGAACGTTACTATTACTCCAGGATAGTGCGTGAAGCGGTTGAAATCAAAAAACACAAGAATTTCAACCGAGAGGATGGATTTAGATTATCAACAACTTGGAATCCAGTCATCACCACACCTCACCATTACAGCACATTAAAACAGAACAAAACCTGAAAAAGATTTTTTCCTAAATGATTCGATTCTACTTACTGGCATGTTGTGGAAATGTATCGACTCACCAAGATTGAGAACTGCAGGTAGGCCTACCTACTCATTCCATTCATTGCAAACTCGTCGGCCGAGTAGTCGCATATCTTCATGTATTGACGGCTTCGGTCATTTTTGCTATAATAAGTCTAAACATAAGGCTGCACTCAGCTTGCCCATTCATCAATGTTTAACTTGTAATAATTTTATTTCTTATTTTAAATACTTATGTTACTATTTACGTTATGAACTTAATTTGTATGTCTTTAATGTCGTAGTTTGCTTAATTAGTAGAACGTACATTTATTTTATGGCAGCTATTTTTTTACCTCGTGTCAAATGTACCTGTTATTATTTTGTTCGAATGCTAACAGTTTTTACGAATATGACTTATGATGGCGCCTATTAATGTTTACTACCAAAACGTCCGGGGACTACGAACCAAGACAGGTGTTTTTTATAGAAATATGTCTATTAACTTGTACGATGTTGTTTGTCTGACGGAAACTTGGCTTATTGACGGCATCTCTGACAGTGAATTGTTTGATGACAGATATTTGATATGGAGACGTGATAGGGATTATACCAATACTGATCAGGTCATGGTAGCTAATGACAACAGCGACTGGTGTTCCTCTGCTGAAGATACTTGGATTACACTGACACTGCATCGCAGGAATCTCCGAGTATCTTATAAAATGCACATTTGTGTTGTTTACATCTGTAACCAGAATCGGGGTAATACGCTATCAGAACAGTTAAATCTGTTTTCAAATAATTTAATGGATATAGTCCTTGCACACCCGACAGACATTTTCTTAATTGTGGGAGACTTCAACCAGCCCAATATCATTTGGCAACACTCAGAAGATGATAGCTCGTTGACCCCCACAAACCTGCTTAGCCCAACACAGACCAACTTCATTGACAACCTTAATATTTGCAACTTGCAACAGTATAATTGCTTCACGAATACTAATAACAGAATTCTAGACCTGGTTCTGTCCAATGACGAGGTGTCTGTCACTCTACCCAGTGATCCTCTGGTACCTGAAGACCCTCATCACAAATCCCTATGCATCACTGTGGACTTCGTCCAACTTCACAGTTTGCCTATCCGCCCTTTTGTTAAGTTCTTGTATACCTCGGCTGATTATGACGCTATAAAGGCGGAAATGGATCGGGTGGACTGGCGGAACGAACTGGAGTGTAGGCCGCTTGAAGATGCCGTGTCGTATTTCTATGACCACATTAATAGATTACGTAATACCTACATACCGTGCAGAATGACTACCCCTCAGCTTAAGTATCCTCCATGGTATAAAAGTCCCTTAATAAAATTGATCAAAGAAAAATCTAAATGCCACTCCAAATTTAAAAAATATAATAATATTTCGGACTACCAAACATTCATAATCTTAAGACAGCGGTCAAAGGAGCTGGAAAGTAAATTATTTGATGATTACATCACACAAATAGAATCTGCAATACGTAAAAATCCCCGCACTTTCTGGAGCTATGTTAAATCGAAGAGAAATTCTAATGCTTATCCCTCAACATTGCAGTATGGACAGGTTTCCTCCAATAATGGTGATGATATCTGCAACATGTTTGGAAATTATTTCCATTCCAATTTCCTGGAAGAGCCAGTGCCTGATTCTACTTCACATAGCATACAATATTCGAACTTCTATGAGCAGGCTAAATCAAACTCACACATAAATGCCATCGAGATATACGAAGATGAGGTACACAGGCTACTTAAACAAATTGACCTCAATAAATCAGCAGGCCCAGACAACGTGCCACCCGTTTTTATTCGGAGCTGCGCCAGCAGTCTCGCCGCCCCTCTCTCAATTTTATTTAAACGCTCATTTGACACTGGTCTGGTGCCCACCACCTGGAAGTCGGCATACATAACACCCATCTATAAAAAAGGACCAAAGGGTCAAGTTGAAAACTATAGGCCCATATCTAAGTTGTGTATATTCGCAAAAATTTTAGAGAAAATAGTGCATAAGCAGTTATACCCCTCTCTTAAGCTCGATTTTGGCGAATATCAACATGGCTTTCTCCCTGGACGATCTACGACAACAAATTTAGTTCTTTGTAGTGACTTCATATCGGAGTCAATGGCACAACGGACACAGGTGGATGTTGTGTATTCCGACTTCAGTAAATGTTTTGACCGTATACATCACGAAACACTTCTGCGCAAACTTTACTCCATGGGAATCAGGGGTGACCTTTACAGATGGTTCACATCATACGTTGAGAACAGATGTCAGACTGTGGTGCTGAATGGATACGCGTCAAGACCATTTAAAGTACCTTCAGGCGTTCCCCAAGGATCATTACTCGGGCCTCTTCTTTTCAATATATTCATGAACGACATCAGCTCATGCTTTCAGTACTCAAAAATATTGTTGTATGCCGATGATATGAAGATTATGAGGAAAATAAAGACAGCCGATGATGCACGTACATTGCAGGAAGATCTCGAGCGTTTTCAAATATATTGTAATCTCAATAGGCTTGATTTAAATGTATCTAAATGCTACGTTTGCTCGTACTCTCGCAAACCCAATCTAATTCTGCACACCTACACTCTCAAAGATACACCTATAACTAGAGTGACCAATATTAGGGATTTAGGGATAGTATTTGATACAAAACTTTCTTTCGATTCTCACATTGAATGTATCGTCAAAAAAGCCACTAAAGCGCTAGGTTTCATTTGCCGAATCTCAGCTGACTTTAAAAGCATTAAGACTATTAAAATCTTATACTGTTCCTTGGTTCGTAGTCACCTGGAGTATGCGTCACAAGTGTGGAATCCTCACTACGACGTCTACATTAATCGGCTGGAAGGCATCCAAAGAAAGTTTGTAAGGTACATACAATATCGTGCGAATTGCTATTTACCCGATTACATAAGCCGATGTAAACAATTTCATTTACTGCCTCTATATGAAAGGCGTAAAATTGCTGACATCTCCTTTTTATTTAATATATTTAATGGGTCAATTAACATAACTGAGTTTCTAAGCAAAATTGGACTGCGTATACCATCTGCGTATCTACGCAGATCACACCTCCTGCATATTCCCGCGGTTAGCACTAATTATCGTCAAAACGCGTATTTAATCAGAGCGAGCCGCATGTATAACACGGCATGTCAGGATGTAGATATCGACCTATTCACTACCAGTGTCTTAAAAATGAAAAAAAAACTTAGCGATCAGTTTTTTGGTGACAACCATCACTTGTAATTAAATGTTGTGTTTGTGTGTAAAGTATTAAACGTTAGTTTTATACCTATATATAAAAATACAAAAAATGTTTCCCGTTTAATTAACTATGTTTAAATGTGAATGTTACTATTGTTATTTTTTATTTGTAAGTTCCTTAGAAGTTAAGTTAGTTATGTTACAAAACTACCTAATAATGTTACCTATCTGTGAAAACTTGTAATTGGCCATATTTTACTATAAATCTGTTCACTGTACCAATTAGCTGTAAGTTTTCCGAAAATTATAAAATAAAATAAAAATAAAATCAATAAGTGTAAACACCGCCGTAATTATACAGCTCAACAGTGTATAGACGTCATTAGTGTAGTTTGTCGAGGTACCGACAGTGCGGTTAAAAACAAAAATAAAAATCCAGTGAGGGTAGGTGCCGAAACCCGCACAACACAAGGACCTCACCAGTCCCGCCGCGACCACGGCTGAAGCAAGTCAGCCGAAACGTTGGCAAAAAACCGAGGTATTTATGCCTTAAATATAAGATTTATCGCGAGTAAGACCCGCTATATAACCTTGTATAATGTATACTAATCGCTAAAGTTTAAAATCGTTTATGATAAACTAGTTTTTTCGTTGACTACGACCGCATAATTATGGGAATATCAGTTCGTTAGAAAATTACTTTAAATATTTTGACAAGCGTTAATTGAAAGAATTTTCTTAATAGACTTTTTATATATAAATGTACAATCAATACACACTTATATTATTGCCGTAGCTTTCTTTCACGCTTACTTTCAGCGGCTAACTATTCACGCGACATGAACGTGACCTTATTCTGCCCTTTGCTCACCTTCGAAGCGCAGTTGGTCATTTGCCTAACAATGCTCACTGAATTCTAAGAATGATAGATACTGCTAGCCTCATTGCTGCAGAATATCGCACCCTATCACTGAATACCATGAATACATTTTAAATAAATGGGTGCATGATAGGAGCCTCCACGAGTGACGTACTTCCAGAACCCCGTACGTCCGGCGCATCCTGGTAACAATCAGCGAGCCTCACACGCTGATTGGCCAATCCTTTCACGACGATGGCAAGCACCATCAGTCCAGCCCTAAAACCGGCTTTGTGTGTAGTATCTGTCAACATCGAAGGTTTCTCCAGCGAAAAATCAGACATACTATCTGAACTGTGCCGTACCACAGGCTGCGATGTTCTGTGTGTTCAAGAAACCCACAGAGACGCATCACAAAGTCGGCCACACATTCCTGGACTTACGCTTATCGCCGAGATCTGTCACCCGAAACACGGTAACGCATTGTTTGCTGCTCCTGGCGTAATCATAAAATCAGCTGAATGTACGACCCAGAATGTAATCGAAATTATTACCTTAGACCTTGGACACTGCACCGTTATCTCTCTTTATAAGCCACCTAATATTCCATTTCAATTTGCTGCCCCGGGTAATTTCAACGCCCAGCCCGTAAGCGTTGTCCTCGGTGACTTTAACAGCCACAATATAAGCTGGGGCTATAACTCTACGGACTTAAGCGGTCAAGCAGTTGAGGAGTGGGCTGAATCAAATGATTTGGTGCTGATTCATAACGCTAAACAACCGGTTTTCTTTAACAGTGGCCGATGGAAGCGTGGTTATAATCCAGACCTCTTCCTTGTCAGTGATACCATAAGCTCACAGTGCGTTAGGACCGTATACACCCCAATACCCCGTACACAGCACAGACCGATCATGTGTACAATTCGGCCCGTTGTAAGACCTGTAAGCTGCCCGTTGAAGCGCCGATTCAACTACTCCAAGGCTAACTGGACGCAGTTCTCACAGTCCATAGATGAAGCACTACTGAATGTTCCACCAACTCCACAGAACTACGATAGGTTTGTCGATATTATTGCAAAAATATCGCGCAAGTGCATACCTAGGGGCTGTCGAACTTCATACATTCCAGGTCTTTCGAAAGATTCTGCGGATCTATTGAAACAGTATGAGTCCCTATACAGTCAAGACCCATTCTCCGAGGAAACCACTTTGGTCGGCGAAGAGCTGTTGTCGCATATTAGTGACTCGAATCAGCAGAGGTGGATTAACACTATTACTAGCATAGACTTGACTCACAATAGTAAGAAGGCATGGAATACCATCCGGAAGTTGACCAATGACCCGCCTCCACCAACCTCCCCTAGTCTTGTTACCGCAAACCAAATTGCCCATCAACTTCTTTTGAACGGCAAGTCACCGCGCCGCCTTAAAAATGTGCCAGACCTAATTAGCGGTCCTAGTTCGACTGACCAAATAAGTAAGCCCTTCAGCTTGACCGACCTAGTCTCTTCAATAAATTACCTCAAGAGCGGCACAGCCTCGGGAATGGATAATATTTCAGTGGAGCAAATAAAACATCTAGGCCCAGCTGCTGTCTCGTGGTTGCTGCTTCTTTTTAATAACTGTTTGGAATCCGCTTCAATACCTCGACTCTGGTGGAAAATCAAAAGTTATGGCTATACACAAGCCGAGCAAGCCAGCAGATAATCCAAAAAACTGCCGGCCTATATCACTCCTGTGCCATACTTACAAATTGTTCGAGCGATTACTGCTGGCCAGCCTACGACACAGTGAACCTCAGGCGGTTGTTGTGGAAGGTCGAAACCATGACCGGCGATCACAAATTTGTCATGATACTCCGCGAGCTTCTCCATAACCGCCGCTATCAGGTCCATCTTCTATCTGATAAGAGTCGTTGGAGATCTCAAAAGAATGGGCTACCCCAAGGAAGTGTTCTGGCACCGCTTCTTTTCAATCTCTACACAAATGACCAACCCTCCTGTCCAAATACCTCCCAATTTATTTACGCGGACGATCTTGCCCTGACATCACAAGCTACAAACTTCGAAGAACTAGAAGCAAATCTCACTAAGGCTCTTAGCATCTTGAGTACCTACTATGAGGCAAACGCACTTAAACCCAACCCAACTAAAACCGAGTCATGTGCATTTCATCTGCGTAACAGCCAAGCGGGTCGTGAACTTAAAATAGAGTGGCAGGGAATGCCTATAGTTCACAACCCACATCCCAAATACCTTGGCATTATTCTTGATAGGGCTCTCACCTACAGACAGAACTGTGAATTATTGAAAAATAAGGTCCTTACTCGCAATAACCTGCTCCGGCGCCTCATTTCTGCTAAGTGGGGAGCTGCTCCGCAAGTAATGCGAACTTCTGCCCTGGCGCTAGCATTTTTGGCAGGCGAATACGGATGCCCCGTGTGGGGTCGATCCGCGCATGCAAGGTCCGTGGATACAGCACTTAACGAAACTTGCCCACTGGTTGCTTAAAACCAACCCCGGTAAAGCTGCTGTATCCGCTTGCTGGAATCGCACCTCAGTATGTGCGTAGGGCCGTGGCGAGCTCGGCAGAGAGATCCAAAATGGACTGTGACCCACGACACCCATTGCATGGTCACATCCCAGTGCAGACAAGACTGAAGAGCCGCCACAGCTTTGTCAAGAGTGTCCATCCTTTGACCCAGGAGCCATCAAAGGACAGGTGCGACCTATGGCGTGAAAAGACCCTCCTACCATCTCCTTTCGTGTCGCCTGCCGTGAGTCCTTCACCTGGGCATGGCTTGCCATGTTCTGTCTGGAAGTCGTTGAATAGACTCCGAACCCAGGTCGGCCGATGCAAAGAAAACATGTTAAGATGGGGACTCTCGGACGGTACCGATTTGGCATGTTCGTGCGGAGCAAGACAAACGATGTCCCATCTTACAACTTGCCCTGCGTGCCCGGAAACTTGCACGCAGGAGGAACTTATGACTGCCTCCGACCATGCAGTCAGCGTGGCTACTTTTTGGGCCTCAAAAATATAAGAGTTTGCCAGCGATACGCTAAGAAGAAGATTTTAAATAAATAAAAAGTATCTACGTGAATTTTTTATCGTATGGAATGATAGGTATCATGTTCACATAACAACACAGTTTAAATTGAATGACTTTTAAGTTTTATATTTTTTGTATATTATTTATTTTCTTTAAATGTTTTTAAGGTGAAAAGGCTTACTCACTTATATAGCACTAACTAGGAAATACGAAAAAAAATTAGCTTTGTTTAGAGACTCCTGATTATTCTAAAGACTTCAGAAACTCTATAGGGCATAGAGTAACTCACCTTGCATACAGTCAAATATATATCTATCAAATATATTCATGTCCAATATACATCTATGAACACTTTCGCATTTATAACATTAGTAGAGATAATCGTTTCAGCCGTTTTAGCGTATTAGCGTAGTATATAATTATTAGTTTGTAAACAATGTAATCACCGTGCAAAATATGATATTATGTATGACTAGCTGTGCCCGCGACTCCGTTCGCGCTGAATTTGTCTTTTCATTAGGCTACAGAATTGAGACCCAAAATGTTTTAAGTTGCATATAATACCTATATTGAATAGTGTAGATGTAAATGTCCGGAAAATAGCTCAAAGGACTTTCACTTGTTCGTGCGAGTTCACACCGCGAAGTTACCAATCGCGAGTAAAAGATCAGAGAATTCCTGTGTATGTTCTTTGCCTCATAATCGCGCTCGCATATTTAATGTCAAATGCATAGGGATAATACAATCCCATAGTTATGAACTCTTTAGACAGGCTCCAATTTCATCAGCTCTTGTGTCATATTTTATGGCGGTATAACAGACAGAGTCTAACGAAAATCGCCACGAAAAACTACTGTTATACCGCCTATGGGTTCGTCATTTTCCTTGATTTCCCTTGGTTTGCGATCTACATGCTTAGACCGCTTCACGGTTTGCCATCGTATATTCATATCATATGATAAGATGACAATAACGTTAAATCTTAGCTTTGCCACTACTTTTAGAGGTATAACAAACAGATCTCTGCGTGGTCCAAGTTGATCGGAATTTTAAACATTGTAGGCACTTTTTAGGATTCTCCAAAAATGGCAAAATTCGGCACCCTGATAGATTCGCCATATCTGTCTGTCTGTCTGTACAGTGTACCGTACCGTACTGTACCGTATGTCACAACCATCTTATACCGAAACCATTAAGACTACATCATTGAATATTTTTAGAAAGATGTATTCTGTGAACCGCTGTGTAGTATTTGCTATCACAGCAAATATAACCACAACACGAATCGATGTAACACTGGCTCACCACTACACACAGTACCGAGGGCACTTCTAGCGCGCTCCGCGCCTATCACCCGACTAACTGTCCGTAGACAGTGACAGCCACAGACTATACAGATATACTACTAGTGACAGGCGTCAAATGACGCTACTTCCTCTACTGGTGTACATGAGACAGTGTAATGTATCTATTGCATAGATACAAACACTACATCTCTTCCCTTTTAACATTTTGATTTATCATTATAATGTATGTCTATTTCATTGGCAAATAATTATACGTCATTGCCTTATTTTCCTTATACCTAGACCTTATACGCAATATACACGCCAGGACGTGCAGTTGCGGAAACAGCCCAGGCTACCATACTATACATAGATGCTGTCCCCTTCTGTTTGCTTTGGCCTTACCGCTCTTCTCTTGCGGTCTCCGTATTCTTTTCCTTTTTCCTTTTGCAACTACGGTCTCATTATCCGTTTTGTCTCCTAAAATAGATTTAATAGTCTTTTTATCCGTCTTACTTCTATTTTTCACATTGGGTTTTTATCCATGTGCATTCTCTTGAAAAATACTTCTGACGTTTTTCCTGTTACCGTATGGGAGGTGGCGTTGTACTTCATTCAGTATTAAAAATTTTAGTGTATCTTTCATACCCTGCTTTTCTCTTGAGACGTTTTATTGTCTTTGGTTAGATGCTCTCTTCATTTCTGGCCAATATCGCACTGTGTTAAAATTTTAATATCACCATCATGACAAAACTTTCAACTCCTCGCCAACGAACTGCCGCGAATCAGATGAACAGCCATCAGTAGTGGTCGGCTGGGCTGCCTACTGCCCAGCCGACCGAAGACTTCTCTCAGAATTTTTATAATTTGCGAACTCGTTATTGTTCTCGTAATCTTGATTTCTTTACAGCGGTTGTACTTCACTATACACAACAAGAATATAATCGTTATTTGGCAATGGGCCCAATAGATCGATCGCAATATCAAAGTTCTCGTCCATTTATAGGTGCTAGAGAACTTGGTAAGCTAACTAGAGTGCATCCTTTACAATTCTTCATCGCCCAATCAACGTCCCCACCGACCCTAGGCCACCAGATTGGAATCTGGTGGGCGTGATTCCACGCACGAAGGCGACCACACTTGGATGCCTCTGTTGCGCCGCCAGCAGAAGCTTTCTCCCGAGGCTCCTTTGAATGGCTATTCCTTTTCCTATCAGTCAAATGTTCTCACATAATTACAATTCATCCGTAAATATTCTGTATGATTGCCTGGACTTATCCCTCTTGTCACCATAAATTCCTTTCTTAGCATTAGTGATCTCCCGATCGCTTCCTGATTCCTATATTATTTGTTGCATTGAGGTTGCACATGGTTTCGCCAGATTGAATATCTGGTGAACGTAAGTCTCTTCTGATGATGGACTGGATTTGGCGATCTAATCTTTACATAATCTCGATACTGGCCCGCGCTTCTATTTTTTTCGCAAAAACCGTCTTTCCACACAAGTACACGGGTTTGATCTGGGCACAGCAAAAGCCTCTTTTTCTGGCTGGCTATATTTTCTTTCACATTGAGTGTCCAATTTCCGTATGCTATATTTCATATTCTTGGTCCTTTATTATCAACTTGCGCTCATACCGCTCCCAGTCCTATAGGACTTGCGTCTGCTTTTACCCACGTCTCGTCTTTAATGTCGCAATATCCCAATGTGTCTATTTCCGACAGCATTAATTTTTCATTCATTCTCATTAATTCCGATCTTCTCTTCAGTATTCTTCGATATTTGCCCTTTTGCCCAATTTCCTAAAAAGCTCTGTAATTCCTCTCCAGTCCTTGGCATTCCAAATCCAGTTAATTTTTTTCAACGGCATGACTCCTTCCGGTATCAATTCGTGACCCAAAAGTGCGTTGCCTGTGCTTTATGAATACATTTATTTTTATTTAATAAAACATTGTTTTATTTAAGCACCTCCATTAGTCCAGAAAGCCGCACATCGTGCTCTCCCTCGTTGCACTGTTGCATTTACTCCTATAGCGAGACTGGGACTCTCCGATAGGGTGGCATAGCTGGCTTGACCGATGTATCAAAAGATATCTATCTAACCTTTTATAGCTACGTCGTCGTTCCGTTGGCAATCCACACCTTCCAAGGTGTTGGCCAGAGTGATAACCTTTTCCAATGCCATCTTATCACCTTTCTTATGTCCGATGGCATGGATTTATTCAGTATTTGGTCCATTATGTGGTCATCAGGTTCTTCAAACATACACTTCCGAGCCCGATCCCTCAGCTCAACAAGAAACTCCTTGAAACATTCCCCTTCATCTTGCTGAATAAGCCGGAAACCGCGCCGTTCAAAAGTCGTGTTTTGTTTCACTTCCATTTTTCCACTGTAAGCCGACTAATTTACTGTCTCCAATTGAATGGAATTCACAATCCTAATTTATTGGAATTCCCTAGTCTAATTCCAATTTAATGAAATTCCGTAGTCCAATTTCAATTTAATGAAATCTCGTAGTCCAATTCCAATTTAATGAAATTCCGTAGTCCAATTCCAATTTAATGAAATTCCGTTGGTTTTGCCTGGCCCTGAACCCTCTAAGTACCTTATTAGAGGCTTCAGGGCTAGGCTATCAGTTCAGCAGAGGAGGTCATGTTACATCTCATCTCCTTTTCATGGATGACCTGAAATTATTTGACCCCAACAAATTCCAACTGACTGCATTACTTAAGGTAACTGAAACCTTTAGTAATTCTATCAGGATGGAATTTGGTGTGGATAAATGTGCGGTCATGCAAGAGAGGCAAGATTATGGAATCTGCAGGGATACAACTCTCAGATTCCATACAACTTAGATCCCTCTCCCCGACTGAGACCTACAAATACCTGGGTATGTCGCAGTCTTTGAATATTTCTGAGACTGACATGAAACAGACGTTGCAGGCTCGGTTCTTTGGCCGCCTGAGAAAAGTACTTAACAGTCTTTTATCAGGTGGCAACAAGGTGCGGGCTTGCAACGGGTGGGCCATGCCAGTCCTAATGTATTCCTTCGGCATACTCAGGTGGACCCAGACTGAACTAGATGCCCTGGATAGAAAAGTCCGTTCAATGCTTCGCAGTGGCTTGGTCCCTGTACCCGACACCGGTGGGTCTCCGTGGTCCCTTTTATATTTTTAAACGTTTTTTTTTTTATAAATGTAGTTTATGAATATAAAATGAATTATGAGAAGTATGATAACTAAAGGAAATAATAATAATAGATGGTAGTAATATTCTGCCACATTCACGCGGCGCCGTCTGGCCCCGGACTGGGCAGGGCTTAATGGGTACTTGTACAATTCATACATGTTGTGCATGGGGGCATGGGCGGCGATAGCCCAGTGGTGTACGTAACGGACTGCCGAGACGATGGTCTCGGGTTCGATCCCCAGTTACCCCGGGCACACACCTATGACTTTTCGAAGTTATGTGTGTATTAAAATAAAAATATTAATTATCGCTCGCTTAAAAATGTGCCCGGTAGATGGCAATAGGCTCGCCCCCTATTACATTGGGACCGAAACATATCTGGCGAAGTGTGGGTGTGTAATACACCTCTGCCTACCCCTTCGGGGATAAAAGGCGTGAAGATATGTATGAAAAATATAAAAGGGACCACGGAGACCCACCGGTGTCGGGTACAGGGACCAAGCCACTGCGAAGCATTGAACGGACTTTTCTATCCAGGGCATCTAGTTCAGTCTGGGTCCACCTGAGTATGCCGAAGGAATACATTAGGACTGGCATGGCCCACCCGTTGCAAGCCCGCACCTTGTTGCCACCTGATAAAAGACTGTTAAGTACTTTTCTCAGGCGGCCAAAGAACTGAGCCTGCAACGTCTGTTTCATGTCAGTCTCAGAAATATTCAAAGACTGCGACATACCCAGGTATTTGTAGGTCTCAGTCGGGGAGAGGGATCTAAGTTGTATGGAATCTGAGAGTTGTATCCCTGCAGATTCCATAATCTTGCCTCTCTTCACATGCATGACCGCACATTTATCCACACCAAATGCCATCCTGATAGAGTTACTAAAGGTTTCAGTTACCTTAAGTAATGCAGTCAGTTGGAATTTGTTGGGGGCAAATAATTTCAGGTCATCCATGAAAAGGAGATGAGATGTAACATGACCTCCTCTCCTGAACTGATAGCCTAGCCCTGAAGCCTCTAATAAGGTACTTAGAGGGTTCAGGGCCAGGCAAAACCACAAAGGACTCAGGCTGTCACCCTGGAATATACGTCGCTCGATCATTATGGGAGCGCCGCAACCCTAGGTCGATCGACACCCTGGATAGCGCAATACGGTCCTCCATTGCCCCATACACGCCCTTAAGAAGGTGCATAGAGTTGTATCTACTTTGTACAACTCTAGCACCCTCAAAAGCCACGCATGAGGCACGGAGTCGTATGCCTTTTTGTAATCTATCCAGCATGTCGATAGATTCTTCCGGTTACGGCGCACCTGTGGGCTAATGGCCATGTCTATCAGAAGGAGCTCTTTAGTACCACGAGCCCCACTCTTACATCCATTTTGAGAAACAGATAAAATTGAATTATCAAATATATGTTTAGATAATTTCGTTCTGAAAATGGATGTAAAAAGTTTATATAAAGTTGGTAAGCACGTAATTGGCCTATAATCCTTGGGGTCCGTGATACTACCAGACTTATAAAGTAGGTGTGTAACGCTGGATGTTAAAAAATCAGGCAGCGACCCTGATTCCAATGGTGATTGAAATTGAGATGCTAAGCAAGCATGCGAACTTCGGAGCCATTTAAGCCAAAAATTGTGCAGTCCGTCCGGTCCCGCTGACTTCCAATTTTGTAAAGGACGGACTGCACTGGCTATGTCGTCAGTTATTATATTTATTGGCTCCATAGATGGAATTCATTCACATGCTCGCTCAACATCCCCAATCCAATCACCCTCTTCATGGTTGACGGGCATCGACCAGATGCTGCGCCAAAATGCGAGTGCGATTCAGGCAATATCGATCCACTCTTTTTTTAATATCGCTGAATACGGTTTGCCCATACATAAAGCTTTTGTTTTAGAAAGTCGATGCGCTCTGTAACTCGAGACAAATAATCTTGGGCACTGATACCAGTTCCCGCGAAGGCCCGAGTCACAAAGCGCATCACTCTCGGTCGTGTATTACCGGCTCTTAAAGATGACAGCTTGCCAATGAGTGCCCTAGTCTCAGCGATACGACTCTCAATCCTGCGTTGCCATGCTGGTACCATAACGGACCATCGAGTAGCGGTATTATCTACAGGAAATTTAACTCCCGCTACTCGACATGCCGTAACAGCCGCACAATACAGGATTGACTGTGTATCGCTGAGATTTTCACTATTGTCAAAAAAGATTGACAATAGTGAATCCAAGGCACTCACTAGCGCTATGTTTTTCTTATGCATGGGCAACCGAGGCAAACGAGGCCGAATACTTGGATTCATGGATCGGTATTCCCCAATAGCACATTCCAAAGTGCTCCTTAACTGATCATTGTACTGGGTACTTACATGAGAAGCCTCGTCATCTACCTCTTCATCGACGACATTAAGCTGTTGCTGTTGAGCAATCTCTGTCCCAGTTTGCGATGAAGAAGTGATGGGGAGACTTCTCCGCACGTCAGAGCGAAGTCTCTCAAGCACGGTATCATCCAACAGACGACACCGCTGGATGGCCCGCACTTGATCCGATAGCCGTTGTGTTGACACGTTGACAGCTGGCTCAAGCGCCTGAAACAAAGGCAGCATTCGATCACGGTACGCACTGAGGTTAGTCCTTCCCTCTGTGGCCGCAAAATATGCCCGCATGACGTTTTCATTCATTGAACTTGTCCATCTCATGCGGTGCACATCACCACCGGTAGCGAGGGCCCTGTTCGAGACCGGTGGGCCTCGGGGTCCCAAGCGTGTCGGTGGCCGACCTCTCCCACGCCGACGTACAGGTGGTGGCGACGTCGGAGGAGAGAAATACTCGTCGCTCGACGAGCTCGACGCCTCAACACTCGCCGACGACGCTAGAGCAGGTGCCGGCGGCTGTGAGGCGGAGCTGAGCGACGAGCCCGGGGATCTCAGGCGTGCAGCAGCTGCTCTTGTCAACATTTTCTCATGGTTTTATTTGTATTCTCATTTCTCAAGTTTCTGTTTGTTTATATCCTTTGACATTATATGTTATTCATCTTCATAATATTTTAGCAATATTTTCTTAATATATTTTACGGCTTCTTTGATTTATAATAATGTTTATCATAAAAAGAAGTCCTTGTAATATTGTAAATATATAACGGCACAAAACTATGAAATAAAATACAAATAAAATTTTCCAAGATAAAAAAATCCGTTTTCTTGTTGACGTGTTGCTAGGTTATTATTATTATTATGTCGTTTATTAAATATTCTTCTCACAGTCACATTTCACATACTTAATAAATTTCACACTAAGAACTAAATTAAATGTATAAAATGGGACCACGAAGACCCACCGGCATCGGGCACAGGGACCAAGCTACCGGTGGTTAGGGCTCCAGAGAAAGGAACCTCCGTACGATGCGTGTCGTGTCCAGCAATACTGTTTGTTTTGTTTTTCGTGTGAGTGTGTGGTCAACTCTGGTGTCGGAGTTTTCAGACCGCCCAAAGGCCTCCGACATGGCCTAACGACCCTTATCCATAGACAAGAGCCGGGACCGACAGCTTTACGTGCCCTCCGAAGCAATACTGCCTTCTGTATAGAGGACTTGATCCAGCCGTCTAACGAGAGCCTCTTGAGGTGGTGGTCGAGGCTCTTGGCAATAAGACCATTTACGGTCACGACTATCGGTACAATGATCGCCGAGTCAAGATCCCACATGTCGACAATCTCGTGAGCCAGGTCCAAATACTTAATTTGTTTATCTTTTTCGGCTTTCACGAGATTCTCGTCATGGGGTATGGTGACGTCGATGATCATTGCAAGGCGCTCTAATCGGTCTATCACCACTATGTCCGGCTTGTTAGCCACAATAGTTCTGTCAGTAATGATAGACCAATCCCAATACAGAGTAGCACGACCATTTTCAAGAACTGGGTCGGGCACATACCTGTAGTACGGTATATCAGAGTCGACAAGTTGGTACTTTAAGGCAAGTTGCTGGTGGACAATCCTGGCTACTTGGTTGTGTATATGCAAATATTCGCCGTTGGCAAGACGACAACAACCGGATACTATATGTCTAAGCGATTCACCAGGCTGGTGACATGCCCGACATATGTCGACCGTCCCATCGCTTAGAATATACTTCCGGTAGTTGTTCGTCATGACAACTTCGTCCATAATCGCAAAGACAAAACCTTCTGTTTCGGCGAAAAGATCGCCAAAACGCAGCCAGGACACCGACGCTGGGAAATCTACGTCGGGCCCATGCAAGGCCCGGTAAAAACGTCCATGCAGCTCTTTACCTTTCCATACTTCCCTGCGCTCCTCTACACCAAGTACGGCAGGTTTGCGGCAGTTCTCTTTAGCCAGAACCAGCGGAGTAAGCCCTCTGTCCACTGCGACCACATCTCGGTGCACACCCGCGTCGGCGTGGAGAAAGTATTCTCTGAGATTGCACACCTCGCGATTGTGGAGGGTCTTGGCACTCAAGAAGCCACGACCCCCACACTTGCGTGGGATGTACAATCACATCACCGACGAACGCGGGTGATGCATCCGGTATGTCGTGAGTAGACATCGAACTTTCCTATCCAAGGCGTCCAATTCTGTTTGAGTCCATCTGAGTATGCCGAAGGAGTACATTAAGACGGGCAAGGCCCAACCGTTACAGGCACGCACCTTATTTCCGCCCGATAAAAAGCTTTTTAAGACTTTCTTCAGGCGGCCAAAGAAACGTGCCTGCAACGCCTGTTTCATGCCAGCGATATCAATGCCTAATGCCTGCGACATACCCAGATATTTGTAGGTTTCCGTTTCAGAGATAGATCTAAGTTGTGTGAAATCTGAGAGCTCTATACTATCAGATTCCACACTCCTGCCTCGCTTTACATGCATGACCGCACATTTATCCACACCGAACTCCATCTTAATTGAATTACTAAAGCTTTCAGTTATCTTTAGTAACTCGGTTAATTGGAGGTCAGTGGGGGCAAATAGTTTGAGGTCATCCATGAAAAGGAGGTGACAAATAACTTGAACTCTAGTCTGCAACCGATAGCCTAGCCCTGAACTCCCGAGCAAAGCGCTCAGCGGGTTCAGTGCTAGGCAAAACCATAGTGGACTCAAACTGTCACCTTGGAAAATACCCCGCTTGATCTTTACAGGTACGCCATACCCGCAAGGTTGTCGACATCCTGGATAGCGAAGCACCGTACTCCACTGCCCCATACATACCCTCAAGAGGGCGCATAGAGTTGCATTTACTTTGTACAACTCAAGAGCCACGTATGTGGCACAGAGTCATAGGCCTTCCTATAGTCTATCCAGCATGTCGCCAGATTCTTTCGACTACGTGAACCTGTTGGCTAATGGCCATGTCGATAAGGAGTAGCTCCTTAGTACCACGTGCCCGGCTTCTACATCCATTTTGAGACTTAGATAAAATTTTATTATTGAATATATGTAATTCCAATTTTGTTCTCAAAATGGATGTAAAAACTTTATACACCGTCGGTAGGCAAGTATTCGGCCTATAGTTCGTAGGCTCCGTGGTACTATCAGATTTGTGGAGCAAGTGAGTAACGCCAGTTGTCATAAAACTTGGCAGCGATCCTGAATCCAGAGCTGATTGGAATTGGGATGCCAAGCGAGCATGTGCACTGCGTAGCCATTTTAACCAGAAATTGTGCAATCCGTCCGGTCCCGCCGATTTCCAATTGGCTAACGGACGGACTGCACAATATACATCCATGGCATCAATGGCTACGGGCTCCATGGGTGATATTACCTCACATGATCGCTTAACATCCCCAATCCAGCCACCTTCTGTATGGCTGACGGGAGTCGACCATATGTTGCGCCAGAACGCAATCGTGTTTGCATCATCTGGTCGACACCCATCATCCACACCTGGTTCAGGTTGCTCCCAATTCCTATAAAACAACTTCTCGGCTCTTTGGAATGCGCGATTTTGGGAATATCGGTCAATCCTTTTTTTGTACCGCCTGATGCGATTCGCCCACGCATAGATTTTCTGCTTCAGAAAGTCAATGCGTTCTGTGACCCGAGACGTATATTCTTGAGGACAAAGTCCTGTCCCCTTAAACGCCCGACCCACAAAACGCATCACTCTCGGGCGGGTATTGCCCGACCTGAAGCAGATAAGCTTGCCTATGAGTGCCCTGGTCTCAGCAATACGATGCTCAATTCTACGCTGCCAAGCCGGGACGGCATCTCGAGGGCTAATAGTAATACTGTTTTGTATTTTAATATTAGCCACTCGACACGCCGCTACAGCCGCGCAGTATAGGATTGAGTGTGTATCACTAAGATTTTCACTAGTGTCTATGTAAGTAGGCAATAGTGAATCCAGGGCACCCACAAGCGGCATATTTTTTCTATGCGTGGGTAAACGCGGCAGCCGGGGTCTGTTTTCTAATGTAGCATACCGATATTCCCCAATAGCGCACTCCAAAGTACTCCTTATCTTACCTATGCATTGGGTACTTACTTGTGTATCCCTGTCTATCCCTTCCTCGCCTTCTTCTTGTGCCCTGAGTGAGGCGTGCGATATTGGAGCCTCATTGTGTGCGAGAGGTTGGTTTTCAGGGATACCTCGCAAGTCTGAGCGTAGCCTCTCAAGTGCATCGTCATCCAACAGGCGGCAGCGTTGAATGGCTCGCACTTGATCCGACAGTCGCTGTGCCGAAACGTTAACAGCCGGTTCCAAGGCCTGAAACAGAGGCAGTAAGCGGTCACGGTACGCCGTAAGGTTGGTTCCTCCCTGTGTAGCCACAAAATATGCCCGCATGACGTTCTCATTCATCGATTGAGTCCATCTCATGCGGCGCACATCACCAACGGCAGCGGGGACCCTGTTCGAAACCGGTGGGTCTCGGGGTCCCAAGCGTGACGGCGGCCGGCCTCTTCCCCGGCGGCGCGCTGGTGTTAGTGTCGTCGGCGGGGAAAAATATTCATCACTCGATGAGCTCGACGCCTCAGCTATGGCCGGCGCTGCTGGCGCCGGCGGCTGCGAGGCGGAGCTGAGTGACGAGTCCGGGGGTCTTAATTGTGCCGCTGCTCTGGCTCTGGTCAACATTTTTTCTTGGGTTTAATTGTATTGTTTACATTTACAATGTTTATGTTTTTGACGTCTGATGTCATCTTGCTTTATTGGTATTTTATATATTCTGTTTTCCTTTTTGGTTTTATAAAAAGTTTGCTCTGTTATTATTTATAGGTATACACAATATGGTTATTACTTAAATAGGTACACAGCCTCCGAAATAATAAAATAAATTAATACAAAATTTATCCAAGAAAATGATGTTTGTTGACGTTCAGTGTTGCCAGTTTATATTATTATTATGTGTCTCTTTTTCACGGCTATTCTTTAAACATGGTGTTAGAAGAATAACCGGTCCTTTGGGAGGCTTACACGGGGATATGGATCCAACGTGCAGAGGCCCGTAGAGAACTTTAATCTAAAATGGGATGGGACACATGCCGCAGAGCCTCCACAACTGCACTACTGAGTACAGCCATGGACTTGGATTATGGGGATGGGTGTTGTATGGACTGAAAATGAGACTATGGATCATAAACGGCACCTGCCAGTGATACTCCTATAGCATCCGTCCGCGTGGCAGGTGGTGACTCGCCAACTCACGAGATGGACCCTCTCTAAACAGCCGCCCAAAGCAAACAAACTCTGCCATAAAGGCAGCCAGAGGGCAATTATTATTATTATTATTATATATACGTATCCTACTTTAACACTAGTAAGACTTCATAAGTCAAAGTATTAAGTAAGTATATTATGTTCTATAAGGCTGCTATTTTAATGCAGTTTCCATATACTTCCCTTTTTCTAAGATAATGACATTAAAGCAGCAGAATATCGATTCCGAATCAATTCAAAATATACAATCTCATTTCGTTCAAAACACAGCTTCAACGACATGTAAAATAAGAGAATTGTCTCTCTGGTCAGATGTCAAAAAGGCAAAGTCACACATGCCTATTTCAGAAATAAAAGGTTAATCGCAGCAGTTTAGTACAAGCTTATACTCTATTAATATAGTATGTACGATTCGATTAGTCAAACAACTTTAGCTGCGCTGCCCTGCGAAGGACAGTCTAGACCGGTGTTATTGTTCTAGGCTTAGCAGAAAACCGATCGAAGCTGTGTGTCGGTTCTAAAACCAATATTACAACTGCACTAGAACAATGACTAGCACGCTTCACTAAAACGCACTTGCTTTTACTGGAATAATGCAAGTTGGCCTGTACCCTCAGGCTTTCATTTTATTCATTTATTTATTTACTACGCAGTATTTCTTACATTTCCATGGACATACATAAATAAGTACTCTTACATACAAGGACACTGGAAAGTAAACTTATTTACTAGGGGTCTTCACACTAGGTCAAGCCTGTCTCGTGAAGTCTACAATGTGATGTTGACCAGATAAATATTATACCGATCAAAGCCTTGTTTCTATTACATACTATGTCCATAAACGGCTGCACGCGAGACCAGAGGCTACAGTTACCCTCCTAGGCAGGCAAACATTTGTTCACAAGGTTCGAGATCGCAGGTCACCCTCACATGATTTGCTAAAAATAAATGGAAACAATCGCTTTCTTTTTAACACGAGTATCGAACTCGGAACCTCCGTTCGATATTTACGCTATAGCTAGATCACAGTTGCAGTCATATCAGACAACTATATTATGCTAACATAAAATGCAAAAATCGTATTCAGTATTACCCACATTTTTTTTCTACATTTAATAACTTCTTCTTTAGCTATTGAAAAGAAGCTTATTTATGAAAACTTGTCATGGGAAACACGACACCGTTAGAGGTCAAACGGTTTCACAGTAAACGCCTTTTTTTTTTTTTTTTTTTTGTTTTACGAGGTGGAAAATCCCTTCGGATCTCCGACTCTTGGGGGAAATAAGAGCCGGAGTATGTGGTGTTTCCACTAAAAACCACCTCGACTTCCGCCATGTACCCGTGTGTCGGAGGGTGGGGCATCACCAAAGCACGCGTCGCCACCTTCCGACGGGTATTGGCCAGCCAGATGGTCAGGCGGGCCCCGAACAAAACCCCCTTGGCGACGGATTAAGGTGTTGGACTCCGCCGCCAAAACGCTCAGCGGCCGCAGAGGATAGGGAGGACGGCAACGCAACACCGCATCTCCTCTTCCTCTGCGGCCCCACCGCGACGCATCGAATGGTGCGCCCCCATTTGGTCGCGGGAGATAGGGCGCGCGGCAACGCAACACCGACACGCCTCTCCTCCCGCGACCGCACCCGACTGCGAAGGACAGACAGAACTGTCCCCCGCATCCGCACCGTTGGACGCATCCTGCGCAGGCCCCTCCAAGCCCACGCGGAGCGTCCCCTCCTGGATCCCTCTTAGCTTCACCGCGGGTCACCAATCCACGGTTACTGAGCCCCCCCACCACGACAAGGTGGAGATCCCACGGGGGGGCACAGTAAACGCCTGTTCCAACCACAACAAGTAAAGAAGTAGGCCCAACAAGTACCTACACTAATAATGACATGCATTATTTCGCTATATTAATTTTGTAAAAGTCAAGTAAGGTATTTGAATATACAATGGTTTCGTTTATTTAGTTCTTTGTCAATTCATACTACCCTTGACAATTTGGTTGTACTGAATTGAATAACTCATTAGGAATTATTTTGCGTTAACAACGCTCTCTATCGTAACACAGGTAAATTTCACTGTAAAGCTATTATAAATTTAAATTAAACGTAACGTAATGTGCTACACCGACATCTAAGCAGCGTATACCTTGTGCATGAAACTCAAAAATAGTCGTACTTTCCTTCCTTTTTTTTATATATTGTATTTGTTTCACTGACCTGTATTTATCCTCGTCGCCATTTGTAGTATTTGCTATCACAGCAAATATAACCACTACACGAATCGATGTAACACTGCCTCACCACTACACACAGATCCGGGGAAGCACGTCTAGCGCGCACCGCGCCTATCACCCGACTGGCTGTCCGTAGTGACAGTGACAGCCACAGACTATACAGATATACTACTAGTGACAGGTGTCAGTGAAGCCACTTCCTCTACTGATGTACATGAGACAGTGTAAAGTATCTATTGCATAGATACAAACACTACAGGCACTTTTTAGGATTCTCCAAAATGGCAAAATTCGGCACCCTGATAGATTCGCCATATCTGTCTATCTGTCTGTCTGTACAGTGTACTTCCGTATATCACAGCCATCTTATACCGAAACCATTAAGACTACATCATTGAATATTTTTAGAAAGATGTATTTTGTGAACCGCTGCTCGACTTTTATACATAAAAATGGAATGACAATGATGGGGTCCTCTCCAGCTGACGTGAAAATATTTTTACAATGTGGCATGTCTACGTATTTAAAAATAATTGTAGGGTACCTGAAATTATCAATTTCTCAAAGTCAATCGTTTGAAAGATAGACGCTTCCAAAGTGGTTAAATGAGTTCGTCCACCAGCCCCTCCGTCCTCAAACTTTTGAAGTAAGAGAGTGACAAATAAAATAAAAAAGATATTATGCTGTAGATCGTAATAAAAACTTCCAACGAAAATTAGTTTGAACGATATGTGGTCAGCAGCCTTTACATTCAAAAAACCGCAAATATAACTTGGTCGCTAATACAAACATTATGAAAAACAAAGTTATTTGTACCGGTCAAAAAGTGATAGTGGTATATGGTTAGGTCAAGATAATGGTTGTGGTGGAGTGTATACCTCTAGCACAGAGCCCTTCGTGGGCGAGTCCGATTTGCTCTTGATTTAATTAATCATCTTGCAATAATGTGGCTGTTTCCTGTCTGTATACATTAAATGATTGCGTTACTGATTGACTGACCGACAATGTGCAGTCAAAACTACCTATTGGTTGCAAGAAGACAACATTCTTATTTTTTAATTTTAAGTTGACATATATTTCGCTTGGCGAAAAGCCGCTTGTTCTATGAAAGGATTTCTCAAAATTCCCATGGAATCGGGAATTGTAAAATTAATAAAAATGAGCGGGTAGATATAGCTGCGATCATCCTCTAGTTCCCGATGAAGCAACAGCAAGCGCAATCTTACTTTAGCTTCGGACCTTTGCCGAAATCACCTTGGCAGGAAGTCTTCCCGTTCCACCCGGAACGTCTACAAATAGTATTTTTCCCAAATCACTATCCACGCTACGACACACCCGATCATAATTATATAAAACGTTGTTCTTCAGTAGGTCTCGAGACATAATTTTGCAGGCTTTCAGCTAGTTCTAATTTTAATGGCTAATAGTTTATTTAGTGTATGGCGTAATCGTTATTCATACATACACCAGCAAATGATGGTTCGGGTAGGCCATATATGTCTACTGTCAAGCAACGGTTTATTAGATTCTTGTGGGAACCTAAAAATACCCTCGACCAATTTGTCTTCATATTTATGCCATAACTATGCAGCGTCTTAAACCCATGGCGTAATCGATGAGGACTTTTGCTTATACTTGCTTCAGATAATGCCATCCCAGTGTTTATCCCCATACAGTAAAATGAAATGACTCGCCACTCTGCGAGCTGTTTACATATACATGTGCGAATACGTCCAGCCTAAGCTAAACCCTATTTAATATAATTAATCATACAGATTTAAGCTCAATTTAAATTGGGCGTGTTAACAAAAATCAACCGTATAGCCGTACCCATACTGGCGCGGCGAGGTTTCTATATTTTTTTTTATAAAATACATACCCTATACTTGGAAAAGGTTTTTATTGTATATATTCATAAATTTTTCCACATATATCGCATCTAATACGTGTAAAATACATGTAAAAAATGCAATAAAAATCATACATATATAGTTTTGGAAATATAGCATGTGCATTTAAATGCACATTGCCAGCTTCGTCGAATTATCACTGTAAAAAAAGCGTGTGCATTTAAATGCACATAGCCATGTGCAGACCAAATTGAAACACGACTTATCTAAGATGAAACAATGGTTTATTTTATAAAACTACTAGTAAATTTTTTATTAAATATTTAGATTCCTATACTAGTAAAGATATTAACTATGAGCAATAAAGACAACAACATAATTGTCTATGACCTTTTAGGTCCTATTAAACAATAAAAAACATCTTTAAGTACTACAAAAGTTGTAAACAAACAAAATACTATTAATAATGAGAGATCAGTAATCACACATGTCAACAATGAAATTTATTATTAATTATTATTGACCCGGTTGGCGTAGCGGGAGTGTAAGCGACTGCTACGTCGAAGGTCGCGGGTTCGATTTCCGCTCAAGTCAAACATTTGTGTGCATGAACATGGATGTTTGTCTTGGTCTGAGTGTTTCTATGTATAATATGTATGTATTTACAAAAAAGAAGTATATATGTATGTTTGTCCATTATCTAGTACCCATAGTACAAGCTCTGCTTAGTTTGGGACTAGATGGTGTTGTGTGAATGTGGTAGAATATTATTATTATTATTATTTTGTATGATAATCATAGAAACAATTACGACCATATACCAAACAAAGCCTCACGTTGCATTTTACACATATTAATTTAGTCTGACTTTTTATGCAATTCTTGCATCTGCCTTTATTTCTAAATGATGGCAAGTGTCCAAAGTGGTCATATCGGCCGTAGTCAGACGGCAGCGGTGTAACAAATCGAACCTCTGGACGTACTTATTCGAAAACTTCTTAGTTCTTTGAAAGGTGGTGAGATCATTACTTATGGCGCATAGAAAGTATTTTAGTTTCATTCGTTTTGCATCTTTGGTTTCACGACGATAAATGAGCCACGCATTATTGACACATATGTCGAGAACCTGTGAGGTATATACCAACAATGTGCTCGCATTTCAGTCCGATAAAGAGCTACAAGCATATCTGCAAAATCTACACCTCCCATACAACAGTTGTATTCTTTAACGATGTTGGGACATGTAACAGGTGCTTAGCTGTTTGTTTGACTAATGCTATTTTACATCCATTAGAAACAACTTGGGCAAAAGATCTACGACCTTTTTTTTCGATTTTTATCAGTAGGTAGTTTGGCTGCAGCTCCTCGAAGTCTGTTTTGCCTGATAGTCCCTAAAGCAAAGATACCATAAACATTTCTCAAATATTCCAGCAATTCTACTGAAGTGAAAAAATGGTCGAAGTATAGCACTGAACATGCATAATGAAGTTCATCTTCCGAAGAACCACTTTTTTCTATGTCGGAACTAGCACCAGACTTAGGTACCAACGCCAAAATTCTCGAAGTCCTTGTAAAAGGCTAGAAAATAAAGAAATATAAAAAAATACATCTAATAGAAAGAAATAATTTACTTGAAATAGGTACATAATGTTATTTAAAAACAATGTCCTTCAAACTGCCAATGTATCTATAAATGCACACAGCCTAGTGCTGGTAGGTCTGTTAATAGTTTGGCAATGTGCATTTAAAGACACATGCAAGATAACATGATAATTTTTCCGGGGTAACTATTTCAAATTGAAAAAATCTATATTTAATTCACAAGACTGTATATTTAGGTACTGTTTTTATCACTTTTTTATTCAATTTATGCGCACGCTCCACCATCTTGCTAGATCGCAAGTCAATCGCTGAGTACATCAAGTGTTGCCAGTCAAGTGCTCAGTAATATTTTTTTATGTCAAATACGGGCATTTCATGGGTGAACGGGTAGAAAATAAATAACAAAATGTACTTAATTTTGCTTGTAAATATTAAAAAAAAAGTGTGCATTTAAATGCACATCGTCAAGTATAGGGTTAAAGTGTACTTTTTGAATATGGGAGTTTGATAAAGATATATCTATGGGAAATACAATATATGTATTTATGTATTTAGTACACTTTGAAGAAATGCCTAACGATTAAACACGTTATTGTGGCAAATTTTTAAAGAATAGATATATACTATTAGAGACTTTTTGTAGATCTTTTGAAGACCATCATCTTTGTAGTACATGTATAAATATGTTTTACAAATTCACTGCCTTATTATCGTACGGTCATAAAATGGCCCATAAAATCAATTCAATCATCTACAAGTACAAGACAAAATATGCCTAAAGATCTGAGTCCCCTGATATTTACGACATACTGCCTAGAAGATATTGCTGAAGACAGAAAATATTGATATTGATGGCATTCCTAAAAGATAACAAAGAATTATAACACTTTCTGCAAATATATGAAGAGAATATGTTTGTATTGCTAAAAAAAAGGATTTGCGGACGCTGCTTATAGTTAGTACTTAGAGAACCCATGCAGAAATTTATTTTTCATGTAGAAGCATACATTTTGTTTTGTATTTTTAGATTCTATGAACCGTTAAGATTAAAAATAAACCTTGGTTGCTAGTCCGTCAATATTTTTTTATAGTTTGAGGAGACTTGATAAAGGAAGCACTGGTTATGAGACTGATTAATTTCATTTCTTATTTTTGTACCAAAATCTTAAAACTTTACTAAATTCATTATTTTAATTTTATTGCGAAATAAGTAATTAAAACGTAAATGTGAACACTTTTAAGATAAAACTTATTTTCTTGATAAAAATATTAAATAAGATATGTGAGTCCCCGGGACTCATAGTAGTGAATTACGTAAGTCTTTTTTACCTAGTGAATTGAGGGATTTAAGATTTAATTTGGACTAAAGTAGGGATTTTGATAACGCTCAAAGAAGGCAAATAAAAATAGCGAATGTATTCTTATTGGTCGTGTATACTTAGTTAAGCTACGTTGTTGGATTACAATCAGTATAAAATTTGGTAACCCATATAATTTAAGTATATGACATAGGCACAACATTGTATAGAGCGAGTGTCTTGCTTGACAAATATTGTAGAGCTGGGCCTAGGCTAGATGGGTTGAGCACGAGTGGAGCCTTCCTAGGCGTACGTAGATCGTAGCGTCAAATGTAGACACAAGCTACATCTTCTGTTGGAAGTATGTGAGCGTCGTCGTAGCCAAGCGACTGTATTTCATAAATGTTATCCCTGAACCCTGTGCCTGATACAATATACCTCTGTATGTAAAAGGATTTAAAAAATATTCGACAATACGAATATTAAATATTTTTTAAGCTATAGATACTGAGAGAAAAAACGCATTTGGGTAACGTCTCCTAGTAAAAAGAAACATCATATTGCCACGTTATATATCGATTGAGCTATATTTCATTTTTATTGACAGTTAAGGATTATACCGCCTTGCAGTTTAACGAAATAAAAATTGACTTCTATGGCGCTAAGTCCCCTACTTTAGCGCCTACGAAGTAAACTTTTTAAAGAAATACTTTTACCTCGGTTCTTCTCTACGCTTTTCATCAAAACTGATCAAGCAGTTAGGCTTTAGAGAATAAGTCATAACAAACAATAAGATTTTCGCATTTACAATATTAGTTTGGACAAATCAGTATACCTTGTAACGAATACACAGTATTATAAGTCCCCTACACAATTTGTCAGTATCATAAAAGACGCATGTATACGCCGCCTTTACACCACCCCCACATAACCGTCTGGTCATAGGATCAGCATTCATCGATAAAGGGCGAGATTTATCAGCACTCCACCTGACAAGCGTTTTGATTATAGTGTAAGTCTATGGAGCGAATCGTGTCGGGCATAGTATACAGTTGTGATTTTGGTAGGGGGTGAAATAATATAGACGTAACCAGTGAATTGGGTCGGAGGTTTCAAGTATATACTTTAATATCAATGAAAGAGATTGCGAAAAACATTCATAAATAAAAAAGGAATCTAAATTTGTGTCAGAATTTCTTTGCTATAAATACTTATAATAACTAGATTTAGTAAAAGGGTTCCAAAACGTTCGTTAAACATAGTTCTTAGTTTAAACATGACTTTATTTCTGTTATCGCTATTATAAGAATGTAGCCTATTGCAACATTTTTGTATATCGTCTGTCTCTAAAATATGTAGGAGCCAATTTTGAATTAAAATGATTAAAAACGACTCTTTTATAAATATTTTTCTAGATTTACTCCAAATGAAATAATGTTAGCCTTAAGTAGGTATAGGACTTAAATACTCGTTTTTCATAATATTACAGATTAGGTACATATTAACTTATTCTGAAAGACTTTCAGACTATATTTCTTGAACTTATTTCACATGACTTGATGGGCGCATTAGAGATACGCCTGCAAGATCTTTTATTTCTTACAGACGCACTGACTCGAGGTAAAACTAGAACTTAAACGAAAGGCTGGCTTTCAAAAGTTGCGCATAGCGTGACATGGAATATATTTATTAACGTTTACATTGCATTGGTGTATAAAAAGACTGTTAAAGTTACCGAAGACATAGTCAATATACATAGCAAATAAATATGCATCTGTACATGTAACCGATATGGGCATAAAATCTACATTACAGGTTTTACTTGTAGCCTATTCAAGTCCCACATAAAAGTGGTAAGCCTATGCTACGATCGCACTATTCCATAAATAGACACCACAAAACTGGAAAATGTCCTAAAAGTAAAAAGCAAAATTCTGATGAAGTTAATTTACTTTTGGTCCTCTAATAAAACTTCAGTTATTCATTTTGATGTACCTATTATTTTACTACCTCGTTCTGAAACGGAGGGTCATTAAACTTCTGCTTGTACAAATAATTCGTATACTAAAACAAAACGTTCTAAGTCCGACTTAGGAATTTCCGGATTGACGAGACGCCAACATTAGGCAGAAAGTAATCTACAAAAGTGTTCGTGAATAAGTTCTAGCTTAATACGTTTAATATGTAGGCACGTACTGGCAGCTAGGTTACATCATTTTATTCTAATTAGCACTTATTCAAAAGGAGAATATAATGAGAAAAAGAATTTCATGTAAAGTACCGCAAGCGCCTATTTACTTTCTTGACATCTATTTACTTTTACGAAATTAGACTATAATATTAACTTCAATATATTTTTCCTTACGATAGTTTAGATGTCACACACTTCTTCGTGCGTACGATGCGCTAACAACGTAAAAAAAGCTACCCTTTAAAAAGATTATTGATTATTAACTGGAATAAAAATTGAATGTTAACCATTTTCTCTTAATTTTTAGCTCTCTCTTTCCATAAGCTCGACGAACCAAAAATGTACATAAAATGTTGAGTTCATTTATTAATATGTAAATATAAATATTTACAAATTATGTTCTGATGCTGTTACCAATTTTGTAGTATAACACTTTTACGAGAACAAGATTAAAACTAGATTAACATTTTGAGCCAATGTTTTATAATGGAGATTGCAGCCGTAAAATCTCAATAGCCAATATTTTACATTACTTATATTTGTGTTACAATGTACATTTACTTAATAGCAACAGAATAGCCAAACCATATTTGAAAATGCCACTACGTACTATACCGTTCGTCCATAATTTACTTAACTATAAGTCGAGTAATATTGGTGATAATGATATTGGGTATAACATTACAGTAATAACACTTAAGCACAATATTTTGTAAAAAGCGTACTCTAAATCCCACTAAATCCTAGTTCGGAATCGAACTCAAAAAGGTAATAAGGCAATTTTCTTGAAAATCCCTAAACGTAATAATGTGCCGAAAACGTTTTTTAAATTTACACATATTGTGCTCGCGGCAGAACCGCCCGAGTAGCGTACGATCGGAATACTCAATGCGATAGGGTGAAATATCAGAGACTTACAGTTACAATGCCACTTACATAAAAGATAGTGTGTTATATGGCGTTATCACGCGAAAATAAATATAAAGCCACACTCAAATAAAACCCGTGCTAAAGCTCTGTCGAAGTGTAAGAAAGAAACGGTTAGCGAAGTTTAAGCTCCAGCAGCGTAAAAATGTTATGTTAGTATAATTTAAAAGAGGCTGCATTCAAATAGCTAAATAATTTTGTTCAGATAGAAAATTTGGTGTGTAGAACATGGAGTAAATTTATTATTTCAGCAGCGGGCCGCGGACAAAGGATATAGGTTTGCTGAATTATGCAAATAAATTCACCATTCTGTAACATTTGTAGGGAATGTCTTTATTTCTGTTGATTTCTTAAAGGGCCCCAAGTCTAATCCCGGTTTTGGCTTTTGAATCCTCTTAAGTTGAACGAACGTTCACTCATACACCTGAGAGTTGTGTTACGAGAATAATGTGTATAGATTATTGATGAAAGCGAATGTCAATCAGAAATATAGTGAATGTTATTTTGAAGTCAACTAAGCGATTGGTAATGGCTCAGCGCCGTCCTTGTGAAGCGCGGGTTTCGGCAGCTACCCTCACTTGTTTTGTATTTTTGATATTTTTAGTTCTATCCGCACTGTCGGTACTTCGACACACTACACTTATGACGTCTACACACTGATGAGTTGTGTTACTGCGGCGTTGTTTGCATTTGTTGATAACTGGGTTCCAAGTGGTCGATAGTCTGTATCCGTCCTCCCGGTTGAAATTTCTATGTTTTTTGATTTCAACCGCTTCACGTACTATCCTGGAGTAATAGTGGCGATCGGTGGATAAGACTCGTGGTTGATGTAATTCTATCCAGTCTGGCTGCTGGAATCTGGACCAAACCACTGTTTGGTCCAGATTCCAGCAAATGCTCAGCTATGGCAGATTTATTATTTTGTCGATTTTTGACAGCTGTGATATGTTCTTTGACCCTTCGCGACTAAGACCCGCTAAATAATATTGTATGATGTAAGCGATTGGTAGTTTTCATTTTCGTACGCGTTTATTTCCCACTTTTTAATACATAAATATTCTTTACGGATTATTTAACTCATCTGCTTATTACAGATATCATCTAACAAATTGATTTAAATCTTAAAAGCATAAATATGAAAAGCAAGCAATTTGTACATTCACGAAAGTTAAGCAAAATTTTGGGACCAGTTTAAAATTCGTGAAGAGGCCTCCGAAACTAGGCTTACACGAATAACTTGCACCATTACTACATTCAGAGGCAGCTTTCTGCAATATCCTCCAAATGAATGTCGAGAAAATCCCTTAAGAAACAGTTTTTGAATCTCAACGGTATTATTTGTTCGGGCAAGACGAACCTCCAGTCATTTAAGGCAATATAAAATGTTCTAGGTTGTACGAACTGTTTGATTATATCTGCTGAAAATATAATGGTTAATTTTTGTTACCATGCTTGCTTTTTGTGTATTAAATATTTAATTTTAATACAAAACTTGCTCACATTATTCACTGAAACAATAATAATAACATGAAGATGACAATTTGCAGTGTCGGAAACATTCGCGGCGATCGTAGCGGATCACAATAGCGCTCTCTAGGACGGCGCCCGTGGTAAGCACTCACTTGTCATATGGATAGTGAAGACTGCTATCGGTCGTCTCTTCGACAGCTCTGTAAACCGAGGTTCGGAATCAATTTCTAAGTATTTTCGTCGAGTTTCCAACAGGAAGTAGACAATATGCTTTAGAGAGCAAATACTGATATCCTTTGAGACCGATTCGGATCACTAGCCATTGTTTCTTTTAACTATCTCTTGGAGTTTCTATTCGTGATTTGATTCAACGTATTTTGAGTAGTAAATTTCGATTATTCGTTTGGCCATAATTATCGCAATAGGTATTACTTATCTAATTTAAATAGGTAATGTATTAACAACTATAACAAGATGTATCTTTCAAATATTTTTGTATTTGTAAATTAGCCACTAATTATATCATTTATTATTGATACTTCAATAAACTTAATTCACACTTTTTTAACAATAAGTAAATTAACTCAAAAACCCAATTAAACTGATGGCGAAATACAAACTTTCTGACTAATGTACGTGAGTAGGTAAGTTTCTTTGTCATTTATAACGACGACTCATGGTTTTTCCCCGAAGTACGATCGATCCGATAGCCACCTATCATTTACGGGAAGAGGCTATAAACATCAAGCAATGCTTGTTTGATTGAATAATAGAAAAGCTGGATGGTAATATAAACACAGTGATGGATAAATAAAACACATGCCCGTACGTGACTTCGGGTATAATTTACTGAGTTGCTTTGTACGTCACGTTAAATTCTGAACTCATTTTGACCTCGCTACACGAAAAAGTAACATGTGATAAAAGGAGTATTTTGTTCTGACAGATAAATATAAGAAGAAAATGTGCTAATAGTACCTCGATCGACGAATTTTTATTACGACGATACGCTCTAGCACCTACTACAAGCGAAAATGTGGTGTTTTTAAATCTGTCTGACTTAACTGATAATAAAAATAAAGAGATCAACGTCAGATAACATTTATCTTTCGCACCTTAATTTCTTTTAGATGTCTAAGAAACATATTTAATACTTCCATTGGTATGGGGCTAAACTTTATTTAAATGTTACGTAAAATGAGAAATAAAATCAACCATTGAAGATCCGTCCGGCTAACTTTTGCCAATCCTTCTCAGATGCTTGATACTGTGTAACGATGCGTAATGGTTCATTTTATTTGCATAAATTTGGATGCGAAGATTTATGTCCGCGTCGTGTATAATTAGAGATTGAAATTAAATTAGTTTCGTTACTTCTCAACTCAAACGTCATTTAAATTTTTTATGACGAATGAATTGAAAAAGATTTCTGCTTGATATTAATTTATCGGTGGTACGTAGAATGATATATTAGACCGAATGGCAACCTAAATACGAAAGCTTACATATCTCTACGCTTAACTTCGTATTTATAACTAATAGGGGTCTGAATTTTCCTGTTTTCTAATCTATTTTTATACCCGATAATAAAGATAACAGTATTACGAAAGTACATTAAGCCAGCCACAGCAGTTTCACTGTGAAAGAGCAGTATGGCGCACTAAGTTGGTCACATAATGGAATTTTGTTTTTGTATGGGGACCAACCCTAAGCCGATTTCCCAAGAAAACGAGTACCTACGGCATGTTGTAAGTCTTATGAAAATATTGTTATGTGGCATTTCAGACAGTGAATGGTTTACATTTAAATTTAATAAAATTGTATGGTGGATGAAATTTTAGACGCTTAATGTAAAAAAAACAGGCACGAACTGGTCAAATCTGGCACAGGACTGATACGTTTGCCAGAGTGTAAGGAGACCTTTTCTCAGCAGTGCAAGAGTGTAGATTACAAAAAATAAGGCCTGAAAGAAGACTTTTTTGTCATTGTTCAACCTATTAGTGTCTTCCAATTCTGATAAAATAAGTTATTGTTTAATCTCTTTGAAATTTGAAAATATAGGTAATTAATGTGTAAGTAGTCAATGAGGAACGTTATACTTAATCATCATGTATAATGATAATTATAACGACTATGATGATTAAACTCATTGACTGTAACTTCACTGACTACACATTGATTAAGTAGTCAATTTCAATTTAAGTTTTTGTTAACTTCATTATAAGATTATACAGTCGAAAACGTACTTGATACATGTTACTGAGTACATTCTTATGTAAGCATGAAGCGCTTTGCTTCTTCATTTATAATGCGTACGCCGAGAAATTCTCTGTCGGCGCCTCCGTTTCCTACTACAAGTTGATTCTCTGAAATCATATGTAAATAGACGTAGTCTGGGTATATATATACACCTCTTGCTAACTCTGTATACGTGATGGTAGAATACGGTCACTTCAGGTAAATAAGTAAACATTGTACTATCTAATCCATAAATTTATTTTATTTCGATGTAGTTATCCAATAAAATAATTATGTTTATGTTAAATTATCGCCATGTTAACACCGGCTTCTTTTATTCGACAAACTACAAGAAATCAAAGCAAACAGTACTAGAAGTCGTGTTCAAGACAGTTATTCGTTGCAAAGTGCGGTAACAACTTTTCCCGCTCGACATGAACCGAATTGCAGTCCCTCCCTGCTTGTTTTCTCATTTTATTACTCTTTCTTTTTGTCGGGTTGGTTACACTTTGCCATAAACTGATTTGAATATTCTCTCAATGGGCCTTAACAATAGCAATCGGTAAAATAAAGATGGTAGTTTATTAGAAAATTACGCTCTGAATGTATCTTATAATGCTGTATAAAACATTCACGTGTGAAACGCCACAAAGTTTAATATTTATGACCTTCATAGCGTAATTAATGTTAGAATGAAGATTGATTGCGTTTCTATACGGCTTTTTAGTAAATCTCTTGAATTTCTTATTCTTTATTGACAAGTTGCTTAGATTAGACGTTGAATGTTACTATTGCGTATGAGTTAATCAAAGTTTCGTTTGTTAAATTAAGTGAGGCGTTTACCAATGAAGCATAGACGCATTTTATATTTTATGACAATTATGTTTGTACAATTTGATAAATTTAGCCTATTCGTGTCACAACATAAGTAAAAGTTTCTATTGAAATTTGGTAAACTTAAGAGCTCATCGCAGTATTTGTATTCGCTTTTTTATTTCTTCGTCGTGGGGAACAAAACGTAAGCAGAGGGTAGTTAGGCCCTTAGCAAACATAACAGATACAATGTGCAATATAAAAGCGAAACTGCTTGGTTCGTGGGTGAAATGAACACCTTGTACAAATCTGGACATGTGTTATATCTTTTAATATCACATATACAAAGTTTTCTTAGAGAAATATTAACCGTGTTAACTTGATATATGGCTGAAGTCTCGCTCAACAAATGTATTGTTAGAGATTTCGACTACATAAGTTACATACCTAAGTTTAAGAGTGATATAAGCTTTATTTGATCGGTGTAATTTAGCCTGCATGGATATTAGAAAAATCATCTGAGTTTGATAAATATAAACAAATACCTATATAGTCCTGATCACAAATTCAGTAGTATAATCAAGTCTCAAGGGTTATAGAAATATTGTAGATTTATCAGTTCCTTGGTGATAAATTTAATAGTATTGTTCCTAATGAACGAAAAGAGAAACTAAAACTTAATATGTAACTGACCAATAAATAATGCATTATTGGCCACTTACAGCTAAACATTGTGATGTCAGAAAAAGTTTAAATAAATAAAGACATCATCAAAAAAATATCTCCAAAATATTTTACGAAGATAAATAATAGTGTTGCGCCATATAGGCGTGCTATAACACTGCAGACTTTTTTATATTGAGTTTGCAGTGCACATGTTACGCTTCTAGCGATAGTTAGTTGTAAATAATATTAGACGTCAGCATGCCACGGTAGCATCAACCATACTAAAATTATGAATGCGTTTGTTGTGTTTTTACGCTAAAACTACTTAACCAAGAATCATGATGTTCATATTATGTTGTCTAAAGTATATGATAGAACCTAGAGTACCTAGAGTATTCTGTGCGGAAAAAAAGTTATAAACTAACGGCCTGTTTGGTAAAGCAATCATTTCCATTGTAAGACACCATAAAACATCATAAGTCCTGCTAAAGAATGTTAGTATATTGTCATGGTTTCTATGTACATACATGAACAGAACTGCCCCTTGAATTTCCTCGTGTGATATTCACGGTGTAGGTATATTATAAACTTGAACAAGGGAGAGTCTGATATTAAGAACATCAATAATTGGTGGATTACACACAGGAACATATTTTGTCCAATGGTGAGATTGAAACCACAACACTTGGCCCGGTACGACTTACCTACCTATATTCACCCCCTGGACAAATATTTGTGTGCTAAAGACGATGATTAGTTTTGTATGTGGATATTATTTAAGAATAGTATTGAAGAATATTCAAATTTCCTCATCGGTTCTCTGATTGCTATAGTACAGGCTTAACGGATTTACAATCAGAATTAATGACCGTGCGTGGAATATCTCAGGATATTATTCTTCTTCTTCAGTCGTACACTCTTGACAGAGTGGTCGTGGCTCCGTGATGAATGTCATGAGTGAGTTGTCATGCGGGTTTTGGGTCGTCATCAGCCTTCTCCTTGGCTACTGAAGCCTTTGCGATGTTTCTCCATCTGTTATGGTTCTTTGCATTGCGTGAGCCCTCTACAATGGAACTCTGAGTGGCAGATTTAATTAGGTCAATCCAGCGCGTAGGTGTTCGCTCGCGAGAGCGCTTGCCTTTCACTAAGCCTTGGATGACCAGTCGCTCCATGGAGTTCTCATTTCGTCATACGTGTCGGAAATACTTAAGGATTCGCATTTGCACAGTCGACGATAATCTGTTCTGAATTTTTAACTCTTTAAGTATGGATACGCCGTTCGGTCCAAGGTATTCGTAGAAGTCGTCTCCAACATCTCTAGCGCATCAATATTTCGGCGATTATTCAGCCACATTGTCCACGTTTCTGCACCATACAGGCAGATTGGGAATACGAGACTTCTCATTAGACTCATTAGACAGGATTAGGATATTATATTATACTATCATTAAACGTTCCGTGTAAAGAAATACTTATTGTTAACACGTTCACTGCGGAACAGGCCGATTTCGGCCTGCTGCTGTACGTACAGCTGGTGCGGATGAAGAAAACTATGTCCCTCTCGCTGGTGCGGCACGATTATTTTAGGTGTTTTTAAGGTTTTAACAGAGACAAATATATTTATATTTCGGCTTCAAGTCAAAGTCAAGTCGTCAAGTCAAAATTGCAGGTATTTCCCTAAAAAAAAGCCACGGCAGGCCTTTTTCGGCCTACCATGCAATAGCGGTGAAATATATCCGCTCAGTGCGGCAGTGGGTTTATTTCAGCCCGCCAACCCAACAGGCCGGCGACCCGAAACCGCACAGAGCGCACGCGCCGCCAATTATTGTTGTGCTATCTAGCTTTATCCGACGTGTGTTCTGTCGATAAAATTGACGATGGCAAACAATAAAAGAAAAATACAAATTTTGGAAGATAGAGTGATTCGCCCTGCAATTATAACTGACTAGCTTTCGCCCGCGGCTTCGCCAGCATGAAATTTTAATAATGAGTAGCCTAAGTACCTCTTCTGGTTTCAGACTATCCATGTCAAATTTCATCACAAACAGCTCCGCAGATTAACCCTGTAGCATACATATTAACACATAATACTTAAAAGTTACTTTAGTTTTCATAATCGTCGAACTTCAGGTAAAGATTAGTATGTAGGTATATTATTGAAGTTATGAAGAGCTTATATACCTACTGAATATAACAGCAGCAAAAATAAAAACTGAAAGCATTGCCACAAAGAACATATTAGACCGTCCCGCCGCCCCGCTGTGCGCGCCAACTCATAGAAAGCGCTGCGCTTAGGCATGCTTAGGTCAATTATATCGTGATAACTATTAAACTATTCGTCCAAACTACTTACTGTAAAAGACAAAGGTCATCTACTTACATTAAATACTGGCGATGGCAATAAATCTATCAATTTTAAAAACCATTTGATAACTACTCTAGAATGATGAGTGAGCTCTATTCTACCAATCAAGCCTTTTCATTCGATACCCATATTGAGGTATTTGTGGCAAATATGTAATCCGCCATTTTGCGGCGGCGGCCATCTTAAATTTTTCATAGTGAGCTCTATTCTACCAATCAAGTCCTTTCATTTGATACCCATAATGAGGTTGCTGTGGTGTAATAGTGATCCGCCATTTTATATCAGCGGCCATCTTAGATTTACAATCATAAGGAATATAATTTTTATCTTATATTGTCACCAAGATTAAGAGTGTTTACCAAATAATATATAAGATCAATCTGTCATCAGGGAGGGGGTAAAATTCCAATGTCTAAATTTAACCCAAACAAACAAATAAATAAATGCTGCCGCGGACTTTTTTAAGAACTATTTAAGATAAACAAAATCACCGTGCCTTACACGTATCTTCAAGTAACTTTAACGGTTTAGGCAACGCACGCGAAGGTAGCTTTCAGAGCTCAGGATTTTTGCCGACTTAGTTGATACTTTTCCTTATATTATGGCAACATTGCACAAAATCTTCATAAATTGCAGCCTGTGTTATTCTGATGTATAAACTATATTACTGTAAAGTTTCATCCAAATCCGTTCAGCAGTTTTTGCGTGAAAGAGTAAGAAACATCTATACATATATCTTCACAAACTTTCACATATAAAACCATTGAATGTTATGAATTAGGTATTTGTTTAAGCACTGCAGTATTGAAACTGTAAAATAATTCTAAAACTATTATACTGATATGCTTTGGGCACATGGTTAATACTTGCGTGCTTAGAATGATTTTACGTATTTTATATTTTGAACAATCTTATCAAGTTTTCGAAAAAAATGGATTATAAGAGGTTAAATTCAAATGCTTCACGCAGAAGCTTAACACGATTCATTATTGATAAAATATAGTAAGCACTTGCTAGTTGCTGATTAACTTAAAATTTGTTTTATTTCAAAAGCTGAATTTGATAAAAAGCAGAAAGGGGTTTTTAACACGAAATATTTTTTGAAACGAAGATCGCTTTATAATAACTCATGATCTCAATATGAGGTTACATAGTAAATGGCACCAGATTTAAGCACCGTTTTAAATGATCTTGGTCTGTATTTCTTGGACCGTGAAAACTGACTGTGCAGCATTTTATGAATAAACATATGACTTTTTATTTTTGTCTGAAAATAAAACAATTTGAACCATTAAGAAAGTGTGAAATGAAAGGATTTTAAGAGCCATTGTCTAAGGCTCACATACACAAAAGCGAAGCTGTGCTATTATTACCAATAGAGGCACGATTTGACTGCAATTGGTTTCGGACGACATATAATAATATGTATTTTGTGAAATATATAGTTCTATGGTTAATTGATAGTGACACGACCACTAAAAGCATGCTTCAAGGATCAATATTTTATTTTTTGCTTTAAAATTATAGTATTAGAAGTCACTGAGAACGTGAATATATTCTGGTAAAAATGGTTCTGGCACTCATTCCGAAACCTAAATAAGGTAATAAAAGGTAACCGTGAGGGATTTTACAGTCAGAGGGTGTCCTGATTGCAAGCTGTCCGATTGCAACACAAATGGCCCCGATATGCGACCCGGCTTAGCGAGATTGATACCACCTGTTTTATCCGCAGTATTTGTATGCGACTCCTTCTATTTCTTCTCTCCCATTATTTACTGCAAAGCCTTGTATTAATTAGAAGACCTGCTTTATATTTCACCAGATGCGTTGATGCCCGCAGTCGGCAGAGACTATATAAATGTATAATTTCGAAACGTATTTTTGAACTGAATAATAGATGGCTCGTTATTATTGAAGATAGTGTAATTTTTCCGATAATCTTATATAAAAAGCCGGTATAAGCATATTTTGCTTACTGGAATTTATTTTTGGATATTTTAGATGAAGTAAAATAAGATTTGCATGTTTAAATGAGTTATAGCACCATGGATTTATTGCCCTAATAACTCTTCAGTGAGACCTCAATCGTAAACGTGTCATGCAAACCTATGTATAAATTCATCGTATCTTAGAACTTGACTTTTCTGAGCAACTATCAAACTATTAAACCAAAATCTCCGAATGAATCTCTGAATACCTTGAAACCAAATTCTTATACCTAGATAAGCTGTGGTCATCTTCGCTCTCAAATCTAAGATTAACAAGGTTTGCCACTGTTAGATACGTCAAGGATACCTCGCCGAGCATCAAGCAAGACATGTAAGCTTAGAGAATACGCTTATGGTATACAGATTAGCCACACGTTTGTGATACAAATGTGGAATGCTGAGATCCACAGTTAGAACTATTAATATATCTAAATCGCAACAACTACAAATGCTACTGATACAAATGAATCTCTTTTAATATTTTCATTTAACTCAATCAGTGCTACGCGCAGTAGAATTGAACTCTAGACCCTCTTAATAGCAATCTATAACTCTATATCTCTCCACTAGGCTATTGTTACTTCCTCAGAGAACGTACATAATATATGTAAGTGTTTTTGGAGGTGACCCATGATGAAATTATGTTTTACAGGTATGCTTATTACATTAGGAGTACCCATATCATTAGTTCTACAGACGGCAAATGAGGTCAGGACTTGCCGATGTCAACTACAATTCATACCTATTGGACTAGAAACACTACATAACCAGAATGAATTGATTATTGCATGACGGAATTCATAATACGGTCAGACATTGATAAGCTCTAAATAAATATAGTCGTAGAGATAGGCCTCCAGCAAGATGGACTAGCGATCTTGTTGGGATCGCGGGCAGCGGATGGATGCGGTTGCGGCTCTAGATCGGTCCATGTTGAGAGCATTGGGGGAAGCCTATGTCCAGCAGTGGGCGTCTTTTGGCTGATATGATAAGGTGATGATGAAATAAATATATCCTATAACACTATTCTCTGTGCCCTAATAATATAAAGCCAATGAACGTTAAATATTTAAAATGACGCGATTTTTTGTAGAGATGGTCCATGAAGCAGAGAATAACCGGAGCATTAAAGTATAGTCTAAGAGCCCGTGAACCCCAGACCTACGTTATTTTATAAAAGCTGAATGTTTGTCAGCGGATGCTCCCAACTGAGGTAAGAACGATGGACCAATAAGGAGTTTGGGTTATAGTGGCTTTGGCAGGTAAACGGTACTAAAGGTGTCTAAAATACCGATCTAAATACGTCAAATAATAAAGTCCAATTTTCCGGTATTACCTTCAGAATATCATTAAAATTACGTTTTTCATTGCCAGACACTTAACATCGTGGCAACCTCTTGCCAGACACCCTTGATGTTCATGAAATTATAATTTTACTTACGTTATAGTATAAAAGCTGATTTTTATATATAATACTTGGGTAATAAGTAGATGATGTTTCCTCACTAGCCAGACACTTTTGATAGTTCCAACCCCTTGCCAGACAAGCATGTAGGGTAGCTGTAGGAGAACGCTAAGTTAAAACTACTTTTCCTTTACATGTCAAAACATTCAAATACTGCTCATCTTTCTAGTTAGGAGGCAAATACACGACACAGCATAATATTTTTACATTTTTATATGACACAATAGCAAATATTATTTCTTTGCCATCAGCCATATCATCAATGACCGTATCTATTTTTACATTATAATAATCACGAAATGCGAACAAAACTTCTCCCCATCCACAGTCACCTGATCTATCATTACGTATCACATGAAAGCCCGGAGGGAAAAGTTCATTGTCTGACACGGAGCTCGTAAGAAAATTCTCAGTTAATGCTATTAGCCTATTACCTATATTATTTCATTTTCACTTTGCGTAACATTATTAAGGAAGGTACTAGTCTTCGTCCTTAGACCACGAACATTTTGATAGCATATTTTCACCTCACGGGATCGCGGTCGACACTTGATAGTTGTTCTTAGCACGAAAGTTCTGCCGCCATGGCTTAACACATATGTCTTTAGCCCAGTTATCTAAAGACATAGTATTTTCGGCATATTTCAATGGTACTCCAAGCTTAAAGGAAGCGTAGTGGCTACGAGATTTCAGTTTTTCAACAATGCATTCGTCACTGCCACATATTGACTTAAGATAGTCGCGTACTTGCTCGACTGTGGTGCCCTCCTGCACGTAACATAGGTGCAAATATCTTCACCTCTCAGCGGCATGTAGCATCGTGGAGCCAGGTTCAGCGGTACCCCTGAGTGCCGCGGGAAGTGAAGATCGAGAACGTCTACGCCCCACTTTTTCTTAGTTTCCTTTATCAGTGTCTTCACAGTCATGGCTATTGATCGTTGAGACCGATGTAGAAGTTTCAGCACGGAGGACAGGAGCCACAGACGATACTTTAGTTGCACTAGGGACAGAAGCCGCAGACGAATCTGTATCATCCCCGAGAGACTTGTTGTTTGGTTTAGATTTTCGATTTGGAGGTTTATTTCTTGAGGTTAATTTATTTTCAGGAGTTGGACATGTTGGGATGCCGTTACACGTCGGCGTTGAATTTTTGGGTATCGGCTTTACTTCGCAAGTCTCATTGATGTTTGATTTATATTGTTCTTCTAATTGTAAAACCTTCTTTGGTATCAAATTAATCTTATCCATGAATTCAGTTTTAAATGACAATAATCAAATTTATCAACCTGAGAATAATGGATGGGTACTCGAAAATAATCAGTACCATTTTAAATGGTTCGAAGGTGATCAGTTACCAAATTTCGTTAGATATTCACTGAAAACACTCTCAGGTATAAATACTTCAATCAATTTTTCATTTTTTTTAATACTTTTAATCCCATTAACCTTTTTATATATTTACAGAAACTGACGAAGAAGAAGGAGATCACGATATCAAATGGAGTAACTGTGACGAAGAAAATGATAATATTGGTGACAATGATGATAATGAATGAAATAATATTATCTTTTATGGTCTATAATAAATATGTAATGTCATCAATCTATTTTTTTTATCCTTTATAATAACTTGTATCATTAACCAATTTTTAATTAAATTTTTGAGGAATATTTTATTTTGCTATTTTTTTTAACCTGTTATATGACAGAATAAATTAAAAAAATTAACAATTTAAGTTAGTTGTAGCATCGAATGTCTTTTCTTAGAACGTTTTCAAAATTAACATAGACTATCAGTTATATAAGTCTGCGCCAAAAAGTTTATTTACATAAGTCATTCTAATCACGAATCTCTTCTTACGATTTACATTGTTTGTCTGGCAAGGGGTTGGAACTATCAAAAGTGTCTGGCTAATGAGGAAACATCATGTACTTATTACCCAAGTATTATATAAAAAAAACAGCTTTTATACTATAGCGTAAATAAAATTATAAATTCATGAACATTAAGGGTGTCTGGCAAGAGGTTGCCACGATGTTAAGTGTCTGGCAATGAATAACGTGATTATTAATGATATTCTAAAGGTAATACCAAAAAAATGAACTTTATTATTTGACGTATTTAGATCGGTATTTTAGACACCTTTAGTACCGTTTACCTGCCAAAGCCACTATAATCCAAACTCCATAATGGTCCATCGTTCTTACCTGTGTTGGGAGCATCCACTGACAAACTTTCAGCTTTTAAAAAATAACGTAGGTCTGGGGTGCACGGGCTCTTGCTCTAGTATTAATACTGTCGATACATTGAGCGAGGATCCCGAGGAAAGCCAACATAAGCTACTGATTAATAAGTGTTAAAAGTTTGATTTATTGTGATACAAATAAATATTTGTAATAAATACTATGAGCTTTAGTGTTTTAGAAATAGTAACTACAGTTTTGAGATTGATCTTCTGCATGAAATTTTTCTCCCAAATATTATACTTCAAAATCATACTATAGTAAAACTATACTATTATTAAAGAACTGAAGAGATTTTTTGTTTAATTCAACGTGCTAATCTGAGGAACTAGATTTTGATCGCACTGATGAATCAGAATATATTGTTTTGCTTGATTTGAATAACTAAAAATTAAGACTGCCTCCGTGGTCCAGTGGATAGCGTATGCGACTGCTGATCGGAGGTCCCGGATTCGATTCCCGGGTCGAGCAAAGGTGTTAATGAGTTTTCCAGATTCTCAGTAGCAGCAAGAAGTCTGGTGATGTGCCCGTTAACGGCAATAGGCTCGCCCCTATTACGTGGGACCTAAAAATCATGGCGAAATGTGGGTATAATATAACGCCTCTGCCTACCCCTTCGCGGATACCGGCATGAGTCAATAAACAAAATAAAATAAACAAACAAAAATGATAACTTTCGAGTTAGATAGTCCATTTATCGAGTAAAGCTCATAATTCATCACGCTGTGAGCCACCGATGCGGACAGTTGCCCTAAATAACGCGCAGTTAGTATGTTATTTCTCCAAATACTAGTGCTGCTACCAAGATGCATACACTTGTGAAACAAAATGTAAACACAATACTTTGTAGAAAAAATTAATTTCCTGCTCTAATTTAAGACTTCGCCTTGAACACTTGCAACAGAAACCCACAAAGTAAGTACATAAGGGTAGCAAAACTGTTTTTGGAACGTGAAAATTCTTTGTTATGCGTTTCTCTTTGTATCATTGTTTATACCTGAAGTATGAAAAATCTAGCAGAAAAACCCTAGCAAGACTACAATGGTACTGGATAACGATAGAATCTGAAAATCTTCTGAGAGTACCGTCATACTAAAGCGTTGAAACAAATGTGAAAGGGTTTCAAGTGAATATATAACCTAGATATTCGATTTAGATTGCACGTTGCTTTGACCGTAACTTTTTACAGCGAGTAATTTGATTTTGAAAATATTAAGACAGGCCTTTCATCCTGCGTATTTTATTTTTATAGTTATATCGGCTCTGGGTATAGGCGCCGAAATAAATACATACATACATAGTTCCAGGAATGAGCTAAAATATATTATAGCTGTGTACATTGTCATTTTATAACCCTATGTTAAAGCAAAATGAAAAAGAACGTTATAAACAACGTACATATTGTATCATCATTCTATAAGAGAATACGTCAAAGGTAATTTATTACGTAAGTAATAAAAGGAGGTAATTGCTTCTTTCCCGTGTAAAAGGACAGACAAAAGACAATACTGTTACTGTTTTCAACGAACTTCCTTCTGCTTAGAGAAAAAGAACCACTACTCATTGAAGATTCGTTTTCAATTCGCCAGTCGCTTTCGATTTCAAGTTCTAGATAATCGAGATCGTGCTCAATTGAACACTCGATTACTCGTTTACGAGGACACCCCTCACTGTTTGAGTTTGCCGAGTTTGATTGGGTTTGCATTGCAGTGGGATATTATCACGGCATAAAATTAATTCTCAAGAAATAAGTGCCTTTTAGGACATCTTTAATCGAATTGAATGGAATTTATTCCAATTGAAAAGCCAAATACGTTGTCAAGATCATCAAACATTGAAAAAAAAAATTAAGTGAAGAAGCTGTTGAAACTTATAAAGTAGAATTACAGTATTCTCACTCGTTGAGAGTTTTTAATGGGTGCCTAACAGGCAGGCCTATAATTGTAATCAGCCTGTAGTACTCTTCAGTGTTCGAGTGCCATAGCGCAGAGATGGAAAGTTGTCTAATTAGCAACCACTAAACATTCGAAATAATAAAGTTTGAGAGCTAAATGGCCTTTTTATAACATTTTAGTATACAAAACAAGGAAAATAAAATAAACAGTCGACTATATTTTGGTTTTTATTTTTACAAACATTTCTTTACCTGGAAATTTCCAGGTAAAGAAATGTTTGTAACAAGGTTACTACAAGTATCAAAATCTACCACAATATTTATAATGTAAATGTGTACAAACAATATGTATCACATATACCTTAGCTACATTTAATAGTTATGCACACCGAATGATAACCATTACTTAATTTGATAATTACTTAATCTTTCCTATTACTGTCTACCGGAAAAGTCAATGAACCAAAAAGTTTGTGATATAGGCCAAGGGGAACGATATGTTTTTTTAATTGATCCTTACTCACGCAAATAGATTATGTCAGAAGCGTAGCTGAGGTGCACATATTTCATAAAGTTAATTCATTGTAGCGAAACTTAAACGCTGCACGAAGTATTTTTATTCCAATAATTAGAATAAGAGAGCTCAGTACCTACACAGTTGGCAAAAATCTGTTAATGCCACTTCGTACCCGGCGTATGGGTGCTCTAATAATAATTTTAAATCGAAACCTACTCGGCAGAATTCACATTTGCTTTTTATAAAATGAAACGCCTGTACCAACGAGTCTGGTACTCAAACGGGATTAAATATATTCTAGCATATATGCCTGTTTATTAGTTCTACAGTCTAATTGTTATACCTAGCTTTGTAAAATATATTTTTTTAAAAGCGAGTTCTGTGATTTCAAGTCTTAACGTACTTAAATAGTTTTCCTATAGAGAGTGAAGTCCGTTGAATTGTTAATTACATAGCGCAAGTTTTCCACTTAACGCCTCGGAGTGGTCTTATCTGATGTTGCCACGATTTATACCTTTTAAGTAGATTCGGTCTGGATACCCCGCGGCTCGGGCAAACTTGACATGTTGTCCTATCGAACGATATTTATCATTTGAAACGGTTAAATTACATTCCAAGAATGACATGTGTTCAGTGCTGTAACAAGTTTGTTGTAAATATTGTGAGTGAAACTCTTGGCGATGGAAACAACTGTCAAAGCTAAAAATATTAAAGGAAATTGTGGTTGCCTTTTAGTAAACTGTGTATTTTTTTGAGGTGTGTCTGTATAATTACTAATTAGTATTTTAAAGTTTATAATGTTATCTCTTGTCGATGAGTAAAGGCATTGTCCAGTTTGCCACTTTGCTCCTCTTTGGTATATTTTAAAACTCTATTAGTTCTTCTATGTCTCGCAGCTCTTTTTGTTTTTCACGTACCTGTCTGTTTTTCTCTGTGAATGCTTGACTGTGACTCTCAAAACTCGCTTTAATTGCAAAATAAATGACGGTGATAGTTATTCTATACCCATTACTTATATCATAAGATTTCCTAAATATAAAACATGATAAAAATATTTTTCCCTTCTCACTGGATTTTAAACAATCTTCTGTCCACAAACAATACCCCGTGTAGTTTTCTTATATTATTATAAAATAAGTATAACATGAATGGATTTGATACAAACGAACATAACTATCGTATGTAACTATGCTTAATGACCTAGGAAGCTATCCCATCATCAGCTATCAAGGTCTGTCGGTCATTTAGTGTAATATTAATTCATGTTAATATACACTTGGAAAGGCTGAGTGCAATTACAAGGGCAATTATTAACACGTCTCTATTAAGACACGTTGGTGCTACAAGCCACTGATGTGTAATTCAAATGATCACGAGTGATTATTCCATACGCATAGTCCGCCCCACACAGGACAATTAATTTAATTATTCAAAACGCACTACGCATACCTATATACCCAAGAAAACCACAGGGGAAGCAGGTAAATATTGGTTGACGTGTATTAAGACTGAATATACGATTCTATAAAATGTGATGCAGATAAAGTATTCTGTATCGACATATTTAAATGCCTTTTTTAAAATTGTCTCCGTGATCCAGTGGATAGCGTATGCAACTGCTGATCGGAGGTCCCGGGTTCAATTCCCGGGTCGGGCAAAAGTGTTACTGGGTTTTTCCGAATTCTCAGTAGCAGCACGGAGTCTAGTGTTGTGCCTGGTAACGGCAATAGGCTCGCCCCCTATTACGTGGGACCTAAAAATGCATGGCAAAATGTGGGTGTAATATTACCCCTTCGGGGACACAGGCGTGAGTCTATAAAAATATATATAAAAAAAATATTTAAATGCTTCATCTCATTCTCTTCGTTGTGTGAAAATCAATATTAAATTTGTATGATGTTGGAACATTATTGCCATAGCGTAGCGTTATCCCGATTGCATCCAAGACTTGGAGTCGGGTTCCTTTTACCGGTATAACCAGAATATGAGCTTTTCTGCAGAGCTACAGTTAATCGATAGAAAAAAATCACAAAGATACCTATAAAAAATATTTTAAGGAATAAAAACCATATTAAAATACATACAATCATTCTGATTTTTTGACAAATTATTCAACAAGCAACATACTAACGAAATACTTTTTTATTTTTTTAATCCAATAAATATATTTTCTGTAATTAATTTATTTCATGTTTTTGAAGAAGTTCTGAACGTCCCGTCGCAGTCATCGTCGCGCTTCTCTTTCTTATGTATACAATCCGACAGTGACAGCAACAGCTCAACTCAATAGCTGTAACATTTCATGACTTAGAACAGTGTCAGTATATACAACGGCACCGACTCCCAATAATAGATAACTGACTGAGATCTTCATGACATCCGGGACCGACGGCTTAACGTGCTCTCCAGGGCACGGTGCAAGCGATAATTACCAATTTAGTGATGTTCAAGAGGAAGTCAATAAGAATTCATTACTACATCACAAAATGTCCCTTATCATGCAGTTGTTAATATTGAAATACTATGTCACAAACAAAAGACTACACTGTATACCGCAGACTTAAAAAAAAAAGAAATATCTTATTATATTAAGAAAGAGTCTCGTTACAAAGAAACCATCAAGTTGGTGCTGAAAAGACAGCTTTCTTTGCAAAGGGTTTACTTACAATGCCAAGCTTTCATGACGCACTTCCGTTTGACCTTTCAACATTGTATAGTACAACCGGTTTTAAGTTCGGCGTGCACTCTAACGATTTTGTTGAAAATTGTCTAAAACACTTGATATTTAAGCTTTCTCGTTATCTGTCGAGACAGTTAGATTACAACAATGCTTGAAGGAATGTCAAGTGATCTTTAAAAACAACTAAAGAAACACAATTAAAACTAAATGACATTTCTTTGTGCATTATTCTGTGCAAAGCAATTTGGCTATTACCTACAAAATATTAATATTATTTTTGCAACTTGTTGAAATTACAGTCAATCACAGTAAGGCGTGGGATATTTATTGCAAAAGTAATTCGGCTTAGATGCCAATTGACTGGTCAAATAGAGTGATATAAATAATGTAATAAAATAAATTCATATTGAAATACGCAAAGAATTTTCACATTTATTATCTTTAATACATTTTTATAAAGTAAGTCCGAAAATAAATTGCAATGAGTTAATCAGCTTATTCAGTAAAGCCGCAAAGTAATATTTAATTTATGTAAAGTTACTTCGTAAACCAAGTAGGCACTAGTGCAAATATTTAAAGATGTCATAAAACAAATCAGAGTCGAATAATGCTAAAAATATCAGAGGAGCCTCAGGCAGTTGTCTCACCGCAGGCGATTAGCGAGTAGAGCTCGCATCAGAAAACAAGATTGCGAGCGGCGAGTGTGTAATGCCGATTGTTTTGTCGCTGAACTATCAATGCGTGTGCGAATGAGACGGGGATTACTCGCATTCGCTTGGGGTGGTTAAAACTGCGATACTCGTCTGGTGCATGCTCGCGCTACGTACATGTTCAAAGCGAGCATCGCTGAGCGAATACCATCTTTGTATAACTCGTGTAAAATTAATGGAGCAGGTCCTTGACGACAGTTTAAACACTCAGCGATCAACCATTAGTATAATAATATTATTAAAATGCATCCCCTTTATTTACACGGAATTAATGATGTTCGAATCTGCTATTTATCAATCGCATGCTATGAACTATATGCTAAATTTTTTTAGCATGCTATTAAAATGCTATAATATAGCATGCTATCGTCCGAAGCGTCAACACCCTTCGTGTGACCGCTAGTTTTAGCACATGCACGGTTTAGCGCGCTGTCGCGCTATTTATATTTGAACATAGGTTAATATAGCGTCTACAAACATGCTATTTGCCTAACGAGTCTGAAGACTTAACGCGTGGGGCAGATAACATGGTCAACTGTAATGTTACACATGAATAAACAATACATATACATATTTGTACATTTCTTCTAAGTATAAAATGTAATCATTATGCACAACAAACTAATATTAACCAACTAATTAATAATAAATAAGTCAATTAATTTTCCTTCATACTTTTCAGGCTTAGGACTGTATATAATTATATTGAGTTATTTAAATCATTTTAACACACATGTTACACAGGTCATTCATAGATACACAGTATTATGTGTCCTATCACAGTTTTTTTTTATCAAACACAAAACACTTAACTTTTGAGAACGTAAAATAACTCGCGTACTTATATGCCTACTTATCGTGCGAGCCGTCGAACAGCTAAAATTCGCACGCTACGTAAGTTCACGTCTTGCTGCTCGCGTTAGCACGCGAAGACTGATCGCAAATATCGCAATTCGCAGCGCTGCGAACGTGCGAAGTGCGATGTGCCGTCGCGTCGGCGCGATATTTGATTCTATATGCTATATGCTATTTTATAGCACGAACGAGAGCCGAACGAACTTGCTATTAGATGCGAAATAAAATTAGCGTGCTGTGCTATTGTGCTATATTAACCACCATTACACGGAATAAACATATATCTATTGTAAATTTTTTACCGAAAATATAGGCGATTGTTCGTCGCTTCCTGGTTGACAGTGGGACAACTGTCCCACTGTAACTCTTTTGAGATAAATTGATGACATCGATTCAAGAACCACATTGACAAAAACTTACGATAAAGTTATATTATCAGACAATTTGAGATATAATTCTCGACTATACGCGGCTTCGACTGTTTCAACCCATATACATAGATGTATTGGCCAATATGTGTAAATAAAATAAATAGCCATTTATTGTTTGTGTTACAAAAGTCAATTAAGTCGTTAGATAACCGCCTACTTGTATAACAATTCTGCATAATTGACCAAGAATATCTGGTTTATGTAAACACAGCCACATGTATGTAAACTATTATATTAATAATAATATTTAGAGATACAATTTGTGTCCAGCAGCATTTCAATAAACAAGCTTGAAATTTTCGTATTTTTGCTCAAAAGACAATTTCTGTTTGGTTTTACCTTAGTTATCAACTTTATTTTTAAGTAATCTGATTATATTCAAATGATCAGTGAAAGAGTCTCTTGGGTAGAAAGCATAGGTATGTTTAAGTTAAAATGTCTTAAATGATAATGGATTTCATAGGATCAACAGCTGTCCGTGTCTAAGCCGTTAGTTTTGGAGCTTATCCGACGAAAACTTTAATAATTTTAGCGCTTATATAAGATTAATAGCTCAAAGCTTTACCTTCCTTGAATAGAGGCGGTCGGTTTGAAGTACCGAATCATGTTTAAATTAGTAATGAAGCGTTGTGTCAAGACGTAAATACCTCCAAGTTTTACAATGTTAAGTTGAATGTACCGTCCCTTAATGAGTTCAAATGAACTCGTTGACTACCAGTGATTAATCTTTTATCTCGTATCGATGGCTCATACATTTTCGTATTATTCACTGATTCAAATACATCCACTTTCATTACATTAACAGAGGCACTCACGAGTTCCCCAATGTGCATGATCCTAGGTGCACTGTGACGAAACTATCGAATTGATGCATTATTAACAGTAGTGTATTTTGTATTACGTAATCACTGAACGTATATGGGACACCGCAACTGCACCAATCTTATTGTTAAGCGAGCTTCAATCCACTGGGATCCTATATTAACCTGCTGGCTAAATCAGATCAATCTCATACACGGTTGCTTTTTTCGAAATGAATTTGTGATGTAATACTTATTTATAATTTTACGTGAACAATCAATGAACTGATAATGCTTTTCATGACAAACATTTTATAAACATTGTAAGAATCTTAGGCTGTACAAAATATGCCCTATGAATATTAGTAACGACATTCAAAAATGGTCACGCACTATATTACTGCCCAGACACTTCTGTGAATTAATTTTATTAGATTCCGAGCATGTTACGTAAGATTGTGGATTAGGGACCGAGTTATTGTTACTATTTCGCGCTTTATTCGACCTTTGTTTGCTGCTGTTAGTGTTAGACGGGCTAGGTGAACTAGACTGCGTATTATGAAATATTCGACACTGATCTTTGATGAACGAAATAAAACTATCTAGTGTAGGTATTTTATTATTGCGTTCCGTCATCTCGGAAGCACGAATTGTTTCAGTGTCAAACTTTTTTAAAGGGAGTTGAAGCAACATAAAGTCGGAAAGATCTTCCAATTTTAAGTTCCTAAGAGAATTAACCGCGGTTACGAAGTTATCTATAAACAGCTGGAAATTCGAGACAGATGCGGCACCGGACAGTTTAAGATTTAACCTCTTGTATGCCAGAATACCAGACACAATTAAAAAGCTATTGTGTCTCGCGTAGATCTGCGTTCCGGCATACAAGGGGTTAAAGCTTGGTCAAAGTAGGTAGACGCTAGGACGCGCGTGTCTTGATATCTATCAAGTAGTGACTGAAATATGAACTGATAATTCTCAGCACTAGGTGTGACACCTGCAAATACGGACTGGGCCTTCGGTGACAGTTTACCTATTAAATAGTACAACCTGTCAGCATCTGTCAGAGAACCATTATCGTGCACTGTAGACTTAAAACTCGCATAGAATAACGGCCAGTTTCGTATATCTCCGTCAAACGACATAATCTCGATTGGCGGTAATCTTGGTTTGCGGGCCGTTGCAACGGGCTGTGCTGAATATTTACCCTCCAATTGCGATTGTATACGCTTAATAATACAATAAAGATCTTCGAATGAGGTGTACACCTGATAATTCGGTAGTTCATCAGGATTAATAGAAAGTAATCTTGTGTTATAATCGTCTAACAATTTATGAAAATCTGTTCGAATATTATCAACTGTAATACAATAACTAAGGAATGATTCCCTATTACTATCGGAAATAGCGGCGGTTTTTGAACGCTCATAAATGTTTTGAATACGCTCAAATAAAATATTACGTTTTGCTTCTAAGATTGTCATCTCTTTGTCTTCCGACACGCGTGACTTCTTTTGTTGTGACATGCTTACGTAAGTATAAGCTAATGAAACCGAAACAAAATAAGAATATCTAAAGTACCTATTATTTAACCTAAGTACCTAGGCAACACTTTAAAGCGGAGGAATTAAAAGTTGCTTGAAATATGTGATTTACAAGACAACTATGATAGTTCCAGAAATAATAATTGGGTAAGTAGGTAGCTACATAAAAGTATATTACCTACTGATGCGTGCGAAAACAACCATGTGACGGTTATGTGAATGGACTAGGAGTATAGCTAGGTGCTATAACTGCCTAGGTATATAGATATAACGAGGTTTTACGTATAAAACGTAAATGAATCCGACTCGTATGGATCAAAAAAATGGTTCGGCGTTACACCGAAACCGTAGGTTCTAGGCGATTTGGAGAAGGATTAATATTGTGGACTGTATTAGGGCGAGTTCTGCTCGCCTAGAAAGGATAAGGGAAGAGGATTGTGAGTGGATAGGATATTCTAAGGATGTTAAAGGATGAGGGCACACCTACCTTGTACGTCAGTCCTCTTTCCTTGCAAATGGCAGCCTCCTGGTGTCTTCGAGAATCCTGAAGCTGTTTGAATCACTCCACTACACAAATCACTTTCACTCGCGGGCGGTTTTGTTGGGTTTTTAGTATAAAGCGGGATCGGTAAAATTATGGCGGTGCGGTACAGTTCGTCGTGACGCGGATTATTCTAGACTGTCTCTCGCGTCGATGATCGCGGCGACCAATCCGCGAAAGGCATGCCCCTTCTAGGGAATGGGATAGACAGGGACGGAAACAAAAGGCATCGCTCGCATTGGACAAGCAACGACGAACCATTGACGTTGACATAATTAACTAGCAATGGAAAGGATAGATGGCGCTACCATATCCCTTTTTGGGAGGGGATTCATGAAAAGGATCGCTCGGATTGGCCGAGCAGTGACGAACCATTGACGTTGACATAATCAATTAGCAATGGAAAGGATAGATGGCGCTACCATATCCCCCCGGCCTTAATATAACTCTTGCCCATCAAGAAAAACACCTTATCACACATTCGACTTTTAGGATATTGGAACGAACAGAATAATTAAACGATATCAGTACTTGATACAAAAGTCCCATTAGGTAGGTGCCTAAGAAACCTATAGACATAAACGATGGCGCGGAGTAACTTAGACCACGATGACATGCGTAGTGCGAGTGCATGGATGGGGATGATGGGGATGATGGGGATGCAACCTCAGCAATCACGGGATATGAAACAGACTTCCTTTCGGGTACATCTTCGTCTTCTGCACTGTGGTCAAAGTTATCCGTCGTCGCGCCAAGCCGGTAACCTTGACACGCTTACGTCGCAAGTGCAGGCCATGGTGACTTCCCCACCTTCCACGTCTCAGGGCGAAGTATCGTTGTGTACGACGTCCATTGCGCGGGTGACGCGCACGCGAGGACGGCACTCGCGCATCTATAATGATTCGCGCAGGGCCAAAAAGCAGTGTACGGCGTCTAAGACGGTACTGTTAGCGACAGCGCAAGTTATCGTTTATGATGTTAATGGGTCGCCGCACATGGTACGTTGTCTACTCAATAGCGCGTCTCAGACCAATTTAATAACATTGGAATGTTTCAAACGCCTCGGATTGTGGAATAACTTTAGAAATAATAGTTCAGTGGTCAAAGGAATCGGCGGGTCAGAAAAACATTGCAAGGGTTCCGTAGATATTAAAATACATTCGCGTTTTGATAGGGATATTAATTTTAACATTTCTTCGCTTATCGTGGAGCGTATCACGGACGCATTGCCGAACGCTAATGTAGACGTAGCATTACTCACTCACCTCGAGTCATTGCCGCTGGCAGACGCGGAGTTTGCGAATCCGGCAGGCATTGATCTTTTGATCGGAGCTTCAATATTTCCGCACTTGCTACTGACTAAAATAGTACGTAGTGAGCGATATGATTTACCGCCTGCTATTGAGACGGTATTTGGGTATGTGATTATGGGTACCGTACCTACGTTACATACTTCTCATTGTATTACGTCTTGTTGTTGTTCTGTTCTTCAAGAGATCAAGGTGGGTGCTAAAACTGTGTGTAAGATAAAGGACTAATTAGCTATGCTATGCTATGCTATGCTATGCTATGCTATGCTATGCTATGCTATGCTATGCTATGCTATGCTATGCTATGCTATGCTATGCTATGCTATGCTATGCTATGCTATGCTATGCCATGCTACGCTATGCTATGCTATGCCATGCTATGCTATGCTACGCTATGCTAAGCTTGCTTCGCTACACTATACTATACTACACTTCCGCATTGTATATGGATGACATTGCCTGTAGTGTCATATCCGCTCCGCTAGCAATTTCGCTTTGTGAAGAGCTTATTCAGCTTTTCAAGCGAGGCCAGGTTGATCTTGTCAAATGGACAAGCAACTCTAAGGAGGTTCTCGCACGCATACCAGATTCTCATAAAGCTTCTCCAGACATTGAGTTTGAGAAGTCTGTACCGCATAAAGTTCTCGGTTTACGCTGCGACAAATCCTGCGATAGTTTTCGGTTTGACGTCTCACCGCCAGATGATAAGTGCACCAAACGCACTATGCTGTCCACAGTGGCTCGACTATGGGACATAATGGGTTTTTTGGCTCCCACAATTTTGTACGCCAAGCTCTTGATCAAAGAACTTTGGCTATCAAAGTGTGAGTGGGATGAAACACCCCCTGAACATATTGTCACCGCTTGGGGCCAGTTTTGTATTGAGCTTACCGCGCTCAATCAAATTACTATTCCGCGTCATCTTGGGTTGGTAGATGGATGTACCATCAACTTAATAGGTTTCGCTGATGCCAGCGAGCGTGCTTACGGTGGAGTCGTATATCTGCAAGTCCGCATTGGTTCTAACTACTCGGTGCAGTTAGTTTGTGCCAAGTCTAAGGTCTCGCCTGTTAAAAACATTTCGGTTGCAAGACTGGAGTTGTGCGCGGCCCTTCTGATGTCTCAGTTGCTCCGCAAGGTTCAAGACACAGTTTTGCCCCACTACCCTATTAATAGAATATACGCATTTTCTGACTCCAAAGTAGTGCTCGCTTGGATTTATTCATCTCCTCACCGCTGGCAGACTTTTGTCGCCAACCGCGTTAGTAAATTGATTGAACTTGTTCCCGTTACTTGTTTCAATCCCGTCGTGGTTTATCGTACTCGTCTTCAGGAAGAACTTTCCATAGAGCATATTGACTGGAAGTTCATTCCACCAGCATCACCACATTACGGTGGATGTTGGGAAAGCATGGTCAAAGTAATTAAAACGCATCTCTTCAAAGTTATAGGCTAACAGATCCTCTCTTACGAAGAGCTTTTAACTGTCCTTGCACAAGTCGAGGCACTGATCAACTCGCGTCCGCTCACGGCATTGACTAGTGACCCTGCAGAACCATCCGCGTTAAGCCCTGCACATTTTCTGAACACAGTGCCAGTATCGTCATTTCCGGCTCCTGAAGCAGACTCTTCAAGCTTGCTCCAGAGACATACTCTGCTGGATAAACTCGTGCAGTCGTTCTGGCGGCGCTGGCGTGCGGAATATCTATACCAGCTTCAGGTTAGATCCAAGTGGAATAGTCCTGCATCCGCTATACAGGAGGGTACGTTGGTCGACATAATCTTAATATATAAAATCCTTGCGTTACTGACTGACTGACAGACACGCTACAACCGAAACTATTGGGCGCAGGAAGCTGAAATTTGGCATGTATGTTCCTTGGGGACCGTAGGGGTGCACTAAGAAGGGATTGCCCGAAATTCCCACGGGATCCCACGGAAAACGGGTAAATTAAAAAAAAATGCAGGCGTAGCTGCTGGCGTCCTCTAGTACATGATAATGCTCCGCCGCTTTCATGGCCGTTAGCCAACGTAGAGAAACTGCATACTTCCAAGGACGGTACAACCCGCGTTGTTACCGTGAAAACCGCGAAGGGGAGTTACGTGCGCCCTGTTGTACGTCTCTGCCCGCTTCCAACTCAGTGAGATCTAGCCTAAAGTTGGATCTACCTCTTAGTTTAAGTATTTAGTTTGTAGTTTTCGCTGTTATTGCGTAAGTAGTTTTCGCTAAAGTTAATTTAGATTAATTTTATTGTCATATCGCTGTCTTAGCCTAGTGATGGGTTATGCGGTAGTACACCCAACATAGCTAAGTTCAATTTTATTAATTTTTTAAAGGCAACCCTTTAGGGCCGGGGGGATATGGTAGCGCCATCTATCCTTTCCATTACTAGTTAATTATGTCAACGTCAATGGTTCGTCGCTGCTTGTCCAATGCGAGCGATGCCTTTTGTTTCCGTCCCTGTCTATCCCATTCCCTAGAAGGGGCACACCTTTCGTGGATTGGTCGCCGCGATCATCGACGCGAGAGACAGTCTAGAATAATCCGCGTCGCGACGAACTGTACCGCACCGCCATAATTTTACCGCTCCCGCTTTATACTAAAAACCCAACAAAACCGCCCACGAGTGAAAGCGATTTGTGTAGTGGAGTGATTCAAACAGCTTCAGAATTCTCGAAGACACCAGGAGGCTGCCATTTGCAAGGAAAGAGGACTGACGTACAAGGTAGGTGTGCCCTCATCCTTTAACATCCTTAGAATATCCTATCCACTTACAATCCTCTTCCCTTATCCTTTCTAGGTGAGCAGAACTCGCCCTAATACAGTCCACAATATTAATCCTTCTCCAAATCGCCTAGAACCTACGGTTTCGGTGTAACGCCGAACCAAATATTGTCATACCACTTTTGGATATTGTTGGTGTTAAAATTCGTCGAAAAGTTTAGAATTAGTGATGAGTGTCTCCGATTACAATAGGAGACGAGTTTACTGGCGTAATATATATACTGTTTCAAACTTTACGGCAAACACCGATTAATTATTCAGAAGTTTTTAATGTTTAAGTGACAACCATATATTAATCTCAATCGGATAGTAATCAAGTAATTGATATGTAGTTTATTTATCTTCCAATGATATATTATGGTTTGTTATAAAAGTTCTAGTTATTGTTTATCTTTTGAAACTTAGTTGAGTGCACACGCTAATGAGCCATGTAAAATTTAAATATAATTATTACTGAAGTATAAGTATAATATGAGCAGTTTATTCCTACTTTTTATATTAGAGTCAACTACAAGCCTATACATGGAGCACACAATATTTAGTTTTATCTTTCTCTCGTTATAAAAACCATGAAGAACAAAGAAAGCAATGCTTTCTACCAAAAATTACACACACATTTATTAAAACATAATAAGACTCTACCAATGCATATTGAAACTTTCTACATCTTAGACTAGCTAGAGGTCTCTTTTTCTGCAACATCCACCCCTTCTTGCCACATAGAAAAAAGGGAGGATGAAAAATATCTTATTAGGCCCTGAAGCTCTATATTACCAATAAAAACGTAACAGTAGGAATACTGGTACTACTTCTAGTCGAGATGGCTTACTTATTATGTACCCAGCGTACCTATGTCAACAAAGAATGTCGGTGGTGGGAATTGCCGTAAGGCAATTTAAAGGATATCAAGTAAGATAATATCTGAATCATTTAGCATACACCATTGACTTCATATATTTAACGTACTTTCTATAAGCAGGAGATAGTGACTGACAAACAGTACAAAATGTAAAGATTAACTCCGCTCACACCTGCGAATCACGTCGGCCATCTCTCATGAAGTTTTCTTGAAGGTGAAAACTTGCCTTTAGACAAAATAAACAACTATAAATACAGTTCCCACAAAGTTCAAGGAAATGCGTTTCATACTGCACTGTACATCCGCTTCTAGCACCGGTATTGATGAATTAACTATGACTCTATTGGAGTGGAAAGTGTACTAGTTCTCAAACTTTACAGGATCTGCATTAAGTCGCTAAAATTGTCCTGAATGAACTTATCTTAATATAATTTGCATGTCGACGCTTTTATGTCAATAATAGATTAAGATGAAATAAGAATTGAATATTTAAGAACTGATTTTGATGTCTAAAACTTATTTGTTTATTTTTTTGTTTGTGTTTGAGCGCTGCTAGCGCGGCACTTTTGTGTCTATCAGGAGAATTCTAGTGAAGCGTTCGAACCCAAACGCTATAAGGCCTGAGGGTACGGTGGCCGTAGTTCTATGAACCCGTACGCTAAAATATCCCCAGCTTGAAGAGCCCATTCTTTCATTGATGTTTTTATTTAATGTAGGACTTTGTAGAAGGTTTGTTCGCTTGCAAACCTACAAGGGACACTTTGATTACGACTTCTTATGCACTAGAAATAAATGCAATGCAGTGTCGCGGGCGACAGGATAAGCGTATTTTTTTTTTTTTTATAGATGTCTCTCGCACCTTTGTGCGTGAATTTGGTCCTTAATAAAAATATTTCTAAATACAACTTGTGTCACATGAGACTTTACAAACATTTAAACAATCGACAAAAATTACACCAAGACTCGAAACAACAATTTTATTTATGGATCATGTGTTTTTAATCGTGTCTAACCATTAACAATGGGCATCATGTTAAACAACAAGACGGCCGCTTAAACAACTACGGCATTCTTACAGTCATGTCACGTTCATAGATATTTTTTGAAAGATTACCTGTCTATGTTAAAAAAGACTGAAATATAAAAAGAAAATGTACATTTCGCGATCACGGTGCACGCTGCTATGTTCATATCAGCAACTCGAAAAAAAGGTACCTTCCTGGTTTAAATCCAAAGAGATAATTTAAAATTACAAGATGTACTAACATTCATTTTAAAGTGCTATTAAACTAATTTAACATTAATTTGTAATAAACATTCATGTATGAATACTAATTTGAATTGTCTTTTGGGATATAATTACGTTGTCATTATGACCTCAAAACATTAAATACTTTTATTAATGCAAGCGTGAATTTTAAAATTGAAATGTATATACTTGACTGCCTCCGTGGTCCAGTGGATAGCGTATGCGTATAGTGATCGGTAGGTCCCAGGTTCGGGTCGGAGGTCGGGCAAAAAGTGTAACTGAGATTTTCCGAATTCTCAGAAGCAGCACGGCGTCTGGCAATGTGCCCGGTAATGGCAACAGGCTCGCATCCTATTACGTGGGACCTAACATTCATAAGACGAAATGTGGGTGTAACATTACATCTCTGCCTACCCCTTCAGGAATACAGGTGTGAAGATATAAAAATTGTATAAACAAGTCTATTCGTACAAATACTGTCGGAAAATGCGATTGTAAAGCAATTCCAATAAGTTACAAAAACCATTACATCTAAATTTAAACAGTACGTTGCCGATTTGTATGGTTCCCATCCATTAATCTGGTCAGTGTACCCAACAAATCTTTTCTTTGTAACTTAAGATCAATCTAGGTATGTCTACTTAGCTATGAATAATACATCTCATGTTACTCGGAATGTCCATATATTTGTTCAGGCATCATAAATAAGCGGCAATTAGGATAATGATGGAACTGCCTACGCTGCAGTTTGTCTTAATACAGTGTTATTTGGAATAGGGTATAGAATTATTTGACTCGTTTATTTGTTTGTCATAAAAACATGTCGGATTGTGAAAATAGAATTTACTTTAACATGAAACTAGCTTTAGATATTTTAAAATGACAAATTAGTAAAAGATAGCTAAACTGGTTTATGACGAAGTAGCAAGAATGTATATTCTTATTGCAATTGGTCCGAACGAATTAGTCTTTGGCGAATAAGTCTTGAAACTTGCGTATTGCATTTCATTAGCATGGTAAATATTTTCAAAAATGTGTTTAATTTATCAATTAGGTATCTGAACTTTGGTTGTCCGGTTAGTGAGTCCATCGTTGCTACGCGGTTCGGTGTCACGGCCCATCCACGGCCTACAGCGGTGGCGGCAGCGGCGGGCGTTTTTGATGTACATCGCATGATTTGCTACGCCGCGGCGACCGATGTCGCCTCAGAGTAAACGCGCCATGTACATCGAAATCGCTCGCCATTGTCACCCGCCGCCGCTGTAGGCCGTGGCCGGGCCGTCATGGTGAGTTCAGGCAAATCGGCTTCGTAGCAGTTTAGTAACAAACACTGACTAAAGTACTTTAGCTCGACAATGTGCAGTGTGTAATGCTAAACTAAGAAAGAATTTGGCAATGAGTATAAATGACTCTAAGTGCAAGCTCCCATATGCGCAATTCTAGTTATTATAACGTCGTCCACTTTCCGCTACAATATTATTTAAGAATGTTCTAGAATGGTAATACTTACTTGATACTTGATGGCACGGGCTGTTTCCGCAACTCCACGTCTTGGCGTATATTTTGCGTGCGGGTGGGAACGGTGTCTTCATTCGAGCCACCCCAGCTCTTCGAGGAAGGCCAATAGACTCTTGTTGTGGCCCTCTGCTTCCCTCAGGGTGCTGTATCTCGTCAGGTACTGCTGCCTGTACTGTGCGACCTCAGGGCAGTCGAGGAGCGAGCGTCTCGTCTGCTGCCATACAGGCCCTGCACAGCGGGCTGTCGGTGATACCTATAGTAAATAGGTGTTTATTAAAGAATCCGTGTCTGTCCGCAGTTGTTGTTTGGACAGCCGGAGGATTTGTTTGGCTATCTTACCGTCTACTACGGGAAGAGCCTCCTTGGCCTGCCTACATGTTTCAATACTAATCCAGGACTGGTTGTGTTGGGTGCTGGTCCTATTCCTTACCAGGTTGCGATAAAAACCAGAAGGGAGGGGAATAATGGGCTCGGGTCCCACCACCTCTAAAGTGGCCCCTCTTCTGGCAAGTACGTCGGCTGCGTCATACCCTCTTGAGCCACTGTGGCCCTTGATTCATTGCAGTGTTAATTTGTTTTGTTTACCTACCTCTTTTAGTTTCTGGTGGCATTCAAGCGTGAGTGCCGAGGTGATAGTATGGCTTTTGAGGGCTATGAGGACAGCCTTACTATCTGTAAGGATCCTAATGGATCGTTCCCTTACTGAGGTAAAGGAACGATCCATTAGGATCCTTTCACGTGCCATGATTGCTGTGGCAGCTAGGATTATGCCAAAATATTCGGCCTGATAGACCGTGTTGTAGGCTCCCAGCGGTGCTGCGATGTTGATGTTTAGTTCCTCGAAGAATACTCCTGAACCCGTACCTGTATCCGTCTCTGACCCATCTGTGAAGTTCGTGAGTTCGTTGTGGCCAACCGCTCCCTCGTGTGGATCCTCGTACAGTTGGATTTTGTATTTCTTGTAGAAAACAAATTGTTTCGGTATTTGGTCGCCAATGGCTTGTGTGAGAGGAACTTCTTTAAAGAGTGTATTTAAGTTGCTAGTGTGCGGTGTGTTAGTGTCTTTCCAGAGTTTCAGAGCTCTTAGCCGGATCGCCGACATCGTTGCCTCCTGTTGTATGAACAGGTGTAATGGAGGCAAGTCCAGCAACACTTCGAGTGCCGCTGTAGGTGTAGTTTTCATGCAGCCCGTGGCCGCTAGGCATGCAAGTCTTTGAAGCTTTTGAAGCTTGTTGGCGGCCGTTGTTAGGTTGGTCCGAGGCCACCACATTACTGCGCCGTAGCTTATCATTGGACGTATTATTGTCTTATAGAGCCATAAGACAATTTTGGGGGATAGGCCCCATCGTTTACCTATCATCTTCTTGCACTGCCAGAATACGATGCTGGCTTTATTGAGCTTATTTTCCATGTGGCTGTTCCATGTCAATTTGCTGTCAAGAGTGACGCCCTGGTACTTTACCTCGGTAGACAGCTTGAGCTCTGTGTTGAATAGCCTGGGCAGTCGGTAAGTACCCAGCGCGCGTTTGTGTGTGAACATAACTAGTTCGGTCTTGGTCGGGTTTACTTTTTTCGGGTTTACTTGATCGGGTTTCTTTTTTATTCGTACTCATTACACCACCACTCTACTATGCGTAGAGCCTGTGGAGTAAGGTCGTACACTGTACTAGTTACCTTACCTGAGGTGAGAATGGTCAGATCATCTGCATATCCGATTGTGTAAAAATATCTCGCGTTGAGTTTGTCTATGAGTTCACTGATGACTAAGTTCCACAATAGCGGGGAGAGAACACCGCCCTGCGGGCAACCTTTAGTTATCAAGGCTGTCTGGGAGTCGCCGTGCAGGCGCACTACCCTTTTGCTGAGCATGTCTTGGATCCACTGTATGAGCATCTGATCCACACCATGTCTGGCTAGAACGTTGCTTATGCTGGAGAAGTTTGTCTTATCAAAGGCTCCTTCTATGTCAATGAAGGTGCCCAGACAGATGCTTTTTTGTTGTTTAGCAGCTTCTATCTGGTTCACGACCTGATGTAAGGCCGATTCCGTCGATTTCCCTGAGCTGTATGCATGTTGATTGGCATGTAGGGGTAGGTGTTTAAGTGCCCCACTTCTTAATTCCCTTTCGCATAGCCTTTCCAAGGCTTTAAGCATGAAGGAGGTCAGGCTTATTGGTCTGAAGGACTTTGCATTGGTGTAGTTTGTTTTGCCTGGTTTTGGTATGAAAATTAATTTGACTTCCCTCCAATTCTTCGGTACATATCTAAGGGCCAGGCTAGCCCTCATGATTGCCAGAAGTCTTTTGCGGACAGGTTCACCCCCCCCATTGTAATAACCCTGGGAAGATGCCGTCCAGTCCGGCTGCTTTGAAGGGATGGAAGCTATCGATGGCCCATCGGAGTTTTTCTTCTGTGACCACGGTGTTTGCGTGTCTCCACTCGTGATCTGTCGCTACTGTTGGTCTATCGTGCCACGGTATTACCGGGGTGAGGACGCAGCCTGGGAAGTGTGTTTCTAGTAAGACGCGTCTTGTCTCCTCCTCCGATGTGGTGTATGTGTTATCCGGTTTACGGAGAGTACCTGGTGCAACTATCGGTTGCTGAGCCAGTAGTTTCCTTACCCGGTTTGCTTGTTGGCAAGATTCAATGCTCCCACAGAATTTTCGCCATCCCATGGTGCGTCTGAATCTGAGGCATTTCTTGTAGCTTGATTTGGCCGCTTTATAAGCGTCCCAATCTACGTCCGCGCTTGTGTTCATTGCCCTGTTAAGAGCCCTTCTTACCTTCTTGCGCTTGCGTTCAAGCTCAGCGCCCCACCAGGGTTGTTTACCTGGGGTTGAGGGTAGAGTGGTTTCTGGGCATGCTGGATGGTAGCTGTCTAGCATCGACTGCGTCAGTGTACATACCTGCTCGTCGATCTGTTCATTGTCACCCAGTACCGTCGGCGTAGCAGTAAGGGTAAGTTTCTCTTTAAGTAATTGGACATAGTTTACTTTGTCTTTCCTGCGTGGCTGTGTGGGTTGTATAACGACTTCCATAGAGGAGCTGATCCATCTGTGGTCTGAGCACGATGCCCATTTCGAGACGTGCCATCCCTTGATGCGTTCAGCCGCTCCTTCTGTTGCGAGAGTTAAGTCGATAATTGTCTGACTACGTCTTGTGACGAAGGTGGGCTCTGTACCTGTGTTTAATAGAGTAAGATTAGTGGTGAATAGGTATTCAACCAGTGATTTACCTCTGTTGTTATTGCAGTTCATGCCCCACATTTGGTGGTGGGCATTGGAGTCCGTTCCTATTACGACCTCCGTTTTGGTTCTCTCGCACTGGTTAACCAGACGCGTGAGGTCGAACGGAGGCGGGTCTTCGGCCTCGGGCATATAGACCGATGCAAAAACAACCGCTATGCTCCTTGGCTGCTGTGTTATTTCAATTTGTATCGCTGTGATGTCTCTAGAACAGAACTCCGTTAAAACTTGGGCTCTGATGTTTTTAGTTGTCAGTATGCAGGTTCTTGGATGTGTGTGGTTAGTTGGAGAATAAATCTTACCTCCCAGGCTGGAGAGGCCTCTGATGAGGCCACCCCTTATCCAAGGTTCCTGGATGAGCACGATGGCTGATTGTTGGACCTCCATCCATTTGCGCAGTTGCGCAGTGGCCGTTAGGCTGTGATGGAGGTTGATTTGAAGGCAGCTGACGTTACTAGGCAGAGGGTTCATCTTTGGATGATGTCAGCCAGCCTCCACCCCGTCGTCCCGCCGCACCGGGCTCAGGAGCAGGCTCTCATCTTCCGAGTTACCCTTGGCTGACGGGCCAGCCCCCGAGCCAGACGTGGCCGGCTCTGACGGGCTGGGTTCTGCGTCGCACCCTGGCTTGGTGTTTGAGTCCTGCTTGACTCGTGTGGAGTTGTCGTCCGGAGGATGGTCGACAAACTTACCTGAAGGGTCCCGGAACCTGACGTAGACGGCACCCACCCCCAACGCGAGGCGGCGCTCGTTCTTCAACAGGATCGGGACCTGTTCCTCTGGGACGCCCACCACCAGGAACCACCCACCTGACTGCCTTTCGGAGTGCAGCATCGACCATTTGTCAACCTCCAACCAGGGGTTCTGGAACTCCAGAGCGCGACCCACGTCGCGCACGTCGTCCAAGACCCCCTGTTCGTCGGGTACGACAATGCCGCACCGCACTCTCTTCGGGGTCTCTTCCTGGCCCCTGACCTCCAGTTCGAAGCCCGGTGGTGGGACCAGAAGAGAGACTGCCTCCGTCAACCAGGTACGCGTTGCCTCGTAGAATGGTGATATAATCCTATGTCGCGGTGAATTTACAAACATTCAATAAACAGACACACCCCGACCCGAAACAACAAATTATATATCACAAAATGTGTCATAGATCACCTGTGGGGATCGAACCCACAGCACTCAGCGCAGTTTTAAAGGGCGGTGTGGTGACGACCTACACCACTACGCCATTCGTGCACTCGTGCAGTCATACTGCAGGCTGCGTTTGCAGGCATGCCAAGCTCCATATAATTCATATTTTATTACAGACAGTAATGTTCACATAACAGTAAAACATCATCAAAAATATCGAAATCCATAGAAAATATGTTAAATTTCTTTAATATGATTACTGACGGTTGGATTCTTTACATGTAGCCAACTTCATAGTGGTAATATGAGAACTCAAGGTAGACAATGAAAAATCACTTATTAATCAACGTACATAATTACAGATCCTTTATTTCTCCACTTCATAAAATAATATGGGCATTTCCGAATTAATTAAGTAATTTTATGAGCGTCGGTAGTTCTTTTCTTGGTATTATCTCTGCTAAATATGAAAATATAAGCTGTGTGTGGAATAAAAACATTACATATGAAGTTGTGCTTGGATATGGCAGTATGGATCGTGCATTTTATATAGTACATGGTGATCCCTATAGTCGATGCATTGAATAGATTGCACATTCGAAGGCCCACAAGAGACAAAAGCCAGTGTGATCTGTAAATGTACTCAGATTTCGTAATGCAGTTCTTCTGTATTCTGTTGAAGGTTATTGTGAGAAAGTTCTTGTAACACTAAAACTGCAGCAAAACCTAATTAAAGTAAATATCAACCAACTTTAAAACTATGAACTGAATCTTAGAAATAAAAAATTAAAACAAGTCAAATTGTACTGTGCAATGAACTCGGGGAAACTATTAGAAAGTTCCTGGAACGGGCCTCGTGGTGCCTTCGCGTCGGGAGGCGTGGCTACACTGACACCCAGAACATAAACGCCCCTTGGTTGTTCTACTCTATTCCTTGCTTCTTTATTAACCAAATCCTTTCATTCAACTCACATAAAAACAGCGAAGGAAATTTTGTTTTTCTTATGACATTTTCGTCAACTAAAAAGCATGAATGGTATTGCAGAAACAGAGTTCAATCGCTTTACATTCTTGAAATAAATATCCACTTACAAAAACTGCAAGTAAATTACATTTTTACCTTAGCACTAAGTTTTTCCTTCAAATTGACTAAATCTGGAGTTAAATATATTCACACACCTATGACAAGTAAATCATGTTAGTAATGGTACCCGTATCGAAATAAATGAAATAAATTTAGCTAAATACATAATATAGTTCAGAATGCTTAAAAAACCTGAAAAATAAACACTAAGAGTCAGTGCGGGATTAGATTAAATACTTAAAATAATAAGCCTATTTAAACAAATACGCTGCACGCTCAGTTGTCCGGCACTCAGGTAACCCGCTTGAAAATCCGGAACTTTACACAGCCGAATGCTGGATTACAGAGTGGTCTAGACTCTTATTTTGGATACCGATTTATTTTACATTTTAAGTATTAAGCTTTTACTTCCCATACAAATTCGATAATCCGGCATTTGCGATAATCCGACATCGCCAAGCGCCTACCGTAGTAGCGCTTGCCGCTTTTATCACGACTTGCTCTATAACACTATAACGTGAGCGACAGAGATTCTAGTTTCTTTTTAACTTGTTAGTGCCATTAATACAGGATAAGTCAGTTTTTACTATACTTTTCTGCAAAAAAAAATATAGTAAAACTGTATTGTAAATTGTGTTGCAAACATCCGTATTATAAACTTATAGGTATAACTTACTTGCTTAAATATACATAAATATAATAATATAGATTATTTCAATATAATAATTTAATTTACCATAAACATCGCCCGCGTGGGATCAATTATCACAAAAAGGATATCCTGATTTAGAAGTTATATCACTACTAAGTTTCATCAAAATCCGTTAAGTAGCTTAGGCGTAAAATAGTAACAAACATCATCCAAACACTCATTCATTCATCGTAACAAATATTTGCATTAAAAAAAAGTAAGATTATAACAAAGACCCTTACAACCTTTTTACGATACAGAAGACTTCCCAAGTATAAATGCAAAGAAAAAAAAATATATGCAAAGCAGCTAGAACCAGAACATTTACATTAATGAACAATATGAAAAGCTCAGTATTGGTCTGTATTTAACAATCCAGATTTAAGCTTAACTGACAATTCTGAAATTAGACAAAACAAGGTCTGTAACAAAACGGATGGACAGTATCGGGCATCACGGCGAACCTACATCAAATTTGTATAGGCACAAAGATGAATATAGGGGAACTCCATCAAAATGCAAAGGTCAATTAGTAAAGCCGTGAGATTGCTTTGATCTCAACAAAAGACCTTTCGGACTGGTCGGCTTCTTTAATATTCGCCGGACGCCAAACAGATTATCCACTTTTGTTCGCCAGCTTTAGCATTTTTAATGAGACATTTCCAACGAAAATTTCCAATGTTCAATTTAAGCGTGTTCTTTAAGGGTATTAAAACTTAATAGGTGGGTGTTCTTATCAATTTGTTAGCATCAGTGCTAAAGAAAAGTTCTTTTCAAAAGATTTACTTTATGTACATAACAAGATTATTATACAAATTGATGTTTTCTGTTCTCGACAGTAACGGTTGAGTAAAGTGTATAATATCGTTTATAGTTGAACAATGAGGGTCCAATTATATAAATTGTTTTTTTAATTTCATGAACGTGTTTAATTTAATTATATTTTTTTTTAACAATATTGTGTTCTCTTTATGTTACAGTGGGCTATCGAGTAGAAAGTAAGCAATTATCGTAATCGCCGCCAATGGACACCCACAACACCAGAGGAGTCACAAATGCGGTGCCAACCTGGATGGTAAAAAGCATAGAAGGAGGAGTGGGCCTTTGATACTATCACATCGGTTTGTCTGTAAAAAGGTAGTACTTCCAAGTTTAAGCAGTCCCATTCATGTTGAAATCAGCAAGTCTCTTCTACCTTCAAACTACTTCCCTAGTCAAGCCTGCCCATCGGGCCCATTCATGCTGACATGGGCAAGGCTCTACTACATTTTCATTACATTCAGATGATACTTGAATAACCACCTCTTATTTTATATATTTAAATAAAATATTGCTGGTTATTCAATGAAGAATGTGCTGTTCTGGCAGTATACCGAATGGTTTTGTCGATAACACGAACAAAATATTGTTGATGTGGCGAAATTCTTATTTGTATTCATTGCATTGGTATTGTATTTTCTTCATTAGAAACAGACCCCGTATATGTCAATGGGATTGGCTTTGAAGCTTGAGATATTTGAAAATATGTGCTTGTTAAGAATTATTTTACATCATAAAATAGTCTTAAACCAATATATATAAATAAACGTCGTAAGGAAAGGGAGTCGACGTGCTGTACAGGAGCATACTATGAGTTTATATTATTATTTATACAATGCAAACAAGCTAGTCTACCACCACCAATTATTTGAATCTAAATAGGTTCATCGCCATATATAACTACAATGAATGGATTTCCGTTATTAATTTGTAATGCAATTATCCCCGCTATTGTCTGGCAGATTGATGTTCGCAGTATATTATCAGTACACAGATAGTTCCTGCTAGCGGTTGAACAAATCACTTTCGCCGTGGAGCCGTCAATTGGCCGCTAAGACCACGCCAAATTCAGCCCATGGGATAATGCCTGAACCACTACAAGGAAATTCAAGTATACAACCATTTAAACAATTACTTAATGGCTCTAAATTGTTGTGAAGCTAAGCACTCCACTTCCACTTAGTGCAGGAGCATTCACCCATCAGGACGTCACGTGACACACCGTTAAATATAAGCTTCAAGCCTTCATCCGTTTTCTGTATGAAATTTGAATTTCCTAACGAATTTTGCAAGTTGGCACAGCATGAAATTGTATCTGGCTAGCAGCAAGCGTCAAGCTGGTGCAGAAATACTTCCCTTGGACAGACGTCATAAGTTCCGAATATTCTACGGCTAAAATGTTACGAAGTCATTTCACAAGTAGTTACGGCGTTCTGCTGCTTGCGCTAACAACGTGTGGGGATATTGTACTGCTTACGCGAACATTTCACATCTGTCACCGCTGCAAATGAATAAGAAATATCGAAGTACAGTTCACATAAATAATACTCACATACGTAGATATAAGGTTGGGTCTTCCTTTGATTCTGTAACATGTAAAGATATGCGTATACGTATAGTCCATGTACAAAGAGCGTCAAAGCTGTCAGGCGTGCTGTTAGTTTAGCACAGTTAAGCTTCTCTTGATGCGAGTTCTGGGGAGATAGGTGAACTATTTATGAAGTATGTTTTCAGCCTCAAAGCAAATATTAATCCTTTAGCCGAGATGCATGCCTAGGTCAGTAACTACATAGACATTTACATGTTTGTGTATATTGTGTATAATAACACGGTCTACATACTGCAATTAGCAGTTTACTTCAGTTTAGTTTCGTACAAGATTGGCCGATTAGTAGAACACGTACAAGTATAGATAGCACCTACAACCGAAAACAATATAGTTTACATTGTAAGTTTCAGTCTTATTGTCTCTCCTACGTATGTCGTTGGTTGACTCAGGGCGACTTACCCTTTTTAGACGTAAAACTCCTCAGCGTACTTCAATCCGTACGGCACTTGCACAGGATTGATAAGTAGGTAAGTATTATCTTTGCAAAAAGCCCCCTTATTCAAGTTCTAAAACGATCATTAACGATCGCTTTCAATAATATAAGAGCCGCACTTATAAAACAAGAGAATTTTCTCTAGATCAGCAATTAGATCAATACAAATGTTTCATTTTCCATTTTCATACCGAGTCCAACGTGATGCGACTCCTCTCTATTATTAATAATTTCGCTATACCGCACAATAACTACCTTAAGTACGCAGTAGCTTTCGGATTACGGGAACTCAAAGCTGTATTGGAACCAATTATACTTCTCAGAACGACATTATGTGCCGTAGTAGTAAGAAACTCGTAAAAAATCGATAAATACTAAGCAAGTTTATATACACTTGATTCGTTGGTCCCATGGTATTTTGCGCTTAGTTTTGAAGACAGTTACGATATTCTAAGGTCTAGGGATACATACAAAAGCGAGATAAAATATTTTGGGCATTCCTTCGGATCGAAGTCTAAAAGTGTTCTCCTTGATCTATAAATTATATCTCCATTGCCATATAAACCCTAACCGTAGCTACGAAATATATTGGAACATTGTTGCGATACAGGTTTTTTGATATAATTTTGTATATTTTTTATAATCGGAGCCTCAGCCGGCTCAGATAAATAGAGAACAAGACGAATTTTTCCTTTCTTAAGCTTCCTCTCCTCACTATATTTTACTCATCTTCTAGAAAAACAAGATATAATGGGTTAAAGAAGAAACAGAAAAGTGCTACGTTACGTCGATTTTCTGTGAGTGAATAGCACAGCTGCAGTCGAGCCGGTTCATTCGTGGTGTAACCATCTAGATAGATATACAGCTTGATAATGTTCCTTGTCTCAATAATTTTCTCATCCAATAATAGTTTAATGACTACAATTATCAACACAATAACAATATGGTTGACAAAAACAAAATGATATGTATAATCATAATTTATGTCTACATTATTACAAAAGATCTGTTAGTACCATACAACTCACTTGATATACGACAATATTAATAAAAATCAAAAATGGCCACTAAATAGGTACCGATTATTTAATCAACAAAATTACAACGCGATGTAAACATTAACATGATTGACAAGAAATAACGTGTGAACAATGCCATCTCGTATTGTGTAAGTTTTTATATATTGAACTGGTAATATTTTAGTGTTCTACATTCATTCAATATACTAAAACATATTCGAAAAATACACTAATAAATACAAATTACTGAAAACTATTTCATGTATAGTGATAAAGCTCTCAGCTTATCTATCTCTAATTTTATAGCTCCTTCGGCATAATAGGTTTAATTTACTCAGGTATGTAGCAAGCAATTAAATCCGTCGTGAATAGAAACAGAAAATCCAAAGAAAAGTCAAAGATCATAAGATATAAAGTGATTTTGTAAGTGGAAACGAAATCTTTCAACGTTGTAATGTGTACATCGCATGACTCCGCTGGCGTTGTGGAGGTGTACCCGAGAAAGGGGTAATGGAACTTATAGACAACGGCACTGACGATACCTAAATGCATTGTGAGTTGAGAAATTGTGTTGACAGTGATGATTTTTATCCTTATCATTTATTTTCAGCTGGTTAATGACGTGTTTTGGAGCTTTAAGAAGAATTGTAAAGGAATAGGAGAAATAATTTATATGTTGAATTGACATTTAATTTGTTTTACTATGGAACTACAAATTAAAACTTATGATCAGTTTTATGGGAACATATTATTACAAGGTCATTTATGGAATGAAAGTTTTTTTTACAATTGGAGTCTCAAACAAGTTCGCATCCTGACCGGATTTGAAATAATGTTTAGTAACTCATACCGTAAACACTATTCAATTCATGAGTGGTGTTTCTATGTAAGTCAGTAAAATGTCATAGCCAGCATGTACATATGTGTATGTGTACTTATTTATGCACACGTTATTCACTTCACATAGATATTATTATCAGATCAGTTAACTAACTTATGCGGGATGAGATTAGGCCGATATAAGCGATGCTGATTCTGTGAAATTTTAACTAGGATAATGGCAATAAATCAAATGAAAGGCGGAGTAATGACTTTATAAACATTCTAGCCTCTGCTTTAAAAAAATAATTTCAGACACGGATTAAAGTTCTAATATTTAGTCCTAACTTATAAAAGTATCCCCAAAATATAACATACAAAAAAGGCCTACGCTTTTACAATAAGGATTACAACAATAATTCGGTACCTGCCAGTTTCTTCAGCTTTGCGTGCATAGTGTTGCGGTTTGTCCCGCCCTCTAAGGGACTATGAATTTCGTGGTATTTCTTTACTTCAATTATATGTTATTACTGTCTGCAATCAAACAGTAGGTATAGCTTTTGATTGAAGCTATAAATCAAAGATGACCGATCGAATCAATCTGACTGGACAAATAGTGCAGTGATTTAGTCTAAGTGTACTCGCCTCTTCATTACTGCTGCGACGAGACTACAGTCGAGTGATATCAAGAGAAATCGCTACATGGCATTGGTTAAAAAAGTATGTGATTATATGGTTTATAGTTGATTGAATCAAGAGTTACTTGGCTGAGCGCCTGGTATCTTCCTGGAATCCATTCCTATATAACCTGTTTCATCAGAAAAGTTCGGTATTGTCGACCCATTTCTATTACAAAGGTTGGGGTGGTCAATTCGAGGGTGGTGGTGGAATCCGCTTTCATCAGATTCTACTGTTCGTTTCTACGTATCTAAACTACAAGGAATATAATTATGTTAATTATAACAGTGATATTGTCTTTGGTTCCGTATTTAAACAAAAATATATGTTATCTATGATTTGGGTGACGATGCATGTAGCATATGTCGTCATCCCTCGTCATCTAAATCTTCGTACTATAGAAAATATATTGCAGCAGTTTTAATGGTAAAACAAATTCTTTATGATAGCATTGTATAAAATAAAATACATGGCAACAGACGAGCGATGAGCTGTCACAAAAAAACGGGACCAATATAAATAACCAAAAATAAGTTAACATTATAATTAGTAGCAATTTTCTCGTCCCTACAATATTATTTATTATGATTACTACAGACAACAAAAGGTTATGGCTCAATTTTCAAGCTACAATAAAGAAAAATAAAATTATACAAACGTGTCTATTTAGAGAAAAATCGCTACAACGACTTTGGCTTTAACACAATTCACAAATATAATTCACTGTGGCAAATAGATGAAAGGAAATTACAATAAAAAGCCCACATACATTTCATTTGGCAATAGGAAGTAAAACCATACGTTGCTGTAAAGACCCTCAAGGCAGCTTGGGCCAAATTGCTTTCATGTCGATACAAAAAACAATAAAATGACGTAATCCATAAAAGAGAAAAATAGATACTGGGACATATAAACTATCAGATAAACTCTCAGGTCTCGGTGCGTTCGAAACAGAAATGTGAAAAATTTAGTTCAAAATAAAGTTTCAGTTTAGAAACTACAAACTGCAACGTCTGTGCGAGAATCAGACCATACCAGACTTTTACGCTCTTGTACAACTATAATTCCAATAACAAAGTCGGAATAACTTCTAGAATAATTTGGTGCTTCTTGATTACTTTTAGAGATACCTAATTATAATTTGTGCAGATAATGGTTCAGCTCCACCTGTCTTCAAGAAGAGCAATTTAGAAGTCCGTACTTTCATTTTTGATGCGACTGTTACTTACAATGTTGTACTCAAGATAATCAATAAAAAATATTTTTAAATTACTGTTTTATTTCTGTTTCAATTTAAGAGATGAACATATGGGAAGATGAACCTAATCAAATCCTTGTTTGATTAAATTAATATTTATTGTTCACGTTTAGGGGGAGTTGTCATTTTGGGAAGGTGACGTTTTGAACCTAAAGGGTTTGTGTTATGAGCTGCACGCCAAACAAAAATATAATTACGATGGCTGACCATTTACTATTAACAACTTAATAACCGTAAGACATGTGACAAATAGCAACGTTAATAACATTAGGATAGCAGACTTTAGGTACTCTCGGCAGGTGCGCGCGGCATAAAATACCCGTTGACAAATCTATGCTTATCATAACGCTGTCGAATTTGTAAATAATGCGATCTCGTATCGAACTTTTAATATACGGAATATTTATATAAAGATAATATTCAGGGTTTAATATCATCTACATATAGTATATAATGAATGTATTTATTATATGTTTGTATAATAGCGATAAACCTAAGGACTACCGAACGAAATATTGAATTCGTGAACCAATAAATAGTGTGGTTTCTAAATAAGGATTAGGTGTATAATTCACACAGGTGGAGACGCGGGTGAAGTCTAGTATGTTATAAAACTCAAAAGGCAGTATTTATTCCCATAATTATTTCTCACTTTTCAACGAACTATAAATAGTTTGAATCATTTCTTAAACCAAATGTTTTCAGTTACAATGCACCAGATCGAACTTATACTAGGTTAGTACCACCCGTTCGTCCACAACTGCAAAGTCGATTGCACTGAATAAGTGAATAAGGTCACTCCCAAGATGTGTTAGGTGACGCTTTCTATATACAGTTTTCGGAAATTCGATTGCATCTTTAATAAAGTAGCTAAAGCGGCGAGTTTCCGTAATATTTTCATGTTTAATATGTAGATAATACCTACACGAATGTAAGAATTTAACATTGTACATTTTCCCTATAAAATATTGCTAATTAATATAATGTATTTCTATTGTTTTGTCAAACGCAAACTTATCGTTTTTGATCCATTTTATGTAAGACCTATTTGTTACCAAACATAAATACAAAAATATATCTTAGGCTCTATACCATATGCCCTAAACACCACAGAAACAATAAAACCTAATCTAAAACAATACATTATGTAAATCAACTTGAAAACTTATCTCAACAGTAAAATGCGATTGTAGAGTTATTTCGAACAGGCAACCGTGTGTGGACTGTAGGACATATACATAATTTGTATGAGCCTCGCGTTGGCGGTAGATAGAGTATTCGAGTATTGTGGTCAGACAGTGACTTATATTGTCACCGTTGCTAGTCTATAAAGAAAGTCATTCATCAGTGAAGAGTCGTATCTCATACTGTGAAGTAGCTTCTTAAGTTAGGTGCTTTTACTTACTAAAGTTAGGGACTTTTGCTACTAAGTCTTGTCCTAGTAAACAATAAGTATCACCTACGGTATAAGTGTAGGGATTTAATTAATAACCGTTTATATTTTACGCCTTTAGCATATTCTCGGCAATCTCTATTATCGGCAAACCTGACATGTGAAATGGAGTGCGGTCAGACAGGTAACTAATATCACAAGATGTTTTTAACTACTTCCATTTTTTATTTTCATTACATGTCGTCATAATCTTGGTGGTGTTTAATTTGTATATTGATGAACTGCAGTTGTATTCATTGAAGCCAAAGTTGTATTCATTGAAAGTAAACTTAACTGACTACAACAAACAGATTTACCGCTGAATTAAATATTCAATCTATCCATTATTTTGGGACTTTAGATTAGTTTTTGACCAAAGCTCCATACAAAATATTAGGGGTTAAATAAAGTATGAAATTGCCGATTTGTACTGAAAATCAAAATGGTTTATTTTTTAATTTTTAACATATTTATTAATCAAAATAATTACCATATTATTTATACATTGCTGCCATTTAATAGGAAGGTCATTTATGCCTTTGCGATAGAACTCTGAGGATCTAGACTGCACTAACTGTGTGAAAGCATTTTGTACTGCCTCCTGGGAAGAAAACTTCTTGTCACGTAGATAATTGCCCAAATGCAAGGTCTGGCGAATACGCAGGATGACGAATGGTTTCTAACTGCAGTTCCTGAAGGGTCAAAGCGGTTTCTCGTGCTGTATGAGGTCTCGCGTTGTCATGGAGCAATAATGGTGAAGATCGATTCATGAATCGGGGCTGTTTTACTGCTAGTTTTGCCAACATTGTTCGGAGTTCGGTACAACAGACATCTGCCGTTATTGCTTGACCATATCGGAGAAAACTATAGTGAATAACACCATGCTGAGACCACCAAACAGTTACCATTTATTGGTAAGCTTTGCTTTAGGACACTGTTGTGGCGTTTGTCAGCCATTGCATTTTTCTTTAACGGTTATCATAAAAAATCCACCTTTCATCACATGTCACAATTTGATCCAATATTCCATCAGTTCTGTACCGATTCAACAAGGCAACACAAGTTTCAACACGCGTTTCTTTCTGCAGATCAGTCAAATCATGAGGCACCCATTTTTCGTATTTTTTTATTTTATTGATTTGACGCAAATGAGTCAATATTGTGGGTAAGGTAACGTTAAACCATGCCGCTAATTCCTGGGTAGTTTGACCAGGATCGGCTTGCAACATCTCTCTTAATTCACCGTTATTCACCTGTGTGGGCGGTTTTCCTCGTGGCTCGTTTTTCGAGTAATAGTTTCCATCGCGAAAGCGTTTAAACCAAAATCGCACGGTGCATTCATTAGCAGACCTCTCTCCAAACGCAACATTGATATTGCGGGCTGTTCCTGCCGCGTTACTTCCGCGTCGGAACTCGTATTAAAAAATCACTCAAATTTTCGCAGTATCCATCTTTCTTGTCTAAGTTGAATAACAAAAACAATTGAAAGTCGATATTCAAATGTTTCACATTTTTAAAAGAAGAACATCATAGAAACCATGAGAAAAAAGTTTCAGTCAAAAACCTCAAACCATGAAGATTCTATGTCAATTCAAAGTACCTATTACAATAAAACGGCAATTTCATACTTTAACCCCTTTAATGTCAAACACGAATCTCGAATCTCAAAATCCATGGTTAGATCGAATATTGAAACCGGCCGTCAATAATCAAATATATATGTGATAGATTACAAATTAGGCCCTCACATTACACGTCTATGTTTTATGCATTTACTAATATTGTCTATAATTACCGTAGCCAGGCAGGAAGGTGTATCAGAAGTGCGCAGTGGAAGGTGTAATACATCCACCTGACCACGATAGACAATTTATCTAAACACCTTCACTGTGGTAGCACAGCGATGACTTATAATCTTAATATTAATGTCTTACCAAATATCTCCTGGTGATGTTCTTGAGTGGAGTCCTGGAGGCAAGCTAGACATACACGAGACTAAATTGGCCAATATTAGCAAGTGAATTATCTTTACTTTACCAGACTCCAACGCAGCGTCTTCAATGCACGATGCAAGTTCACAAGATTTTTCACAAATGTTCAATATGTCACAAACCGTGCCGGGAGTCAAAAAAGCGGCAATTTAATAGATTTCACAACTATTCGCGTTGCTACAAGGATGTGCTTTTCAAAAGGCGATCAATTATTTTACGTACGAGTCGACAACGTGGTAATTTTTCAAGAAAGCGAACGGAAGTGACAGTTCAGTGTGACCATTGTCAGAAATTTTCAATAGACTAAACAAAATGTTACTCAATCGATCTAATCGATTTGACTTATAATAAAAACTAATTCTATTTCAAACATCCACCCGCCCCGGACCGGCCTACCGGTCCGCTAATCGGTTGGTAGACGTGACAATGTTGCAACCGCTCTCCTCAGAATCGAACCGTCCACCAAGACCTCAGCAAATCGGGGAACTCCATCAGCCCCAGTTACCAAATGAAGGATGCGCCCCCTGCGCCATCTGAGTGGCGGAAGGTTAGCCTCCTTTATCAAAACGAGGTCACCAATCTTGGGTGGATCGGTCTTGTCGGTCCACTTAACGCGTTGCTGGAGTATGTGCAAATATTCCAAGTTCCAGCGTTTCCAAAAGCTCTGAGTAATCTGGCGTACCAATTCAAAACGCGAGAGACGACCAGGTCTCGTATCAATATAGGGGTACTCAGGCAAGGCGACAAGTGGGCGACCAATCAAAATATGGCCCGGTGTAAGGGCCTCCAAATCATTCGGATCTGAGGAGATCGGGCACAATGGCCGAGAGTTCAAAACGGCCTCAATCTTACAAAACACAGTTGCGAGTTCCTCAAATGTAAGGACAGACTCACCGATTGTCCTGCGCAAGTGTGTTTTGGCCGATTTTACGGCGGCTTCAAATATACCACCCCAGTGTGGACAATTTGGTGGGGAAAACAACCAATTTATCCCACGTCGGGCAAGCCTATCACCTATATCAGCTTTGTTGGTTTCAAGGAAATTAACAACATCATTCAAATAATTATAGGTGCCCTTGAAGTTAGTGCCGCAGTCAGAACGGATCAAGGAAGGCAGCCCTCTGCGGGATACAAATCTGTCAAATGTGGCTACAAACGCCTCGGTCGTAAGCGAGGAGACCAGTTCCAAATGTACGGCCTTTGTGGAAAGACAAACAAAAACACACAAGTAGGCCTTAACAGTCTTGCTGTTTCGAAGTGTCGACGTTTTCACCAAGAAGGGACCAGCGAAGTCCGTGCCAACACCGTCAAACGTCCTGCTCTCAGTTACGCGATCTGCCGGTAAGTCTCCCATCAAGGGCTGCATGGTAGAAGCCTTGAGCTTATAGCAAGGGATGCAGCGAAAGACTACACTCCGAATAATTCTTCGGGCAGACAAGATCCAAAACTCGCGTTGCAAAATGGCCAAGAGCGCATTACAACCAGCATGCGAAGTTTTAAGGTGACGGTCAGTTACCAACAAGCGTACCAAATGACCGTCCTTAGGTAACAAAAGGGGGTGACGTGCTCCGTAAGGGAGGTTGGCGTTCTTGAGACGCCCTCCAACGCGCAAGAGACCCGTATCGTCCAAAAAGGGGTTCAATTTAGAGACAGCTCCCGACAATTTCGATCTCCCTGATTTAAGGATAGCAATCTCCTTTTAAAAATGCGCCAATTGCACAGAACGAACCCAAAAGGTAAGGGACTCCTGTCGTTCCTGTGGTGAGATAAACGGTGTCAGTCGTTTCTGTTGTGGGTGCCTAAAATTAAAAACAAAACGCTTTATCCAAGCAGTAACACCTAACAACTTGTCGAGGGAGCTGTAACGATTCAACAGGAAATCGGGGTCGAAGGCGCATTCTACCTTCTCAAGAGCGAGTGTTCGTAAACCCGGCAAATTAGAAGAATTCAAAACTGGCGTTCGAGGCCAATCGGTTTCTGGTCGACTCAACCATTCCGGACCCCACCACAGCGAATGACCTATCAAACTAGGCGTCAAGCATCCGCGCGAGGCACAATCAGCGGGGTTGAGCTCACCTGGCACGTGTCTCCAAACAAGTTTGACTTCGGATTTCTGGATTTGGGAAACGCGATTAGCGACAAATACCTCCAAAGTGTGGACAGACGCCTTCAACCAACAAAGAACAATTTGGCTGTCTGTCCAGGCGTAAGTCCCATTAATACAAATGCTTTTATCCGCGCGAGGCACAATCAGCGGGGTTGAGCTCACCTGGCACGTGTCTCCAAACAAGTTTGACTTCGGATTTCTGGATTTGGGAAACGCGATTAGCGACAAATACCTCCAAAGTGTGGACAGACGCCTTCAACCAACAAAGAACAATTTGGCTGTCTGTCCAGGCGTAAGTCCCATTAATACAAATGCTTTTACCCAAAGTGTTAGACACGTGGTTCAATAAGCGTACAAGTAGTGCTGCTCCCGAGAGCTCCAATTTCGGAATGGTCAGAGATGTCCGAAGGGGTGCAACCTTGCTCTTCGCCATGATCAGGGAAACTCTCACCTGACCTGAGGCACTGACTGTGCGCAAGTACACCACGGCCGCGTGACCACGTTCCGAGGCATCACAAAACCCGTGAAGGGTGGCCTTGTACTTCCCGGGAGGAAGGATGGGACGAGGCAAGGAGATCTCGTTGACGGCAGGAAGTGCGGATACAAAAGAGGTCCATTCCTCAACAAGAGTGCCGTGCAGAGGTTCGTCCCAGGTCAATCCTGCTGTCCAAAGCTTCTGCAAGAAGCATTTTGCCCAAAATATGATAGGACAAATCCAACCGTTCGGATCAAAGGTTCTGGCGACAGTAGACAACACGAGACGTTTAGTCCAAGAACAAGGCAATTTCAAGTCTACGTTGTACGTAAAGATGTCTTGGACTGGTCTGTACTGGACGCCGAGAACAGCCATCATGGCGGGGTTGTCAACAATCTCAAACAAATGTGGATCCTGCTGATGATCCTCTGGCAAGCCTTCCAAAAGCGCTGGTGAGCTGGAAATCCATTTGCGCAACTCATAACCAGCGGAGGCCAAAATCCCTATCAATTCGTCCCGCAGGAGGATCGCCTCGTCCACTGTGGAGGCGCCCGAGCAAATGTCGTCGACGTAAATATCGTCTTTCAAGATGGCGGAGGCTCTTGGGAAACGTAAGCCTTCGCGGTCTGCGAGCTCCCAAAGAGAACGTATTGCCAAGTAGGGGCTTGACCTTAACCCGTACGTATTAGTATTGAGCTCGTAGACGACCATGGGATCGCGAGGAGACTCTCTCCAAAGGATCAGCTGGAAGCGACGGTCATCAGGGTGGATAATAGTCTGCCTGAACATCATTTTTATGTCGGCCACAAAGACAACCTGATGTCGTCGGAAGCTGGTGATGACGTCACAAAGGTCCTTGACCAACTTGGGACCAGAATGCAAGCACTGGTTCAAGGATACGCCTGTTGAAGTCTGCGCAGAACCATCAAATACTGTGCGCAGCTTCCCAGTCAATGGCTTCAATACCGCATGATGCGGGAGAAAGTAGTACTCCACCGAACGCCAATCCAAATTTGACACAGACATGTGTCCCAACTGTTCATATTCCCTCATGAACTCAATGTACTTCTGTCTGAGCTCCGGATCACGACCCATGCGGCGCTCCATGGCCAACAACCTCTTTTCGGCTAAAGGTCGTGACTCACCAAGCGGAGGCCGAACAGACAGGAAGGGTAGCCTCGTAATGAGCCGACCAGAACGGAGTCGACCAGTGTTGTTCTGGAAGAACAGCTCACACTCCTCATGTTCTGGATTCAAACGGGCAACTTGAGGGGGCTCCTCTACCTCCCAAAACCTCTGAACTGCATCAGAGAGAGCAGACCCTACAGCCAACAAATTATCAAGTTCGGGTGGAGGGGGATCCCTAGGTACAGGTCCCATCAAAGCAAATCCAAATATGGTCGGGATGGCAGTCAAACCATTTGGCACCAAGACCCGTTTCCCACCAATCAAAATTCCACCGAGGACATCAGAGCCAATCAACAAGTCGATTTGTCCGGGTGTGTCAAATTTGGGGTCTGCCAGTTCCAATCCCGATGTCAAATTCACCACAGCAGCGGGTAGCTGTTTCTGTGGGTGCATACCCAAAATATTCTTCAACACAATAGCCGAGGTTTTAATCCTCGGGTGTGAAGATTCAACAGGGCCAAACAAAACTTTAACTTGCCCTTCAACATTAGAGGCTACGTCACCTATGCCCCGAATACAATTCGGAAAAGAGCCCATATTTAATTTAACCTGCCCTACCAAATAAGTGGAAACAATGCAACCTTGTGAACCTGTGTCCAATATAGCACGGACAACAACAGAGGTCCCCGTGGGTCCCCAGACCCTAACAGCAACCGTTGGTAGGATAACGGTCTCAATAGGGGAGGTTGGCGTTATAGGGCAGGGGTCAATGACCTATTGTTGCCTGGGCGGCGACCGTTGGCCAGGACCAGGCAAATCAAAATGGGGGTGCGGCTTGAAGTCCTCAAGGGCGCGATGACTCGATCCGCGCGCCATCTGTGGGGGGTCATAGTGACGCACCCGCCCAAAACGAGGTGGGCGCGAGTCAAGGCGGGGACGCTCCGCCAAAGGAGGGGAATACCTGGGGCAGCAGTCATGGTGCTGGTGACGCTGAACAGCACATTCAGGTGCGCGAGAGAGAGGAGGCGTGCGCACGCTACGGTTCTCCAAGCGGGGTGAGTGGCGATCAATTGAGCGAGGCGACTTTCGGCTACGCGCCGGTGAGCCTCGGCTGCCACCTTCAAAACACCCGCCCGTGCGCGGCGTCGGCTGGTTGGACAAGCGGCCAACGTCTCTGGCATTCATGCAGAGAATGTCCAAATGCTGTCCTCCACAGTGAGGACAGGGGCGAGAGTTTGGGCAGTCTCGCTGGTAGTGGGACCCCAAGCAAGAGAAGCAAAGGCGGCGGGCATTCGCGATGCGCCTACGAGAGGCGACATGAAGGTCCAAGAATGCCCTACAACTGGCCGTTCTGTGCCCCGTGACCTTGCAGTAGGAGCACTCCGCTGGGCACTGCGTGACCGCAAAGCGAGGAGGGCGCCGGTCAACATTGGCTCGGGTGTGAACGCGAGCCTGCTCCTTGACCTTGGGCGGCTGCGACTTAGCCGGCGTGTCACCACCGGAGTTGTCCAAGACCCGGCACTCATCCTCCAGGAACTTCTCCAGGTCAGCAAAGGGGGGCAGATGGGTCGCGCTATCCCCACCAAAGCGCTGCTCAAAACGCGACCTCAGGTCGGCAGGCAGCTTCTTCAGCACAATGTGCACCAATAGATAGGACCATTGGTCCACGGGCAGGTCAAGGCACTTAAGTGCGTTGATGGCCACCAAAAGCGGGTTCAATAGTTGGGTGCGCAACCCAGAGACCCGGGTGAGCGTCGGCAAACCCAAAATCTGCTCGATGTGCGTGTCGGCGAGGCCACGCTTATTATGGTACCTACGGGTGATTAGGTCCCGAGCCGTCTGGTACGCCTCGTCAGACACGGGCAGATGCTGGATGAGGCCCTTAGCCTCCCCATCCAAAACCGACATTAAATATGCCAACTTTTGTGCCGGCCGAAGGTCAGCCCTATCATGGACTAGGCTGTCGAACAAATTAACGAAGCCCAGGTAGCTTCCTAGGCAGCCATCAAAATGGGGGAGGTCCAAAGTAGGGAGCCTACTCACCAGCCCCGGTGCTGACCTAGGAAGCTCCTGCTTCAGGCCGGGTTGCCCTTCCCTATCGGCAACTAGTTGTCTCGCAGTATTGGAGACAGCATCATACAGGTCTAAGACCTGGGCATAGTCTTCGCTGACCTTATTTCGCTGGTCAGCGGTGAAATCATTGATTGACACTTCAAGACAGCAAGTGCTGAAAGTGCGGAATTGCTGTTCCACACTTGCCAGGCGATCATCAATCCGCTCGTACCTCTGAAGTAAGGCCTGCTGGCGATCAGACCGGTTCACTAAGGCACTGGCCGAGGCAAACCAGCGCAAATCTGATGCAATGGCACCAGCAGCCGCACGCAAGTCCTTGATAGCTGACATAATCAAAATTCAAAAGAGCCCGGACAAGCGTTAAATACAATTAACAATCAAAACTTAATGTTTCTTAATTCTTTGAAACCAACAAAGTATTAGCCTGTTTACTGCAAGTGCAGGCAAGTGACAGGTATCTACTGTCCAACAAAATTAATAATTTCAATATATATTGACACAAAACAAAGTCAAAGTTATCAAAGTTGAACCTTCGAATAAGTTAATTAAAGTTAAATATTCAAATAAATTAACTAATTACTTGCAACAGACAGACTGGCTGTATTATTTAAGATATACAATAGTAAGTAAGCACAGAATATGTGTTACCTAACAATATTATCTTTATATTATAACAAGGTTTAACAATGTAAGGTTCAAACTTAATATATCAATATATGCAATAAACTAAATCAATTGATACATATAACTGATATGTATCCAATCAAAGTGACTTATTAATGCAACAACAAATTTAAGTTAGATTTTTCAACAATACAAATCAACAATTACTGATTGAGGTTATGTGTGACAATGTGTTTCAAATTATCTAGGTCAACTTATACAATTAAATATTATGTATTTTAGACAATAACTGACCTGACAAACACTACAATACTGTCTACAAGGTGAGATATATAGCTCATACAACACCAATCTGACTTCAGATGCAATCAACGGCTAAGATACAAGTTTACAATATAGGCACAGTTAATCACGCTCTTGCTATCAAAAATTATGTCTAGAATTACCGTAGCCAGGCAGGAAGGTGTATCAGAAGTGCGCAGTGGAAGGTGTAATACATCCACCTGACCACGATAGACAATTTATCTAAACACCTTCACTGTGGTAGCACAGCGATGACTTATAATCTTAATATTAATGTCTTACCAAATATCTCCTGGTGATGTTCTTGAGTGGAGTCCTGGAGGCAAGCTAGACATACACGAGACTAAATTGGCCAATATTAGCAAGTGAATTATCTTTACTTTACCAGACTCCAACGCAGCGTCTTCAATGCACGATGCAAGTTCATAAGATTTTTCACAAATGTTCAATATGTCACAAACCGTGCCGGGAGTCAAAAAAGCGGCAATTTAATAGATTTCACAACTATTCGCGTTGCTACAAGGATGTGCTTTTCAAAAGGCGATCAATTATTTTACGTACGAGTCGACAACGTGGTAATTTTTCAAGGAAGCGAACGGAAGTGACAGTTCAGTGTGACCATTGTCAGAAATTTTCAATAGACTAAACAAAATGTTACTCAATCGATCTAATCGATTTGACTTATAATAAAAACTAATTCTATTTCAAACATCCACCCGCCCCGGACCGGCCTACCGGTCCGCTAATCCGTTGGTAGACGTGACAATGTTGCAACCGCTCTCCTCAGAATCGAACCGTCCACCAAGACCTCAGCAAATCGGGGAACTCCATCAGCCCCAGTTACCAAATGAAGGATGCGCCCCCTGCGCCATCTGAGTGGCGGAAGGTTAGCCTCCTTTATCAAAACGAGGTCACCAATCTTGGGTGGATCGGTCTTGTCGGTCCACTTAACGCGTTGCTGGAGTATGTGCAAATATTCCAAGTTCCAGCGTTTCCAAAAGCTCTGAGTAATCTGGCGTACCAATTCAAAACGCGAGAGACGACCAGGTCTCGTATCAATATAGGGGTACTCAGGCAAGGCGACAAGTGGGCGACCAATCAAAATATGGCCCGGTGTAAGGGCCTCCAAATCATTCGGATCTGAGGAGATCGGGCACAATGGCCGAGAGTTCAAAACGGCCTCAATCTTACAAAACACAGTTGCGAGTTCCTCAAATGTAAGGACAGACTCACCGATTGTCCTGCGCAAGTGTGTTTTGGCTGATTTTACGGCGGCTTCAAATATACCACCCCAGTGTGGACAATTTGGTGGGGAAAACAACCAATGTATCCCACGTCGGGCAAGCCTATCACCTATATCAGCTTTGTTGGTTTCAAGGAAATTAACAACATCATTCAAATAATTATAGGTGCCCTTGAAGTTAGTGCCGCAGTCAGAACGGATCAAGGAAGGCAGCCCTCTGCGGGATACAAATCTGTCAAATGTGGCTACAAACGCCTCGGTCGTAAGCGAGGAGACCAGTTCCAAATGTACGGCCTTTGTGGAAAGACAAACAAAAACACACAAGTAGACCTTAACAGTCTTGCTGTTTCGAAGTGTCGACGTTTTCACCAAGAAGGGACCAGCGAAGTCCGTGCCAACACCGTCAAACGTCCTGCTCTCAGTTACGCGATCTGCCGGTAAGTCTCCCATCAAGGGCTGCATGGTAGAAGCCTTGAGCTTATAGCAAGGGATGCAGCGAAAGACTACACTCCGAATAATTCTTCGGGTAGACAAGATCCAAAACTCGCGTTGCAAAATGGCCAAGAGCGCATTACAACCAGCATGCGAATTTTTAAGGTGACGGTCAGTTACCAACAAGCGTACCAAATGACCGTCCTTAGGTAACAAAAGGGGGTGACGTGCTCCGTAAGGGAGGTTGGCGTTCTTGAGACGCCCTCCAACGCGCAAGAGACCCGTATCGTCCAAAAAGGGGTTCAATTTAGAGACAGCTCCCGACAATTTCGATCTCCCTGATTTAAGGATAGCAATCTCCTTTTAAAAATGCGCCAATTGCACAGAACGAACCCAAAAGGTAAGGGACTCCTGTCGTTCCTGTGGTGAGATAAACGGTGTCAGTCGTTTCTGTTGTGGGTGCCTAAAATTAAAAACAAAACGCTTTATCCAAGCAGTAACACCTAACAACTTGTCGAGGGAGCTGTAACGATTCAACAGGAAATCGGGGTCGAAGGCGCATTCTACCTTCTCAAGAGCGAGTGTTCGTAAACCCGGCAAATTAGAAGTATTCAAAACTGGCGTTCGAGGCCAATCGGTTTCTGGTCGACTCAACCATTCCGGACCCCACCACAGCGAATGACCTATCAAACTAGGCGTCAAGCATCCGCGCGAGGCACAATCAGCGGGGTTGAGCTCACCTGGCACGTGTCTCCAAACAAGTTTGACTTCGGATTTCTGGATTTGGGAAACGCGATTAGCGACAAATACCTCCAAAGTGTGGACAGACGCCTTCAACCAACAAAGAACAATTTGGCTGTCTGTCCAGGCGTAAGTCCCATTAATACAAATGCTTGTACCCAAAGTGTTAGACACGTGGTTCAATAAGCGTACAAGTAGTGCTGCTCCCGAGAGCTCCAATTTCGGAATGGTCAGAGATGTCCGAAGGGGTGCAACCTTGCTCTTCGCCATGATCAGGGAAACTCTCACCTGACCTGAGGCACTGACTGTGCGCAAGTACATCACGGCCGCGTGACCACGTTCCGAGGCATCACAAAACCCGTGAAGGGTGGCCTTGTACTTCCCGGGAGGAAGGATGGGACGAGGCAAGGAGATCTCGTTGACGGCAGGAAGTGCGGATACAAAAGAGGTCCATTCCTCAACAAGAGTGCCGTGCAGAGGTTCGTCCCAGGTCAATCCTGCTGTCCAAAGCTTCTGCAAGAAGCATTTTGCCCAAAATATGATAGGACAAATCCAACCGTTCGGATCAAAGGTTCTGGCGACAGTAGACAACACGAGACGTTTAGTCCAAGAACAAGGCAATTTCAAGTCTACGTTGTACGTAAAGATGTCTTGGACTGGTCTGTACTGGACGCCGAGAACAGCCATCATGGCGGGGTTGTCAACAATCTCAAACAAATGTGGATCCTGCTGATGATCCTCTGGCAAGCCTTCCAAAAGCGCTGGTGAGCTGGAAATCCATTTGCGCAACTCATAACCAGCGGAGGCCAAAATCCCTATCAATTCGTCCCGCAGGAGGATCGCCTCGTCCACTGTGGAGGCGCCCGAGCAAATGTCGTCGACGTAAATATCGTCTTTCAAGATGGCGGAGGCTCTTGGGAAACGTAAGCCTTCGCGGTCTGCGAGCTCCCAAAGAGAACGTATTGCCAAGTAGGGGCTTGACCTTAACCCGTACGTATTAGTATTGAGCTCGTAGACGACCATGGGATCGCGAGGAGACTCTCTCCAAAGGATCAGCTGGAAGCGACGGTCATCAGGGTGGATAATAGTCTGCCTGAACATCATTTTTATGTCGGCCACAAAGACAACCTGATGTCGTCGGAAGCTGGTGATGACGTCACAAAGGTCCTTGACCAACTTGGGACCAGAATGCAAGCACTGGTTCAAGGATACGCCTGTTGAAGTCTGCGCAGAACCATCAAATACTGTGCGCAGCTTCCCAGTCAATGGCTTCAATACCGCATGATGCGGGAGAAAGTAGTACTCCACCGAACGCCAATCCAAATTTGACACAGACATGTGTCCCAACTGTTCATATTCCCTCATGAACTCAATGTACTTCTGTCTGAGCTCCGGATCACGACCCATGCGGCGCTCCATGGCCAACAACCTCTTTTCGGCTAAAGGTCGTGACTCACCAAGCGGAGGCCGAACAGACAGGAAGGGTAGCCTCGTAATGAGCCGACCAGAACGGAGTCGACCAGTGTTGTTCTGGAAGAACAGCTCGCACTCCTCATGTTCTGGATTCAAACGGGCAACTTGAGGGGGCTCCTCTACCTCCCAAAACCTCTGAACTGCATCAGAGAGAGCAGACCCTACAGCCAACAAATTATCAAGTTCGGGTGGAGGGGGATCCCTAGGTACAGGTCCCATCAAAGCAAATCCAAATATGGTCGGGATGGCAGTCAAACCATTTGGCACCAAGACCCGTTTCCCACCAATCAAAATTCCACCGAGGACATCAGAGCCAATCAACAAGTCGATTTGTCCGGGTGTGTCAAATTTGGGGTCTGCCAGTTCCAATCCCGATGTCAAATTCACCACAGCAGCAGGTAGCTGTTTCTGTGGGTGCATACCCAAAATATTCTTCAACACAATAGCCGAGGTTTTAATCCTCGGGTGTGAAGATTCAACAGGGCCAAACAAAACTTTAACTTGCCCTTCAACATTAGAGGCTACGTCACCTATGCCCCGAATACAATTCGGAAAAGAGCCCATATTTAATTTAACCTGCCCTACCAAATAAGTGGAAACAATGCAACCTTGTGAACCTGTGTCCAATATAGCACGGACAACAACAGAGGTCCCCGTGGGTCCCCAGACCCTAACAGCAACCGTTGGTAGGATAACGGTCTCAATAGGGGAGGTTGGCGTTATAGGGCAGGGGTCAATGACCTATTGTTGCCTGGGCGGCGACCGTTGGCCAGGACCAGGCAAATCAAAATGGGGGTGCGGCTTGAAGTCCTCAAGGGCGCGATGACTCGATCCGCGCGCCATCTGTGGGGGGTCATAGTGACGCACCCGCCCAAAACGAGGTGGGCGCGAGTCAAGGCGGGGACGCTCCGCCAAAGGAGGGGAATACCTGGGGCAGCAGTCATGGTGCTGGTGACGCTGAACAGCACATTCAGGTGCGCGAGAGAGAGGAGGCGTGCGCACGCTACGGTTCTCCAAGCGGGGTGAGTGGCGATCAATTGAGCGAGGCGACTTTCGGCTACGCGCCGGTGAGCCTCGGCTGCCACCTTCAAAACACCCGCCCGTGCGCGGCGTCGGCTGGTTGGACAAGCGGCCAACGTCTCTGGCATTCATGCAGAGAATGTCCAAATGCTGTCCTCCACAGTGAGGACAGGGGCGAGAGTTTGGGCAGTCTCGCTGGTAGTGGGACCCCAAGCAAGAGAAGCAAAGGCGGCGGGCATTCGCGATGCGCCTACGAGAGGCGACATGAAGGTCCAAGAATGCCCTACAACTGGCCGTTCTGTGCCCCGTGACCTTGCAGTAGGAGCACTCCGCTGGGCACTGCGTGACCGCAAAGCGAGGAGGGCGCCGGTCAACATTGGCTCGGGTGTGAACGCGAGCCTGCTCCTTGACCTTGGGCGGCTGCGACTTAGCCGGCGTGTCACCACCGGAGTTGTCCAAGACCCGGCACTCATCCTCCAGGAACTTCTCCAGGTCAGCAAAGGGGGGCAGATGGGTCGCGCTATCCCCACCAAAGCGCTGCTCAAAACGCGACCTCAGGTCGGCAGGCAGCTTCTTCAGCACAATGTGCACCAATAGATAGGACCATTGGTCCACGGGCAGGTCAAGGCACTTAAGTGCGTTGATGGCCACCAAAAGCGGGTTCAATAGTTGGGTGCGCAACCCAGAGACCCGGGTGAGCGTCGGCAAACCCAAAATCTGCTCGATGTGCGTGTCGGCGAGGCCACGCTTATTATGGTACCTACGGGTGATTAGGTCCCGAGCCGTCTGGTACGCCTCGTCAGACACGGGCAGATGCTGGATGAGGCCCTTAGCCTCCCCATCCAAAACCGACATTAAATATGCCAACTTTTGTGCCGGCCGAAGGTCAGCCCTATCATGGACTAGGCTGTCGAACAAATTAACGAAGCCCAGGTAGCTTCCTAGGCAGCCATCAAAATGGGGGAGGTCCAAAGTAGGGAGCCTACTCACCAGCCCCGGTGCTGACCTAGGAAGCTCCTGCTTCAGGCCGGGTTGCCCTTCCCTATCGGCAACTAGTTGTCTCGCAGTATTGGAGACAGCATCATACAGGTCTAAGACCTGGGCATAGTCTTCGCTGACCTTATTTCGCTGGTCAGCGGTGAAATCATTGATTGACACTTCAAGACAGCAAGTGCTGAAAGTGCGGAATTGCTGTTCCACACTTGCCAGGCGATCATCAATCCGCTCGTACCTCTGAAGTAAGGCCTGCTGGCGATCAGACCGGTTCACTAAGGCACTGGCCGAGGCAAACCAGCGCAAATCTGATGCAATGGCACCAGCAGCCGCACGCAAGTCCTTGATAGCTGACATAATCAAAATTCAAAAGAGCCCGGACAAGCGTTAAATACAATTAACAATCAAAACTTAATGTTTCTTAATTCTTTGAAACCAACAAAGTATTAGCCTGTTTACTGCAAGTGCAGGCAAGTGACAGGTATCTACTGTCCAACAAAATTAATAATTTCAATATATATTGACACAAAACAAAGTCAAAGTTATCAAAGTTGAACCTTCGAATAAGTTAATTAAAGTTAAATATTCAAATAAATTAACTAATTACTTGCAACAGACAGACTGGCTGTATTATTTAAGATATACAATAGTAAGTAAGCACAGAATATGTGTTACCTAACAATATTATCTTTATATTATAACAAGGTTTAACAATGTAAGGTTCAAACTTAATATATCAATATATGCAATAAACTAAATCAATTGATACATATAACTGATATGTATCCAATCAAAGTGACTTATTAATGCAACAACAAATTTAAGTTAGATTTTTCAACAATACAAATCAACAATTACTGATTGAGGTTATGTGTGACAATGTGTTTCAAATTATCTAGGTCAACTTATACAATTAAATATTATGTATTTTAGACAATAACTGACCTGACAAACACTACAATACTGTCTACAAGGTGAGATATATAGCTCATACAACACCAATCTGACTTCAGATGCAATCAACGGCTAAGATACAAGTTTACAATATAGGCACAGTTAATCACGCTCTTGCTATCAAAAATTATGTCTAGAATTACCGTAGCCAGGCAGGAAGGTGTATCAGAAGTGCGCAGTGGAAGGTGTAATACATCCACCTGACCACGATAGACAATTTATCTAAACACCTTCACTGTGGTAGCACAGCGATGACTTATAATCTTAATATTAATGTCTTACCAAATATCTCCTGGTGATGTTCTTGAGTGGAGTCCTGGAGGCAAGCTAGACATACACGAGACTAAATTGGCCAATATTAGCAAGTGAATTATCTTTACTTTACCAGACTCCAACGCAGCGTCTTCAATGCACGATGCAAGTTCATAAGATTTTTCACAAATGTTCAATATGTCACAAACCGTGCCGGGAGTCAAAAAAGCGGCAATTTAATAGATTTCACAACTATTCGCGTTGCTACAAGGATGTGCTTTTCAAAAGGCGATCAATTATTTTACGTACGAGTCGACAACGTGGTAATTTTTCAAGGAAGCGAACGGAAGTGACAGTTCAGTGTGACCATTGTCAGAAATTTTCAATAGACTAAACAAAATGTTACTCAATCGATCTAATCGATTTGACTTATAATAAAAACTAATTCTATTTCAAACATCCACCCGCCCCGGACCGGCCTACCGGTCCGCTAATCCGTTGGTAGACGTGACAATGTTGCAACCGCTCTCCTCAGAATCGAACCGTCCACCAAGACCTCAGCAAATCGGGGAACTCCATCAGCCCCAGTTACCAAATGAAGGATGCGCCCCCTGCGCCATCTGAGTGGCGGAAGGTTAGCCTCCTTTATCAAAACGAGGTCACCAATCTTGGGTGGATCGGTCTTGTCGGTCCACTTAACGCGTTGCTGGAGTATGTGCAAATATTCCAAGTTCCAGCGTTTCCAAAAGCTCTGAGTAATCTGGCGTACCAATTCAAAACGCGAGAGACGACCAGGTCTCGTATCAATATAGGGGTACTCAGGCAAGGCGACAAGTGGGCGACCAATCAAAATATGGCCCGGTGTAAGGGCCTCCAAATCATTCGGATCTGAGGAGATCGGGCACAATGGCCGAGAGTTCAAAACGGCCTCAATCTTACAAAACACAGTTGCGAGTTCCTCAAATGTAAGGACAGACTCACCGATTGTCCTGCGCAAGTGTGTTTTGGCTGATTTTACGGCGGCTTCAAATATACCACCCCAGTGTGGACAATTTGGTGGGGAAAACAACCAATGTATCCCACGTCGGGCAAGCCTATCACCTATATCAGCTTTGTTGGTTTCAAGGAAATTAACAACATCATTCAAATAATTATAGGTGCCCTTGAAGTTAGTGCCGCAGTCAGAACGGATCAAGGAAGGCAGCCCTCTGCGGGATACAAATCTGTCAAATGTGGCTACAAACGCCTCGGTCGTAAGCGAGGAGACCAGTTCCAAATGTACGGCCTTTGTGGAAAGACAAACAAAAACACACAAGTAGACCTTAACAGTCTTGCTGTTTCGAAGTGTCGACGTTTTCACCAAGAAGGGACCAGCGAAGTCCGTGCCAACACCGTCAAACGTCCTGCTCTCAGTTACGCGATCTGCCGGTAAGTCTCCCATCAAGGGCTGCATGGTAGAAGCCTTGAGCTTATAGCAAGGGATGCAGCGAAAGACTACACTCCGAATAATTCTTCGGGTAGACAAGATCCAAAACTCGCGTTGCAAAATGGCCAAGAGCGCATTACAACCAGCATGCGAATTTTTAAGGTGACGGTCAGTTACCAACAAGCGTACCAAATGACCGTCCTTAGGTAACAAAAGGGGGTGACGTGCTCCGTAAGGGAGGTTGGCGTTCTTGAGACGCCCTCCAACGCGCAAGAGACCCGTATCGTCCAAAAAGGGGTTCAATTTAGAGACAGCTCCCGACAATTTCGATCTCCCTGATTTAAGGATAGCAATCTCCTTTTAAAAATGCGCCAATTGCACAGAACGAACCCAAAAGGTAAGGGACTCCTGTCGTTCCTGTGGTGAGATAAACGGTGTCAGTCGTTTCTGTTGTGGGTGCCTAAAATTAAAAACAAAACGCTTTATCCAAGCAGTAACACCTAACAACTTGTCGAGGGAGCTGTAACGATTCAACAGGAAATCGGGGTCGAAGGCGCATTCTACCTTCTCAAGAGCGAGTGTTCGTAAACCCGGCAAATTAGAAGTATTCAAAACTGGCGTTCGAGGCCAATCGGTTTCTGGTCGACTCAACCATTCCGGACCCCACCACAGCGAATGACCTATCAAACTAGGCGTCAAGCATCCGCGCGAGGCACAATCAGCGGGGTTGAGCTCACCTGGCACGTGTCTCCAAACAAGTTTGACTTCGGATTTCTGGATTTGGGAAACGCGATTAGCGACAAATACCTCCAAAGTGTGGACAGACGCCTTCAACCAACAAAGAACAATTTGGCTGTCTGTCCAGGCGTAAGTCCCATTAATACAAATGCTTGTACCCAAAGTGTTAGACACGTGGTTCAATAAGCGTACAAGTAGTGCTGCTCCCGAGAGCTCCAATTTCGGAATGGTCAGAGATGTCCGAAGGGGTGCAACCTTGCTCTTCGCCATGATCAGGGAAACTCTCACCTGACCTGAGGCACTGACTGTGCGCAAGTACACCACGGCCGCGTGACCACGTTCCGAGGCATCACAAAACCCGTGAAGGGTGGCCTTGTACTTCCCGGGAGTAAGGATGGGACGAGGCAAGGAGATCTCGTTGACGGCAGGAAGTGCGGATACAAAAGAGGTCCATTCCTCAACAAGAGTGCCGTGCAGAGGTTCGTCCCAGGTCAATCCTGCTGTCCAAAGCTTCTGCAAGAAGCATTTTGCCCAAAATATGATAGGACAAATCCAACCGTTCGGATCAAAGGTTCTGGCGACAGTAGACAACACGAGACGTTTAGTCCAAGAACAAGGCAATTTCAAGTCTACGTTGTACGTAAAGATGTCTTGGACTGGTCTGTACTGGACGCCGAGAACAGCCATCATGGCGGGGTTGTCAACAATCTCAAACAAATGTGGATCCTGCTGATGATCCTCTGGCAAGCCTTCCAAAAGCGCTGGTGAGCTGGAAATCCATTTGCGCAACTCATAACCAGCGGAGGCCAAAATCCCTATCAATTCGTCCCGCAGGAGGATCGCCTCGTCCACTGTGGAGGCGCCCGAGCAAATGTCGTCGACGTAAATATCGTCTTTCAAGATGGCGGAGGCTCTTGGGAAACGTAAGCCTTCGCGGTCTGCGAGCTCCCAAAGAGAACGTATTGCCAAGTAGGGGCTTGACCTTAACCCGTACGTATTAGTATTGAGCTCGTAGACGACCATGGGATCGCGAGGAGACTCTCTCCAAAGGATCAGCTGGAAGCGACGGTCATCAGGGTGGATAATAGTCTGCCTGAACATCATTTTTATGTCGGCCACAAAGACAACCTGATGTCGTCGGAAGCTGGTGATGACGTCACAAAGGTCCTTGACCAACTTGGGACCAGAATGCAAGCACTGGTTCAAGGATACGCCTGTTGAAGTCTGCGCAGAACCATCAAATACTGTGCGCAGCTTCCCAGTCAATGGCTTCAATACCGCATGATGCGGGAGAAAGTAGTACTCCACCGGACGCCAATCCAAATTTGACACAGACATGTGTCCCAACTGTTCATATTCCCTCATGAACTCAATGTACTTCTGTCTGAGCTCCGGATCACGACCCATGCGGCGCTCCATGGCCAACAACCTCTTTTCGGCTAAAGGTCGTGACTCACCAAGCGGAGGCCGAACAGACAGGAAGGGTAGCCTCGTAATGAGCCGACCAGAACGGAGTCGACCAGTGTTGTTCTGGAAGAACAGCTCGCACTCCTCATGTTCTGGATTCAAACGGGCAACTTGAGGGGGCTCCTCTACCTCCCAAAACCTCTGAACTGCATCAGAGAGAGCAGACCCTACAGCCAACAAATTATCAAGTTCGGGTGGAGGGGGATCCCTAGGTACAGGTCCCATCAAAGCAAATCCAAATATGGTCGGGATGGCAGTCAAACCATTTGGCACCAAGACCCGTTTCCCACCAATCAAAATTCCACCGAGGACATCAGAGCCAATCAACAAGTCGATTTGTCCGGGTGTGTCAAATTTGGGGTCTGCCAGTTCCAATCCCGATGTCAAATTCACCACAGCAGCGGGTAGCTGTTTCTGTGGGTGCATACCCAAAATATTCTTCAACACAATAGCCGAGGTTTTAATCCTCGGGTGTGAAGATTCAACAGGGCCAAACAAAACTTTAACTTGCCCTTCAACATTAGAGGCTACGTCACCTATGCCCCGAATACAATTCGGAAAAGAGCCCATATTTAATTTAAACTGCCCTACCAAATAAGTGGAAACAATGCAACCTTGTGAACCTGTGTCCAATATAGCACGGACAACAACAGAGGTCCCCGTGGGTCCCCAGACCCTAACAGCAACCGTTGGTAGGATAACGGTCTCAATAGGGGAGGTTGGCGTTATAGGCCAGGGGTCAATGACCTATTGTTGCCTGGGCGGCGACCGTTGGCCAGGACCAGGCAAATCAAAATGGGGGTGCGGCTTGAAGTCCTCAAGGGCGCGATGACTCGATCCGCGCGCCATCTGTGGGGGGTCATAGTGACGCACCCGCCCAAAACGAGGTGGGCGCGAGTCAAGGCGGGGACGCTCCGCCAAAGGAGGGGAATACCTGGGGCAGCAGTCATGGTGCTGGTGACGCTGAACAGCACATTCAGGTGCGCGAGAGAGAGGAGGCGTGCGCACGCTACGGTTCTCCAAGCGGGGTGAGTGGCGATCAATTGAGCGAGGCGACTTTCGGCTACGCGCCGGTGAGCCTCGGCTGCCACCTTCAAAACACCCGCCCGTGCGCGGCGTCGGCTGGTTGGACAAGCGGCCAACGTCTCTGGCATTCATGCAGAGAATGTCCAAATGCTGTCCTCCACAGTGAGGACAGGGGCGAGAGTTTGGGCAGTCTCGCTGGTAGTGGGACCCCAAGCAAGAGAAGCAAAGGCGGCGGGCATTCGCGATGCGCCTACGAGAGGCGACATGAAGGTCCAAGAATGCCCTACAACTGGCCGTTCTGTGCCCCGTGACCTTGCAGTAGGAGCACTCCGCTGGGCACTGCGTGACCGCAAAGCGAGGAGGGCGCCGGTCAACATTGGCTCGGGTGTGAACGCGAGCCTGCTCCTTGACCTTGGGCGGCTGCGACTTAGCCGGCGTGTCACCACCGGAGTTGTCCAAGACCCGGCACTCATCCTCCAGGAACTTCTCCAGGTCAGCAAAGGGGGGCAGATGGGTCGCGCTATCCCCACCAAAGCGCTGCTCAAAACGCGACCTCAGGTCGGCAGGCAGCTTCTTCAGCACAATGTGCACCAATAGATAGGACCATTGGTCCACGGGCAGGTCAAGGCACTTAAGTGCGTTGATGGCCACCAAAAGCGGGTTCAATAGTTGGGTGCGCAACCCAGAGACCCGGGTGAGCGTCGGCAAACCCAAAATCTGCTCGATGTGCGTGTCGGCGAGGCCACGCTTATTATGGTACCTACGGGTGATTAGGTCCCGAGCCGTCTGGTACGCCTCGTCAGACACGGGCAGATGCTGGATGAGGCCCTTAGCCTCCCCATCCAGAACCGACATTAAATATGCCAACTTTTGTGCCGGCCGAAGGTCAGCCCTATCATGGACTAGGCTGTCGAACAAATTAACGAAGCCCAGGTAGCTTCCTAGGCAGCCATCAAAATGGGGGAGGTCCAAAGTAGGGAGCCTACTCACCAGCCCCGGTGCTGACCTAGGAAGCTCCTGCTTCAGGCCGGGTTGTCCTTCCCTATCGGCAACTAGTTGTCTCGCAGTATTGGAGACAGCATCATACAGGACTAAGACCTGGGCATAGTCTTCGCTGATCTTATTTCGCTGGTCAGCGGTGAAATCATTGATTGACACTTCAAGACAGCAAGTGCTGAAAGTGCGGAATTGCTGTTCCACACTTGCCAGGCGATCGTCAATCCGCTCGTACCTCTGAAGTAAGGCCTGCTGGCGATCAGGCCGGTACACTAAGGCACTGGCCGAGGCAAACCAGCGCAAATCTGATGCAATGGCACCAGCAGCCGCACGCAAGTCCTTGATAGCTGACATAATCAAAATTCAAAAGAGCCCGGACAAGCGTTAAATACAATTAACAATCAAAACTTAATTTTTCTTAATTCTTTGAAACCAACAAAGTATTAGCCTGTTTACTGCAAGTGCAGGCAAGTGACAGGTATCTACTGTCCAACAAAATTAATAATTTCAATATATATTGACACAAAACAAAGTCAAAGTTATCAAAGTTGAACCTTCGAATAAGTTAATTAAAGTTAAATATTCAAATAAATTAACTAATTACTTGCAACAGACAGACTGGCTGTATTATTTAAGATATACAATAGTAAGTAAGCACAGAATATGTGTTACCTAACAATATTATCTTTATATTATAACAAGGTTTAACAATATAAGGTTCAAACTTAATATATCAATATATGCAATAAACTAAATCAATTGATACATATAACTGATATGTATCCAATCAAAGTGACTTATTAATGCAACAACAAATTTAAGTTAGATTTTTCAACAATACAAATCAACAATTACTGATTGAGGTTATGTGTGACAATGTGTTTCAAATTATCTAGGTCAACTTATACAATTAAATATTATGTATTTTAGACAATAACTGACCTGACAAACACTACAATACTGTCTACAAGGTGAGATATATAGCTCATACAACACCAATCTGACTTCAGATGCAATCAACGGCTAAGATACAAGTTTACAATATAGGCACAGTTAACCACGCTCTTGCTATCAAAAATTATGTCTAGAATTACCGTAGCCAGGCAGGAAGGTGTATCAGAAGTGCGCAGTGGAAGGTGTAATACATCCACCTGACCACGATAGACAATTTATCTAAACACCTTCACTGTGGTAGCACAGCGATGACTTATAATCTTAATATTAATGTCTTACCAAATATCTCCTGGTGATGTTCTTGAGTGGAGTCCTGGAGGCAAGCTAGACATACACGAGACTAAATTGGCCAATATTAGCAAGTGAATTATCTTTACTTTACCAGACTCCAACGCAGCGTCTTCAATGCACGATGCAAGTTCACAAGATTTTTCACAAATGTTCAATATGTCACAAACCGTGCCGGGAGTCAAAAAAGCGGCAATTTAATAGATTTCACAACTATTCGCGTTGCTACAAGGATGTGCTTTTCAAAAGGCGATCAATTATTTTACGTACGAGTCGACAACGTGGTAATTTTTCAAGGAAGCGAACGGAAGTGACAGTTCAGTGTGACCATTGTCAGAAATTTTCAATAGACTAAACAAAATGTTACTCAATCGATCTAATCGATTTGACTTATAATAAAAACTAATTCTATTTCAAACAAATATTATATAGCTGAAGATTTTATTTGTTTGGTTGGTTATAATTGTGTTGGATAGCCCATTTAACCAAGAAGGCTATTTAAAATCATACTATGAGCCACGGGTGCAGCAGTAGCCTTAAATAACGAGGGTTAAAGATGAGATGTTATGGTCAATAGAGCACTCGTCATTAACGAGACTTGACGATCTCTGAACAAACATTTTGAATATATTTAGATCTCCGTAGACGAAACATTATTGAAATGTTATCTCAAGGAAAGGCCTGTGATGAATTTGAGTCATGCTCTTTGACTTGCATAGCGCCTAAGTAGTAGGATCTTGTAATACTGGCAGCGCTATGAACGTTTGGCGCAAATGGACCAACTCATTGTTCAAATGTTCACCACATAGGTAGCTATGGAGGAAAATTGGCTTAAACACAGACAGTGATATGGCTCGTTAACTTTAGTACAGCTAAAAAGGAGCATTCCGATCATCTACCTCATTAATGTGATAAGATGATACCTTATCAGGCTGTGCTATAATTTTCATAGCTTTTGCGTTGACAGCATCCTATACGGGTAGTGCAAATCAATTTATAAAAATGCCTCCTATGAGGTGCAAAAGGTAGACAGAGTTCTTCCTATATTGAGAGTGAAGCCAAAAACGAAAGTCCTCAAGTACACACTCTTACCTCCCATCAAGTAAAATACGACTCACTGTAAATTAAAGGTAAAGTCACTTTTTATACTTTCCATTCTTTCTTTTGTTAGTGTTGAGACATGCACTCAACAGCTGTAACGAAACGTCGCCGCGGAGTCTGCGGTGCGGGGCGAGTGGACGGCTCGCCGGCTCGTGCGCGCCGCTGTCATAGTGAATCAGCTGTTACACGTCATTACGATTAGACGCTCGTGCGCAAACTAAATACTTTCTTGTTTGTTCCGTAGACGCGACTATAATTGTATATGTGAACCTCAGTAGTACTTCAACGAATATAACATCCAACTATTACAGTCCACTGCAGTTTTATTCGACATTACACTCTTTCTTCGGGAACCAGCACAACGACGCCGCACCAGTTAGGAAAGACTTTCTATGAAGTTTAGGCACGCCGTTCCTTGTTGATGTTTGTATTTAGTGGGCGTCTTCCAGTTTGGTTACACTCTATACCTACTTATTATATACCTACCGAATGAAGGTAAAAGATGATGATTGACCTTTCGCCCTGTACCCGCCGTTTTTACTGGGTAGGACTTGTACTTTGGTAGGAAGATAGAGCATTCTGTATGATATTTATTAGATCAAAATTAGCTCCGTGGCAAATAGTAGTGGCAATCTCTGACTTATTTTGGCTATATTGCATTCCAAGACAGTTTAACTTTCCTCGAAAGTTTACGTCTGTCAGAACTTAGTGTACAGAACCTGACTACACAGGTGATACAGTAACGGACCAGTCAACTTTAGTTAGCTGCAATTATTTGGTTGCATCTCATAGCTAATAGTGTATTAATGTGGATTTTTGCATCTAAGACTTTTGCCTTGGAGCCATTAATAAGTATTAATCTGGTTGTTTATTTTTGTTTTTTGTGTGAGTGTGTGGCCTATTCTAGTATCGGAATTTTCAGGCCTCGCGAAGCCTTCCGACATGACCTAACGTTTCTATCCTGAGATAAGAACCGGGACCGATAGCTTTACGTGCCCTCCGAAGCACGGTAGCGCTCAATTGTAAATAAATCCCTGGTTAAAATTTGATATTTTTGTCTGGAGGTTGCTTTGTCGCCTAAGCAACGCAATCCAAAGTGATAGAGGAAAACGATGGGTTTCAGGATATTTGGGAGTAGTGACTTGCAGTACATTCTGCTATTTCCTAAGGACAGCCAGTATCGACAGCTTTATGTGCTCATGCAGGAATGTGCCATTTTATAATCGGCCACCCATCCATAAACTCTACCTATAACCTTACGAATCGATAATTTATTAACAAACCTTAACGACTTACTACGGCTAAATCGAATAGAATCTGTTATCATAATTATCTACATTACAATTTAAACTGCAATATCATCAAAGAGTTCTTAATAAAAATAATTGCTTTCAACCAATAAATCTCTTCTTTAGCATACTTAAGCTTCCTCTAATTGGTTCTCAACTTGCATTTTTTTACTTTTTAAGCGTTAAATAAATCACATTGGGATCGGTTAGGACACCAATTAATTGGAGCGTCCCGGGAGCCGCAGTTACAGATGGATAGACAAACCAATTAGACCGTGTGATTAGTCTATCCAGTCCATATGGTGCCATCGTAACGTGTGAATGAGAAAAAACTGCTACCGTCCAAAATAACATAAGAAAACAAGTTGTCAGGTTACTCTCGTAACGAGTTTTACTTTAGACAAACGAGGAGACTGCTGGCGTGGAAACGTCGACAGTTTTGTAAAGACTAGACACAGATGTATAAATAGCGAACAGCTTAAGTCTGTACTTGTAGCTTAATTTATTTTATAGACAACAGCCGGCAAGATTCTTCACTTGATATAATTTTACATATAATTCAACTTACTGCCGTGTAGTTGACGGCATAGAATACAAGTGTCACCACCCCCTATCTTCCCGTGGGTGTCGTAAGAGGCGACTAAGGGATAACACGATGCAAATACTATCTTTGCGTAGAGACGGAAAACTCGACATCAAACCTTATACGACTGCCTCGCTGGTCTCGCGGCATAAATGTGCGCGTGGGATCGGGAGGTCCCGGGTTCGATTCCTGGGTCGGGCAGTGTTATTGGGTTTTTCTGTCACGAAATTCTCAGTAGCAGCACGGAGTCTGGACATGTGCCCGGTACGGCAATAGGCTCGCCCCTTATTACGTGGGACTAAAGTATATCTGGCGAAAAGTGGGTGTAGAAATACACCTCTGCCTACCCCTTCGGGGATAAAAGGCGTGACGATATGTATGTATGTATGTAATTCAAATTATACATCTCACTTCACAAATCAATTGAAAAATAAGCATTGTCAATTACTTAAGGTAAAACGTCCTTACATGCGGAACAAAAACCATATTTAATTGAGGTCTTACTGCGTTGGTTGGAAATGGTAGCCTCTATGTTTATTTACCTACATTTTGGCCGTTATAAGAATGGTAATTGTCCGTGAAATGTCCGTGTGGTGACGGATTAAGAATACGGAATGTCACCACCCCATATCATCCCATGGGTGTCGTAAGAGCCGACAGAGGGAGCATATTATGCAGAGAACAGCACTGTAAGAGAAGGAAAACTTGATACAAACCCTATACCAACCCGTTTGGCCAGCGTGGTATAGTAGGCCAATTCCTCCTTTCAAAGGAGAGGCCTAGTCCAGCAGTGGACTGTTAAAGGCTGATGATGATGAGAATGGTAATTTATAATTAAACTAGAGGACGCCCGCAGCTACGCCCGCATTTTATTTTATTTAACCCGATGCCGTGGGAATTTCGGAAAATCCCTTCTTTGTGCACCCCTACAGTCCCCAAGGAACATACATTCCAAATTTCAGCTTCCTGCGCCCAATAGTTTCGGTTGTAGCGTGTCTGTCAGTCAGTCAGTAACGCAAGGATTTTATATATTAAGATTAAACTGATGCCTCCATTTCGTATGTGACTATAACTCAAGACAAAGTTGAAATTGTTTCATGTGTCAATATGGTGAAGTTGGAACTACATGAACTTGACTGACCAGAAATCTTGCAAGGCCGAGCCTCATGGAAGTCCCTTGTTTCAGAAGCCAAGACTCCCTTTAAGTCACTGAGCTAAAGCTAGAAGTGAGAAAAGGAAGTAAGTGGGTGCCAATAGCCCCACTCTAAATATGTCTGCCATACGCAAGGAGAGTCACGTCATATGAGTTACAACGAAATGCTGATTGCACTACCATCATGCTTCACTTCAACCTAGAAAGAGCAGTCGAGGAGATATACTCGTAATAGACGCATTTGCGCTTCTATTATTTCTCCTCGACTGCCTTTTCTATCCATCGATGATTGACGTTTGCTACTTCATTACTTTGCTGATGGTTCAGATGGAATGTCTCGCTCAAATCAAACATTGTGTACATGAATATAAAATGTTTTTCTTGGTCTAGGTGTTTCGATGTATAATACCCACAGTACAAACTCTGCTTAGTTTGAGACTAGATGGTGATGTATGTACTTGGTAGAATAAACGAGAGAGCAGAATCGTAGGAAACAGTTTGTCTTATTCATAATATCGCAAAAATCGTAACTATAATAGATGCCGCTTTTATTGTATTGAAAATGTCATTGTTACGCAGAAAATCCACTTGACTTTGACTGCATTCTAACTTTAAGCTTTTCAATCAACAATTATGAAAAACTTGTATCAACTCGGAGACAAACTAGTCATGTTGAACTGAAGTGCCTACGAAATCGGTGATATTCACTTTATTTTCTGTTATCTACTATTCCGATTTTAAGAACTTATTCGTAAGAATTTTCTGCTGACAGATATGGAATAAAGACCACGTTATATCGCCACATTTTCTTAAAACACTATTTTAAGAAAATGCCTGATTCGAAGCATTACGCAACCATTCAAAGCCTGTTTTAACGGAGAAGTGTACCTCTCAAGAAGAACAAGTCTCCCTCTTGTATTGTAAACGATAACAGCCTTTAGAAAATTGGTGGTCCCATACTGACCAACATGAAACCCACTGAAATACGTTTTTTTGCTTTTTAAATATTTTACAGTAAATAAAATTATTACTGCTATAACAAACTCGGTTCAAACCATTAACGTCAACATAAACTCTTCAATTAAATGTGGTTGCCTCCGCATGTTAACATTTCAAACAATTTACCTCAAGCAAGCAGAAGGATACTCATAATTCTTACATCAACAATAAATAAATTAATTTTGAGAGCCATTCCTGTAATGAGGGTGGCTGTAAGCGCAACGAAGATGTTCTGCGAATAGGGCCAACTAATTTGGTGACACGCTTTAAAACGGCGAATAATAAAAGTTAATGGGACCGCTCTCTTCATGATTCCTGGCGAAGGCGAGTGCTCGTTTCCCTGGCCCTCGTTTTCGCTGTGTTAATTAGCATTTTGGCACTAAAATACATACAATGTAACTAAGAAAAAGTGAGTTTACTCTTGTCTGAAATGCGAACATTGTTTAGCTTGTATCCGTGAATGTCGCTATCTGGTTGAACTTAATGTTACGCTGTAGTATAGCAAAAAAAGCAGCGATAGCCTAGTGGAGATACCGACAAAATACGTATAATTTGGAAATGTTACAGGTAAACTTGAGATTTGTTACGAGTATATTACGTTTTAACACACTTGTCCTTCGAAGCTAATTATACCTTTAAAATAAAACGGACACTGTTTTCAGTATGTATATTAAACCATTTCATATCTCTAGTCGTTGGTTACAATTTGATACTGTGCGAGTTCCAGTGCCGGGACCTAAGTTGTAAATTCCCTAAAAGGTATTCTACAGGCTAACTAAGCTTTAACTCGTCATCAATGTTTACTCTGCATTTATGGGTGTTATACTTATACTACGAACGTAGAATGCTGACGAGAAAATTAATTTACCATATAGACGTCGAGGAAAATACATTCATAATATTAATATTGACTCTAATATTTGCCCAAAAAAACATTAAACACCCGATTGCGGGCACGTTTATGAATAATAATGTCGGTAAAGGACAATTATGAAAATACGCTGATATTAGCAACATTTTACCATGATAATACGTAAAAGCACGCAATACGTTTTTTTATGACGGAATATTATGAAGTTACAGCTGGGTACGAAAACAAACAATTTACTTGTTGTTAATATTGTTAGTATCAATATATAATTCAAATCCACAGTCTAGAGTGTCTAGTTCGTAAAATAAGTTTCAAGTTGCTGTGGCTAGCCTTAAATATCATTTAGGTGATGTCGACACTTCTAAAGGTGGCTAAACTTGTAATCACACAATTAGAGCAGAAAGCAATCGATTGGACAAAGTTGTGCGATGCTAGGAAGATATCAAGTGTAAAACTTAGTCGGCCGCCTATTGAATTCGAGACCTCTGAATATAGCTCAACCCGGTGAACTACTAACTATTGATGCAGTATAATGATTACACGCGCCAAATAAATTAGGGCTCAAAATGGTACTGCGTTATATTGAATTTATTTCAGAATAAAATGGCACCAATGTATATTTATAACCAATTCATCGCGAAGAAGATACATTATCGAAAATATTTTTGTTGATTTTTAGATTTTGAACGGCGATTTTAATTGATTTAGTTTTTTTTAATATTCTACGCTAGGTAAGGCTGTTATTTTTACTTTTTATACATACATACATATCGTCATGCCTTTTATACCCGAAGGGGTAGGCAGAGGTGTATTTCTACACCCACTTTTCGCCAGATATACTTTAGTCCCACGCAATAAGGGGCGAGCCTATTGCCGTACCGGGCACATTTCCAGACTCCGTGCTGCTACTGAGAATTTCGTGACAGAAAAACCCAATAACACTGCCCGACCCAGGAATCGAACCCGGGACCTCCCGATCCCACGCGCACATTTATGCCGCGAGACCAACGAGGCAGTCGTACAGGGTTTGATGTCGAGTTTTCCGTCTCTACGCAAAGATGGTATTTGCATCGTGTTATCCCTTAGTCGCCTCTTACGACACCCACGGGAAGATAGGGGGTGGTGACACTTGTATTCTATGCCGTCAACCACACGGCTTTTACTTTTTCTTTTACTTTTTATCTAAAAAAGAAAACCTATATTGGATTTTTCGCTGCAAGTTTAGGGTAAGAGGCGATGAGATAAAATTTAAGTTTTATATTGGCGAAATAATTGTTACAATCCTAAATCTAGTAAAAGTATAGTACAAGTTTGTCGATTATTCTCAATTTCAGTATATTTATATTATTTTATAAACGTAAACAAGCTCATGCTTACAATGTAACTAAGAAAAAGTGAGTTTACTCTTGTCTGAAATGCGAACATTGTTTAGCTTGTATCCGTGAATGTCGTAATCTGGTTGAACTTAATGTTCAGCTGTAGTATAGCAAAAAAAGCAGCGATAGTCTAGTGGAGAGACCGACAGATTGCTACGCAGAGGGTCCGGGTTCGAATCCACGGCATGCACCAATGACTTTTCGGAGTTATATGCCTATTCAATTGTTAATTATCGCTTGCTAAACGGTGAAGGAAAACATCATGAGGAAACCTGCATGTCTAAGAGTCCTCCATAATGTTCTCGAAAGACATGTGAAGTCTGCCAACCCGCACTAGGCCAGCGTGGTGGACTATGGCCTTACTGTTCTTATAGTGAAAAGAGGCCCGTGCCCATTAGTGGGACAAATTATATATAGGGCTGATGATGATGATGTAGTATAGCAAACATACGCTTACAATAGTGAAATTATTTCTAGCGTGTTGGAGATAATTGGAGAAACATAATAAACAAGAAGTAGGCGGAGAGAGTGCGGTAGAATGGATAAGAAGAAAAAATGGAGAAAGAAGTAGAGATCGAAGGGATAAAGATGACGCCTACGGCTGCCCCATGGCGGACCCACGAGATACCCATCCTGCGCAGCCATCTCTTTGATCAGCTTTACTGCTACACGGTAAGTGTCTTCACTGTGAACTGAAGATAAAATGAGTGGTACAAGTGAGAGAGGTTTACCCTTTGTTCCGGCTTCCGCAATAATAGTAACCGTGCCTACAACAGCTCTTCCATAAATAGACACAAACACTAACGAGACAGCTTGGGAAAATTCAATAATTGAAACGTTACACTATGCTCACTATTGCACCAAAGTGCAATAGTGAGCATAGTGTTACGTTACGGCGATATTCTCTGAGAATGCAGAACCGGACCATCGGGCGCTTAACTAAATATCAGTGTCACAAACCGTTTGTAAACACTGTACGATTTAGGTTTATTCATACTGTGCTAATCGAGATGACCACGCTATAAGGGGTCTGCATTTGCTGCGTCTTCAATATGATACTTGATAAAGGCCGCAAAAGTAAGCAAATGAATGTGGTCATGTTGAAATCGGATTATTTAGAACTCGCACTGATTTAGCTGATTTCCAGCAGTAGATGTCATTTGCCAGAATTTATCTGAACATCAGACAAAAAATTTAAACCAAACTAGTTAAAGAGGTCAAATTGGTCATTATACGTAAGAATAGAAAAGAACCGAAATACGTAAGAAAATTTTGAAATGCTTACTTTATAATAAAAAATAGTTATGATTATCCTGAGTCAGATACTGCTATGGTATTTTTTATAGAAATAGAAATCATTTATTTGCTAGAAATGTTGTACATTGAGGTCTTTCATAACAAATTTTGAATTTCACTTTTTGCCACTTTTGGCCTACAAATATAAATAAGATTTTGGGTATTTCATAACGGAACCCACTTCAACATCCAGAATGAAATTTATTAGATACATAGGTTACCCTAACAATAATATTGTATAAATGTCACAGAATAAAATAATACATGATAAATTATTTTAATAAGAAATATTTAAACATTCAGACATTAAAAATATAAAAGTCAGAGAAAAATAAAAAAATCGGGCAAGTGCGAGTCTGACCCGCACACCGAGGGCTCCGTACGCATTTTACCTTATTTAAGGTTGGTGCTAATTACGCTAGTCCTCTAAATCTGAATGAGCGCCCATACAACTTAGAGGACTATCTTAAATGAAGTCTACTATGTATGTATGGGGACACCCTCAAATTTGCCACTTTTTTTTATTTTTTGTAATTTTTCCTTTATTTGTGCTGTAAGACCCTGCTTTTGGCCAAATTTCGTGATTCTAGTTCAACGGGAACTACCCTATAGGTTTACGACCCAAAACCTATAGCGTACTTACGGTTGACCTAGAACCGTACCGTAGAACCTTAGACCCATACATACATAGTAGACTCCATTTAAGACAGTCCTCTAAGTTGTATGGGCGCTCATACAGATTTAGAGGACTAGCGTAATTAGCACCAACCTCAAATAAGGTAAAATGCGTACGGAACCCTCGGTGCGCGGGTCAGACTCGCATTTGCCCGATTTTTTTTTTTTTTTTTTTTTTACCTTGTGAGGTACGGAACCCTAAAAATGAAATAATAATAATAGTCATGCATAAAATATATGTCAAGCACTCAACTACATATATAACTTTATGTCACAGAATTCCTTTATTGAATAACAATTATTTACTATTAACCATTTTTTCAATTCCTTTCTCATTTTTATGAGTGTTAGCTTACGAATAGATTTTGGTATTTTATTGAAAATTCTTATGCACATCATATAACAATTATTTCTAAATAATGATGTCCGACAGGCAGGCATTAACAATCTAGTCGGATCCCTTTTGAATATATATATATATATATATTTTTTTTTTTTTTTTTTTTTTTTTTTTTTTTTTTTTTTTTTTTTTTGGATCGTCAAAAGTTGTGCAGCTGGAAAACATCCCAAAAATGTAGGTACAGCAAAATTCCAGTTATATCGACAAAGACTCGTCGAGCTATACCGAGAATCGTTTTTTTTTATTATTGATAGAATATTTTTTTTTTACTTTATATATAGACACCTAAATAAAAAAACAAACAAAATTTTATATTCTAAAATATTGTAAATTTTATGATTCGCAAACAAAATTTGCATAGTTTTTCCACAAAATAGATCGTTTGCTAGACTATAATCATCCCCCCGTGGGATCTCCACCTTGTCGTGGTGGGGGGCTCAGTAACCGTGGGTTAGAAGCCACCCACGGTGAAGCTAAGCGGGATCCCGGGAGGGGACGCTCCACGTGGGCTTGGTAGAGGCCTGCGTAGGATGCGTCCCATGGTGCGGGTGCGGGGGACAGTTCTGTCTGTCCCTCGCAGTCGGGTGCGGTCGCGGGAGGAGAGGCGTGTGGGTGTTGCGTTGCCCCGCGCCCTATCTCCCGCGACCAAATGGGGGCGCACCATCGTTGCGTCGCGGTGGTGCCGCAGAGGAAGAGGAGATGCGGTGTTGCGTTGCCGTCCTCCCTATCCTCTGCGGCCGCTGGGTGTTTTGGCGGCGGAGCCCAACACCTTCATCCGCCGCCAAGGGGGTTTCGTTCGGGGCCCGCCTGACCATCAGGCGGGCCAATACCCGTCGGGGGGTAGCGAGGAATGCTTTGGTGAAACCCTACCCTCCGACACATGGGTACATGAGGAGCACGGGTTGGTTATTAGTCAGTAAGAGTCTGACAGTCCCCTTCGTCCTTCCCCCCCGGGGCGAAGGGACTCCATGAGGATTTTCCAACGCGATACCAAAAAAAAAAGACTATAATCATAAATAACGGTTAATGTTCTATACAAAACATTTAATTTCCGTGTAGCAGCGGCGATGACATATTTGGTGGTACGAGGGTCAAACTGAAAGTTCTTAGAAAATCAAAAACTGATTACATTAGCCAGTTATTAGTTTTATTATATCTTTTCAAAATATTGTCCATTGACGTCAATACACCGCTGCATGCGATGGAACCACTGGGAAAAGCACTTTGCCCACTCGTCCTTAGGGGTCTCTTCAATGGCATCGCGATACGCAGCCACCGCTTCTTCAGCATTCATAAACCGCTTTCCTTTAAGTTTTTCATTAATTTTTGGAAATAAATAAAAATCACAAGGCGCGAGGTCGGGGCTATACGGCGGGTGACCCAGTAATTCAACGTTTGATATCGCCAAATAGTCGATCGTTCGCTTGGCGGTGTGCGACGAGGCGTTGTCGTGGTGAAGGAGGATCCTACTGCGAGGTCGTTTCTCTCGAACTTTTTCCAAGACAAGTGGCACAATTGGTAGTGTACCATTCTGCAGAAACTGTTTTTTGATCCTCTAACACAATTGTTGCGAAATGACCTATCCTTCCAAAGAACGAGGCCACCATTTTTTTTCCCGCACTTCGATCTCTCTTCACTTTAGTTGGCAACTCCTCGAAAGGAAACACCCACTGAGCAGATTGTCTTTTGGTTTCAGGATCATAACAGTAAATCCAGCTTTCGTCACCTGTTAGTACGAGGGTCAAACTGAAAGTTCTTAGAACTGGCCACTTATAAACAATATAATAAAAAAAATATTCTAAAATTTGAAAATAGAACTCTTTGCCAATTTTACTGAGTATATATTTCATTCATTTATCATTTGTTTTACGATTTGGCGGCAAATTGAAAATTGTCTGTGTCACGTCAACATGAATTTAACACGAGAAAATGTTCGTGCAATGATTTTTTATGACTTTCGATGTCATTTAAGTCAACAAGAAAGTTATGATAGACTACGATTGGCCTTTCACGATGAAGCCCCATCTCGTGCGACTGTTTACAACTGGTTTAATGAGTTTAAACGTGGTCACACTAATCTCACTGATGATGTACGTGAGGGACGGCCTTCTACGGCGACGACTGAAAATAACATCTGTGTTGTGCGGCGTATGATAGAGACTGACAAAAGAGTGACCTATCAGCAGATTCGGACAAGCTTAGGCATCGGTATGAGTCAAGTGCACAAAATCCTCCACGAACATTTAGCGGTCAGGAAGCTTTGCGCCCGGTGGATACCTCATAATTTGACTAAGGCTCAAAAACTCCATCGTGTGGATTGGTGCCGTAAAATGATTGAAAGATTTAACGGAGGTGACTCAAATGCTGTGTTCGACATACTAACAGGTGACGAAAGCTGGATTTACTGTTATGATCCTGAAACCAAAAGACAATCTGCTCAGTGGGTGTTTCCTTTCGAGGAGTTGCCAACTAAAGTGAAGAGAGATCAAAGTGCGGGAAAAAAAATGGTGGCCTCGTTCTTTGGAAGGATAGGTCATTTCGCAACAATTGTGTTAGAGGATCAAAAAACAGTTTCTGCAGAATGGTACACTACCAATTGTTTGCCACTTGTCTTGGAAAAAGTTCGAGAGAAACGACCTCGCAGTAGGATCCTCCTTCACCACGACAACGCCTCGTCGCACACCGCCAAGCGAACGATCGACTATTTGGCGACATCAAACGTTGAATTACTGGGTCACCCGCCGTATAGCCCCGACCTCGCGCCTTGTGATTTTTATTTATTTCCAAAAATTAAAGAAAAACTTAAAGGAAAGCGGTTTATGAATGCTGAAGAAGCGGTGGCTGCGTATCGCGATGCCATTGAAGAGACCCCTAAGGACGAGTGGGCAAAGTGCTTTTCCCAGTGGTTCCATCGCATGCAGCGGTGTATTGACGTCAATGGACAATATTTTGAAAAGATATAATAAAACTAATAACTGGCTAATGTAATCAGTTTTTGATTTTCTAAGAACTTTCAGTTTGACCCTCGTATGTCGAACACAGCATTTGAGTCACCTCCATTAAATCTTTCAATCATTTTACGGCACCAATCCACACGATGGAGTTTTTAAGCCTTAGTCAAATTATGAGGTATCCACCGGGCGCAAAGCTTCCTGACCGCTAAATGTTCGTGGAGGATTTTGTGCACTTGACTCATACCGATGCCTAAGCTTGTCCGAATCTGCTGATAGGTCACTCTTTTGTCAGTCTCTATCATACGCCGCACAACACAGATGTTATTTTCAGTCGTCGCCGTAGAAGGCCGTCCCTCACGTACATCATCAGTGAGATTAGTGCGACCACGTTTAAACTCATTAAACCAGTTGTAAACAGTCGCACGAGATGGGGTTTCATCGTGAAAGGCCAATCGTAGTCTATCATAACTTTCTTGTTGACTTAAATGACATCGAAAGTCATAAAAAATCATTGCACGAACATTTTCTCGTGTTAAATTCATGTTGACGTGACACAGACAATTTTCAATTTGCCGCCAAATCGTAAAACAAATGACAAATGAATGAAATATATACTCAGTAATATTGGCAAAGAGTTCTATTTTCAAATTTTAGAATATTTTTTTTATTATATTGTTTATAAGTGGCCAGTTCTAAGAACTTTCAGTTTGACCCTCGTAGCATCGATGAAATCTGTCGATGGTCAGAGGTATGCGTATAATATATGTTTTTGATATTGGTTAGGAAAAGTTTTGGCACGCTCGCTCTCTTATTTCTTACATTGATTTATATATTTTTAATGTTGATGGGTTTTTTAACTACGGCCTGGTATAATAAGTAGATAGATTTATATAGTAACAAGCGGACCTGGCAGACGTCATCCTGCCTTACCTGAAAATTGAGTTCGGTGACAAACCGACCGCAACCCCATATATCAGATCAAATTGTATTTTCAAACTCAATACACAGAAAATTTCAACCAAATTGGTAAAGCCGTTTAGGAGGACTGTTTGTTTGTTTTGTTTTTCGTGTGAGTGTGTGGCCAACTCTGGTCGGAATTTTCAGACCGCCCAAAGTCCTCCGACATGGCCTAACGATCCTTATCCTTAGACAAGAACCGGGACCGACAGCTTTACGTGCCCTCCGAAGCACGGTAGCGCTCAGATGTAAATGCCACTCACGGTCACCCATCAAAGTGGCGACCTGTGTAAGCGTTGCTTAACTTTGCCGATCTGTTACGAATGGCAAGTCAAGTCTCGCTATGAGCGCTAGGAGGACTAACACACGTACAAGGAATAATACATATTAAAACCAGATACTTTTTTTTTTAATTTGATGATCCGTCACGGCTGGGTAAAATCACTGCATAATAAAAACTTCACATTCATGCAAAGGACGAGCCAAAGAATGCCGTCAACCCATACAATCTGCAGAGGGATAAAATAAGTGATCCTAATAGCGGCATGTCCCTAAGGCGCCGCATCAAACTTACTACTGGACCGACAAGAATGTTTGTCGTGATTTTTAGTAGCTGATATCTTCATGTAAAATTTTCTTACAGTTTGTCTCACGTTGATAATGGAGTAATTATAAAAAAATATTTTGACAAAAGTTGTGTTATGAAAGTTTTTGTCAATAATTAAATGTGGCGTTATTATTTGTGGGCCGTGGTGAACTTTTTTTTTTGGCATCGGGTTGGAAAATCCTCATGGAGTCCCTCCGCCCTGGGGGAAGGGCGAAGGGGACTGTCAGACTCTTACTGACTACAAACCACCTCGTGTTCGTCATGAACCCGAAGCATTCCTCGCTACCCCCCGACGGGTATTGGCCCGCCAGATGGTCAGGCGAGCCCCGAACAAAACCCCCTTGGCGGCGGATGAAGGTGTTGGGCTCCGCCGCCAAAACACCCAGCGGCCGCAGAGGATAGGGAGAACGGCAACGCAACACCACATCTCCTCTTCCTCTGCGGCCCCACCGCGACGCAACGATGATGGTGCGCCCCCATTTGGTCGCGGGAAATAGGGCGCGTGGCAATGCAACACCGACACGCCTCTCCTCCCGCGACCGCGCCCGACTGCGAGGAACAGAAGAACTGTCCCTCGCACCCGCACCTTTGAACGCATCCTGGGCAGGCCTCCGTCAAGCCCACGCGAAGCGGGATCTCGCTTAGCTTCAACGTGGGTAACCTAACCACGGTTGGCCCCCCCACCACGACAAGGTGGAGATCCCACGGGGGGGGGGGTTTAATTTCTCACCTGAAGAAATATTCTGCATTACTCAGGTGCAAATCTTCACTAGATTGAATGAGGCACTGTTTAGCCATTTCGATTGAAATATTCTGGATTTTTCAACAACTACGTTCTATGCAGTCATTAGTTCCCGATTAAATACATGTTCTGCAATCGTAGCTTTGCTGGTCTAGCAATTATTCACAACGGCGATGTGTTTTTTCGCCTTTTCAGCAATAGTCGTTTCATTTGGCCTATTTAGAAACTACTGCAACTGCAATTTATTTTATTGAAGACACCTGGAGTTTGTTGCCAATAGTTAGTAGACACACAATGTTGTTTACTTTGCCCAAGTGACAAAGAGTTTTCGTAAATTCTGTTTTACACTTTGTTGATACTTTGAAAGATGTGCAAAACTTAAAAATTCAAACGTCAATATTTGCTTCTTTATGCTTAAATACTAAATATCTTCAAGCTTATAAAATTATCGCATACTTATACTTCTTCAAAGACTATTACTACTACAAAAATTACACACACACACAACTTTAACGAAAAAATTAAAAGAAACAAGTTTGATTCTACCAACATAATCTCAAAACATTACTTATTTATTTTTTCAGCTGACCTTTTAGGCAGCGGACTATTAATTTTAATTTGTAACCTAAAGACACACTTTAGTGTTTCTGATTTGATTTTTCTACTGGTACATTAACCTAAAATGTTGTGAGGTTTTGCTTTTTTAGCGCCATAAATATTTTATTAAGTAAGTACTGTTATACTGTAATACAAGTACTGTTGGAATACTGACTTATTTATTAGTAGAAAACATAAACGTATGTAGATGCACGCTTATGTGTACTAATATGAAGACAAATGTCCTCTTATTAACATAATATTACATAATCAATATTTGTGTATTCTACACCACTATTTTTTTATTAGTACAAGAAATTTAACAGGGCACTAAGTATCTTTAACTGATCATATTTATGTAGTTGAAAAATAAAAACACTAAGTCCCAAAACTGTCTCAAAACTGTCCACAAAAATACGTGATAATTGGTAAATGCAATACTAATACTATGACCGACCCGTGTACTATCATAGTAAAATTAACCATTGATAAATTCGCCCCCTCCCGCCCCTCTGCGCCTGCGCCACGCCCCGACGATGCGACAAACAGTACTAAATTGTTAGCTAAAGTGAGCGTATCTAATTTCGTTGCAAAAGTTAATTGTTTGTCTACGTTTGCCCGACGCGATGGCCTATCATATCAGTTCATATCACGGGAGTATGTACCTATGCTTCGTGCGTACTTTTTGAGTGGAAAAATTGCGAATGCAGCTGTGTACCCATGGACATCGTATTGTCAGTGTACAAAAGTGACCGAGTCAGTGTCAAACAATTAAAACAGTGCATATTGGATGCTTTTCACAACGGTGGTGGACATTTCGAAGGACAATGGAAATACTTGTAAGTTTAGTAAATAATACGTACTTAAGTAAATAATAATTTGATGCGGGCGGCTCAAAATCGGTCTGTGTTCTCCACACACCTTGAGGAAGGCCTATGTCCAACAGTGGACGTCTCTAGGCTGACATGATGATGATAAAATAATTTGTAAATAGCAGATGATTCTAACTTCATAAATACGCCAAAATTACTCTTTTCTTTTAGTCCAGAACACCATCTTTTATATTGATATTTGTTTGCTTTCTAATTACATACCTCCGTATTTAATTACTTGTTAAACGATACATTTTACCGGTCCTAAGCCCGAATGAAGTATGAAGGAGAGGGTAGAATTACAAAATTAAAAAATAACTACCCACATTTATTATTTTCCTTCATTTTATTTTCTATGGCTACCTACATCATAAGTGCGACAGAGAGAATGTGAATGAGCAGGATGGAATATTATCAATGAATTAGTGAATGGATTGTGAAATATGACTATGATTTAAGTGAGATTTTCTACAATAAACCAATGATAATAACTTTGCTCTTTATTGAAATTATGAAATTCTTACGTCACATATATGATAATAATATCTTCGCTAATCTGTCCTTAAAGTTTTTGTACTAATTAAAAAATAGTGGTGTATATATTCTTCTGTTATTGAGTGACTGACCGACAACGCCCAACCGAAACCATTAGGCGCAAGAGACTTACACTTGCCATTATTTTTTCTTGGAGAGCGTAAGGAAACACTAAGAAGGATTTTTTTCGAACTTCCCACACGATCGGACAGCAAAGGTTTTAAATAAAGAAATGCCATATCCTCTTGTAAAGTACAAAAACAGAGCTATCTAAACCGCCCACTTCGGTTTAAATAGCTGTTTTTATTCGGCTTCTCTTCCCCAGGGAAGGCCGTAGTCCACCATCCTGGACAAATGCAGGTTGGCAGACTTCATGTGTTTTTCAAGTTTATCATGGAGAACTCTCAGATATGCAGGTTTTTCACGATGTTTTAGGTCACCGTTCAGCAAGCGATAATTAACAATGATCTTGTGTTAAACCGTCAAATGAGCTTCGGCCTCTTGTGGTACACTGAAGAAGCCATCAGAAGCCGTAAACTAATCCTCAAATAAGTGTTATATCCGCTTGCTTGCTCCGCGCCGCAACCCACGCCGGCCTGTCTGCCCGGCCACTTGAAAGCGATAACGATCAAATGCCCGCGCGTTTTTATCGCCTCAGCGCGCGGTTCGGGTTCCACACAATCGGTTCTTGTGACTTAATTTGTTTTGAAAGGTTGTCAAGTGTTATATTATTTATGTTTGTTATGAAACTAACTATACAATGTTATCTTTGTTTATTTAGATTACGATTTTGGTGTCGAGTGATGCTCGTTTGAAATTGAGATAGCGCGTTTTAAAGTTCGCTTAGTATTTATAAGTTCATACCTCAAAACTTAAAGCGGTGACATATCGTTTTTAATATTTAATTACGTTACTTATATATTAGATAATAAGATAAAAATAAAAAAGTACACTTGTTTATACATAATTCTGAATTACAGGCCTCTGATTCCAAACCATTATCTGGCGCCGCGCGGCGTAATTTATGGTAAATTTGATAAGGCCATATAATGCAAAAATAACAGTTTTAAACATATTAATAAATAAACACTAAATAAGTAGTCTCATATTCTTTTAAAACATAAAGAAATCATACGGATAGCATTCACCACTTCTGAGTAATATGAACATTTCTGAAACAGTTCCCATGCTCTCAGTAAAATCACTGTTGCGCGCCAAAATCTACTTTAGGTCTCAAAAAAAGTCAAATCTTATATTTCATGCTGGAATTATTATATATACGTGTTAGTTATTTACATACCTTGATAAACACAATAGATCTTAAAGAATAAAACTAATTTTAACAGAAAAAACAGCACAAATACACTCACACATTCCGCACATTCCGCACCGACTCAACACTCAATGACAACATTGACAACGAACGTTTTTTTTTTTTTAATTTCTCTATGGAGTCGAAACTCGACTGGGATTAGTATGACGGGAAATTTAACGTAGAAACGAGATACATAATACAAACTAAGCCCTAGAGCGACAGAGACGAGTATATTTCACTCTTTCGACCGCGGGAGCCATGTCATATACAGTATGACACGGGCAAAGTAGACTGAGATGGGATGTTATATGCCATATAACACGGGCAATTTAGTGTTTGAATTTTGTTATATGCCATATAACACGGGCAAGCAAGCGGATATGTATTTTGAATGATAAAGCCAAGCTGCCGGGGTAACAGCACAAAAGATCAACGTAAATTAAAAGCAACCAGTGTACCAGCAATTACAGAGATTTCTTTGAAAAATTACTCTCTCCCCAGCTACTTTGCTTGACTACTACTTATTTGTCCGAAGCCCATGGTGACGTGCATTGCGGCGTCGGTTGGTCTCTCTACCCACGATATTATAACTAAATGTTAAATTGTTTTAATAACTTGGTATACACTGTACACCTCTCAACATGACTGAATTGCTAAAGGCACCTGCACAACGTCACAAATATATATACATAAATGGTTATGTAAGTTCTAATTGAAATAGGCAATTATAATAAATGTTCGTAAAAGTGTTTTACGCAACATTAAATTGAAGCAATCCAACAATCCGATCTTTCCACAATTAATTGCAAGCGGAGATTATTTAACACCAAAATTAACAAATTAACACAGCTATCGCCACGTAATTTACAATTAATTAAGATAGGAAAATGCTGCCTGTGAATGCTTACTTCCAGAGAAAATAGACTTTGCAAATATTCGTCCGAGAATAAAGTAACTCTGTGCGTTTAACTTTTGTATTCAATTAAATAGAAAGCTCTAGAAATAAACGGCACAAATAGTAGAATCGTCCTCATAAATTGTTGTGATTTTGGTCTGGCTTTACTCAGGTAACAATTTTATTACTATTTTTTTATTCCTTACCTCTGTAATTTCAGAATAAGTAAATCAAGGATGAAGTTATATATTCCAGTGATAATACATTTGAACATCTTGTCGAAGAAGTGTATTTCCAACAGTATTAAAAACTACAATTATAAAACCACTTCTTAAAAAAGGTGATAAGAAAGAACTGGGTAATTAAACCAATCGCTTTTATACTGATATTCTCCAAAATAATTGAAAAAGTAATTCACCAAAATCTTTATTATTTCCTAGAAAATAATAATATACACACATCAACAAAGTCTAGGGATATTTTATATTTCATCAAATATCTAAAAATCTATGAAGAATTTTCTGATACAGTAAATAGAAGAATCATAGATTATTTTAAGGTCTTTAATAAAAATAAAAAACATTTCGTGTTTTTTTTTGTTTTAAATAAAAATATTAATTTTTTTAATCATCATGGAAAATTAGTATGATAACAACAAACATTTCTTCTTAAAAAACTATTAATTTTAATAAAAATGGAAAAAATCTTGTAAAATCTAATCATTAATAATCAGTGTTGCCACCTCTTACATTGATTACACATCGACATCGATTGTTAATACTTAAAATTAAATTGTCAATGTCTTGCTGCGGTATGAGGTCCCATGTCCTTTGCAAGTGTTCGTAAAGTTGTTGTTCAGTCGTCAAATTTGGTGGAAAATCTCTCAAAGCTTTTCGTTGTAACATGTCCCAGGCATGCTCGATAGGATTTAAGTTGGGCGACTGTGCAGGCCAATCCAAAACTTGAATATCGTGCTCTCGGAGAGCGGTCGATACCAGCCGCGCCGTGTGGCAAGGAGCATTATCGTGCATGAGTAGAAATTCATGGCCTATTTGAGTTCTGTGTGGGACAATAACGGGCTCTACTACCTCCTCGTGGTATTTTTGTGCAGTCATGCTGCCTTGGATCCAAACGAGTTGGGTTCGTCCGCCAAGACGAATTCCTGCCCACACCATGATTGTCCCGCCTTGGTATGGGTGGACCTCCTGAGGGTGCCGTAGACGGCTAACTCTCCCTGGAGCTCTCCAAACGCGTGTTCTTCGTGAATCCGGGTGAAACCCAAACCGGGACTCATCGGTGAACAGCACCAAAGACCATTGTTCGTCACTCCATAGTAAATGCTCCCGAGCCCACGAAAGCCGCCGACCGCGATTGCCACGTCGCAATGCTGGAACACGCAATGGTCTTCGAGCATGAAGATCAACTTCATGTAACCTTCTTCGCACGGTTTGGTCGCTTACCAGCAGCTGGTGGTCCTCCTGGAGCCTTTGCACTAGTTGCAGCGCTGTGATATTGGGTTGTCTTCTGGCGGTCATTTGGAGAAATCGATCCTGTCTCTGCGTAGTAACACGATATCTACCTGTGTGCTGTTCGGCCACATCTCCAGTACTGCGATAACGTGACCACAACCCTGATATCACATTTTGACTGGTATGTAGGGCCTCAGCAACGACGCGTTGAATTGCACCATTTTCTAACATGCCCACGGCTCGTAACATTTCATCTCGACTCAAATGACGACGTGACATGACTTTTAAAGTTCGTACGTCACGTTAAATTAAAAAAGAAAAACAATTAAAAACCCTTTTCATTAATAATTATAATAAAACAGTTTTAACTTTCTTTAATGTAACGAATTACTAGCAAATTTGCCGCCATATTTTGTTTATTATTTTGTTTTTTTTCTTTCCATGTTCAAATTTTGAAAATAGAATAAAAGAGGTTTTAATCTGTATATAAACTTTTTGTGGAAACTAACAAGGTTCTAAACTATAAACTCGTAAATAATTTAGGATTAAGATATCCCTAGACTTTGTTGATGTGTGTATATGGTTTTAGGAAAAATGTTAACACAAATCTGGCCATATATGTATAAATTATATAAACATATTATTACTAACATGGATAACCGAGTGCCAGTAGTTGGTCTTTTTATGAATATGTCAAAAGCATTTGACCATGTAAATCACGAAATTCTTTATAAAAATCTAGAATTATATGGAATCCGAGGTAACGTTTTGCAACTAATTAAGTCATATCTAAGTAACAGGACACAGATAACATGTATTTCTAAAGTTTGTACACGATCAAAAACCGAAAATTTATACATGTCAAAACCTAAAAAGACTCTTTTTGGTGTTCCTCAGGGAAGGATTCTTGGTCCATTGTTGTTTATAATATATATTAATGGTATGCCTAATATCATTTAACATCCAATGGTCTTATTTGCTGATGACAGCACTGTAGTATTTACTGAAAAAATGCAGAAGATCTAGAAAATGTAATAAATTATAATCTTAAATTGATAATCGAATTGCTAAAAAATAATAATTTAAAAATAAACTTAGACAAAACCAAAATAATAGAATTTAGACAGCGAACGTAAAAAATGGAACTTGCTATACGCTATTATGATACGAATATTCAAAACATTAGTCATCATATTTTTTTGGGAATCTGGCTCGATGAAAGTATGAACTGGAAAACTCATATCGAAAGCCTATGTAAACGACTTCATCAATAATCATATGCACTGTACAACCTTGCCAAAATAGTAGATCAATCAACATTATTAAAGGCTTATCATGGCTATGTTTCATCAGTTATTAGATACGGTATAATTTATTAGGGTTACTCACCAGATAGAGAATTAGCTTTTAAAGCCCAGAAGAAATGTGTGAGGGCTATTTGTCAAATAAGGTCCACGGACAGTTGTAAGCACTATTTTAAAAATCTAAAACTAATGAACCTACCGGCTATGTACATCTATGAAGTTGCTCTTTTTGTCAAGAAAAATTCCATTTATTTGAAACATTAAATAGCGTTTGACATCAAAATAAAATACATGTGCAATCACACAAAAAAGGCATTTATAATGCAAATTTCTTGGGGATGGCTCCTAAAGTATATAATCACTTACCTAAGACATTACTGGAATGCAATAATATTGACGATTTTAAAGAAACATTATATGACATATTAATTAGTACATACATACATACATAGTCTCACGCCTATAACCCCGAAGAGGTAGGCTGAGGTGTATTTCTACACCCACTTTTCGCCAGATATACTTTCATCATCATCAAGCGATGATGATGAAAGTATATCTGGCGAGAGGCCTAAGTCCAGCAGTGGACTGTTAAACAGTCCACTGCTGGACTTAGGCCTCTCCATTGAAAGGAGGAATTGGCCTACTACACCACGCTGGCCAAACGGGTTGGTATAGGGTTTGTATCAAGTTTTCCTTCTCTTACAGTGTTGTTATCTGCATAATATGCTCCCTCTGTCGGCTCTTACGACACCCATGGGATGATATGGGGTGGTGACATTCCGTATTCTTAATCAGTCACCACACGGACAATACACGGATATACTTTAGTCCCACGGAATAAGGGGTGAGCCTATTGCCGTACCGGGCACATTTCCAGACTCCGTGCCGCTACTGAGAATTTCGTGACAGAAAAACCCAATGATACTGCCTGACCCAGGAATCGAACCCGGGACCTCCTGATCCCACGCGCATATTTATGCCGCGAGACTAACGAGGCAGTCGTATAGGGTGTGATGTCGAGTTTTCCGTCTCTACGCAAAGATGGTATTTGCATCGTGTTATCCCTTAGTCGCCTCTTACGACACCCACGGGCAGATAGGGGTGGTCACACTTGTATTCTATGCCGTCAACCACACGGTTAATTAGTAATTCATTTTTTATTATTCATTAGTTAATTAGTAATTAATATTATTCCATTAATGAATATTTAAATGACAAATGTCTCCCTAAGTAACAATTATAATTTAATTAATAATACCACAATAATTAAGACAAATATAGATTGAATATAATTTTTTGTAATGTATACCTATATCTAATGTTTTTGAATTCTTTTTATATGTATATTTGTATGCTTTTGAAGCGAAACATAGTGGACCTATATATATATTTTTTACCAACTCTGTACTTACCTATGTTTACAAATAAATGCTTTGACTTTGACTGTGAAAGTAAATTACAATAGCTATTCAATATTTTACAGATATTTTTTGTAAATGATGGTCGTACATTTAGAAAATGTTTTATAACTTTGGGTTGTTTCCATTTTCACCGTTGAGATTCTCGCTTGACTATCGTTTTATATAACTTATCTGAACATCTTTCATACCTATTTCAGAAACTTTTCAGTATCCATTCATCGTCGTTCGAGCAAACTTATTCACACTAAAAATACCAGAATGTTATTCAATACACTGTATGAGGTATCTAAAATCTGAGGCTTATAAATATACAGCAAAATAAGTAATTGAAATCTTTTTAACACAAAAATGTAAGTAGATATATGGTCATATCTCGTAAATAAATATATATTATTATACTTATCTCATTTATGAGAAGCTAACGTCTCTAAACATTAAAATCCGTACATTGTAATAGAGCATTTAAGCTGTCTAAAACGTTGTTCGCATTATCTCCAATGATTCATCGTAAGCCACGGTAGCAATGACAATAACAAAAGTTTTCACGGCTTTCCATTTTGCTTATTGTTACATGTGTCATGAGAATTTCAAACTCGGCGATCATGAATTAGGGTAGTAAAGTAGGTATTTGGATATTACGTAATCCGTCGCGCCATAAACTAGCGCACAATGACAGTTTGCATGCAGTATCCGTATTGTCAAAGTTCAAGCAACTGCCAACAACAAAACAGTGTCGAGTTAAATTTTCACGTTCAAAGTTGTAACGTGTCTAGATGGCATATCTCATGGGTGAGGGCCCTAAGTCGCGTACTTGTGAACGGTATATGACGCCAACTATAGATTTATTTACCGTCAACACGCAACTCGGCTCAGGTGCAACTCTCGTGTTAATATACCAGTTGAAATACAAATATCTACGGCACAGAGCCGGATTAAACCCGGTGACATATTTATTTAATTATCGATAAGCTAATTAGTTACACTTCGCAGTACTAACCGTATGATTTTACTCTTGTTATATCAATGGCACCTTTCAAAACCAAACAAGTCCATAATTAATACTGTTTATATTTGTATTGTTCGTGTGGTGACGGATTAAGAATACGGAATGTCACCACCCCATATCATCCCATGGGTGTCGTAAGAGCCGACAGAGGGAGTATATTATGCAGAGAACAGCACTGTTAGAGAAGTAAAACTTGATACAAACCCTATACTAACCCGTTTGGCCAGCGTGGTATAGTAGACCAATTCCTCCTTTCAAAGGAGAGGCCTAGTCCAGCAGTGGACTGTTAAATGCTGATGATGATGATGATATTTATACTAAACAAATGTTTGTGACAATTTGGGTTAGATCCATTCTAATTGAAAGTTTGTATGTTATGAATGTCCTAGTTATTTGTTTCGTTGACTTACATAAACAAAAACCAATTTCTATACATTTCATTTCATACCAATTCAAACTTAGTTTCTCAACAATTACTAGCAGAACAATAATGTTTCAATTTGTATCGACTGCTCACGGGCAGTTCGTAACGTGATCCTTAGGAACTTTTGCTGTACCTACTTTATATTCAGTACGCGAATTAATTGTTTCCCTAATTCAACTTGTTCGAAGTAGAACAAATCAATAATGTAATTTTAAAGATATGATTACATTACTTTGGGCCTGATTTAATTGCTACATGCATATTAGCTGTAAATGGTTTCTAAATTGAGAGGCTATAATTTAAGGCCTTAATTCTAATGTTATCATGTTATCAAAATGATTAGTTATAAGTGGTAAGCGTAGTTCATAATAACAGAGAATAATAAGTCTATTAGAACATAAAAATTATTATATCTATTATTATTATATCTATGAAAGTGATATTATGGTTCTTGCGACGATGATTTGTAATTTTCAAAAGGATAAAATGGGAGAGCCGCTTCAGTTTTCCTTTTATGCAATGCTAGCGATGGTAAAACTAGAAAAACATGGCGCTTGTTCGTCGTAACCACTTGAAATTGTAATTCACGTAGTGGTTTAGGGACTTGATCGGGCTCATAGTGACAACGACTCGTATTTTACGTTAGTGCTATATTGTAGAAAGTTTTTCATCAATTACAAACTGGAGAAACCACAATTTACTATCAATGCCTTTTCTAGAAAATGGTTTGTTAATGCTTTCTGTTACCTGACATTAAACTTTTAAGTAACTCCACTATAAAGAATATACCAGGTGCATTGTTATTCCGAGCAATGGTAAAGATTGTTTAGTTCTATATAAGTAGAACGGTAAACGATGTGTTTGTCGACTAATAATGAAACATAAAAAGCATTAAACGAGCTGTATAATTTTATATCGCTGTATTTTTAATCTCTTTATTTTTTTTTCTTATTTGTTTTTCATTTATTTATTATACAACACCAACTCATAGTTTTATTAATTATCGCCCCTTGAAAGCACATGGGTGCTCCGCGAGTCATAGTGGTGTCGAAGTGAATTCGTGCTGTAAACCGTCTTGAATGCCGCCTGATCTAGTGCTGGCAACGGTAAACTGTGATAAAAGTCAAACATTTGTAACTTATCGAACATTATAAAGCTGTGAACCGCCAACGTGCATCCTGGTCTGAAGAAGGACGCCGATCTGGACACTGGTATTTATTCGATTCTCTTGTTATTTTGGCCAAAATTATGAGTTAATCTTATAGGTCCACTCAAGGACATCATCAGGAGCATCAGTAAGATTTGGTAAGATATCTCATATTAATCTTATGTTTTGTATTCATTCACTGTGCAATACAGTACATTTGTGTCTGAGATTTGTTGTGGCTGACAAGGACTGATGAATAGAGACACGCTTCCACAAATCTGCTGCAATTAACCCTGGTTCCTTCTAGCCAAATTCTAGACACCACCTAAAGCTATTTACAAGGTTTTCCTCAATATAAAGCACAAGAGCAAAGCCTTTGATTCTCGAAACTAAAAGAGAACACTTTTTAGTTCACATTACTAGTAGTTAGTAGGGGTAGTTGTGACAGCAAGTACAATTTGAAATTGCTCTACATAAAAAAAATAATAAAACAGTTTATTTTATGTTTATAATAAGTTCAATGAACAAAATAAATAGCTAACAGTAAATGGTTAAGTATTATCTCCAAAAACTGACAGATACACAGAATCACACACAATGGATGGATTTGATGTCTCCAAGATCCTTGACATGCAGACATATTTTGAGGAGCGTATGGCTCGGTTTGAGGCAGAGCTTCAAAAGAAACCTCAACAAAGCTCGGGAAGCTTGGCAGATGACTTTGCCATGTTCAAAGCCTTCGTGTTGCAGTCCCTGAAGACATTCTCGCAGCAGCTTGAAGTTGTGGGTCGTGAGGTGGAAAAATTAGAAATGAGGAGCCGCCGGAAGATATTATTGCTTCATGGTGTCGAGGAATGGAAAGATGAGGTGACAACTCAGGTGGTAGTGGAGACTGTCAAGCAGCGTCTTAAGATGGACACCTTCTCATCTGATGACATACGCCGCTGTCAAAGGATGGGGCGTCAGACCTCCAGCGGCAAGGCAAGGCCCATTCTAATAAAATTCGAGTCTCTTGTGGTGCGGGACAACATGTGGTTCGCCAAGACGAAGCTGAAGAGAACAGGAATCACGCTCTCCGAGTTCCTGAAACGCTCGCGGCACAACGCTTTTATATAGCCCGCAGCCAAACCACTTGCACCCAAGACCAAGACCAAGTGAGCAGCCGCCCGCGCCGCGAAGAAATAGGCCTTTTTCACAATATTTTTCACAATATTCGTTCATCCGTAGGTAATTAGCGTTATACTTATTGTTATTTCACCCTCACTGTCACTTTATTCTCACTATTTTTATTTTATTTTTGATAAGTCATGTCAACAATGAATGTTAAAGGAAAACTAATCTGTCATAATTGTCAGTTGTCAATTATGTCACGTAACGTTCCGTTTCTCATAAAAAAATATTATTTTTTACGAATTTGATATAATGCCTACTCTGAATATTTTTGTTGTGTTAGTGTATTATTTTATCTTAATTTTATTGTTATATTTGTTCGTTTTAAATTTATCTTTTCACATTTGTTATCTTTCTTTGACAATTCATTTAACTGGCGGGTGGACAAAATGAATACGCTTAACGTAGTATTACGTACATTTTTATTGTGTATTAAACTATTTATTGATATAGCCTATATAAGTACTATATATTATTATATTTTATTATTCTATTTTATTAATATTTTATATATTACTATATTTTATTATTATATATTTATATGTCAGTTACAGACTCAATTAGCGACGATGACAGTTTTCTTATAGCTACGAGCTTTGATGATAGCTTTACTAGTATACCGTCTCTGGGAGATACTCCCCAATCACAGTTTTCAGACGCACCCAAGAACTTTAATGTAGTGCATTTAAATGCACAAAGTATTCCAGCCCATTTCCCAGATATGCTGGCCAATTTTGATTGCAAAAACATACATGCAATTCTTATCTCTGAGTCATGGTTGAAACCGTGTCTCTTATCGACTTCTTATTCTCTTCCAGGTTTCCAACTAATTAGGAATGATCGCGCGTTTGGCGATGGTGGCGGCGTTGCCATATATTTACGTGCTCACATTCCGTATCATATAGTCACTATGCCATCGCAGCCGCCACCGTCGAATGCTGGCGAGCACCTCTTCTTAGAAGTGGAACTCCATCATACAAAAATGTTGCTTGGCGTATATTATTCTCCTTCGTGTCGTATAAATTTATTTTCTTCCTTCGAGCAAATCCTGGAAAATCTTACTCCATCTTATGATCATTCCATTATTATGGGAGATTTTAATACCTGTCTCCTTAAACGTGATTCTCAAACTACCTCTTTTCGTCGTGTTACAGAAAGAATCCTGTAATATGACTATATTAAACCTTAATGCGACACATCACTTTCCTAATTCTGTTCCTTCTCTACTAGACCTCATCTTAGTTTCTTCTCCTAATTTCGTTTACAGGCATGGTCAATGCTCTGCCAATGCATTTTCCTACCATGACCTTATCTATCTCTCTTACAAAATACGCCCACCTTAAGCGAAGCCGACGATAGTTTTGCAGCGCAATTTTGGTGGCATGGTGCTTGACGAACTGCGTAAGGATGCTGCCAAAATGGACTGAAAACCACCGTTGTCCACCGAATGCGTGGACACTAAGGTGCAGATTCTGACAACCAATCTCATTAAGCTTCATGACGTTCATGCCCCAATTCGCGCTATAAAATTAAAACATTTGTCCGCACCTTGGCTTACTGAGGACATAAAGAAGATCATAACAAAAAAAGCTGCAGCGAAGACAAAAGTAAAGCACAGGCCAACTCCTTCAAACATGGAAAATTATGTGGCTATAAGAAATCACTGCAACAAGGTGTGTAGGAAAGCATAACGCCAACATATACATAAATCCTTTGAAAACGGTGATCCAGCAAAGGTCTGGAAATTTCTCAACACTTTAGGAGTTGGGAAGACTAGGCACCATTCTGTCCCAAACAATATAAATCTCGATTCTCTCAATGCTCATTTCTCTTCTTCGCCCAAATTTGATGGAAATGTTAAAAATAACACATTACAATATCTTTCATCCTTACCAACCCCAGATTATTCTCCTTTTGTCTTCTCGCAATTCACCGATTGTGATGTCAAGAAGAGTATTATGGCAATTACGTCCAATGCAGTCGGTGATGACTGTATCAGCAGGAAAATGATCTTTCCCATCCTAGATATAATCCTTCCAATCCCATGCAACATTTTAAACCAGTCCATTATCCGTGGCATCTTTCCGACAGCGTGGAAAGATGCACTTATAATTCCCCTACCTAAAAAACCTAAACCTTGTTCCTTTTCAGATTACCGTCCCATATCCTTACTACCTTTCCTGTCGAAAGTTCTTGAACGCCTAATCCACCTAATACACACTCAACTCAGTTCCATTCTCCAAAAAAATTCGCTCCTTAATCCTTACCAATCTGGTTTCCGTCCCGGCCACAGTACCGTCACTGCATTGGTACACATCACTGATGACATTCGGCGAGGTATGGGTTGTGGAAATCTAACGGTAATGTCCTTGCTCGATTTTAGCAATGCTTTTAACACCGTGGATTTTCACATCATACTCGGCGTTCTCCGCTCTCTTAACATATCTCCAACGGCAATTGACTGGTTTCATAGTTACCTGTTTGGTCGCTGGCAACGTATACGCATTGATGACTCTTATTCCACTTGGTCTAACATGAATGCCGGGGTACCACAGGGTGGCGTGCTATCTCCGTTACTCTTCACGATTTTCATTAATTCTATCTCTAACCAACTACTTTCATCCTACCACCTTTACGCAGATGATTTACACGCAAGCCCCCTTAGATGAGTTACCAGATGCCTGTAGAACCATTAGCATAGATTTGGCCCGGATCTGCGAATGGACCAAGATATATGGACTGATGGTGAATCCTGATAAAACTCAGTTAATTATTATTGGTAGCCCAAGAATGACTGCTAAAATTAACTGGTCCGATCTACCACTAATTAGTTTTGACGGAAAAGATCTCCTTTATACTAAGAAGGTTAAAAATCTGGGGATCTACCTTGATGAGAGTTTATCCTGGGTACCACAAATACAGGAGGTGAGTCGCAGACTATTTGCATCAGCCGGATCTCTGCGTAGACTACGCAACTTTCTTCCGACTGTTACTAAAATTGCGCTTGCACAATCGCTGCTGTTGCCTATTCTCGACTACGCTGATGTCAGCAATCTTGACCCCACGGAGGAGCAGCTAGACAAACTTGAGCGCCTTCAAAACTTCTGTATACGATTTATATTTGGATTACGCAAATTTGATCATGTCTCAGAATTTCGCAACAGACTCAAGTGGCTCCCGATTCGTCTTCGCAGGAATATTCACATTCTTACATTACTTTATAATGTTTTATTTAATCCCAGTACACTCTTTTATCTCAAAGAACGTTTTAAGTTCGTTCATGACACACATATAAGGTCCTTGAAGTCGTCTGAGAATTTGACCCTGGCGATGCCAATCCATTCTAGCAATTACTATGGAAAATCCTTTACAATTCAAGCTGCACGCCTGTGGAATGGATTGCCACTAGAAATCCGTAAAGCCAAATCGCTTAACATATTTAAGTGTATGTAAAAAAACTCTACCAGTCAATGTAACGCCAATCATTATAAGTATTGTTAATTTATCATATATTGTATAGCTGTCGTTCTACAAGTGCACTGCTTCCTTATATATAATCATATTTTATTTATAATATGTATTGTATCATATAGTACCTATACTTATGTATGTTATAGTAGTATAATATAGTATGTATTTATGTAAGTATATGTGTATATATTTAGGTATTTATTTATGAATATTATATATTACTGACGCTACACCATCAATGAACATGACTATTAACTTACATCATTATTTATATATATATATATATTACATATGTATTACATCATCCGCGGTTGCCTGGAAGAGATCGCTCTATTAGCGATAAGGCCGCCAATTGCACACTAGTTTTAAGTTATATATGTACTTATGTAAATATTTTGTTTGTTTTGGTGTTCAATAAAGTGTAATCTATCTATCTATATACACTCGCGGACACGCAAATCGGCTCAACCCCTACTTGCACCCGAGGAGTACCACTGAGAGAGACGATCGTTTCATTGTCTTGACGTCACTGCGAAATCGGCACCTTACGGCCGTTGATCTGCAACAACAGCTGAGACGTGTTCGGGGGGGTAGCTGTCAGTGAGCGGATAGTTAGCAGACGCTTGAGGGCAAGCAACTTGACTCCAAAAAGACCTGCCACGGGACCTAAATTGACTGCAAACCACCGCCGAGCGCGCGTTCAATTTGCTTGGGAGCATCTCGATTGGAACGATGCGCAATGGCAGTCAGTTTTATTCACCGACGTGTGCAGAATGTGTCTGCATGGTAGTGACAGAAGGTCCAGGGTTTACAGACGTCCGGGTGAGCGGTTTGCCCAACGTTGTTTCACCGAAACGGTCCCATTTGGAGGAGGTTCCACTATGATGTGGGCTGGCATATCGTTGGAGGGAAAAACGGAACTTGTTTTCGTTCCTGGAGGAGGCCGAGGAGGTGGTTTGACGGCTGATCTCTACATCAGAGATATTCTCCAGGATCACGTTGTTCCCTACGCAGGCTTTGTTGGTGCAGATTTCATCTTAATGCACGACAATGCCCGATGCCACACGGCTCGCATCACTGAGCAGTTTCTGTATGAAGTGCAAATACGCACTATGGACTGGCTTCCGCTCAGCCCAGACGAGAATCCCATTGAGCACTTATGGGATGAGCTCAAACGAAGGGTTCGGGCCAGAAATCCAGCCCCTTTGAACGTTGCAGAACTACGGGCAGCGTTATCAGAGGAGTGGGATGGCATTCCTCAAGACACGGTTTCGAACTTAATAAGATCGATGAGAAACCGATTGGAGGCGCTAATTAGAGCTAGAGGAGGTAATACCAAGTATTGAATAAATTAATTTTATTACGTTTTTTTACAACATTTTGTTTTATTTCTGAAAAACCTAACCTAAGCCCTTTTCCCAAATTACCTTTTTTCGTACCTTTGTGTTTAGACTTATTTAATTATCCAAGTTGTTTAGGGATTTTACTAATTATGATATTAATTAAAAGCTGGTATTCCAAGCTTTAAAATAACATATAATTTTTATTAATATCTTGTATACTTTTATAAAAAAATAAGTTTATGTGTGCAATTAGGGGTTGAGTCGATTTGCGTGTCCGCGAGTGTATATTTTTTTGTAATGTTTACATGCCTTTTATCAATAATCTCTGGTCATACATTTATAACAATGAAATGAAGTGAATGAGAATGAAATGAATGAGGATAACCTCAACAATCCATTTGCAAATTAACTCTTTCAGTCTTGGTGGTTAGTGTTGCTAACCACATTTTTTGGATTTTTTATATAAAATACGGGCCTCTCTATCGATTTACTTTTAAACGTATACTAAAGGACGCTAGCAGCTACGCCTGCATATTTTTTTAATTTACCCGTTTTGGCCGATCCCGTGGGAATTTCGGGAAATCCCTTCTTAGTGCACCCCTACGGTCCAAAAGGAACATACATGCCAAATTTCAGCTTCCTGCGCCCAATATTTTCGGCTGTAGCGTGTCTGTCAGTCAGTCAGTAACGCAAGGATTTTATATATTAAGATGATAATATGAACAACCACAATTTCTTACGTTTCGTAAGGACTTTGAATTAAAAAGTCGGTCAAGAAGAGTTTCTGACTGCGCCAGTGAAAAAAAATCAAAATAAATTAGAAGTTCAATATAGTGATATTATGTTTGATTTGTTCTCTAAAATATCATATACTCTAATGGATTCTCAATAAAAGTACGTTATTTTTGGTGTTTGTTATGTATTATGAATGAAAACATATGGTGGTTAGCTACAGTAACCACCATGACGATTGGGGCTAGCTTTTGTATCAATACGGCGAACTACACAAACTGCGATTTTCACTTGATGTTTTGCAAAAAAACTTAAAATATTTTTACAAACCTACTGAAGACTTGCAATAAGACGAAACTATGACAAAAATTTAAATGCCTAACTATTTGAAGCTATCTGTAGCAGTCTGCCAAAAACAAAATGTAGCATACTCGTATACATTTTTGACAAAATTTTTATTCTGGGTCCCAATTCTGTAGAGGACTTTAACGACCATATTATCACATGTATATTTATATAAAATACGTAGATAATTTCGATCGAAACGACGTAAGTGATGCCATTGATCGAAAAGAGGGCTAGTGGGAGGTGTCTCTTCCTTTTTCATTTTGTGCATTACTCAGTTGTCAAAGCATATTTTATGTAAGAATAGCTGCAGTTATGCTTCTTATGCACATATTAGTGTTCTTACCTAGACATAATTGCTGTGCTCTGTAAATCAAGGGCCCTCTACGCCGTCATATGTCACGACGAAACAGATCTAAGCTTGTAAATTCCCGAAACTGCTCTTGGGTACCAGAAACTAAGCTGAGCTTGTACTAAAGCAACCAGATAACTACAAAACATACTTACTTATATATTCTAACATTCATACATATAATAGATATATTATAACATCTACAAAGAGAAAGCTGAGAGCAGAGCAGCGATAGCTGAGTGGAAGAGACGGACGGACTGCTATGCAGAGGGTCTCGGGTTCAAATCCATGGCACGCACCAATGACTTTTCGGAGTTAAGTGCGTATTAAATTGTTAATTATCGCTTGCTAATCGGTGAAGGAAAACATCGTGAGGAAACCTGCATCTATGAGAGTTCTCCATAATGTTCTGGAAAGACATGTGAAGGCTGCCAACCCGCACTTGGCCAGCGTGGTAGACTATGGCCTTACCCTTCTCATAGTGAGAAGAGGCCCGTGCCCAGCAGTGGGACAGTATAAGGGCTGATGATGATAACAAAGAGATAAAAAAATAAACATGCTCATCATACAACATTTTGTAATGGGTGGAAATCGAACTTACAGCCTTATCTCACTTACTACGAAACTAACAGTCCGACAATATATCATTATATTTATATTTATTATTTTTTATAACATAACATAACCACTAACTTCACACCTGTTATCCCCGAAAGGGTAGGCAGAGTTGTATTACACACCTATTTTGATAAATATTTTTTATAAGTGAACAATATCATACTCATAAATATTGAACTTACTGCAGTTTTAATAGCCCTTTTAGTCACAGTGGTTAGTCACCTTATACCTCGAAAGCCTTACATTCTAATTTTTTTATAACTATATATTTATATAATGTTTACCATCAGTGTTACTGGAATAAACAAAAAAATTATATATTATTGTCATCGATGTGAAAGTGTGGCTGTTATTTCATTATAGTAGATTCTTATGGTACCTAAATACTGGTATATTTATTTTCACTCGAATTTTAATAACTTCACAGATACACATATCACCGTGCTAATATTTCAATAATGAATTCAATATTATGTATAAAATACGGCTTCATTATTATGTTGTATGTTAAATTATTAATATCAGCCCAATGTAACCATTACCTACGTTATATTACTTTTTTATTTACACAAAACCCTCGAATTCGGTATTTGCTTCTATATAAGTTTCAGTTTGTTTTCTCTCTTCTGTCAATTATAATTTAGAGTTGTGGCTGAAACACGCCACTACTATAACGATTTAGTTGATAAATATTAAGTTTATTGGGGTCACAGAAACAATGTACATACATTTACTTCGGATACAAAAAAACGCTTGGAACCGTGCAAGCGATGTTTATTAAGATAATAAAACCATTATTTAAGAGAAAGCAACTATATTGTTCCAAATATGGTATAATAACGTATTGAGTAGAGATAGTTGAGTTATGATAAAATACGGTGGGTAATACTTTTTGGTGACGACACAGATTTTCTACCTGTCGGCAACCAGTTTCTAGACTTACTACTACTTTTAAACTTTACTCTCAAAAGTAAAATTTAGGACTCATGAGCATAGAAATAAATGAAAATATACATAAAACACTTCTGTTAGAAGTGTATGCGCATCAAGTTAAATGATTATTTTCGTGTTGTTCTTGTATACTGTTACACGATATATATATTTGGAATTAGATCTTATAACAGCAGTCCGGCAGTAGACCGGTCTAGGAATGTGCCTCTCTATGCTAACGCACGATGTTTATTCTTACCGGGGTAGTCCAGTTACTGGTCGGTAGCACTCCGACTTTAGTCCCACACCCGTTTAGCATCAAACCGCTTATATTGAAAGCGCTGTAAGTGACAACCGAATCAATACGAATTATAAACAAAATAATTAAAACAACCACATTGCCTAAACACACAATCACACTTATTAAAAAGCACCGAATGTTGTGAAAAAAAAAAACACGTATCCAAAAGCAATACATTTAAACTTGAGACAGCGAAAATAATTTAATAACAAATTACTGCACAAATAGTGCACGGAAGCTAACTTGCCAGCGGCTATAGTTTGCTGTAAATTGGCATGGAGTTCGTTACAAATTCTTTGTTAATTGGAATATGGGAAATGGTCAAAAGATTTGTTCATTGCGGCAGAGCTGCGGCCTCATTACGAATTCTTAACCCTTCAAGGAAATAATATTTTCTTGGGTTTACGCGAATGTTACACATTGAAATTAAACTGTAGTTTAATTTCAACCTTTAAGGAAATGTAATTTCACTGAATGCTGGCAATACTGTTTTGACATTTTAGTGTAAGTAATGTCATACTACTTCAAAACAATTTTGTTTTATACCTGAAACGTAGCGGATCAAAAAGGTGAAATAAGTTTTTGCAAAGGTTACACCAGACGTGGTCATAGTAAGTTTTCGTATGTCCTGTTGTTGGATCAATCATGCTTGAATATGAACAAATTGACCTATTTTACTACCATACACCGCCATTCTGCTAATCCGAGTGTGTCACTGAAGTCGCAACAACAATTGTAAATTATTTATTTAAGCTAATAAAAAACACTATATTGTCAGGGAAATATTGAAACCGAGTAATTGCAGTCGCAGTGGATGCGTGTGTTTATTTGTGCATGCATGGGTGCATATGTAGGACCTTGGACGTGTGTGTTGACGCGTGTAAGTAAAAGAGAGGGAATACTACTGCGTACGTAGTGTTAAGATGTTTTTAATGTCATGGTGAATGTGTGTTATCTTTTTCTCCAATATAAATAGCTACGACTACATATTCGGCTAGAAATCTTAAGTGCCTATTAATCAATTTACTAAGTGACTTAACAGGTGACACTTGAGTCTGGAGCACTAGGTAACTTATCAGGAGACTAACGTTATCTTCACCTTTCAAATACTATCATATTATAATACATATCATATATTTTGCGGTGTAATAAAAAATAATACAAGACGGAAAAAACACCTGAAAGTGAGTGGTGACCCGACCGTTGCAGAGAGTCAGGCAGAGCCTCATCACCAGCTTGTCTTTATTAGCTGGTTCGATTGCAATTCAAAGAGTCGTCTACACGACTCTCAACTATGACTTGCCTTTGTCGATCGGTCAGGGGCAGACGCAGCAGCTACTTGTTTTAATTCGGCGAAACCTGCCGGAGAAGTTTCACGCCATCACGGGTCTCGCGACAACAAAGACGGGTCTCCGCTCACTATAAGAACCAGCGCCATATCGCGCACTATCCATAGCCACTGACATTGTGGGGTATTACGCTCTTAGAGCCTTTATGGTGTACATTATAAATTGATTACTTTCAACAGCTATTTATAGGGCTCATCAAGTTAGTTGGTTAGTCACCGACAGCCCATTCCAACATAACTTTGAGCGTATTAGCGAGACGCAATTTTTCTTTCGTACATCCCAACAGAGAACTGCACTGTAAGAGAAGGAAAACTTGATACAAACCCTATACGAACTCATTTGGCCAGCGTGGTATAGTAGGTCAATTCTTACTTTCAAAGGAGAGGCCTAGTTCAGCAGTGGACTGTTAAAGGCTGATGATGATGATATCCCAACAGGCTGGGCTACATCTACTGCAGGTAATGTAGGTATCTCTGTACTTTATAGAGCAGATATGGAGGCTCAACAGTAATGTCATCACATTGCAAATTTGTGGATATTTTGTTAGCAACCTATGGTAAAAGAATTCACGTGAAACGAATTTGCTTTATGAATAAATATTTAAAAATGAATCAACCTTAATACATCATCATTGTCTTGCCCTGGTCCCAATTTATTTGGGGTCGGCGCAGTATGTCCTTCGCTTCCATACTTCTATGTCACCGGTCATCCGATCGTTTACCCCTTTCTCTTTCATATCTATCCTCACACAGTCCATCCATCTTTTTGGCCGTCCTCTCCCTTTTCGTCCTTCTACATGCATATTCATCACTTTTTACCTACTGTAACGTATGTCCGGTACCTACCGCGTCTGCGTCATAATACCGTCCATACGCTCGGCCAATCAGAGAAGGCTATAGTCCGCCGTAGGGATGTGACATTCCCTAACTGCCCGAACTGTAAATCGACGAAACCAAAAAACTAGTTGGTCAGGGTCGGGGTGTGTCAAAACCTAAATTAGGTTCTACAACCTATGTAACTAATTTTGACAAAGATGATTGGAGAAATTGGCTAAACACTCTAAAAGTGTATTTCTCTAGTTATTCCGTCGCCTCAATCCTGGATAATAAACCTAAAAATGACCTACGGCCCTATGTTAACGTAACGATTAACAGTTTACCTATTTGTGGATTGCTCGATTCCGGTTCAGCCATTACAATTTTAGGTAACAACTCCCATCTGGAGGTAATTACTAAAACCGGGTTAGAAATACAACAGTGTCACAACACTAATTCTATTCGATCCGCGGGTGGAAATATATTGTTGCCGCGCGGTTTTATCGACTTACCCACTACTTTTAATAATCAAACCCACTTATTGAAAGCTTATATTATTCCAGAAGTTACAAGTAATTTAATTTTAGGCATCGATTTCTGGAAACTATTTAAATTACTGCCTTATCATATCGCATCCGTATGCATGTCTAAAACATTGACGTGTAGTGTAATAAGTGAAAATAAGCCAACTAACACGAACGTATTGCAATCTTTTAGTGAGTTGAGTGAGTCACAACAAAGAACAGCTAAGTTAATTATAAAGCAATACGAGTAGATTTCTTCTGAAAAAAACAGGTTAGGACGAACTCACTTAATAGAACATGCAATAGACACAGGCGATTCTGCGCCGATACGCCAAAGATAATATAGGTTACCACCAGCGAAATTAAAAATAATAATTGACGAATTGGACGAAATGCTTGCATCGGGAGTGGTAGAAAAATGCGAAAGTCCTTGGTCGTCACCTATTTTACTAACGCCTAAGAAGGACGGTAAACTAAGGTTTTGTTTAGATAGTCGGAAACTTAATTCTATTACTAAAAAAGACGCGTACAAACTGCCGTACGTATCCAAAATTTTAGACAATCTTAGGAATGCTAGGTATCTGAGTAGTATAGACTTCGCTTCGCGAATGTGATCGTAATAAGACTGCGTTCTATGTGCCTACTAGAGGAACATTTAGATTTGTGACTATGCCGTTTGGTTTAACGAATGCGCCTGCGACACAACAGCGTTTGGTGGATAACTTGTTTACGAATAGTCCTGAGTTCGAAAACTCGGTATTATTTTTCTTAGATGATATCGTGCTTATATCGCTATCTTTTAATGCTCATGTGTCACTATTAAATAAAGTATACGAATAATTAAAATCGGCCAACCTCACAATTAACTTAGAAAAATCTAAATTCTTCCGTGATGAATTGAAGTACTTGGGCTACGTAGTAAACTCTAAAGGATTACAAGTAGACCCATGTAAGGTGGAAGCCATTCTTCAATATGCTACGCCTAAGAATAAAAAAGAATTCAAAAGGTTCTTAGGCATTGCATCATGGTATCGGCGATTTATACCTAATTTTAGTACTATTGCCGGTCCTTTGAACAAACTTACCTCTACCGGTAAGAAAGCTGCACCATTTCAGTGGTCGGTGGAAGCTGATGACTCGCTTTGTAAACTAAAACAATTGTTAAGCTCCGCACCAATATTATCGTGTCCCGATTACGAGAAAACTTTTCAAGTTCACACAGATGCGAGTGCGTGTGGCATCGGTGGGTTGCTTACACAAGAAATACATAGATGGCGCGGAACTACCTATCGCTTACATGAGTAGGTCACTAAATGCATAGGAACAAAACTATAGTATAACAGAACGGGAGACATTAGCAGTTCTAACAGCCCTCGAATATTGGCGCTGTTATTTAGATAACGGGTTAAAATTGGTTGTGTATACTGACCATTCCGCACTGAAATGGTTCCTAAACTTGAACAACCCGACTGGTAGATTAGCTTGGTGTTCGGTTCGTCTGTCAGCCTTTAACTTCGAAATAAAGCATCGGCGCGGCGCAGATAATATTATAGCAGATGCGTTATCACGATCCCTACCTGTAAATATAATTAACGCGAATAGTAATAATAATAATAACGTGAACAACCCTAATGTTGACACTGATCAATGGTATTCAGCCTTATGACTATCCAGACTATTTATTCTATTAAAAATAATAAATTGTATCGTTTGATAAAATCTAGGTGTATGCTACGTAAGGAGTTCGAATGGAAAGAAGTGCTCTCTTCTTCTGATCGAAATAATGCCATATTAGAGAACCATGCCGAACCCGCTTCGGGGCATTTCGTTATATTTAAAACTTACAAGCGCTTAGCACTGCGTTACTATTGGCCCAAAATGCACGCTGACGTGGTAAACTTCATAAATTCTTGCGACACTTGTATCGCGCACAAACATCAGAACCATGCACCATTGGGAACCATGGGACGACCCAAAGTGTGTTCACGACCCTTCCAAACCATTAGTGTAGATTTGGTGGGGCCATTACCCGTCACAAGAAAACAAAACGCCTACATCTTTGTAGCAATTTGTTGCTTTAGTAAATACTGTCTTCTTTTTCCTATCAGGCGCGCAACTGCTGACATAATAGCTAATATTTTGGAAGAAAAATATTTTTAGTTCATGGTATACCATCTACAATTATATTGGACAATGGCAAACAATTTGTAAGTGCTACTTTAAAAGCTATGTTGCACAAGTACAAAATTCCTAATCTTCATTATACTCCTAAATATTCCTCACATGTGAATACGGTCGAACGCTATAATAAAACCATTGGTTCTACCTTAGCGGCGTTTGTAGGAAATGACCAGAGATTATAGGACACTCTCCTACCTAAGGTGCAGTTTGCATTAAACACCGCAGTTAATGAAGTCACGGGCTACCCACCTAGTTTTTTAGTCTATGGACGTGAATTAGTTCCATACGGCTCACACTATGTCGACACGGACGCAGATGATATAGTATACATACCTAGGGACGATTACGCAGAAAATATAGGTCACTTATCAGGCATATTTGTTAAAGTTCAGGAACTCCTCATCGAAGCTCATGCTAGGAATTCCCAGACTTATAATTTACGCCGTAAACCAGCTGAGTTTAATGTGGGAGACACTGTGTGGAAAAGGACTTTTTATCAGAGCGACAAGGATAAGTCCTTCTGTAAGAAACTAGCCCCTAAATTCGTGAAGTGCACAGTGATTACTAAAAAGTCGCCTCTCGTTTACGAGTTGTCGGACGCGTCTGGAAATTCTATTGGGTTTTGGCACATAAAAGACTTCAAACTTATACACTGTGGCGCCTAACTAATTGTTACAAACCGTATAAGACTTTCCCTTCTTTCTTTCTATATGCCGTCTTAGCTTGGACAGTAGCGAACTCGTAGACCTAACGCAGCTAGTCGGATTTTCCTTGTTAGCCGCGTAAAATCCTCTCCTAAGGCGGGTGGTATTGTAACGTATGTCCGGTACCTACCGCGTCTGCGTCATAATACCGTCCATACGCTCGGCCAATCAGAGAAGGCCATCGTCCGCGCTCGCGAAGCCTGACCAAATATGGTCACGTAGCGACTCCAACTCCGATGGAAGGGCCGGTATATAAAGGGGCCGACAGAGAGGCCGGCACCGCTACTCTAACGTCGCTTCTACTACATACCTACGATGTAGGTATGTAGTAGAAGCGACGTTAGACCGTACCGTTACGTACTGACCCTACGTCGAACGTGTATCCTGGTCCCAGCTGTGGCTGAGTTACTACATTTACTGCAATAGCGTACTGCCCATCTCTCTACCCGCTAGCTGAGGCCGGCTGACGCCGCCTGCCTGACTCTATTGGTTGTGGCTTTCCTAATGCTGCTACCCTTCAGGTTCCAGGTCTACCTTGGAAGCTCCGAGCTACGCTACCCTAGACTGCTACACTTCCCTGCACCGTCCTCGACGTCACCTCTGCCGAAGAGTCTGGCCCTGCCCTGCTCATCACATTCACACCGCCGGAGCCTGCCAGCTGAACCAACAGTCTGCGAGGATCTGCCCGCTACGCGCAGCCCTTCGAGCAGCCTACCCGCACACTACCGGAGGGAACAGCGTGGGAGACTGCAGCCCTTAGTGTTCAGGCCAGTGTCGTCTTGTTGGTCGGTCATACTCGTGCATGGGAAGTGAGACAATACTCGGCAAATAAACGTATAGAACTTCTGCTGCGTTTTAATACCAGAATCCGTTACACTACATACTTCTCATCTCGCCGTATAACATGTCCATACCAGGCCAATCGACTCCCTTTTACCTTTTCATCTATGGGCACCACTTTCATACTACCTCTTACGTAATCATTTCTAATTTTATTCTGTCCATTCTTGTCACTCTACACATACATCGTAACATTTTCATCTCTGCCACATACAATCGTTTCTCATCCATCTTCTTTGTAGCCCAACACTCAGCTCCATACAGCACAAGAGGCCTAATAACCGACTAAATAATACATTAAAGGAAATGGCGAATCAACTACATAGTGGCTAAGAAATATACTTGTTGACATAGACTTCGAAAAACCGACGTGTTTTCTTAATTATAGCGAAACTGAAATGCAAAGTTGAGATTTTTTAAACTTTGAGCATGAAAAAATGTTTTACAGTTATCACTCGTGTATCTATATAGAATTATATCTATATATAAAAGTCTAAAAGTTTCTTATAACTTGTGTACCAATCTTTGCGTTACCCCTAATGATAGCAAAAAAAGTTTTTGCTGCATCGCTTGAGGATAAAATTCAGTATAAGTATTATAATATTGATAGGTAGGACGCTTTTTTGTTTCCTTTAATTTTTGGACTCCTTTCCGCACAGAAATAAAACCTGTATCGCTGATTACGGATCAACAAGTACAACCACACTTTTAGCAACTATTTATCATCAGCCTTTAACAGTCCACTGCTGGACTAGGCCTCTCCTTTAAAAGGAGGAATTGGCCTACTATACCACGCTGGTCAAACGGGTTGGTATAGGGTTTGTATCAAGCTTTCCTTCTCTTAAAGTGCTGTTCTCTGCATAATATGCTCCCTCTGTCGGCTCTTACGACACCCATGGGATGATATGGGGTGGTGACAATCCGTATTCTTAATCCGCCACCACACGGACTACACCACACAACTATTTATGGACCACACAAATTATTGTCTCGTCTGGGAATCGAACCCGCAACAGTTGTCAAGCGGCGTGGAAGCCGCTTAGAATTTGTTTTTGTAACAAGCTTATCATGTCTTTGTTACTTATTTTAGAATAACTAGCTGCCTACCCTTTAATCGAACCTATGTAAAATATAATCCACGAGTAATGAGTAGGTAACTGCAAGCGCGGTGTTCGGCGTCTGCAACGTGTAACGGTGCCGAAATATTTATACCCACTTTACAAATGTTGTATTTTTGCCACCCGTATTTGACCGTCAGTACCTGCATAAATAAGTATAATATGCAGAACGGTTTTTTGAAAACTCCATAATTGTTTTATTAAAAATTTGTGGTGACACAAGCGCTACGAGAACTGCTTCTTTTTTTGAAAACGGTGGGGGAATCATAAAACAATTGATTAAAAAAAACTAAGCGACTGATGATGAGATACTGGTTTAAAAACTTGAGCGGCATGGTTTGAAGAAGCGAAAAATTAACTAAACTAACGACGAATATTGATTAACAATAAAATCTAGAACGAGCGTTCTAAAGCGGGTTGTGATTAATCCATTTCAGCAATTAAAATTCTCACCGTGCGACCAAATTACTAGGTGAGCGACTAAATTCCTAGGTGAGCGACTAAATTACTGGGTGAGCGACTAGAAATACAGATCTATTTATAATAATATCGTTCATCGGGAAACTTAATATTTTATGTTAGGTTTTAAAAATAGGGCTCCGTCAACTAGGCTTAAAAGATTGATGCGTCTTATTTTATTTTGTTTTTTTGTTCATTTGATTTAAGTAAATGCACATTGCCTTGTTTTTTCGGAATGCATTGTTTCATTTAATTATCTACCCTCTAATAATTAATTTTCTTGGCTAATAGTGTTTCCTCAAATAGTAATTTCAATAGAAAATTCACTAAAAATGTGAGCTCTTAGTACTCTGCTCATTATATTATTTTTTAATGTGGTTTTTCTTTTACGAAATACTTCATTTAAGATAAAATGCCGCTCAGATAAATAAATCATATTTTGCCAAATTGAAAAAAATACAGGACGAAACTTTGGCACTCAAACAAATATTAGGTCGCTCAAATATTATGAAGCTTCTCATTTTGTATTATAAGTAACACAAATTAATGTTTGTAAGTTGCAGTTCTGTTGATTTCTTATCACTCGAAGTCAGTCACTCACTTAGTAATTCTATAACCCAAATTTATTATTTTTGTCTCTCAAAACTTTAATTTACAGTCACTCGTTTAAATACTAACCAAAACGGTGAGCTCTTCAAGACGAAATTTATATGTAATATGTTGCGGTATATTATTACAAAATGTCTTCTTTGTTCTTAAAGCTGTTGAATATCTTCTTCATCAGCCCTTAACAGTCCACTGCTGGACTAGGCCTCTCCTTTGAAAGGAGGAATTGGCCTACTATACCACGCTGGCCAAACGGGTCGGTATAGGGTTTGTATCAAGTTTTCCTTCTCTTACAGTGTTATTCTCTGCATAATATGCTCCCTCTGTCGGCTCTTACGACACCCATGGGATGATATGGGGTGGTGACATTCCGTATTCTTAATCCGTCACCACACGGACATGTTGTTGTTGAATATATTTAACCAAAATTACGTATTTTTAATTAATAAGAAACCAAAATTGTTACAAATTAAATGTTACATTATGATAAATATATACCGTTATTCTACGATGCGATACTATACGAGCAAGCGTAATTTTATCAAAATACGTGAACACTTGTATGATTAATTGTGAAATATAAAATGTTAAGTATACCTGTAGGTAGTAATAGGCGCAGTGATGAATGGTCTCGAAAATAAACGCGATGTCGCGAAACCAAACCCAAAGCTTATGTATTATTTCTTAATGTTCCTAAATATTACATACATACATAGACTCACGCCTGTTTACCCAAAGGGATAGGCAGAGGCATATTAAACGCCCACTTTTCGCCAGTGTTTTGATCCCACGTAATAGGTGGCGAGCCTATTGCCGCTTATTGGGATATTTTGTTTGCCAGAGCCTCGTCCGTTGATCGGCAGGTGCACCACTTGCAGGTGAGGTTAGCTTGGGACCCTAAGTTCTTGGTGGGAACCCTATGCACCCAATATCCTAAATATTGCCTTGTTGAAATGGTTTTTGAATTTGTTTGTTTCGCACACAAATCTGGGTTATTCACCAACTTGACACAAGAGACTGGACACACGTGTGTCCAGTTGGTGAAATTCAAAATTAGTACTACTAATTATTTCGTCATGTGGACACATCATGATTTTTATGCGTGTCCACATGGTGAAACTAAAATTAAATCACTTTAATGTTTTCGTCAACTGGACACACTCAGTTTTTTTGCAATAAAAGGTACAGTTAGGTTCATAATCGCCTCGTTCATTAAATTATTAAACGTGGCGATTTCATAATAAAGGTCGCGACACAGGGGTAAGCGCGTAGCTCGATCGATTTTTAAAGTCAAGCGACTCCGCCACCGTATGAATAATAGATGGGTGACCATATATAACAAAAAAGGTTCGTGCCTCGGAGTGCACGATAAGCCATCGGTCTCGATTGTCATTATCATCTATCACAGTTGGTATAGGTTGTCAGTACCCTTAAATAATCTGACATCTAGTTAACCTTAGAATCTCGAATTCCACTTTGTGAAAAAAATATTAGGCAAATCTGGTTAGACTGCAAAGCCGAGTTAGAAAGTTCAATGTAATTTAAAAAAATAATGCAGTTTAAAAGTTGCTTTACTTTTTCATTAAATAACCTCATTAGCTTTTATTTAAGATTTTTAATGTTGAAATAATACAAATACTTACATAACAATTAAATAATATATTAATTTATTAATATGAAGAAAAATAATCATACTTCTGAGTATCTTTAGATGCTTATAATATTACAACAGCATTCAAAATAATCAAAATACTTAATCTAAATATATCCTAATGATTTGAAATAATCACTTTAATAATCACAGACAAATTAAATAAAGACTTAGATTATTCACCATTAAATATATTTTTGATTTTTTCAAACTTAAATGCAACGACAAACAAACTTGCACCGTTCAACCTTGAGTTGCTATATGCGCCATAACATTAAATATATAAAAAATCCTTATTGGACCATAACAATACTTAAATTGGTAATTTTACAAACAATTATCAATCTACGTAGCTCTCTAACAACAATATTTGACTCTTTGGAAATATAGTAAAAACCCTTATTATAGTAATCAACAAGCTTAGTAATAAGTACTTATCACAATCATTTTACTACAAATAGAGATCAAAAAAATCAACAGCTAAACATTACAAGAGAACATCAGTATAAGATAAACAATATTTGACTCTTTGGAAATATAGTAATTACCCTTAATCAAATTAATAATAAGTATCACAATGATTTTACTACGATTAAGTTAATATCAAGAAAATCATACATACATACATACATAGACTGACGCCTGTTTCCCCGAAGGGGTAGGCAGAGGCATATTAAACGCCCACTTTTCGCCAGTGTTTTGATCCCACGTAATAGGTGGTGAGCCTATTGCCGCTTATTGGGACATTTTGTTTGCCAGAGCCTCGTCCGTTGATCGGCAGGTGCACCACTTGCAGGTGAGGTTGGCTTGGGACCCTAAGTTCTTGGTGGGAACCCTATGCACCCTCTCAAGAAAATCAACAGCTAAACAATACAAGAAAACATAAAATATAAATATAAAAATATTTTAACTTACTTAATTTTTTCGATACAGTGACTGATACTAATTTCACCTGATTCAAACTCCTTTACAGTGGCTGCGATCATATTATTAATTCTGATTGTTAAAATATTTTTCTTTGATATAGGTCCATCATTTATAACTCAGCGCTAAAAATCGTTCATATCCCTTTTTATTGCGGGGAGAAACTGTACCATATTTGGTTTTCGTTTCAATTTTTTAGCTATACCGGCATTCCATGCCTCTACGGAATTGTTAGTTCGATGATGTTCTTTATAGCAATAGCAAATAAAGTCTTTGCATAACAGGAATTTTCATCGACCATGTTTTAATCAAATAGTCGTTAAATGTTGTTATATCTTCAGTGTTTAAGCATTCAGCCATGATATATAACCAGGCGTCTGATTGCGCATCCATCGGTAAAAGCGGCAATGTACAACATCTCTTTATGTGATCTTTGCTCAATTTCGACTTTGTTAGGTGTAACGTTTCTGCTTTTCACCACAGACATCTCTTGAAATGAGTATAAAACCCCACAATTTTCACATCCGGAAATTCATGTTGTAAAGCTTGTATAAGTGGCTTTTCAAAATCACATGTCATAGTTTTTTGGTGCCAGTCCGGTATTTGACTTTTAATTAAAGAAAATAATTAAGGTTTTGTACGTTTCTTCTGTGCTATTGGGCAGCAGAGCATAAATGGTGCGTAAATAATTTTTAAAATGACATACAAATTATTTGTTCCCAGCTGCGGGACGTTTAGTAGCCGTTGATAAATGTGTCAAAAACATTTATCTGCGTGACTGTACTTTGTCAAGAATTCGGTTTAAATACGACCGTGTGTCCAGTTGACGAAAACATTAAAGTGATTTAATTTAAGTTTCACCATGTGGACACGCGTAAAAATCATAACGTGTCCACGTGACGAAATAATTAGTAGTACCAATTTTGAATTTCACCAACTGGACACACTTGTGTCCAGTCTCTTGTGTCGAGTTGGTGAATAACCCACAAATCTTACCAACAAGCAACAGTTTAACGGCATCAATAAATCTGGTCTCTGGTTCTTAAATAGATAGGTGGCATTTAAACATGAAATTAGAAGCCATATTAATGTAAATTATGAACGCATTGTGACGTCGTGCCTCCGCGCTTGCGAGCCCCACTACGATGACGCACTGGAGTGGGGACCCTCACCCGCTTGCCGACGACATATATACCGGCGACACACGTGGTTGCCTGGCTTTTTCTTCTGCTGGGACACGTGAAAGCTGAGTATCCATCCGTGGACCTGTGGAGTGTTAACTTACGACCTACGCCCTGGATAACTATCTAGCCGGTTAACCCCTAGTGTCGGTTCTTTTATTAATCAAAATTGTGAATCTGGAATATAACGCGAGTTTAATCTGTCCTGGTGATATTTTTATTTATTTCCCGTAAGACAACCTAAGCATCTCTTTTTATTGCTCGGCGAGTGATCGATCCCGGCTATCCCGTGAAAATCGATCACCCGTGCGACATTGGCGCCCAATAGAATTTTTAAATATATTTTTAAAACGTAAGTTGGCACCTTACAGGTGAGTGAAATAATTTCTTTTTCTCTTGTATATTTTTCTCCTGTGTGTGCATATATTCTGGTGTGGTGAATTGCGTACAGGTACAGTTTCTATCTATTTTGGTTGGCCATAAGCAATTTAACTGTGTAAATAACATAACGGTGATTTAATTAACGTCGGTCTAAAATCACGTTTCACTGCGGGCAGCGTGCCCAGCCGCCAACCGGTTCTAACCGCTTTGCCGTTGAACTACGTGCCTCGTGTTCGCGAAAAAAATATTGTGATTCAACCTTTGAGTGACCTTTAAGTAATTTTTCTTAATCCTTTACCAATCATCACACCATTGTATAATTTAGTGTATTTCAGCTTTTTTAGCACGGTATTCGATTTTCTGGCGATATTTAATTTTTTTTCTAGTACCGGCGTAAATACTTAGATTTTCTATTATTGTTTTGTAATAATGGCTTACATTATAAATTTCTCATTATTAACTAAAGCGGAATTAGAATATGAGACCACAATACGCGGCGTTTCAAAGCCTGACGATCCCCGCAAACAAATCGCTAAACTTTCAGTTAAAATTCCCTCGGAGGATATATTATCTTCACCCTTCCCACCAGAGGAGGATGTGGCTGAAGTGGAAAAGTCGTTATTAAGATCAAATAGACACTTATCTATGTTGGAAGCAAACTATACCTCCGAGCTTCAACAGAAGGTCGAAACCGTGCTTCACCATTGTTTTCATCGACTGAATAGGGTGGATACCGGCAGTCTTGATATTAAAAAAATTGAGTCTGTGTGGAATAAATTTAATGACTTATATGCGAAATTACAATTAATCACGCGTCGTAGTTCGCGGTCGGATTGCTCAGTGGCAGAGGGAAACACTTCCTATAATTACGACCGTAAGCTTTTCTCGGAATTAGGTAAATTCAAATTTAACGGTAAATCATGTGTAAGATCTTTTATTGAAAAAATTGATGAATTTATGTCCTGTAGATCTATTCCACATGACAAGATGTTGTCTTTCGCTTTTGAAATATTTTCGGGTGACGCATTAGTTTGGTATCGTTCTGTTAAAAATAACGTAAAGACTTGGTTAGAACTTTGCGAACTTTTAAAACGAGATTTTAGTCCGCATAACTACGATTACCGTCTTATGACGGAGATTCGTCAGCGCTCACAAGGCGAGAACGAATCAATAACTATTTACGTGGCAAAAATGCACGGTCTGTTTTCGCGACTTAGTTCTCCTATCGCTGATTCGGAGAAGCTAGAAATTTTACTAAATAATATTAGACCTTGTTACACTAATTGTCTGCTCACTGCAAAGGTTGTTGACGTTGATAGTCTGGTCGAAGTTTGTCGTCTTTTCGAAAATTACCAAAGTCGCAGTAAGCAATTTTCCGAACCCCCTAAAGTTTCAAAGAATACTGTAGCACCCGATCTAGCGTATAATTATCCGTTTTCTAATTTTTCTTCAAACAAAAATGTTTACAATCATAATAACTTCAATAAATATAACTCTGTCGCCGATACATCGAGATACAAGTCTGTGCCACAAGTCAACGCCGTATCGAGTACTTCTAATATAAATAAAACTTTTTGCGTGCGTTGTAGATGCAATTCGCACTCATTACGTAATTGCCGTCAGCCACACTACCTAATCTGTTTTAAGTGCGGCACAAAGGGTTTCAAGGTGTCAGACTGCCCCAATTGTAAATCTAAGTCGACCCCTACAGTTTCAAAAAACTAGTTAATAAGGATTGTGGAAAATCAAATTATACAACTAATTGTAATAAAACAGAGTGGAATAATTGGTTAGACTTTTTAAAAAAATTCTTTAATAGCTATCATATTTCCTCAATCCGTAATTCTAAAGTAGAATATTTACCTTACGTTACTCTAAAATTAAACGGAATACCTACCACAGGTCTTTTAGATTCTGGATCTTGCGTTACAATTTTAGGTAATAATTTGCATAACTTATTTTTGAAAGACAATGTTTTGGATAAATCGAAACCTTTAAGGTTAATAACAGCAGGCGGTGAACGATTTGAGTCCTTGGGATCGGTGTTTCTACCCTTCGAGTTTCAGGATAAATTGATTAACTTAGAAGTTCATGTTGTACCTGGGATTCAAAATTCCCTTATCCTTGGCATGGATTTTTGGCGAAGCTTTGGCCTATTTCCTAACAAATTGGAGTCTGTTTTGATTGTGAACAAGTCTGACGCTCAAGTAATGGAGTTGCAGGCAGTTCCCCCTACACATCTTGTTTCTTATGATCATCTTACAGTCGACCAGAGAGCTACCGCTGACAACATTATTTCTAAATTTACCGATATTTCATACGAGAAGCGGGGTCTCGGTTGCACAAATATTATTTCTCATTCAATTGATACAGGTGATTGTCCCCCTATTCGGCAAAGATTTTATCGCATGTCTCCCGATAAACAAAGAATATTAATAAAGCATCTTGACGACATGCTCTCAGAGGATGTTGTTGAACGATCAGAAAGCCCGTGGTCAAATCCGGTCATTTTGACACCAAAGAAGAATGGTGAACTGCGTTTCTGTTTGGACAGTCGAAAATTAAATTCCGTTACAAAAAAAGATGCTTATAGCTTGCCTTATATTTCGGAAATTTTAGATAATCTGAGAGATGCTAAATACTTGTCTAGTTTAGACCTGTCTAAATCTTTTTGGCAAACATTAATTAAAGAAGAGGACCGTTGCAAAACAGCCTTTTATATTCCCACGCGTGGCACATTTCAATTCAAAAGAATGCCTTTCGGTCTTACGAATGCGCCAGCTACTCAACAACGATTAGTTGATATTTTATTTTATGGCCCAGAATTTGAAAATAAGGTTTTCTGTTTTATCGATGACATAATCTGTATCACGTCCAGCTTCAGCGAGCATATTACTCTTTTATTACGCATTCTTGATAAACTAAAAAGCGCTAATTTAACAATTAATCTCGAAAAATGTCAATTTTTTAGAGATAAACTAAAATATTTAGGCTATATTGTCGACTCTAGTGGATTGCATCCCGATCCGGATAAAGTTAATTCAATGAAAAATTATCCCACTCCTTCTAATAGAAAAGAAGTACGTCGATTTTTAGGCGCAGCCTCGTGGTACAGGCGTTTTATACCGAATTTTAGCTCTATTGCTGCACCCTTAAATAAGTTAACATCTCAAAGTAAAAACGCACCTCCATTCTGCTGGACGACAGAGGCTAATGAGGCGTTTAATAACCTAAAGAATTGTTTGATTTCCTCCTCGGTGTTGGCTTGTCCTGACTACTCGCAACCGTTTGAAATACACTCAGATGCTAGCGATTTTGGTCTTGGCGCGATCCTCTGTCAAAGGTTAAATGGTGAGGAAAGAGTCATAGCGTACTATAGCAAATCACTCAGTAAGCAAGAAAAAAATTACAGTGCCACTGAGCGAGAGGCCCTGGCTGTTCTATCTGCTATAGAACACTGGCGTTGTTATGTTGAAAATGGTAAAAAGTTTATTGTTTACACTGATCACGCTGCTTTGAAATGGTTCTTGACCTTGAATAACCCTACTGGCCGGTTAGCCAGATGGGGAGTTCGCTTATCTTCCTATAATTTCGAAATACGTCATCGTCGGGGTTCCGATAACGTTTTACCTGATTTTCTGTCTCGCTCTTTACCCGTTTCTGCTATTGCTAATGATATAAATATAGATATTAATCCTAATCAGAATTTACCAGTTTCTACTAATGATCCTTGGTATTTAAATATCTATAAAGGCTGTTTAAGTTCTCCGACTTCCTTTGTTAACTATCAAGTAATAAACAATAAATTGTATTGTTTTAAAAAAACATTAAACCCTCTCACTAGAGAATTTCAATGGAAAGAGGTTATTCCGTCTGACCAAAGAACTGACATTCTAAGGGAGAATCATTCTTCGCCCACTGCTGGACATCTGGGTATCTTTAAGACATACAAACGTCTTGCACTTAATTACTTTTGGCCTGGTATGTACTCCGATGTTGTCAAGTTGTTTGATAGCTGGTTTTTATTTTACATTCGGTACAATCAAAAGTCAATGTCAAAGTCAAAGTCAAAAATCATTTATTCATCTAGGTCACAAGGTGACGCTTATGAACGTCAAATTTTTAAAGTAAATGCTTCTACATATACATTTACTGCCTCGTTCGCAAAGCAATAGGTAGAACCACGAGAAAGAACGGACAAAAAAACTCGTGGCCACTCTTTTTAATCGCCAGTGTTAGACCTAGCGCGCACTGGTGACTTTTGTCAGCGTGACTGTTTTGTCACTCTTATCAAGTCCATGGATATGTATGGAGATGCGCGCATGTTACGACGTGACAACTGGGTGACATTTGTGTACGCCGACCGGCGAACAAGCCCGTGACGAAACTGTCACCGCGCCGTTAGGTTTTTATAGCGGTGCGCGCACTGGTGACAATTTGATAAATAAGCTGACATCTTAATATATAAAATCCTTGCGTTACTGACTGACTGACAGACACGCTACAGCCGAAACTATAGTGCGCAGGAAGCTGAAATTTGGCATGTATGTTCCTTGGGGACCGTAGGGGTGCACTAAGAAGGGATTTCCCGAAATTCCCACGGGATCGGCCAAAACGGGTAAATTTAAAAAAAATGCAGGCGTCCTCTAGTATTTTATATTTGACTAGCTTTTGCCCGCCGCTTCGCGCGCGTTAAATTCGGGGTAACACAAATCTACTTTTAGTCTCAAGTTGTGTGAAGACACTTCTGATTATTCTAAAAACTTCAGAACTCGGTCAGTATCTATGACATTTCTACCATTATTTATATTAACATTATTTATATTAATGCAGGTCCTAAAGTGCGAAGTAATTCATCAAAGCTTGTAACATTTATACATACATACATACATATCGTCACGCCTTTTATCCCCGAAGGGGTAGGCAGAGGTGTATTTCTACACCCACTTTTCGCCAGATAGGTATACTTAAGTCCCACGTAATAAGGGGCGAGCCTATTGCCGTACCGGGCACATTTCCAGACTCCGTACTGGGAATTTCGTGACAGAAAAACCCAATAACACTGCCCGACCCAGGAATCGAACCCAGGACCTCCCGATCCCACGCGAACATTTATGCCGCGAGACCAACGAGGCAGTCGTATAGGGTTTGATGTCGAGTTTTCTGTCTCTACGCAAAGATGGTATTTGCATCGTGTTATCCCTTATTCGCCTCTTACGACACCCACGGGAAGATAGGGGGTGCTGACAATTGTTTTCTATGCCGTCAACCACACGGCTAACACGGCTTGTAACATTCATTCGGAAATAACTAAAAAAAATATTTGGATGTTCTCGAAGTTACATAATATAGAACTTTCCACGTAGTAGCTTGTCACTCCAAAGGGGGTGTACGCAGTATTCTCTGCGCTTTCTTTTTCTCCGGAGTCTCATGAGTTCACAGAGAACGACCGTCTCTTCTAAATCCATATCGGCAAATGACGCTAGGATTTCAAAATAGTTTTGTCACTGTCATCCTTCGTGAGCGCACCTCACTTGGGCTCTGACTTGGGTGACGTGACGTGACGGTGACAAAAACTTTTTTGTCTTCGTGACAAAAGTCACCAGTGCGCGCTAGCTCTTAGAGCTAGCGCGCACTGGTGACTTTTGTCAGCGTGACTGTTATCAATTCCGTGGATATGTACGGAGATGCGCGCATGTTACGACGTGACAACTGGGTGACATTTGTGTACGCCGACCGGCGAACAAGCCCGTGACAAAACTGTCACCGCGCCCTTAGGTTTTCATAGCGGTGCGCGCACTGGTGACAATTTGATAAATAAGGTGACATATTTTATATTTGACTAGCTTTTTCCCGCCGCTTTGCGCGCATTAAATTCGGGGTAACACGAATCTACTTTTAGTCTCAAGTTGTGTGAAGCCACTCCTGATTATTCTAAAGACTTCAGAACTTCGTCAGTACCCATGAAGCCATGTAGTCACTAGGGGACAAAGTCTCGCGACTTATCGCGAACAGTCGCAGGATATTTACGTGCGACTGTCCCGCGACAATATTTCGCTCGTCCACATACTGGCATTGTGATCGAGATGTTGCCTAAGTGTTAACACAGTTTCGTTGGTAGTGTAGACCAACGAAGTGTGCTATAATCGCGGTAGTCGCGGAAGAAATAGCAACACACGTCCTCACAAGTCAAATGCCGTCGGAAACTGTCGAGGGACACGAAGTCGCGCAAGGTCGCCGCTATCGGAGCGTCGACAAGCGACTTGTTTCCCGACACGTAGATGTCACCTGCGATGTCGAGCGATGTCCCCCGCGACGTCGCTCAACACGTAGAATTCGTGTCGGGCGACAAGGTCGCGGGACAAATGTCCCCTAATGAATACGAGGCTTGACATTATCTACCGACAACTACCGAAATAAAATCACCTTGCATACAGTCAAATGTCAAAGCCATGTTCTAATACATGTTCAATATATCTCTATAAACATTTTCGCATTTTTAATATTAGTAGGGAAAATCGTTTCAGCCGTTTAAGCTTAATAAAATATAATTATTAGTTTATTAATGCGACAAATCAACGTGCACAATATGACATTATGAATGACGTGACAGTACTGACAGATATGCGATAGCACATGCGCAGCACTCTATTATTAGCGCCTGCGTTCTTACTTCCAAGAGGTAAATTTGGGCCGTACAAACTTCTATCCTGCCTACAATCCCTCCCAGTTTAATTTTTGCAACTTATGGTGGCCTATGTCCGTCTCCATGATCCAATTTATCTCTATATTAAATTTCAACAAAATCGGTTCATCCGTTTTAGCGTGAAAACGGAACATACATACATTCACACTTTCGAATTATAATGGAATCACTCCAAAGGGGGTGTATTAAATATAAAGAATACTGGGTAGTATTCTCTGCGCTTTCTTTTTCTCCTGAGTCTCATGAGTTCACAGAGAACGACCGTCTCTTCGAAATCCATATCGGCAAATGACGCTAGGATTTCAAAAAAGTTTTGTCACTGTCATCCTTCGTGAGCGCACCTCACTTGGGTGACGTGACGTGACGGTGACAAAAACTTTTTTTGTCTTCGTGACAAAAGTCACCAGTGCGCGCTAGCTCTTATGGTACATATTTTGTTTTTGTAAGGAGCTGCAACTGTTTCACATTGTAATTAATTACTTGTAAATAGTAAATAAGAACATACATAATACTTCAACAAATATGCAGTTACTAATTTAAGTGCTGTAGTAGTCTTCTAATGTGAATCTTGTGTAACAGGAGCATCCACTTACGCCTTATAATGTAGGCAACTCGCGATCATGTTCAGAACTATGGTGGAAAAGTATGTTACAGAAAGTGACGGTATATGAATACACGAAAATTACAAAAACGTTAGTATCCAGCCCATGATAACGAGTTATCTTCATCTAACACTGTAGCAAATTTTAATAAAATTTGTGGAACAACAATGAAAATGTAAATGTATTAAGTTAAATGACCTAATTAAACATGAATATTAAATTCATAGAACTAGAGATATTATATTTAAAAAAAAAACTGAAAAGCTAGGAATCTATATAAATTCAGAATAATCATGAGTTGGCTAGTGTAAGTAACCATCTATCCCTATCACTGAAATAATCATTAATGGTATAATAACCTTTCCTAATAAGGCAGTCTTTTATTTTACTTTTAAACGTACTAAATAGTAATTCTAAAAGACTAATTGGTATTTTATTGTATGTACGAATACCTAGCTCTACAAAAGAATTATTAAATTTATGTAAACGATGATAAGGGGCATATAACTTATGCCTGTTTCGAGTATTTATGTTATGTATATCACTTTTTGTAGTAAAAAAACCTATATTTTGCCTAATACACAATATATTAGCAAATAAAAATTGCAAGGCTACTGTAAGAATCCCTATAGACTTAAAGCGTTCCCTAAGAGTATCTTTTGCACCTAACATGTATATTGCTCGTACTGCTCGTTTCCGTAGAACGAAGATATTGTGAATATCCGCAGCTTTGCCCCATAACAAAATGCCGTAGGATATGACACTATGAAAAAAGCTAAAATAAACTAGACGAGCTGTGTCGACATCAGTAAGTTGTCTAACTTTTTTGACAGCATACGCAGCAGAGCTGAGCTTACCTGCAAGACAAGTTCCTTGAGTTCTTTCAATTTTTTTCAACTTTGAAATTCAAGACAAAGACAAATATCACCTCAGTCTGCCGTGAACATGAATCCTGTAAAGAATTCGAAACATCGGCTAGTAATAAATTAAAAATGTAGTTTCTAGATCATTAGTTTCAATTGTAATAACTCAGTGAAACCAATACATCGCGATAAAATCCGTAAACTGTAGTTTAAATTCAATGTGTAACATTCGCGTAAACCCAAGAAGATACAATGGGAATAGTATTTTAAATTATAGAATCTGCCTTATCATCTGCCTAACTTTATCTCAGTTGCATCCAAGATCAGGAATAGAACATTAGCTTTTCCACAGAGTGACTGCTGTCTGACCTCCGCAGCCCAAAACTAAATTCCATCGCTTAGACCGCTCTCAGTATATTTAAGGGTACTTACTGACCCTACATAAGGACCATCATAGAGTTTTCCTTCTCATCGCAATGATAATATTTACTTCGTGTTTTTTCTTACTCGCCTCTTAGGACACCTACAAAATGAAATTGGGTAGGGAGACTTTGTATTCTTAATCCTACACTAAATCATTGCTGTGAAAAATACTGATCGTTATAAAATATTAATAAGTACAACTCTTGTTTGAAAGTTGTTATATTCCGTAAAAGTAATCGCTATATAATCGTTATTATATAATCAAATCACCAAATATAAAAGTCCCTAAAAGAAAGTTATGATATACATTTCCAAATGTGGCCAACTGTATACATTGTTGTTTGATAATTATTACTTAAAGCTTTCACTTTATATATATATATGCGAATTACAATCGTATGTTGATTTATCGATAAAATTAAATGGTCATTCTTCATCGACATGCCGTCAAAGAAATTAAAATTAGTAGGTATCACTTGAATGCAATTCATACAGAAGGTTCAAAGCGAAAAAACTTATAGGTTAACGTTAAACTCTCAAAAATACTTCTTCCATTACTGCCATTATTTTTTTGTCCAAAAGGGTATAAATTTTTTGAAAGATAATCAAAGTCCTTTCAGTGATATGTGCATTATAGAGTAACAAATATCCATCCATCCAAAGATTTACATATTATGTTCAGAATCTATCGTTTTCGTAGAAGTATAAACGTCGGTAAAACATAGGTATTTATACCTTAAATTAATTAAATATCGCGAATAAGACCCGTTTTAGTAAAATTGTATGAAGTATATTTTTATTACTAAATCAAAATAAAGTGTAAGTAAGTAGATTTATAAAGGTTACTACTTTTTTTTCTATTTACCAAAGAGTACATTTCACATGGCTGAAGATTTTGTTCAGTTTAGATTTTTTGCACGGCGTGTACTAACTTTGCTTCTCGCTATTTGTGTATTCCACTCTTAACGGCGTAGTTTCCTTTACAGCTGCTGTATACGATACCTTAATACTTTCTGCTATATATAGAGAAAGTATTAAAACGCTGTTTTGCAAGCATTAAACTACGTTTTAGCGATTAACTTTACAAACCCTGCAAAAATTTACTATTAAAAAAGGAAACTTGCCAAACGTATAAAAGTGTTATGTACCTATAAATATTAATTAGAAAATGAGTACCTAGCTATGTATAGCTAGGTACTCACAGTAAACACAGTAGTATACAGACACTGAAAACGATGTATCGTTTTGAGTGTCTGTATTGTTCCATGTTCGACAACTGTTATTAGAATAAAAAAAAAACGATAAAATAGAAAAATCTATATTAGATTAAATTATTAGCGCACAGACGTATAAAATGATCGTCTATCATAATTAATAATGACAGTGTGCTGATATGTGCACCGGAAAGCTAACGAGATTAATTTATTAAAGCAACGCAACTAACATTTATTTTATTGCAAAACAAAAACTTATGATGGATTAAAAAATAATGTTATCATTATAAAAGCCGTGCATAGCAGCGGCTTTTATAACAACAGGTGGCAGAGGTGACGATGACTTTTGATAAGTCTTCTTTTTTTTGTTCAAAACCGCGATATTTTAATTAATTTTACAGTAGCGTGCAGCTTACATAAAATGGAGGACTAGAAGATGATGATAGATAGCCGAGCATTCGAGAGAAATTAACAGATTCCATTGTAACGTAAAAAGAACCTTTCGAGTGTGTGCTGTTACGTTATCCCTACTAGGGGGTGTCTAAATGAGAAGCGTGGTTAAATGTTACAATAAAAATTGATTTAATTGCCAAATAAATTTTATACATCAATTAGCAAGCGTTACTTAAATGAAAAAGATTACGATTTATGTGATATTTAGAAAAATTAACACAGGGTCGCGTAGTTCGGCGAGGGGTGGGGTTTGAGTGGAGAATCCAGCTGCCGATGGTCCAGGATAGTTGGTCAACTTAACTCCGAGCTGTAGTCGCCGCAGAAAAGCGCGACCCTGTGTTAATTTTTCTAAATATCATATCAATGGGTGGAATCCAGCTCCTTTTTGCGGCGACTACAGCTCGGAGTTAAGTGGACCAACTATCCTGGACCATCGGCAGCTGGATTCTCCACACAAACCCCACCCCTCGCCGAACTACGCGACCCTGAGTTAATTTTTCTAAATATCACATAAATCGTAATCTTTTTCATTTAAGTAACGCTTGCTAATTGATGTATAAAATTTATTTGGCAATTAAATCAATTTTTATTGTAACATTTAACCACGCTTCTCATTTAGACACCCCCTAGTAGGGATAACGTAACAGCACACACACGAAAGGTACTTTTTACGTTACACCATTGATCCAAGCCCAAAGTGGGCACAAAATTCCTTATGAAGTACGAAGAAATAAATGTTTCCAGTCGCACATCTGAAGGAATACATCCCGATAGCAAAATAACATCCACTGCTGTTATTATATGAAAAGCCATTACTCAGAAATTAATTATATTTACTTTTGTTTGTTTTATTGCTCAGAACATTGAGATAATAAATGTAGGAACTATATAGGAATTTCAATAATTACCAGACATTAATAAAAAGCTATTAAAAAAACCTGTACGTGCGTCGTTACGCCTGTATCCATTTAATTATCGGCCGTGCTGATGAAATAGCACTAATAAATATATCTGTATCTAATATTGAACTTCTTACCAACCATCAATTCATTGTAACTGTGTACGTATATTTTTGTCAGTTCCTTTTGTGCTTACCGATCTCAGTCCACGTTTGCACAAATATTTTATTCGCAACGTTTGTTCACATCCTATCTTGTATAAAACTTAGATTTTATTCGATGTTCTTGCTGTGATCACAAAGAATCAGTACAGAATTCCAACAAATTCAGCGAAACATTTTAAACAAGATGCTGTAAAACTTTTATCTTTTACATTGTAAGAGTAAAACTTGTATATATGTATACAAGATGAAAGCCGGATTTGAATTGTCTTTGTTCAACCTATACTTGAATCAGGTACCTACTCTAAACATTAGCCATTAATTAAAACGAAACTTAGATTTTATTTGTTGAATAACTTTCCTGTGTACATTTCATCTTTATGTCTTAAATCTCCGTAACTTGATAAAGCATTTATACATATTTACATATTATTTGAATGTCACTTGTGTGTTTCAGATTGAGTTTTGAAAAATATTCTAGGTATTTTATCTTGATTTTTTTCACAGAAATTTCATTTTAGTGGAAGAGTGCTTTCAAATACGCATATTACAAATTTCCAACGAAAGCGAGACTCAAAGTGAATCAAAGCAAACTGAAAACGGCCGTGGCCGTATTTACTAGGCATGTAATATACGACTAATAAAAAATGTTTTCGAGGCATTTTCAATACTAGGAATAGTTTAGACACTTAGCGGAAACTGAAACAGGGTATACAATATTTGTAGAACATTCATGCAAATATGTGCCGTGTAAGCACAAAACAGTCGAGTATGACGCTTGAAGTAGCGCAGTCTATGTATTTTTCTTTTTATATAGACTCACGCCTGTATCCCCGAATGGGTAGGCAGAGGTGTGCACCCACACTTCGCCATGAATTTTTAGGTCCCACGTAATAAGGGGCGAGCCTATTGCGGCACCGGGCACATTACCAGACTCCGTGCTGCTACTGAGAAATTCCTAACGGAAAAACCCAATAACACTTTGCACGACCCGGGAATCGAACCCGAGACCTCCCAACCCCACGCGCACATTTATGCCGCGAGACCAACGAGGCAGTCAAATCTACGTAGATAATTTATTTTAGTTAAAGAATGAAAACACTGACCGCATCCTCCAGAAGTCACCGTATAACGTTTTAAATATTGGTACGCACTTGAATTAAATATTCTTTTGGGTTACGTACACAATTACACATATCCAAAAATACTAAGGTATATATTTTATAGCTTGTCTCAGTCCGTCTTATGTCTCTCCTTATTTGCGTAAATTGTGCGACCTGTGTGTTAATATGAAGACTTGGTCCACTATACCACTCTGGCCACGAGCAGGTATAGAGTCTGACGTCTAGTTTTCCGTCTCTTCACAAACACATATATTTCCTTCGTATTTTCTTTAGTCGTATCTCACGACACTCACGGAATTAAATAGGGTAGTGAGATTATAATAATAATAATAATATTCTACCACATACACACATCACCATCTAGTCCCAAGCTAAGCAGAGCTTGTGTTATGGATACTAGATAATGGATAAACATACATATATACTTTTTTTTTGTAAATACATACATATTATACATAGAAACACCCAGACCAAGACAAACATCCATGTTCATGCACACAAATGTTTGACTTGTGCGGGAATCGAACCCGCGACCATCGGCGTAGCAGTCGCTTACACTCCCGCTGCGCCAACCGGTCGTCAAATGTACTACCCATGTGATGACATGCAGATTATGTGTTCATAATCTGCATGTCATCACACGGGTAGTATACTGCATAGTAATAACGTATTCAATTAACATCAGTCGTAATAGATGCAAATCTAAAATGAGTTGTATAAAAATAACTCAATATATTGGAAGGTCCGCCTATGTTTATATCATCATCATCATATCAGCCGAAAGACGTCCACTGCTGGACACCTCTCCCAAGGCTCTCTACATAGAGCGATACTGAGCCACCCGCATCCATCCGCTGCCCGCGATCCCAACAAGATCGTCAGTCCACCTTGCGGGAGGCCTGCCTCTGCTATGACGAAATAAAATTAAATATTAATATAACAGCTGCACATACATACATACATACATGTACTCACGCCTTTTTCCCGTCGGGGTAGGCAGAGACAACGAAACGCCACTTACTTCTATCCTTACAAATCTCACGCGCTTCCTCAACATTCATTGCTCTTTTCATACATGCTCGCCGGTTCCGGGTGCTCCGGACCTTTCCGTTTTTCAGAACGTCACCAATTTGGTCGACGAATATCTTACGAGATCGGCCGCGATCGGCTTGCCCATACACGTTTGCCTCATATATTTGGTGCGTCATTCTTTCTTCACTCATTCATTAACCCATCTCAGCATTCCTTTCTCAATTTTCGTCATAACATCTTCTTTCAGGCCACATAGTCCTCGTATTACCGTCATAACATCTTCTTTCAGGCCACATAGCTATCGTTCATGCATTCGCCGATGACGCAAGAATGACTTGATCATCGGCGTACAACAGGAACTTAGCACGCAATCCTACCATATCGATCCCGCATTCAATTTCTCTCATATCCTTCATGCAGATATCCATGAATAGATTAAAAAACCTGGGCGAAGCTGCACAACCCTGCCGTCCGGTAACGTTGCCTATACAGAATGATTTGATATCTCCAAAGGTTTCAACCTTTGGAGATATCAAACCATTCTGTATAAGCACCGTTAATCCTTACATAGGCTCAAGAACCTCTATACAGAGATTTCAGAGCTCTTATTATAAAATTGTCCACCCCATACATAGATAGCACCTCCATAATGCCATTCTATCTACTCCAGGTCTGCGCGGTCTGGTCTATCTGTAATAAGCCTTTTCCAGGTCTATGAACCCGCAACATACCTTCTGACTACCTTCTTTTTCGTCAGACATTTTTCGGTTACGCAGCGCAAGGTAAAAACTTGATCCGTACATCCTATTTCCTTGCGAAATCCCGCTTGCGCATCCCATATCTTGTCATTCATCACATTAGTAACTCTGTCAATAAATATTCTAGCATACATTTTCCCTACAACACTAAGAAGGCTGATCCCGCGATAATTATGCTGCGAATTTTTTATTATGCTGCATTCCTGCTGCGAACCTTTGCCTTTATAGATTAAGAGGAGCACGGTCTTCGTCCAGTCATCTGGCACCTGGCCCTGTATATTATAACATAGATTAAAAAGGCGATGCAGCAGGCTTACTATTAGTCTATCGCCAGCATTCAACATTTCAGCCGTCACCTTATCACACCCAGCAGACTTTCCTGACCTCATAACTTTTAGCGTTTTCATTATTTCATCCACTCCAATGTCCTCATTCGGAGAGCCATACCGGCAACTTTGGTACGCCTGCCTATATATATCTAACCAGATTTTAAGTATGATCACATAGCAAAAAGCCCATAGTTTCGTCTTAGCATAATAATTTATGTCCACTATTAATAAAGCCATGTCGAATACGTAACAATTGATACTCACGTAGACATAGAAAACAATAAATTGATCATAAACTCCACAAAAGCAGAAAGTCATGCATTTAATAAAAAATCTTTAGTAAAAAAGCGCCTCCTTCCGATATTCATTTGCATAATTTGTAAGAAGGTATAATTTAAAAACTGATCAATTTTGATGTTATCTCACAAAAATCAACCCTTGCCAAACACACACGCACAAACCGTACCAGATGGAATAGAAAATTAATTTCAGTCTGATAAGGATAAATTACACCAATTTCGGACAGAAAATCTTATAAAATATAAAAATGAAATAATTTGAAATGTTTGTTGATTTGAAGAAACCGCTAACATAATAAATGGTTAGTACGAAACTAGACTCGAGGTAGGTTTGTTTAATTACAAATGTTTAGAAACAGACATTTGTTACAAAAACGAAGATTAAAAAACTAATAGATTGTCACGGCTTATCCGCTTGACCACTAGCGCCAATTCGCCGAATTCACTTGACCGCTCACGTTCTAAACAAAATGTCGCGCCGCCCGCTCGCCAGATGGGCGCGCTAACATAAACATTTATTGTTGATAAGTCGGTAACATGAGTAAGTTGAAGTGATGTTTTTCTTCAACCTTATAAATGACTCTTTCAAGTTGTATGAATTCTTTGTTGGTATTTACTTTCTAATTTATTATACTTAGCAGCGAACATTAGCTATCGTTGAAAAAAACACTTTGTGTATTTTAAACAGGATTATTTTAAAAAGTAAATCGATGACAAACATATTTTATGAGTTTTAACTGTAGAGGGATTCTATCTACACCGAATTAAATAAAAAAAAACATGTATCATAGTATAAAAATATTTAATTACACGTATACGATAAGCACGTAATCACGGAGCGCGCGAAACAAAGAGTGGCATTTGACATTATTTTTTCGTTCCGGGTTAACGATTTTAAGACTCGCTTCAGAGAAAAAGAATTTAAAACATTACGTAATAGAAAAAAACAGTAAATTCAGACCGAGTATAGCGCTGTAACCAAAAAGGGAAAATAGTCACTTGTGCGCGGTCTACGGCATTTCGAAAAAGAGAGAATAGTCACTTGTGCGCGGTCAAGCGGTTATTGCCCTTAATTTATGCAAAGCGAATTCAGAGCCAGTTTATGCAATAAACGATCACAATAATATGTATACCTCACTGGTGCATAATGTGTTTATTTTGGCACAAAATTCTGCATTATTCGTTAAATGGAATAACCAAAACTAAGTAGAAAACAGTTTCTTGACTAATTCGTCCACACAGTATTAACCCCATATATCTTCGCAGTATAGATTGTATTATTACTGTCTCGGTGGTACAGCTATCATAAATTCTCACGTTAGTTTTCTGCTTCGAGCAAAAAGTGATCTTGGTTTTCCGCATATAATTGCCTAAAATAAAATTGGGTTTGGTCGCGTAGCGCACATACCTGTGTCGCGCAAGGTACGTCAAGCTGTTAGTCCTGCACCCAATCTCTGTGTGGTCGTGTCGTCGGCAATGCCGTCAAATCAAACTACGAGAGTCGGAGAATAGAGATATTATTAATACATTCCGCGCATTTGGTTAGTCTCCGTTGAGTGGAGCTACTGACTACCGAACTTCGGGCTGTATTACATTTCTTCTGCAAACTTTGTGCCCAGCAAACTTTTGAATGAATATGTGCTCATACAACGACTAAATGGATTTTCAATCCGCAGCTACAACGACTTTAGGGGGAAGCAACGTAACAATGTGCAATAAAACCCACCATATGAAAATCTCTGCCCCGAGGGAATTTGCTCCCTCGCGAGGGAGCAAATTCCCTATGTGAATGTTGTTTTACAATAATATGAAATATGACATATTTACATATACGTGACTCTTAATGTAAGTGCACTTTAAACACCTAAAATAAACACGGTATCTACAAGTTTAACTTATTTTATTCTTTCTTCGATATTTACATATTATCTCTTCGACATAGACAGACTGTAGATCACGTATTGAATAGTTTCGAGTTCATTAAACGGCATTAAGTTTAATCAATATTATTTCAATAATCAATCTTGGCAGAATTAAATTTTGAACGGAGCAATTGGTAACACATTTTTTCGTTTCGATTCTTTTTCATTATATTTTCTTCGAATATACGTAATCTGAAGAAATAATATTTACAATAACATACTCTCGTATTTAAATCACTCTTAGCAAAGAACCCATCACAATCTTTGCTTATATTGAGATTCAATACATCATCCCACTGCTGGGCACGGGCCTCTTCTCACTATGATAAGGGTAAGGCCATAGTCCACCACGCTGGCCTAGTGCGACTTCACATGGCTTTCGAGAACATTATGGAGAACTCTCAGACATGCAGGTTTCCTCACGATGTTTCCCATCACCGTTTAGCAAGCGATAATTAACAGTTTAATACGCACATAACTCCGAATTGGTGCGTGCCGTGGATTCAAACCCGGACCCTCTGCGTAGCAGTCTGTCGGTCTCTCCACTAGGCTAACGCTTCTCACTTACAAATAAAACATTTTTATTCACGTCATATAACAGGCAAATAGAGATATAGACGTAGAAACAAAAACCTTATGTACATTGATAGCGCAAAGAATGCAGACCATTTAACATTTATTTGAATATAGACAACGTGCAAAATGAAATATTGTTGCGCGGATATCCGTTTTTAAAATGAGTGCTACGGACCCCGAAATAAAAACTAACGTGGCCACAGTGTAAGCCCGCCTGTTACCAAACAGAATAGGAAAACTAAGATGTTCGCATCAGTCGAATACATAGATACGACCACTTTATGTTCCCTGACGATTGTTTCCAACTATGCTGGATTATCTCCCATTTAGATTATTACAAAGCAGCAAACGTTGATACCAAAGTTGGCTTTAAATTTCGTTGATACGAGCTAAACATTATTGCCTTTTTATTTTCAGAGAATTATCTGGTACGGCAATCATAGTTCTGTTGTCCTTTTTTAGTTCCTATGACAATTTCAATGCCAAGAGAAATATGCTACATAACTCCAAATATCATAAAATTTCAAGATACTGAAATTCTGTAGCAAGCAGTAGGCCTGCAAAAAGTTAGTCAGCGATGATTAGATTGAGACTGTAAATTAGAGAAGCGAGGGTGTCCATATACGCAGCAGGACCCTGCGTTTAATTCGATTGAAAGTTAACTTTTTGCGTGCGTGGTATTTAGTACCTTTCGAATTGTATAAGTAAAAAAATAGTACCTTCATTGCTACAGCGAAATCTTGAATTATTACCCAGCAGGACCCTCCGCTGTTTGAAGGTTTTCAGACCAATAGTATACATATGTCACCATTTAGCGATGTAAACCTTTAAAATACCTTGGTTTGATTTTAATATAATTATTAGTTTATGAGGAATGCGCCTGCAAAACTTTTATCATGCCAGCAGGACCCTTTTTTGTTTTAACGCTTTCGGCCCCGACAGTCATATTTCTTATTAGCATTTTAATACTACTTTTCAAATAATCTTACGAGTAATTCAAATATTTTGTATTATAGCAGAAAAATTGTTTTAAAACTTTTAAGTATTTTTTCAGCGACTTAACGTTTAGTTTGGCCAATGTAGGTATGAGCTTTCATAACTTTTAGCATGGTGGCGTTAATCAAAGAGATTTTTATTAATTTAAACCGGTATTTTTAGATGTACTTATATATTTATTTTTTATGAACACAATTTAATAAATATCCGTTATGATATGATTATTATTTATTTTGCATCTACCCTCAATTTTAATAATATTTAAGTGCCATAAAAATAATAGCATCATTGGAATGGTATAATCTTAAGGTAATCGTGAAAAAAGTTTTAAATCAAATTGCTTGTTAAACTACAAAGTATTTGATTTAAACGTAAGGTTATTTGAAAGGTACTATTAAAATGCTAACAAGAAATATGACTGTCGGGGCCGAAAGCGTCAAAACAAAAAAGGGTCCTGCTGGCATGTTAAAAGTTTTGCAGGCGCTTTCCTCATAAACTAATAATTATATTAAAATGAAATCAAGGTATTTTAAAGGTACTAATACATCGCTAAACGGTGACATATACTATTGGTCTGAAAACCTTAAAACAACGGAGGGTCCTATTGGGTAATAATTCAAGATTTCGCTGTAGCAATGAAGGTACTATTTTTTTACTTATACAATTCGAAAAGTACTAAATACCACGCACGTAAAAAGTTAACTTTCAATCGAATTAAACGTAGGGTCCTGCTGCGTATACGGACATGAAGCGAGGCCATAATTTGCCGCGGTGCATAATTCCAGGCATTTTCCCTACAATTAAGATTTTATTCACAGTAAAACCTAATAATGATTGCATTGTCAGCTATCCCGAGAATAGAACTCGAGATCACAATCATCAGCAAATGGATGCATGTCGAGTGACCAACAAAGTAGACACTAATAGGAACTAATCATCCGGCAACTTGAACTTTGGTTTCACATTTGGTTGTTATATTTAGACCAGAGCTGGCTCCGAAGAGTGCATATTACGCTTTAAATGTCTGATATTGTTAAGAGAGAATAGATCGCACTGTAACAGGTTCGTTAAATATTCAGAAAATAATAGTAAGTATTTTCGCTCACAATCCCTCGTGGGTTGCGAAGTTGCTTAGCGAATGTCACTTGCTGCAAAGAATACTTTGCACTCGACGTATCTCCGTCACACCTTTAGTTTATGGCTATAGCGATACTCTTATCATGATATTAAAATGTCCTTTAAGAACATGTATGTTTACAATCTGTATGAGAAAACTTCTACGATACAATTAAATAGATTGCAATTCCTAAAACTGCAAAATCGTGATATTCTCACAGCCACTTGCTGAGCTAGCCTTTGACTGTCAACGATATTACTTTTCAGTTTTATGGGCTGCCATTACTATCTATCATGCACCTCCCTATCTCGTGTTATAATATATCCGAGATTTTTTCAATCGAAAATTTCAATAGCCTTTTGAATGATCTAACAAACATTTCGAGAAAACGTCGCCGCCGAAAACGAGGCTTTTAGAATTATCTGGTATTTGAAAGGACTCGTGAAGTGTATACGCTGTTCTTTATCTTAGTCTTTCTTAATATGATCTCAGGTGACCATGCAATTCCTATTATAACTAGTCACCAAGAAACTCCCATTGTAGTTATAATCATTCTCTCTTCGTATCCATGTTTCAATGGCATGACTGCCTCCGTGGTCCAGTGGATAGCGTATGCGACTCCTGATCGAAGGTTCCGATGTATGTTACTGTTACGATGAATGTAACTGGGTTTTTCCGAATTCTCAGTAGCAGCTCGGAGTATAGTGATGTGCCCGGTAACGGCTATAGGCTCGCCCCTTATTACGTGGGACATAAAATTCATGGCAAAATGTGGGCGTAATATTACACCTCTGCCTACCCCTTCGAGGATACAGGCGTGAGTCTATTAATGTTTCAATGGCTTCGGAGACACCGCATATTTTTCTGGTGCTCCTATTTCTACGATTGCTATTAATCGCATTTTAATAAGTTACTTAAGGTAAGAACATTCGCATTCGCATCGGTCTACATGCCCGAGGCTGAAGACCCGCCTCCGTTCGACCTCACGCGTCTGGTTAACCAGTGCGAGAGAACCAATACGGAGGTCGTAATAGGGACGGACTCCAATGCCCACCACCAAATGTGGGGCATGGACTGCAACAATAACAGAGGTAAGTCACTGGTTGAATACCTATTCACCACTAATCTTACCCTATTAAACACAGGTACGGAGCCCACCTTCGTCACAAAACGTAGTCAGACAATTATCGACTTAACTCTCGCAACAGAAGGAGCGGCTGAACGCGTCAAGGGATGGCACGTCTCAAAGGAAGCATCATGCTCAGACCACAGAAGGATCAGCTTCTCCATGAAAGTCGATATACAGCCCACACAGCCCCGCAGGAAACCACACAACACGGACAAATCACAGTATGTCCTATTACTTAGAGATAAACTTACCCTTACCGCTACGCCGACGGTACTGGATGACACTGAACAGATCGACGAGCAGGTATGCACACTGACGCAGTCGATGCTAGACAGCTACCATGCAGCTTGCCCGGAAACCACTCCGCCTTCAACCCCGGGGAAACAACCCTGGTGGGGCGCTGAGCTTGAACGCAAGCGCAAGAAGGTAAGAAAGGCTCTAAACAGGGCAATGAACACAAGCGCGGACGCTGATTGGGACGCTTATAAAGCGGCCAAATCAGACTACAGGAAATGCCTCAGATTCAGACGCACCATGGGATGGAGGAAATTCTGTGGGAGCATTGAATCCTGCCAACAAGCAAACCGAGTAAGGAAACTACTGGCTCAGCAACCAACAGTTGCACCAGGTACTCTCCGTAAACCGGATGACACATACACCACATCGGAGGAGGAGACAAGACGCGTCCTACTCGAAACACATTTCCCAGGCTGCGTTCTCACCCCGGTAATAACGTGGCACGATACACCAACAGTGGCGACCGAACACGAATGGAGACACGCAAACAACGTGGTCACAGAAGAAAAACTCCGATGGGCCATCGATAGCTTCCATCCATTCAAAGCAGCCGGACTGGACGGCATCTTCCCAGGGTTATTACAATGGGGAGGGGAACCTGTCCTTAAAAGACTCCTGGCAATCATGAGGGCTAGCCTGGCCCTCAGATATGTACCGAAGAAATGGAGGGAAGTCAAACTAATCTTCATACCAAAACCAGGCAAAACAGACTATACCAATGCAAAGTCCTTCAGACCAATAAGCCTGACCTCCTTCATGCTTAAAGCCTTGGAAAGGCTCTGCGAGAGGGAACTAAGAAGTGGGGCTCTTAAGCACTTACCCCTACATGCAAACCAACATGCATTCAGCTCAGGGAAATCGACGGAATCGGCCTTACATCAGGTCGTGAACCAGATAGAAGCTGCTATACAACAAAAAAGCATCTGCCTGGGCACCTTCATCGACATAGAAGGAGCCTTCGACAAGACAAACTTCTCCAGCATAAGCAACGCCCTAGCCAGACATGGTGTGGATCAGATGCTCATACAGTGGATCCAAAACATGCTCAGCAAAAGGGTAGTGCGCCTACACGGCGACACTCAGACAGCCTTGATAACTAAAGGGTGCCCGCAGGGAGGTGTACTCTCCCCGCTATTGTGGAACTTAGTCATCAATGAACTCATAGACAAACTCAACGCGAGAGACTTCTACACAATAGGTTATGCAGATGATCTAACCATACTCACCTCAGGTAAGGTAACCAGTAAAGTGTACGACCTAACCCAACAAGCGCTACGCATAGTAGAGTGGTGGTGTAATGAGTACGAATTATCTGTAAACCCGACCAAGACCGAACTAGTTATGTTCACACACAAACGCGCGCTGGGCACTTACCGACTGCCCAGGTTATTTAACACAGAGCTTAAGCTGTCTACCGAGGTCAAGTACCTGGGTGTCATTCTCGACAGCAAATTGACATGGAACAGCCACATGGAAAATAAGCTCAACAAAGCAAGCATTGTCTTCTGGCAGTGCAAGTAGATGATAGGCAAACGCTGGGGCCTATCCCCCAAAATTGTCTTATGGCTCTATAAGACAATAATACGTCCGATGATAAGCTACGGCGCAGTAGTGTGGTGGCCTCGGACCAACCTAATAACGGCCGCCAACAAGCTCCAAAAGCTACAAAGACTTGCATGCCTAGCGGCCACGGGCTGCATGAAAACTACACCTACAGCGGCACTCGAAGTGTTGCTGGACCTGCCCCCATTGCACCTGTTTATACAACAAGAAGCAACGATGTCGGCGGTCCGGCTAAGAGCTCTGAAGCTCTGGAAAGACACCAACACACCGCAAACTAGCAACTTAAATACACTCTTTAGAGAAGTTCCTCTCACACAAGCCATTGGCGACCAAATACCGAAACAATTTGTGTTCGACAAGAAATACAAAATCCAACTGTACGAGGATCTACACGAAGGAGCGGTTAATCACAACGAGCTCACGATCTTCACAGATGGGTCTAAGACGGATACAGGTACAGGTTCAGGAGTATTCTCAGAGGTCCTAAACATCAACATCGCAGCACCGCTGGGAGCCTACAACACGGTCTACCAGGCCGAATGTTTTGGCATAATCCTAGCTGCCACAGCAATCATGGCACGTGAGGTAAGGGAACGATCCATTAGGATCCTCTCAGATAGTAAGGCAGTCCTCTCAGCCCTCAAAAGCCATACTATCACCTCGGCACTCACGCTTGAATGCCACCAGAAACTAACAGAGGTAGGTAAACAAAACAAATGAACACTGCAATGGATCAAGGGCCACAGTGGCTCTAGAGGGAATGACGCAGCCGACGTACTTGCCAGAAGAGGGGCCACTTTAGAGGTGGTGGGACCCGAGCCCATTATTCCCCTCCCTTCTGGATTTTATCGCAACCTGGTAAGAAATAGGACCAGGACCCAACACAACCAGTCCTGGATTGGTATTGAAACATGTAGGCAGGCCAAGGAGGCTCTTCCCGCAGTAGACGGTAAGATAGCTAAACAAATCCTCCGGCTGTCCAAACAACAACTGCGGACAGTCACGGCCGCCTACACAGGACACAGATTCCTTAATAAACACCTATTTACTTTAGGCATCACCGACAGCCCGCTGTGCAGGGCCTGTATGGCAGCAGACGAGACGGCAGCCCACCTGCTCCTCGACTGCCCTGAGGTCGCACAGTACAGGCAGCAGTACCTGACAAGACACAGCACCCTGAGGGAAGCAGTGGGCCACATCAAGAGTCTGCTGGCCTTCCTCGAAGAGCTGGGGTGGCTGGAATGACGACACTATTCCCACCCGCACGCAAAATACACGCCAAGACGTGGAATTGCGGAAACAGCCCGTGCCATCAAGTATCAAGTATCAAGTAAGGTAAGAACATCTGATTTTCTCCTACGCTTCGAACGGCTAACAACCGTATTGTGGCCGCAGTAGTTAAGGTGATTTTTTTTTATATAGCTGTGCCGTACCACTGCAGAGCAAAGGCCTTCCCAATCATATTCCATATTATATCCCCGTCATTTCCCTCGACTAACATTAGTTAAATAAACTTGTATAATGGATACAAATCGCGCAATTTTAAAATCGACTGAAAAAATGTAATCATCTCGTCGAATTATAAAGTAGATACTAAAATAAACGAAAAAAAAGTTATTTAAATAGATTACGCTTTCCTATTGTCTCTTTAATTTTATGTTTACCTCTACAAAAATATCAAATGTTGATAGTTTCACATGCTTCGATTATACATAAAACCTGCATCAAAACAGTGCAGAAAAGTATCAAAGGAGAAATACCAAATACGGCCTGTAGCAGCCAGAAAGTAGTGAATCGTTGAAATTAAACATATAATTTTTAAAATGTATACATCGTTTTCGTTTCTTGATAGAGCTTCGGTGAAAGATTTTAGTTTTTAAAGATTATTGTTTTGAATAGGCTATGGTAATAGCGGATGAATGTCTTATGTTGCCAGCATTATAAATAAAATGAAGTATGGTAGGCAGAAATTGTTTTAAGGAAATAATATTTTTATTATTATATTAGAAAACAATATCTCTTATTTACTTTATAAATATATTCGTACAATGAATCAAGAAATATATAATTTATTATATATTCCATAATTATTCATCGGTAAAAATCGTTTTGTTTTTTAATCCATAATATAAATATTTTTTCAAACCATTGCAACACATTTTTTATTTGTTATGTCATTCGTGTTGCTACTACCCACAATATACTTATCTGTAGTTGATGAATGAATGTTTTGCTCTGATTTATTGGTGTTTTCGTGCAGGTTTAATTGTAACGTAGTTGAATATAAGTTCAATAATAATAATCACTACCTTCTACCCATGCTAAGAATATGCAGCGGTGTTCGTGATTGTGGTTAGTTTTTTGGACGAGTATAGTACGAGGTTCCTTAGTACACAGGTGATAATTCATTATTATTGGCCTCTCTTTATGTAGTTTTTGTTCTATATGACACAAAGACATTCCTTTATTTACTCCAAGGTATTATATTTATGTTAAAATTCAATTTTAAAGTATATTTAGTTGTGGAATAATTTCCATTTCAAATATCTCGTATCTGATTTCCACCAAAAGTTATATAAAAAAAAATATACAGGGTAATAGAGTAGTCATTTATCTTCAAAACACACATGGTTTCGTGTTTGTCCTTGCCAGGCCCATAATGTATGGCCAAATGGTACATCTCCTTTAAAATGTCTGCACAAGGAACGCTTTAGTTTGTTTGTACTAAATATTATTTAAAAGTCACCTATTCTAAACCAGCATGTCTGGTTTCCGCTGACTACCAACCTATCACATCATTTTATGTATATGCATGTAATAGCGTGGGTATTATATATATGTATAGATACAAGGTATACGGCCTATATGTATTATTATAGTTCTATTTGTGAGGTATTTCGAAAATAAAAGATACAACTATCAATTCTTACTTTCATTTATTCAGGTTGTCACAAGAGTATATTTTAAAGTAAGAGTATGTTCGGTTCTGATTCTACATTAACATTTACAGCCATATTCGCAAAACAAGGACATAGAACCAAGAGAAAGAACGTGGCCAAGAAAACTCTTGGCCATTCTTTTAATAGTTATAGTTATCGTTTATAAAAGCTACATTCAAGACATATCGGATAGCAAGGTTGTGGGTAGTTCAATATTTCAAAAGTAACTATTACCTTAATACAATAGATTAGTATAATTGATTAAGGGCCGATTTTTCAATCCTCAGATAAAGAGATGAATAACTATTCCACTGATAAATTTATTGGCCTGTATAACAGTCCGATAAACTTGTGTCAATTTTTCAATAGAATTTTATTCCGTGGGCAACTATCTGACTGAATAACATCATCGTTCCTGTCACTAACTTCAGAGAGGTGAAACAAATATATCAGAAAAGTGCATGTAAGAGCAGAACAGGAAATTAGAGCAGGACAGGAAACAGAAGCTTTATTGCCTGTCCTGCTCTAACTGTCAAAATGATGGTTGTCATTACATCGGGGTTCTGTTTGTTTATGTATGTTTGAACTGTGGTATTTTCGCGGAATTTGTGAGTATTGTGCTGTTCGTTTTCAATCAAATTATATTATAATAACAATGCCAGCGTTCCTCAAATTTGAATGCGAGATTAAAGACATTCAACTACTAGTAAGTTTAATAGAAAAATACAAGTATATTATAGAAATTAAAACGACTGATGCGGTAACTAATCAGGACAAGGAATGTGCGTGGAAAGATAGAAGTTGCTTCTAATTTATGTGGTGTGTCTGCAAATAACCGTTAGTGCCAAAAATTAAAGCTTAAATACGAGAGTCTAAGAAATCGTCTCTTCAAAAACGAGCCAATGCTCCCAGCATGACCAAAGAAAGAATTTTGGGCATCTGTTTTAAAATAACAGGACATCTTTACATTTAAGTATCATTTAAAACTTATGAACGTAATAATATATTACTGTTACATAGTATTATGATGTAAATTTTGGTAGTTGAATAATTGTATATCAGTCTTTAGTGAAAAAGTGAGTTAGTACCTAGGTATTTAAGTTGTAATTCGTTTTTGAAAATATAAGTCCGTATTTTTATGCCATAAATATGTGTATTAGGTATAATAAATGTTTGAAATACATGCTATCTGATTTGTTTCACTATTCCATAATATCAGCTCTCCATTGAATCCAATATAGGTATTAAAATGTTCGCCCCGCGGTCTTACAATTCTGTATCACCTTCTAGCTCGATTAATATACCTATTCGTTTATAATAGCCTCCTCTTCGATTGTTGCGTCGTCAAAAATATATAAATGACCATATTTTCCATATTTCGTAATATATACCACGCCCAAAATCCAACCAAATGTATCTCAATGTCAACTTAACAGTCAAATAAGCGGTTATCTGTCCGAGGATTACGCAGTTAAATTTATTCCTTAGTTGGGTGATTTATTCGACGAATAAACCCTATCTGACCATTGAAAAACGCAATATTACGCTATCCTCAGAATAAATACTATCTGGTTGTTTATCTGAGGATTGAAAAATCGGCCCTTAGTAATATTCATCACAAATATATTTACTATATATGTATTCAATATTTACCATTGAAATATTCACTACATGATGTATATAATAGACACGGCTTGTTTTTCAGCAAAAATTCGATTCGATACTATATGATACTCCAAGTTCTGAACTTTAACATCCCACAACTGACGAAACCACCCACAATATCAATTATACAATTGCTAAGCTATATTATTACATTAACTATACGTTGTCTATATTGACAATACTCCAAATAACACCACAATAGCAATAAAGAATTGTGAAACACATTATTAGTAAAAACACAATATAAAAACACAATAATATAAAAGTCACAATTGTATCGTACCTTAGTTAGCCGTTGCCGGAGCGGAACTGAACATGAACAGAGCCTGTTCTCCTTTTATATTTACACGTTTGACAGTGTCAACTGCCAAACGTCACATCAAATTGTATATTTATTATTGGCAACATTATAAATTTAAAACATACCAACCATCAATACGATTCAACCATATACGATAGGTTTATGCTATACATAATAAATTATACAATATATTTAGTTTTATATTATTTGATACATATATGAATAACCCTAAAATCAATCTTCTAGTAACTTAACCTAAAATCTGACCTAAAAGTAACAATGATGTAAATTCTAGCCAGATTTATAACTGTTTGATATCCGAGCTTTTGCTTGGATTATAAATAGGTACCTACAAATGAAACACACATATTTTAAATGTACTTATTTTGATATTTTTGTTGATTAATTTTCAAAGTATTTCTAATAATCTATCACATGCATGTGTAACTATCATTTTGCATAAATACATAATTGAATAATTTCCTTCAGGGCAAGTGTGCAGGAGTATTGGAACTTATTATTGCGGGTTAAGAAATAAATACGTTCATTTCCTGAACGTTCTCTATTAAACAAGTAACGCGAGGGAACATTAAGAAATGCATCTTGAGATCGTATCGTTAAAGCGCGAATATTTGTATGCTTGTGCAGTTACATTGCATAGGATTTCGAGTCAGCATTTTTATAGTTCTACTCAGCCAATGTCTTTCCACATAGTTCCTTCGTACTTTTGAAGAAGATATGCTCATTTTGACAGCATGCCAAAACAAATTAGAGATTGCAAGCCATTGCATTCAGCCATCGTTTTGGTTTTGTTTGAACAATAGAATCTAATTAACAAGTGGCAATGCTGCCAGTCTTCTGGGCACATTCCCAATAGACGGCGATGTGGAGGACTTTCACGACGCCCTTTGAATATGCATTTTCTTATTTATTTGTATTGTACTTTAATATTTTAATTTAATTTTAGTTGTAGTATTTAAGTAGATAATTGTGTTATCCTAATATTAATTTATTTTGTTATTTAAATAAATCTGTTTAGTCTGATTAACAAGTTGATTCGGTGATCGAATGATAAAATACGGATTGTTCTATACATTAAATTATAGCGGCACACTTTCAATGTAAGAGAACAAAAGGTATCAATCCGTATTAGCATGTTAAAATTGCATACATGAATACCTTTTTTGTACTCATTGATACGGACGGACATTTACTCTATGAATTAAAATACCGAAGTAGCTGCAAGAATTTTTCATCAGGTACTTTATCAGCCTATTAGCGTTTTAGAATACCATTGATATATCAAAGTGTTAGATGAAAGTAATAACAGTACCTTTGTGTCATATTAAATAATAATTGTATAATATGAGAGTAAAATGGATTGGTTGAACATATTAAAGAACGACAACTTAAGAAAAGGTGATATGGTTATCCATACTAACAAAAAAGAAACAAAAGATAGCATATAACGCTAGTTTAACCTCAAGTAGAAGGAAGCACAATGGAACTCAAATACCTACAACAAAAAGCAAATTTGGATCGATGCGGTTTAATAAATGTTCAGCTCAATTATATAACAAAATTTTATTTCTTTATTTTGTTTATTTAGGTTCACCAACGTTTGTATACACAGTATCTGGGGGCACGGCAGTGCCCCCACCAAGTCGAGCAAAAAAGCGGTACGGCCGTACCATCCTTTTCTCGAAGCAATTCAGGCCATATTCGACCCCTATAACTTCGTTTTGGATAAAACTAGAATACTGATTGTTCAGTAACCATACAGGCATTGTATAAAGATGGTGTATTTCAAATTTTATTCAATTTGAACTAGTAGTTTAAGAATTATAACGAGTCAAATTTCTTAATTTTGTCACTCACTGCCCGATCATTAAAAGTCTAAGGCACTTCTAGCAAACATAGAAGCTTCAAATTTAGGACACAATTTAGTGTTTAGTGTATGAACCAAGGAAAAACTAAAATATATTTCAATTTCGGTTCAGTTTTCGAGATACATCAACGGCAGTAATAACTTTGTATTTTTTGACGCTAATAAATTTATTAGTAAATTTATTTTAACTAAAGATACAATGTATCTGCCATTTTATATTAAGCGACAAATTGCTAAGTTATTAGCATACAATTTACAGCAAGGCAGTGAGCCTTGTGTTGTCAATTTATGTGATAGGCTTAGTACATGTTCTAACAAGGTTTTTATTGACACATCTTGTGATTCAAACTCCAAGATAGGACAACAGTTAGGCTGCAGTATTTGAATATAGTACATCAAAATATGCAGGGCCTATCTGGCAAAGAGTTAGAGTTAAGTTTATTTCTAGAAAAATATGACGTTAAGGTTTTGTGCTTAACTGAACATTGGTTAAGCACCCATGAGGTTATTTTTATAAATGAATATTACACAGTGCAGACTACATATATAAGAAAGCAGGCTATTAGAGGCGGTTCTCTCATAATGACTTCAAAGTTATTAAAATGCAAAGAACGTAAGGGTATTGTAAATTTATCTATTAAGCGCACTATTGAGTTGTCCTGTGTGGAACTAGACTTATATATTATAATTTGTGTATATTGACCCCCTCCTGGTGATTATAATCTATATGAGACTGTTATGGAAGATGCTCTTAATAAAATTATAGGTAGTCATAAGAATATAATATTTTAGAGAATTCTTCACAGTGTACTAGATTTTTGAATCTTTTAAAGTCATTTAATTTAAGTAATTTATTCTGTGAACCTACTAGAGTCACTGAAACATCTTCTACTTGTTTGGATAACATATTTAGTTCTTGTGTTGTTAAAAACCCAGTAGTTATTAGTTCTCTTCCTTCTGATCACCGTGGACAGATAGCTAGTTTTTCATGTACAACATATGATAAATCACATACAGTAGAATGTAGGCTTCAAACTACCAATCGTCTTAAACGTTTGAAAAACAATATTATCGCTAAACTCAATCCCTCAATTTTGAACTCAGAAAATCCAAATACAATTTATAATTCACTTTTTGGAATAGTAAATAATGAGTTTATAGATACTTTCAAGAGCAAAACTGTCACATTAAAGGGTACTACCGGATCTTTTAACCAGTGGGCCACTATAGGTATATACAGAAGTAGAGCCAAATTGTTTGAATTATATGGTATGAAACTACATAGATTTGACACACCTTTTCTAAATTATGTAAAAAACTACTCAAAAATTTTTAAACAAGTTTGTGTTATGGCAAAATCTAAATTTATTAGTAGCAAAATTAAGCATTCAACAAATGTAATTAAAGAAACTTGGAGAATTATAAATAATGAAACAGGAAGAGCACGACCACGAGAAAACCAATTTGAACTAAAAGAAAACAATTTATTAGTCACCAATCAAACTCAAGTAGCACATATGTTCAATAGTTTCTTTTCGAGCATACCTTTAACAACTACTAGCTCTTTACAATCATCATCTTTAGACGCTGGAAATTTTTAGCACGTTAACCCGCGAGATATATTGATCGCATATAATTCAATTAATATTAAAAATACCGGCGACTTTAGGGGCATTTCAATTAAAATTTTAGGTACTACAGTTGAGACTGTTGCGCCTTACCTCTCTATAATTTTTAACCAATGTTTTGACTTAGGCGTATTTCCGGATTTGATGAAATTAAGTAAAATCATACCTTTATTCAAATCTGGCAGTAAAAATGACGTAAATAACTTCAGGCCCATCTCTATCTTGCCGGCATTTAGTAAAATATTTGAAAAGATTTTATTAAAGCAGCTACTAAGGCACTTTAATTTAAATAGTCTGCTTCATAAAGATCAATACGGATTTACTAAAGGTAGATCCACTACTGATGCGGGTGTTGCTCTCATAAAACACGTTTATAATGCTTGGGAGTCATCTAAAAATGCTAGCGGAGTATTCTGTGACCTCTCAAAAGTATTTGATTGCGTTCATCACGACACACTATTGCGTAAGCTCCGCCACTACGGCGTAGAGGAAACCGCACTTTGTGTTGTCGAGTCGTACCTGCGACAAAGATTTCAGTGCGTCGATGCAAATGGGACTACATCTTCTAAATTACCTATACAGTTAGGCGTTCCACAAGGCTCTATTTTAGGTCCTTTTCTATTCCTTGTATATATTAATGACTTACCTTTTTATTTAAAAAATATCTGTGATGTCGTACTTTTTGCAGATGATACGTCACTTATTTTTAAAGTAGATAGGAATAGGAATCAATTTGATGATGTAAATAATGCACTTTTACAGGTTACACAATGGTTTACAGCAAACAACCTAGTGCTTAATTCTAAAAAGACTAAATGCGTTAAATTTGCTTTACCTAAAGTTAGACAACTGGGACCTAATATAAGGCTAGATAGGGAGGAACTTGACACAGTTGACTCGACAGTGTTTCTAGGCATTACACTAGATAATAAGTTACAAAGGGGTGCACATATAGCATGTCTTGCAGGTAAGCTCAGCTCTGCTGCGTATGCTGTCAAAAAAGTTAGACTACTTACTGATGTTGACACAGCTCGTCTAGTTTATTTTAGCTTTTTTCATAGTGTCATGTCCTACGGTATTTTGTTATGGGGCAAAGCTGCGGTTATTCAGAATATCTTCGTTCTACAAAAACGAGCGGTACGAGCAATATACATGTTAGGTGCTAAAGATACTCTTAGGGAACGCTTTAAGTCTACAGGAATTCTAACAGTAGCCTCGCAGTTCTTATTTGCTAATATATTGTATATTAGGCAAAATATAGGTTTATTTACTACAAAAAGTGACATACATAATATAAATACTAGGAACAGGCATAAGTTATATGCCCCTTATCATCGTTTACATAAAGTTAACAATTCTTTTGTAGGGCTAGGTATTCGTATATACAATAAAATACCAATTAGTCTTTTAGAATTGCCATTTAGTACGTTCAAAAGTAAAATAAAATACTGCCTTATTAGGAAAGGTTATTATACCATTAATGATTATTTCAGTGATAAGGATAGATGGCCACTTACACTAGCCAACTCTTGATTTTTTTAATTTATATAGATACCTTACTTTTCAGTTTTTTTTATATAATATCTAGTTCTATTAATTTAATATTCATGCATTATTAGGTCATTCATCTTACTACATTTACATTTTCATTGTTGTTCCACAAATTTTATTAAAATTTGCTACAATGTTAGATGAAGGTAACTCGTTTTCATGGGCTGGATACTAACGTTTTTGTAATTTACGTGTATTCATATACCGTCACTTTCTGTAATATACTTTTCCACCATAGTTCTGAACATGATCGCGAGTTGCCTACATTATAAAGCGTAAGTGGATGCTCCTGTTACACAAGATTCACATTTGAAGACTACTACAGCACTTAATTTAGTAACTACATATTTTGTATATATGTATGTTCTTATTTACTATTTACAAGTAATTAATTACAATGTGAAACAGTTGCAGCTCCTTACAAAAACAAAATATGTACCATAACACTGGCGATTAAAAAGAGTGGCCACGAGTTTTATTGCCCGTTCTTTCTCGTGGTTCTACCTATTGCTTTGCGAATGGGCAGTAAATGTAAATGTAGAAGCATTATTAATTTACTTTAAAAAATTGACGTTCATAAGCGTCACGTTGTGACCTAGATGAATAAATGATTTTTGACTTTTGACTTTTGTAATCTCATATGAATATAAAGGATTACAAAATTACATTTGCAGTTAGAGCTTTAATGAAGAAAATTCGTTGTTGGTGTACAAGAAGTAGAATGTATCGGAAAGAACAAAAGTAAGACTATCTACAAAAAGAAATGAGATCATATAAAAACAATACTTGTCAAAAATACCAAGTCTCGCGACCGTAAAAAGTTGTGAGATCCATGTAATACCAAGTCGGTTAATTAAAAATCTTGAATGTTTTAAATAAATATATTGACTTGGCAATCGCATTAAACAATCTAATTTATATATGTATTACTTATGAGATATATTCTGTTTCCATGCGATGGCCGAATCAATCTATTTATTTAAAACATTAAAGATTTTTAATTAACCGACTTGGTATTACATGGATCTCACAACTTTTTACGGTCGCGAGACTTGGTATTTTGACAAGTATTGTTTTTATAGGATCTTTATATATCGATACATTCACAATTATTAAAATGTTTGCGTTACAAACACTTAAAGGTAAATACAGCATGCTAGGATAAATTTACAAGTTAGCTACTTTATAGTTGCTTTTAAATGTTATGGCAAAAAGTACAAAAAGGATATATTAAATATAAATAAAAAGTGACATGAAATAAATAATGTTATATGCTTAAAATAAGACTTCAACTACAGCCAATTTGTAACTAATTTATTAGACACAATAAAGAAAAAAGAAAGAAAAAGAAATGACAACATTGAATAGTTTTTTATTGCACAATCTTCTGTCAAATCTGTTTATACTAGAAATCAAGCTCAAGGAACCAGAGAGAAAGTATTCGATAACAATAGAACTAATGCTAGAATGATGATGATTACCATATGACTATCATATTATAAACACTCGTTTAGGAAACCAATAAAATAACAGTGCTCATTTTTCCACCTATTTGTAGTCCACTACTGGATGTAGGCATCTCCCAATTAGAATCACAATTTCATTGTCAGTTAATATTAAGATTTGACCTACTATACCACGCTAGCCAGACGTTTAGGGTTTCATGTCGAGTTTGTTGTCACTTTACAAATATATTATTTGCTTCGTGTATTTTCCTTGGCCGCCTCTTACGTTTACCATAGAATGAAATGGGGTAGTGACATATTGTTTTCTTAATCCGTCATAACAAATATACTGGGTGTGAACATTTTTCAGAATATTCTGGTCTGAATCACTGGTATCAGTTTTCACCCAGTATATGACATTATTTTAAAAGCTTAATTTTTGACTAAGCTGCCCTTTTACCCTGGCTTACTAATTCATTCTTTGGTGTAGTTTATAGAGAGATTTTTATTATAATTTAATCAACCATATCGAAATAATAATAATAATATTTATTGGCATCAGACATTAGTACAAAGCTGTATACATATGTAAATGTTAAATACTTTTGTTTGGGTTCAATGGATACAATTTGATCAATGCCCCCCGAGCTAGGAAATTCCTGTGTTACGGGGGACATCCTTCCAACATAAAATCTGTTACAAGTTAAAATAAAAATTGAACAGGGTTGATAAATGTAACTACAGGAAATTAGGGTATGTATGTGTAGCATACTGTGAAATTTGTTGTATAACAACGCGCTAAAGTATTGATGTTGACGTTGTGCAAAGGTCGTGTAGGTGTATATTTTGGGACATATTGGTTCAGGTCTTCTTCTAGTTCTTGTACTTAAATTACTGTGAGTGTGTTGCCGCAAAGGCAGATTTAAATGCTTTCGTACTATTGTTCGCAGAATGTACATTTGTCGAACCGTTAGTACTTTACATTCTGCGTACAATTGCTTCGTGGGGTATCTGAAAGGTTTTGTAAGCATTACTTTGAGTACTGCTTGTTGCGCTCGTTCTGCTTGGATGATAGTAGTTTTTGCAGCGCCACCCCAAGCTGTGATACAATAGCTTAGAATTGATTCACATAGAGCGCTATAACCGTGTGTAGAATGTCTATATGGGCGGATAGTCTTAATTTTTAAAGACGAAAATAAGTTTTCTCATACGCTTTTTATTTGGGCACTCCAGGAGAGACAGGCGTCAACCTGTAACCCTAGGTACTTTACCACCTCGGCTCTGGCCAATGAGATACAAGCACACTGAGCGCTTCCGATTGCACATACGTGTGCTTTGATCTTAAAGTTTGTGGGCGGCAGTGTCTGACACCAAATGTCACGGAATTGGTTTTGCTCAGGTTTAACGTGAGGCTATTTTCTGCCAGCCATGCCATTTTTAACGTCGACCACGCTGTTTCAGATTTTCTCTGGCTGAAATGTATCGTATAAGGGTGATTATTTAAAAAAAAAATATTTAAGGTAGGTGTGTGCAGTGGTTATTGATTTGCAAACGCATGTCACAATCTCAATAGTTTTTGTTGCAACACATACTCGTAGTTGTCTCTGTGCACTCGCTAATGCTGAAATATCCACACCAGATAACTACAGCGGTGACAGTTTTTCAGTTTCACTATAAAAATATTTTTCGATGATATTTTACCGAAATAGCAACCATTTCCCAAAAAAAATATGGGTAAATAACAACAAAATTACTGAAAGTCACCATGATATTAAATAATTTAAAGAGAATTTTTAATTTACTTAATTATTTATTTATTTTTCGCCTGTGTATAATTAAGAGAGTTAGTAACAAATGTGATTTAACGTTCACAATCGGACACAACACAGTTTTTAATAGCAATGGTTTTATTATACATTCGACTATTCGATTGTACCCGTTTGTAATGACGGTGTTTTATTTATTCGCTGTATTTTCCCAATTTACCATTTATGCTTGTCCTGTCATCGGTGTAAAATTTTACAGGCTAAAATAGAACGTGAAGCGAAATTTTGTGATTCCTTTTTACGAGAAATGCGTGAACGGAGGATTATGAAATTTGGCACACTTATTGCTTACATGTAGTAGGTGTGCAGAATACTATTTTTTTTATAAAATATGCATTAGAAATATATGATTTTAATGAAAATAAACGTTACCACTACTACCATACATTTCGCAGACACACATGCATAGCATCGTATACGTATACAATATTACTTTTTAATTTACGGTTATGGACCCACAGACGTTCAAACTGATAATACATGTATATATATACTTTTTGTTCAAGGTTTGTCCTATTCTGCCTAAGCGAGTTTGTATTTTTTGAAATTATACTTCTTTAGGCTCGTTAGGAAAAAATGATGATAGTGAAATTTTACGAGGCGCGCGCATGTGTGACACAAAATTCTCACGGGAGAAGTTTTTAGTTTCTCCATTCACAAGACGGCGGACGGGACATTTTGAATAAAACTAATATGGCTATCATTTTCGGAGTTTTCATGGATTTTAATCACGAAAATGACATCTATTTGGGAATCTAAGATGGCGGACGGAACATTTTTTGTAAAATTAATATGGGTGTCATTTTCGGAATTTTCATGGATTTTAATCACGAAAATGACATCTATTTGGGAATCCAAGATGGTGGACGGGATATTTTTAGTAAAATTAATATGGATATAATTTTCGGAGTTTTCATGGATTCTGGACACAAAAATGTGATCTATTTGGGAATTCAAGATGGCGGACATTTTTAGTAAAATCTTTAAAATCATAATATAATTGTTCCAATTATAATTTGGCATCGAATTACTGTGTCAACTTTTTTGAAGTTATACTTTAGGCGCGTTATGAAAAAAATATTAGAGTGAAATATACATAGGTACCTGTATTGTGAATAGTCCATTCATTTTAAATTTTATCTATGTATAAAATATAAATACGTGAAAGAAAAACAAAAATCCTTTTTACCACAATAATGTTTAAACAGACCCATAGACTTTCAACGTGGGATCAAAACACTGGCGAAAGGTGGGCGTTTAATATGTATGTATGTATGTATAGACTTTCAAACTAAAAATAGTTGAACATTATTTTATACATATACTTTTTAGGATAGCATTTTATAGTCTTAATTAATTTAAGAATAAAACAATTATAAGTACTTAAAACTACAATTAAATTAAAATAATAATATGCAGCACAAATAAAAAAGAAATTCTATGAAATAAAAGAAGGAACAATCCCTGTTTATTTATCAATATTTGTTCTATTCTGCCTAATAGATTTTGTATTTATTACAATACTAGAGGACGCCAGCTGCTACGCCTGTATTTTTTTTAATTTACCCGTTTTGGCCGATATCGTGGGAATTTCGGGAAATCCCTTCTTAGTGCACCCCTTCGGTCCCCAAGGAACATACATGGCAAATTTTAGCTTCTTGCGCCCAATAGTTTCGGCTGTAGCGTGTCTGTCAGTCAGTCAGTAACGCAAAGATTTTATATATTAAGATATTTATCTTTGCAAATTTTATTTACACGTTCGATAAAGCTCATAGACACATAATTATAATAAGAATAATCTATTAATTACATTTTTATTATTTAAGTAAGAGTTTCAAACTGAAAAGAGATGAAATAATTATTACATTTATGTACTTCTTTGTTTAAGATTTGTCCTATTCTGCCTCTTTTTTTCTTTTTTTTTTTGACTCATGGTGGAAACCAAACAATTTAGGGGCTGACCCCCCTAGGCTGGGCCCCAGGGAGAGTGTGGTGACTCCCCGACGAGAAGCGCCGGGACTACCCACTAAAACCACCATGGTGTTCCTCTATCCGATCCCATTGAATGGCGGGGACACGGGATCTACATTAGCATAACTGCCGCGACCCCGCCTGAGCTGGCCCGCCGAAGCAGGCCCCGTCCCTCGCATGCATCCATCTGCATCCATCATAATTGTCCTCATACATCCTCTGTCATACTACGAGCGGAAAAGAACGACGTAGTCTACTAACGCTACGAGAGGCACACGCCCGCTGGCGTGTATTCACGGTGGCCGGAGATCATTGAGTGCCCTCCGGCGACGACGCCTGGTTCTGCGGGTGGAGACAGGTCGCGTGGGCTCCCTATCCCGCTCCGCCGCCTCCTTGATTGACATCACCGTCTGACAAAAGGAGGCGGCGGCGTCCCAACACATCTCGCTCCGGACCATGGAACGAATCAAGGTCCGAAGCGAGAGTTCGACCACTCCTATCGCCACGACTTGGTCCCGGCGCTGCGATGCCCAAGCAGGGCATTCCGCCAAGGTGTGCAGCGCCGTGTCCTCTACTGGGTCACGGCGATCTCCGCAGTGGTGACACCCGGGCGTCTCCTCCCGGCCAATGCGGTGCAGGAACCGGCCGGAAGTGTTGTGTCAACCGGAACGTGAGGGCGCCATGTCGTCTCTCCAGCCACTCGTCGAGTACGGGCCTCACTGCCTCGATGCAGCGAAGCCCCGCGCTGGGGTGCGTGAGTCGCTGTCGCCATTCCGCCACTAGGACCTGTCGGAGTTCCGCCTTCCGCGCCTCAATCTCGCGAGGCGCGGGTTCTCTGCCTAGTGACCGGGCTTCGCGACGCCACTTATAAAGCGGCGTCAACAGCCCAGCCTGTAGGTCCCAGGGCGGACATCCGGCGAGGAGGGTTGCGGCTTCGAAGGAGACCGTGCGGTAGGCACAAATTATCCTGACGGCCATGGCGCGCTGCAGTGCGCGAAGCGCCCGAACGTTACGGGCCGTCAGGTTCTCGGCCCAGATGGGACACCCGTATAGGGCCATCGACCGCACGACTCCCTCATATAGCCTCCGGCAAGAGGCGTATGGCCCCCCTAGGTTTGGCAGCAGCCTTGACAAAGCGGCCGCCGTCCCCAGTAGTCTAGGTGCCAAACGCTCAAAATGCCGGTGAAAGTCGCATCGGCTGTCGAGAACGAGCCCAAGGTACTTCAAGCTCGTCCCGATGCCGATGCGGACCCCTCCTACCATTATGTTGGCCCCCGCAGGTGTCCTGTTCCGAGGCCCATGAAACGAAATGGCCTCGTATTTCAACAGGGTCACCTCAAGGCCCAACTGCCGGATGCGACTCACTACGTGTGCAACCCCAGCTGTCGCCAGTATGGCCGCCGCCCGGTGCGTCTTACCCTTGGCCGTGATCAACGTATCGTCGGCATAACAGACTATGCTGACGCCGTGGAGGAGCGCATCCCGCAGCACATAGGCATAGCCGATGTTCCACAGGAGTGGACCAAGAACCGACCCCTGTGGAACACCGCACGACATCTCTCGCCGACTCCAACCGTCGTGAACCGGATATACCACATACCTCTCGTGTAGGTATGCCCCGACTATTTTGCGGAGGTACATTCCCTCCACCACCTCATGGTCCCACCACCCGTATGGGTATATGGACCGAATCATGGGAGAGACGCGCGGTACTTGCTGTATGCTCTTTCCCGCGCGCCCGTTGCAGGCTCCCTGCAAATTTCGTCCCTTCGCCACTCTCCCCATTCAGGGGCAGCTCTACTATGCTAGTAGGCTAGGCGCTGTAATTACAGCTGTCGTTACATTGACGGCTCCGTCGTCAGCCTGGTTCGTTCCATTCTCGTCGAGGCTTCTCCTCGTCCTGTGCCAGTTATGCGCGAAGTCTCTCAACCGCCGGAAATTCGCTTCGGAGTTCACAAATCGGCGTAGAACGTAGGGCCCTCAGGACTGATAATCCCATCCATAATCTTTCGTCTAATGTTCTCATAAAGGGGGCACCGCCACAAAATGTGGTCCAAGCATTCGTCACCTTCGCCGCAATAGCACACGCTTTCCTCACACAGCTTCATATCAAAAAATCTCTTTCTATAACATCCGTGACCAGTCAGAATTTGCGAGTCTTGATAGTCCGGCTCGACCCAAGTATACTTGAGCCGAGCCGCCACGTCCGGGATGAACCGATAGAGCTCCCTACCCTTCTCCTCACCTTCCCATCGCTGTTGCCATGCGGCAACAGCCTCCTGCGAAATTTGTCTACTTTCGGCCCTAAAGTCGTCCCTGGCTAGGTGTCGGCAATCGTCGATCCTGCCTGCCCGGCTTACCTCGAGGTTGGCTGGTAGCACTCCCGCCAAAACGGGGAGAGCCGCGGTACTAACGGACCTGTAGGCCTTCGTCAGTAAAATCAGCGCAGGCCTTTGCGTCCTCAACAACACGCTCCTGACCATGAACGTGGTCGTTCGTCTTCACCAACACCCCGCGGCGTACGTCAGTATCGCGGCATAGGTGCCGCGATATAGGACCTTGAGGGCCCTATAACGCACACCCCAGGAGGAGGCGGATATTCGCGACATCTTTCCGAATGCTGCTGCGGCACGTTCCCCTATGGACTCTGCATGTTCCCGAAAGGACATCTTGAGTCGATTACCACACCCAGAACCCTTGTCGACTACACGCTCTTGACTGAGATCCCATTGAGTCTGATGGTCGGCGGGCGGCCAGGCATCTTCCCCTTCAATGTCATCGAATATGAATTTGAGGGGGAGAAGCCCGGCCGGTTCCGCTGGCCCCACTGGCTGATGAGATCCATGGCGCATGAGGCTGAAGCCTCGATGCCGGCGCGAGATTTAGACTCAATGAGAATCGTAACATCATCGGCGTAGGCGACAAGTTGAACCCCGTCTGGGTATGGTAACCGAAACATATCGTCCATGAGTAGGTTCCACAGAGAGGGTGACTGAGACTGAGCCCTGCGGGCAGCCCATGGTCAGTGGCTTCCACACAACCCCACTGCCGACGAAGAGACTAGCCCGGCGGTTGGTAAAATAGCCGACCAACATCCGATAGATGTTGGGCGGGCACCCGCCTTGCTTCGCCTTCAGTAGGATCATGGGCCATCACGCGTTGTCAAAGGCACCTGAGATATCCAGGAACAATGCCTGGACGTATTTGGCCTGGCTGGAGGCAACTACGTCCTGAAGGGACCGTAGTGCTGATAACGTTGAGCGACCCCGAGAGAAACCGTGCTGGCAGGTCGAGATGTTGCGCGAGATGGAAGGTGCGCATTGGAGCATGACCCGTTCCAAGATCTTACCTAGGACCGAAAGGAGCGTGATAGGGCGATACGCTTTAGGATCGGTCAGTGGTTTGCCGTTGCCTTTCGGCAGGACAATGAGCCGGCCGTCCTTCTACGTATCTGGAAAGGTGCCCTCCTCAACGCAGAGTCCGAAAATACGCGTTAGCTCGGAGGAAGCTACGAGCCACACATGTTTTACCATGCGGGCGGTGATCCCATCGATGCCGGGTGCCGTGTTGGGTAAGTCCCTGACTATAGCGCTCACCACACTCAATGTCGACTCACTGTCTGCCGGGCGGGGAGAAATATCCTCCCACTACAACCGTTTCCCCAATTTGTGCTGCGACGTACCCCCTCCCTCGGGTGATGTGCCCGATGGGAGGGGTGCCGGCGGCGGCCCTGGCGATAATGGCCACCAAGCCATCAAGGTCCCCAGCCCAGTCATCTCTGGGGAGGACGAAATACGGCTCGGCGGCAATGGCGACGTTGATAGACCACTGCGCCATGCTCTGGAGCAACAGGTCCTGAGCTCTGGCGCAGTGGTTCAAATTCGATTGAAGGAGGCGGAGGGCGGCAGACAGTCCTATTCTGCCTAGTAAATTTAGTATTTTTCACAATATGTTTATCGTGGCGTATAAATTAATAAAACATTTACGCGTGAAATATGCACTTATTATTACTAGACATCGGATTATATGCACCATCAAAATGCCAAAATATGCATGCAAATATGCACTAAAAAAGGGCGAAATATGCATGAAATATGCACAATAGAAAAACATTCACAATTAGAATTTACGGTTATTATTATTATCATTATCACATTATAATGAAAAAATATTCATACCTATTTTATTAGTTATTATTATAACATATTTAATAAACTATTATTACGTAAATAATAAATTTATTTACTATAATTCTTGTAACAGTAAACAATAATATATTCTTCCAGATTTTCTGCAGCAAACTTGTTACTTATATTATATATATATTAATTTATAGGCTGAAAATGATCTTTCAACGTCAACTAACGCTACCGGACAGAACTTAAAATTTGGCGCCATTTCTGCAGAGACCTCTTCAGGTAGAATTTATTCAGTGCCCTTGATAAACGCGTCAATTTTCTTAATATCTTCAATAACGCATTTTTTGTACAAAACTGCATTTAATATGCCACGAACCTTTGGCGATAGTGAACTCGTAAGGGCATTAATTTGTTCAATCATATTTTCTATTATTTCCAAGGACTGGCGCAATGGAAAGTTTTTAGTTTCTCAATTGCATCGGGTATATTGCTGAAATGTGTTGCGATAATAGCAATATTTTTTTTTATTGTAGGACTACATAACACAACATGCCAAACACGTATCCCTAACTATTGAAATAAGCACTATCAATGAAAAAGTACCAAAATATGCAATAACGCTATAAAAATAGAATTATATGCATTTCCATATGCAAACATGCAAATGCATATAATCCGATGTCTACACACACACACACACACACATGTCGCACGAGTGATTGATTTCCACGTGGTAGCCGGGATCGATCACTCGCCGAGCAATTAAAGAGAGATAATTAGGTTGACTTACGGGAAATAAATAAAAAAATATCACCAGGAAGGTTTAAACTCGCGTTATAATTCTAGTTATTCGATTCGTAACAAAAAGAGCTGACACTTAAAATTAGCAGATGAGACAATTATCCAGGGCGTGGGGGGACGTTGGCACTTCACAGGTTTTCGGATGATGTACTCAACTCGGTGGTGTTGGCCGGAGCAAAAGGGGCGAAGCCTCGTGTGTCCCCGGTATTTATAAGGCCGGCGAGGAGGAGGGGGGCGAGGGAGCGGTCCACTGCTGTGCGTCACTCGTAGCGAGGCTCGCGGCGCAGGGGCGCGATGTGACGTCACACACCCCCCCCCGTTAGGCCGGGATTTTCCCTAAGGAAAATTCCCTAGCCCAACGGGCGTAGCAGCCCTGAAGATACTCCCTGAAATTAGAGAAAACAAGGGCATGAGTACCTTGAACAAGTGACAACCCTATACGCTAATTAGGATACCAAAATAATAATGACCCACGCTTGCATTCTTCACGCGTACAACGGCAGTCTGAATTTGAACATAAACATTTATCATTCATAATTCATCACACATACCTACATGTAAATGCCGAGGCCAGTGTAATAGCCTAATATTAAAGATAACAATCTATGGAGAAGCTCTTAGGGTAATTATTAGGTAATAATGATTTGTAGATATAAGAAACTTGATCTAGCCCTACGACTTATAAATCTTGGGTTCGGCCTTTGCCACTAGATAAGTAAAGTTTTTGAATATAGTTAGGTATAACAACAGATTTTTCGTAAAGATGAACAAAAATAATACAAGCCGCAGACACGACCGGACCGCTCAATGTCAAAGGAAAGAAGTTAATAAATATTTTGCTCCAATTAATAACTACAACACGACCAGTAAACACCTTTTGAATGTAAACAATGGTGAGTCATTAGTTAGGCATTTATTTATCGGCGCGTCGCTGAGTGAACGCGCGTTCGTCAGAACGACAACTTGGTACGATCTAAATGGTAGGTACTATTCGACTGTTCCGAGCTCGCGACGCACGGTTAATCACCATGATCGTTTATAAAGTACCTATAATAACAATTTGATTATGGAATTTATAAAGAATTAAGAATAACGACAGAACTTCAGAACAAGGCACGGCGAAAAACAATAGGCCAATCAAGTTGCATCTCAACAAACAGACCCGCGGAAAGAAAACACACATGCGAGAATCGAACCACAGACCGATCCGACAACAACTTTTTAACCACTGAGCCATAACTGATAGTTAGATAAATAACAGATTCTTTGTAGCAATATTACATTTAATAAACTTTATTACAATTTATAACTGAAACATTTATTCATTTTATGTTAGCATGTTTACATAAATCATTAACACAACACAATGCATTATCTTGTGAGCTTCGACTCGAAAACAAAAGAACCATTGTTGGCCTTCACAAATAATTATGTAGGTAATTATAACTTTGTATAGATATGCGTCTTACACTGTTGTTTTTATACTTTTATTATTCTTTGTAATTAATCAACTTTAAATCCTTGATGTGCCAATCGCCTAAAGGTTTTCCAGCCATATCGTTAAGTTTGTATACTAGAGGTGATTTTTTTGAGGCAATCTTACATTTAATAAATTTAGGCGCCAATTTCTTGCTAAAGTATTTATCTTTATCACTAAGATGAAACGTTCTGCGCCAAACTATATCACCGACATTGAATTCTACCTGTTTACGGCGAAGATTATAAGATGAACAATTTCGTTGGTGGGCCGACAACAGAGCTGAATGTACCTTCTCGAAAATAGAACATAAATAGCCTAAAGTTTCGGCATAGCCGTCCCGTGGTTCAAGCACCATATCGGAATTAAATTCCTTATCAATATACTGAGAACCACATGTTATGACCTCCCTACCAAAAACAAGGAAATTAGGAGAATAACCAGTAACTTCACTAACTGCGCAGTTAAGGGCGAATTGAACTTTAGTGATTAGAGTGTCCCAGATTCGATGATCAGATTCTATGAAAGTTGAAATAGCTGTCATAATGGTTTTGTTGTAACGTTCAACTGAGTTAACGTGGGGAGTATACAACGGTGTAAAATGCAAATTTGAAGTTTTATATTTTGACAACATACTTTTAAAGGTTGCGCTAATAAATTGTTTACTGTTATCCAAAACAATAGTAGATGGAATTCCATGCACCAAAAATACATTTTCCTCAAGAATTTTTGCAGTTTCACTTTTGCAGTTGCCCGTTTAATGGGGAAAAGTAAACAATATTTAGAGAAACAACAACTGACCACAAATATAAAAGTGTTTTGTTTCCTGCTGGGAGGCAATGGACCAATCAAATCAATACTAATCGTCTGAAAGGGCTTTTGACATAATTTGGGTTTTCCCATTAGACCTAAATTTGGGTGATTTTGGTGTTTATGGGTGATACAAGGTTCACATGAACTGACGAACTTGACAACATCAGTGTACATACCAGGCCAAAAGTAATTAAATGCGAGACGTTTATATGTCTTAAAAATACCCAGATGTCCAGTAGTGGGCGAAGAATGATTCTCCCTTAGAATGTCATTTCTTTGGTCAGACGGAATAACCTCTTTCCATTGAAATTCTCTAGTGAGAGGGTTTAATGTTTTTTTAAAACAATACAATTTATTGTTTATTACTTGATAGTTAACAAAGGAAGTCGGAGAACTTAAACAGCCTTTATAGATATTTAAATACCAAGGATCATTAGTAGAATTAAAAATTAGTAGAAATTCTGATTAGAATTAATATCTATATTTATATCATTAGCAATAGCAGAAACGGGTAAAGAGCGAGACAGAAAATCAGGTAAAACGTTATCGGAACCCCGACGATGACGTATTTCGAAATTATAGGAAGATAAGCGAACTCCCCATCTGGCTAACCGGCCAGTAGGGTTATTTAAGGTCAAGAACCATTTCAAAGCAGCGTGATCTGTGTAAACAATAAACTTTTTACCAATTTCAACATAACAACGCCAGTGTTCTATAGCAGATAGAACAGCCAGGGCTTCGCGCTCTGTGGCACTGTAATTTTTTTCTTGCTTAGTGAGTGATTTGCTATAGTACGCTATGACTCTTTCCTCACCATTTAACCTTTGACAGAGGATCGCGCCAAGTCCAAAATCGCTAGCATCTGAGTGTATTTCAAAAGGTTGCGAGTAGTCAGGACAAGCCAACACCGAGGAGGAAATCAAACAATTCTTTAGGTTATTAAACGCCTCATTAGTCTCTGTCGTCCAACAGAATGGAGGTGCGTTTTTACTTTGAGATGTTAACTTATTTAAGGGTGCAGCAATAGAGCTAAAATTCGGTATAAAACGCCTGTACCACGAGGCTGCGCCTAAAAAACGACGTACTTCTTTTCTATTAGAAGGAGTGGGATAATTTTTCATTGAATTTACTTTATCCGGATCGGGATGCAATCCACTAGAGTCGAGAACATAGCCTAAATATTTTAGTTTATCTCTAAAAAATTGACATTTTTCGAGATTAATTGTTAAATTAGCGCTTTTTAGTTTATCAAGAATGCGTAATAAAAGAGTAATATGCTCGTTGAAGCTGGACGTGATACAGATTATGTCATCGATAAAACAGAAAACCTTATTTTCAACTTCTGGACCATAAAATAAAATATCAACTAATCGTTGTTGAGTAGCTGGCGCATTCGTAAGACCGAAGGGCATTCTTTTGAATTGAAATGTGCCACGCGTAGGAATATAAAAGGCTGTTTTGCAACGGTCCTCTTCTTTAATTAATGTTTGCCAAAAAGATTTAGACAAGTCTAAACTAGACAAGTATTTAGCATCTCTCAGATTATTTAAAATTTCCGAAACATAAGGCAAGCTATAAGCATCTTCTTTTGTAACGGAATTTAATTTACGACTGTCCAAACAGAAACGCAGTTCACCATTCTTCTTAGGGGTCAAAATTACCGGGTTTGACCACGGGCTTTCAGATCGTTCAACAACATCCTCTGAGAGCATGTCGTCAAGATGCTTTATTAAAATTCTTTGTTTATCGGGAGACATGCGATAAAATCTTTGCCGAATAGGGGGGCAATCACCTGTATCAATTGAATGAGAAATAATATTTGTGCAACCGAGACCCCGCTTCTCGTATGAAATATCGGTAAATTTAGAAATAATGTTGTCAGCGGTAGCTCTCTGGTCGACTGTAAGATGATCATAAGAAACAAGATGTGTAGGGGGCACTGCCTGCAACTCCATTACTTGAGCGTCAGACTTGTTCACAATCAAAACAGACTCTAATTTGTTAGGAAATAGGCCAAAGCTTCGCCAAAAATCCATGCCAAGGATAAGGGAATTTTGAATCCCAGGTACAACATGAACTTCTAAGTTAATCAATTTATCCTGAAACTCAAAGGGTAGAAACACCGATCCCAAGGACTCAAATCGTTCGCCGCCAGCTGTTATTAACCTTAAAGGTTTCGATTTATCCAAAACATCGTCTTTCAAAAATAAGTTATGCAAATTATTACCTAAAATTGTAACGCAAGATCCAGAATCTAAAAGACCAGTGGTAGGTATTCCGTTTAATTTTAGGGTAACGTAAGGTAAATATTCTACTTTAGAATTACGGATTGAGGATATATGATAGCTACTAAAGAATTTTTTTTAAAAGTCCAACCAATTATTCCACTCTGTTTTATTACAGTTAGTTGTATAATTTGATTTTCCCCAATCCTTGTTAACTAGTTTTTTGAAACTGTAGGGGCCGACTTAGATTTACAATTGGGGCAGTCTGACACCTTGAAACCCTTTGTACCGCACTTAAAACAGATTAGGTAGTGTGTTTGACGGCAATTACGTAATGAGTGCGAATTGCATCTACAACGCACGCAAACATTTTTATTTATATTAGAAGTACTCGATACGGCGTTAACTTGTGGTACAGACTTGTATCTCGATGTATCAGCGACAGAGTTATATATATTGAAGTGATTATGATTGTAAACATTTTTGTTTGAAGAAAAATTAGAAAACGGATAATTATACGCTAGATCAGGTGCTACAGTATTCTTTGAAACTTTAGGGGGTTCAGAAAATTGCTTACTGCGACGTTGGTAATTTTCGAAAAGACGACAAACTTCGACCAGACTATCAACATCAACAACCTTTGCAGTGAGCAGACAATTAGTGTAACAAGGTCTAATATTATTTAGCAAAATTTCTAGCTTCTCCGAATCAGCGATAGGAGAACTAAGTCGCGAAAACAGACCGTGCATTTTTGCCACGTAAATAGTTATTGATTCGTTTTCGCCCTGTGAGCGCTGACGAATCTCCGTCATAAGTCGATAATCGTAGTTATGCGGACTAAAATCTCGTTTCAAAAGTTCGCAAAGTTCTAACCAAGTCTTTACATTATTTTTTACAGAACGATACAAAACTAATGCGTCACCCGAGAATATTTCAAAAGCGAAAGACAACATCTTGTTGTGAGGAATAGATCTACAGGACATAAATTCATCAATTTTTTCAATAAAGGATCTTACACATGATTTACCGTTAAATTTGAATTTACCTAATTCCGAAAAAAGCTTACGGTCGTAATTATAGGAAGTGTTTCCCTCTGCCACTGAGCAATCCGACCGCGAATTACGGCTCGTGAGTAATTGTAATTTCGCATATAAGTCATTAAATTTATTCCACACAGACTCAATTTTTTTAATATCAAGACTGCCGGTATCCACCCTATTCAGTCGATGAAAACAATGGTGTAGCACGGTTTCGACCTTCTGTTGAAGCTCGGAAGTATAGTTTGCTTCCAACATAGATAAGTGTTTATTTGATCTTAATAACGACTTTTCCACTTCTGCCACATCCTCCTCTGGTGGGAAGGGTGAAGATAATATATCCTCTGAGGGAGTTTTAACTGATAGTTTAGCGATTTGTTTGCGGGGATCGTCAGGTTTTGAAACGCCGCGTATTGTGGTCTCATATTCTAATTCCGCTTTAGTTAATAATGAAAAATTTATAATGTAAGCCATTATTACAAAACAATAATAGAAAATCTAAGTATTTACGCCGGCACTAGAAAAAAAATTAAATATCGCCAGAAAATCGAATACCGTGCTAAAAAAAGCTGAAGTACACTAAATTATACAATGGTGTGATGATCGGTAAAGGAAGAAAAAATTTCTTAAAGGTCACTCAAAGGTTGAATCACAATATTTTTTCGCGAACACGAGGCTCGTTAGTTCAACGGCTAAGCGGTTAGAACCGGTTGGCGTCTCAACACGCTGCCCGCAGTGGAACGTGATTTAGACCGACGTTAATTAAATCACCGTTATGTTATTTACACAGTTAAATTGCTTATGGCCAACCAAAATAGATAGAAACTGTACCTGTACGCAATTCACCACACCAGAATATATGCACACACAGGAGAAAAATATACAAGAGAAAAAAGAAATTATTTCACTCACCTGTAAAGTGCCAACTTACGTTTTAAAAATATAATTAAAAATTATATTGGGCGCCAATGTCGCACGAGTGATTGATTTCCACGTGGTAGCCGGGATCGATCACTCGCCGAGCAATTAAAGAGAGATAATTAGGTTGACTTACGGGAAATAAATAAAAAAATATCACCAGGAAGGTTTAAACTCGCGTTATAATTCTAGTTATTCGATTCGATACAAAAAGAGCTGACACTTAAAATTAGCAGATGAGACAATTATCCAGGGCGTGGGGGGACGTTGGCACTTCACAGGTCTTCGGATGATGTACTCAACTCGGTGGTGTTGGCCGGAGCAAAAGGGCCGAAGCCTCGTGTGTCCCCGGTATTTATAAGGCCGGCGAGGAGGAGGGGGGCGAGGGAGCGGCCCACTGCTGTGCGTCACTCGTAGCGAGGCTCGCGGCGCAGGGGCGCGATGTGACATCACATTATTACATATGTGTATGATATTTTATTAATAATTATTATAAATTTCTGACGAAGTGTAAAATCAACGACAACACAGCCGACTAGACACCTAATGTTTTCATTTCTACAAACAAAAAATTCTGTCAAAGCGGTGAGGTATGCGGGCCAAGGGGGGGCTACAAAAATGCATTCTAATTGAGCGGTTCAAAGAACAATAGCCACTTCTCATACATTGAATGACCTGATAATGAATTATTGTGTATATAGATAAAATGTACAAAAACAAGTAGATCTATGATCGAGAAATTATACTGTAAAGATAGTTTTTCTTATAAAGGTCTAGGAATTACATAATACACCGAAATTAGTTCGTATTAATTTGACAGATTCTCCCATGTCCAATGTCACCGGCGGCGTCTTTACGTCAAAAACGTTCCATTGCATCCTTATCCAATGTTTTCAACGGCAGAAATACATTTATATTTATCTTTTTATATCTTTTAACATAAAAAAATATATTCAGTTATGATCAGCTTTTAACAACTTGATTCAATTTATATATAAAATTAAGTTTGCTCGAGGTTTTGACAAAACCAAATGCTAATGATGTGGTATAAGTGAAATGGAACGTAGCTAAACAAGGAAGTATCTTCGGGCACAGATAATATAACAATGCAGTGAATAAAAAATATTTTGATAAGGATGCGTTCACGAGTTCTAGAACATCTTTACAACCCAAAACTTTACTTTTTACATAGACTTATATAAAATATAATTGTTAGTGAAATCATTACACTAAAAAATAACCTTAATTTTAAAATAAGTTTTATCTCTATACATGTTTAGGTCAAAAATGGCCATTGTTCTTTGCGGAACGTCATAATTCATATCTAGTGTTGGGATTAAGGGTCTTATTTAAGACGTATAAGTCTAATGTGTTGTTTGAAAGTGTTCCCCTTACGTGTGCCGTCTAGTAGGTTGGGTTGTCGTTGTGTAAAATATATAAAAAATATATATCCGTAGGAAAAAAAAGTGCAGATGTCATCAAATTTGAATTCAGAACGCCGCGCGCGGGAAATTTTGCTTTCATTCTATGGTTGTGTTAATTTTGTTGAACATCTATTAATGCGCATGGATTGAGCAATTTGTGAATTAAGAGTGATACAATATATTTGACATCTATTGGTTTTATTAAAAGTATCAATGTGAGATCTATGGTATTGGTAAGTTTTCAGACTTTTAGCGTTTCTTATCTTCTCATATATTTAAAACTTTGTTTATATAGTACCTACTTGCAAATGGTCATACTGCAATAGGGTTCTGGCATGATTGCAATAGGATACTGAACTAACTTATTATTGGTAAATTGCAGAAAAGTTGAGAATGATACAAGTGTTGTCTTTTGTGGATATAGAAACCACAATACTTGCACAGTATCAGGCAACAAGGCGAGCGGCTTTTAAACGCCTACGCCAACCATGCAGTCTTAAATGAATTCGAAAGAAGAGGGACGAAAAACAAGAGGGTGTCAAAATAAACAATGGATAGACAGTGTGAATATGAAAGTAGAGGCACGAAAAGGAAGATCCGGCCAAGGAAAACATTAATCGATTGTGTGTCGAAAGAGAAAGGAGTAAATAATCAGATTAGAAGAAGTATGGAAGTAAATGACATACTGCGCAAGGGCAAGAGAATGAGTAATTAGATTTATTTTTAATTAGTATCCAGTTTTGATCAATTATGTCTTATTTATCTTTTTTTGCTTGCTGCCTCACCAGGAACAACATAGTCTCTTATAACTATTGCATATTGTCTCTTATTGCTATTGTAACAACACACTGCCAGGTTTTAGTAAAATAAATGAATTTGAATGGAAATAAATTTTCATAAAGTCTTTATGTCATCATCTATGTATTCCAGAGTTTTATTACTAAGAAAAGTATTTAATAGCCGTTTCAGTAATTTCATAAACGTTTTCCTTTATTTGAATTGTACAGGAAAGTCTGTGATTGTAGTCTTGACAGGACCTAATGTAGAATTTTAACATTTTAATAAATTATGGTCGAATTTCGACCACTGGGCGACCTCTAGTTTGAATTATTAAGTCACTGACAGTAATGTAAAATTATTTCAAATTATAAATGTGCTACGGCATCATATTATCTCCAAAATATTTGTTACAGCTGAAACTACTGAGCGTAGCTGAACTTTTGCATTTATCTTGCTTATGCTTAGGGAGTGCAGGAGAGCACTAAGAGAAGATTTTTTTAAATTGCCCTCCCTTAAGGGTTAAAGAAGGTGGTCAAGCACACCCGTGCGGAGCTACTGGCAACGTCAAGTCTTGTATGTACCCCTCAGTTAGACTGCGGATCCAGAGGGCGATGAAAGTCATCGAAGGAATGGGTCGTAGTGATCAGAAGCTCATGAACTCTATCCTCACCATGGCCAGGTCTCTCTTGGACCAAAATATGTTTCCCAGACCAAACCTCAATCCGCCTCTTTGTAACATCGTAGCATAAGTTAAGTGCGTAGTGTTTCCACAGATGGGTATGATCATTTATATTCTGTATTATATTACAGTTTAGTATTAAGGTTAGTGATAACTGAAAGTTCCGTATGCAATGGCAAATTTTTGATATGAGAAGATTACTGCTAGCAGATCATTTCGTCATTTTATGTGTCCTACAAAAGTAGACGTGGTGGATAGGAAGACCGTGGTATAAACTATGACCGAGGACTGCCTCGGTACTAAAAAAATATTAAGCTCTTCCAAACTCTAAACATAATATTAAATACATACACTACAAACTTATCATAATGTATTTGACTTAACATGAATATAAACAGGTACGTTCGTCATAAGATTTGACTTCTACACTCAACGCAAAATATACTAAAAAAGTGCAATTGTTTTACTAATAATAGACAATAAGTATATGTTTTGATTCTTTTACAACACAACACGTGGTAAGTCAGTTGAGTGTAGCTTAGCGCCACAGTATCAGTAATCTGATAATAATTTGGGTATAATTAACGTTTTTTTATTTTACATCATCTCTAACTACAAAATAATATGAAATGCTCGCGTGAGCACTAGTCATTCACGCTTTTCGAAGTAGCCAGCCACCTAATTATTTTCAACTCCCCTGATTTCACGATTTTCTACCACACGTAAGTACGGGTGCCGGTCATTAGTTTTATTTCACTTTAATAGAATACTACAACACCGCTCCTACGATACTATGCAGATTATTTACACTTAAATCATAATAGCGGTGTAGCTGACACGATCCAAACAGAGAGCTATAATTATTTTATTTTTGTTGGCCGTATTATATAAATATTATATTTTATTTACGTTCATAACTGATTGAATCCTATAATGAAGTGTAGTTTCTTAGTTTAATCTGCACTTTCATGAACTTAATGAACAGTTCTTGTCTTTAGCAGAATCAATATTAGTAGTATTGCGCTCTTAATTTTAATATACGTTTTGATTTTAATTACGGTATGTAACAAAATCATTAAATTAAAACATTATGATAGTTTTTAAGGTGTTTAATAAGAACAAGATACATTGGGTTGTAGGTCTAAGAGTCATCGGCTTTTCAAAATTCTGCTGAAAAAAAAATCGGTTGGAAAAAGCAAATATTTTTTTATTATATTTAGCCAGCTTCATTTCGCCATGATATATTATAAGTCCCGTGTAATAGGGACCGAGCCTATTGCATTTACCGGGCACATTACCAGATTCCGTGCTGCTACTGACAATTTGGAAAACTTGTAAAAACTTTTCCCGACTCGGGAATCCAACCCGGGACTTTCCTTCGGGGTTCAGCAAACGCATACGCTATCGACTGGAACAAAAATAAGGTTCCATGTATGCAAAACATGTTCTCAAGTGACAGCCAGCTCTCAGTCTATTTAATTAACGAACATGACATCATGTGGATGTCTAGTATAACGCGAATGAAAAAGATAGTTAACGATTGAATATGACATTTTCCGTATTGAATCAGAACAAACGTCAATATTTAATAGTTCATTACCATTTGAACTGAAAGTCATCCGATTTGCATATTTAAATATACCTACTTACGTATAACATGTGGGTATGTTTATACGACTAATGAAACACTTGAAAACGTAAGTGAAAACGAATACGCTCTGGGTGCTTTGGAAGGCCATGCACGTATTAGCAAGCTGGGAAACATAAATAACAAGCGAAACAATTTACCTACGAGCCTGGCTGAGGTATTCTTACAACTGTTTAGTTTGTTCAATACATACCAGCCGCTGATACGTGCCGCGAATCCTGCCTACTGGATTCTGCACTCGCAGCCAAAGAACAGTAGGTAAATTAGAGACTTACAGTAATCTCAAATAATACCAACTCTCTAAATTGGTGGGTCACCAGAATTGGTAAAAGCATTTATTTATTTATTTATGTCCCACAGCTGGGCAAAGGCCTCCACTTTCATCTTCCACTTGTCGCGATCAGACGCGAGCTCTTGCCAATCCTTCCTTAAGGCGTCCAATTCATCGCGCCATCTCCTCCTAGGCCTTCCCGTGGCCGTTTCCTGCTATTGGGCACCCACCTTGTGGTTGTGCCCGCCCATAGCGGTGCTGGCATACGCTAAAAGCATTATATTAATTTTATTGCCCAATAAATATAACTTTGCTATATGACATATATTTCTATAAATTAGGTGGATCTAGAATAAGTTACGTTTTGAAGATATTTCGCCAATTAAATAAGGACCTCAAATAAACTACTTTAGTTTACTTTTACCTACCAGCAAATAATAAACCTATATTTCGACTATTATGACATTCATGTGATTTATGAACTATTAAATTCATAAAAGTAAATTATTATGAAATCATAATATAATACGAGTTTCCACTTTTACATTTTTCACCATACTGAATTCAACATATATAATAAATAAGTTCAATTAACAAATTGTGAAATTAATACATTTCACCGAAATAATTGAATAGATAGATGGCAGCAGCGATAGCCTAGTGGAGAGACCGACAGACTGCTACGCAGAGGGTCTCGGGTTTGAACCCACGGCACCAATGACTTTTCGAAGTTAAATGTGTATTCAATTGTTAATTATCGCTTGCTTAACGGTGAAGGAAAACATCGTGAGGAAACCTGCATGTCTGAGAGTTCTCCAAAATGTTCTCGAAAGACATGAGAAGTCTGCCCCACCCGAACTTGGCCAGCGTGGTGGACTATGGCCTTACCCTTCTCATAGTGAGAAGAGGCCCGTGCCCAGCAGTGGGACGCTATCAGGGCTGATGATGATGATGAATTAAATAGATAATAATTTCTACCAGGTGTTATTGACACGCCGCGACAAACCTTTCAATGTATGGCAATTTCTGCTACTATCATGTAAAAACAGGTACGTAAAATATTTTCCCTACATAAAATACAATTGTGTGATTGTTCAGGTATGAAAGAATCCAAGTATCAATAAAATTACAAGAAAGATTGAAAACGAATAGAAGGGATTAAAAATAATTATTTTGCTTATGGCCAGTGAGTAAAATTGGAGTAAAACTTTTTCTCTAGCTCTCTGGTTCCTGATATTAGAAACTGGATCACAGTTAGATCTCTGACATGTATATTTTCGATGACTCGACATGGTTTATGATGCGATGACTGTTCTGTATTGCTTGTAAGCCATATGTGTTAGGTCGTGCCGCTGTAGATATAACGATTTTATACGTCTTCACTGCAGTTACTATTGATTAACAGTTATTGTACGGATCATTCTATGCCGTGCTGTATTTTAGATTTATGACGAGCTTTATACCAACATGAAAACCCAAAGCTTTTTATTGAACATATACAATATGTTACATGAGTTATATTTCATTTTTATATTACGTATTATATTCTAAATAAATATTAGAAAAATATTTATTTATATTTTTCCCCGCTACGCAGGATTTATTCCTAGTGCGGGAGTTTTCTCTTCTCCAAAAACAGCACAATCTTACCTACTGCGATATCAGTGTATATAAAAGTGTGTTTGTCTCATAAATAATGTACCAACTCATTCGAATGCCCACAAAGTATTAAAGTACCTACATATCTCTCAAAACAATAAGTAAAGCTGAACGACTTTTATCTCGTGTCAATGAAGCCCTTGTTCTAAGGTTGTACCCGAGGTTGACATTGACTATTGTTTATGGCCAAAAGTTTGGAGAAACATCAGACTGGCAGATCGTCTGCCTATTAATGTATAATCAACAACTTTTACTACACAGAAATGTAGTAAAATTTATTGCTTAGTATTTAATTTTGTATTGTACTAGCTATGCCCCGCAATGTCACCTGACGATCCTTTTCGCTTAAAAAATTGTTTGCCCCGTTGCCTGTGGTGTTGCCTATAGGCAATATCATTGTCTAGATGACGTGTTTCTAACTTCAATGGTATAAGCTAGGCAATGACATGTATATTTCTATTTATAGATTATATTATTTTAGTCCAAATGATTCGCTTGCCGGTTTCATAGTTAAAAAAATAAAAAAATGATAGAGCAGAAAATGTTGATGCTTGAGTTACATAAATAAACTTGTGCTGTGCAAATATACTGATATTTTCCCAGATTTACCATTCATAATATACCAATTCGATCAAACACAACCATATGTATTTAATAGATCTTCATGATAAACTTTTCAGCAAAGAAATAATTGGAGATTGTAAACAGTTTTGATCGGTTTATAGACATTACTACTAACTACCAACCAAAAGATCGTTGCTAAATTCTATAAAATACAAATATTCCTTGAGTAAATTTTACGACACTTACAAGTAAATGCACGTTAAACGTATTATAATTCGCTAACTGTGAGTCACCCTCACTGAGGTTCTACGCAGACTTACAAATCTTATTAACACTTGTGCTTAAACTACACCGCATGCATATTATAACAGTTAACTCCCGTAGGAAACAGACAGCAGCCGTAGTTGTTAAATTTTTATGAAATAAGAGAGTATAGTCATTAAACGGGATCCTGCCGTTTGGCAAAATATATTTCGTCAAATTTCTCTTCCCAAAAAACTAATCGCATAGTTTCATTTCCCAAAAGAATGCTTAGCAAATTTACATTTCGCATTTTATTCACTTGGTCAAATATTCATTTGGCAAATTTTTACTTGCTCAAATTTTATTTAGTGAAATATACATTAAGCAAATGCTTTTTTTTGTATGAACATATATTCCAAAAGGAAGTTAGTTCAAATTTTAATTTTAATGTGGGTGAAAAAGAAAAAAAGGAACTGCTAGACAAGTGGGTTAGGTTAGGTTAGAACTGTGATACCAACAGAGCGAGCGAGAGCAGAGCGAGCGAAGCGAGCGTGCCGCGGCAGCGGCCGGCGAAGCGCCAGAATTGATTTGTATATCTTAAACAATATAATTATTATAGAAGTTCTTACCTATAGATTATTTGTCCAAGGTGAAACAAACATTCATGCAGCAGTGTGTTTTCAAAATTGGATCTTAAACTTGAAATTTATTTGCCAAATCATATTTGACTACCTAATATTTGGTGAAATGAAACATTGCCATGTAATTATTTGCTAAACAATAAATTGCTGAAAATAGTTTTTCTAACTGTAAAATTGCGAAAAGATGGTTTTGCCAAATGTTTTTTGCCAAATGAAAATTGGGAAACATACTTTGGCAAGTGTCACTTTCGGAAACGTTTTTTGCCAAACGTCAGTAAACCTCATTAAACGACAATATAAAGACAACTTGGACATAATTCTCGCGATTCCGTCATTGTTGTAAATGTAGAAAGAGACGCAAGTCTTGTTCTTTCTCCCAAGTCCCATTTTGCTCCTCATTACTTTTATTCATCTCCTATAAAATATATGGAAGAATGAGAGAGAGGGGCTTGGGCCTCCGACTTACCGAACGAAACAAAGTCATAGCTTAGCATACCTACTAATAAGTCAGTATTATATTAACTTATTACATACGAGTTATAGTTATCATGCTATCATAAATGTTGCTATCCCTCAGAATTGGTACCTATTATATCCAAAATCGATTTAATATTATGTTTATTATTTTGCCATTTAGACTTAATTCGTTGCTAGAAGAGCAAAACGTGTCTTGGTATTGGCAATTTAACACAGAGTTAGAAATTTCGGAGCAACCTAGGTGATCAGGAGCGGTCATATAAATATCGATAGTGCGATTGGGGCACTAACTGTTGCTACATCTTTAATAAAGTGAGAGAAGATTGAATACAGCACGATCTTTTCTCGCTAGTCATAAAATATTCGTCGTGCATATGTGGGAACGACCACATGTTCGATAATGTACTAGTAGTACTCAAAGTTCCTAATCACATGCAAATTCATAAAATGCCTGGAGTTTTAATCTTATTATAATATACCAAGATTTAAATAGGGATTCTATTGGACATTTCTAAAATTTGTATACATTCACTTTCTTCTTTCACTTTCGTAAAACCAATTTCACAAACATGGGTGACACAACGTGACTCAAAATCGGCAATTAGTCAAAGCAATATATTATGATAAACTACTTTTCTCGTTGACTACGACCGCATAATTATGGGATTATCAGTTCGTTAGAAAATTACCTTAAATATTTTGACAAGCGTTATTCGAAATAATTTTCTTAATAGACTTTTTATATATAAATGTACAATCAGTACACACTTATATTATTGCCGTCGATTTCTTTCACGCTTACTTTCAGCGGCTAACTATACACGCGACATGAACGTGACCTTATTCTGCCCTTCACTCACCTTCGAAGCGCAGTTGGTCATTTGCCTAACAATGTTCACTGAATTCTAAGAATGATAGATACTGCTAGCCGCATTGCTGCAGAATATCGCACCCTATCACCGAATACCATGAAAACATTTTAAATAAATAAAAAGTATCTACTGTGAATATTTAATTTTATATTTTTTGTATATTATTTATTTTCTTTAAATGTTTTAAGGTGAAATGGCTTACTCACTTATATACCACTAACTAGGAATTACAAAAAAATAGCTTTGTGAAGAGACTCCTGATTATTCTAAAGACTTCAGAAACTCTATAGGGCATAGAGTAACTCACCTTGCATACAGTCAAATATATATCTAACAAATATATACATGTCCAATATACATCTATGAACACGTTCGCATTTATAATATTACTAGAGAAAATCATTTCAGCCGTTTAAGCGTATTAGCGTAGTATATAATTATTAGTTTGTAAACAATGTAATCACCGTGCACAATATGATATTATGTATGATGTGACAGTACTGACCTCTGTGGTGCTGACAGATATACGATAGCACATGCACAGCAGAATTATTACAGCGCATGCGTTCTTACTTCCAAGAGGTAAATTGGTGCCGTGCAAACAAGCAAACTTTTACCCTCCCTACAATCCCTCGCAGTTTAATTTTTGCAACGTATGGTAGCCTATGTCTAGCTCCATGTCCAATATATCTCTATATTAAATTTCAACAAAATCGGTTCTGCCGTTTTAGCGTAAAAACGGAACAAATTTCATAAAAATAAAAACTGAAACACAATTCACTACATACTGCTGTAGTGGGGGACCCAGGGACTCACATAAAAAAATGCCGTATTTCGTTCGTTTTTGCGACTTGATTCCTCGCCGTCTCAGGACCTTCCTGCAGTGGCGTGGGCGACACGCAGCATAGCCGGCATGTGTGTGCGGCTCGTATATGTTGCGTAATTACGCCGAGTGAGTCCCTGGGACTCATGGTAGTGAATAAAATTGTGTTACAGTTTTTATTTGTATGCAATTTGTTAATCATTTAGATTTCTTATAATATTACTTCTATATGAAATATGTTTTACAAATTCACTACCTTATTATCGTACGGTCATAAAATGGCCCATAAAATCAATCCAATCCTCTACAAGTACAAGACAAAATATGCCTAAAGATCTGAGTGCCCTGATATTTACGACATACTGCCTAGAAGATATTGCTGAAGACAGAAAATATTGCTATTGATGGCATCCCTAAAAGATAACAAAGAATGATTACTCTTTCTCCAAATATATGAAGAGAATATGTTTGTATTGCTAAAAACAAGGATTTGCGGAAGCTGCTTATAGTTAGTACTTAGAGAACCCATGCAGAAATTTATTTTTCATTTAGAAGCATACATTTTGTTTTGTATTTTTAGATTTTATGAACATTAAAATTAAAAATAAACCTTGATTGCTAGTCCGTCAATATTTTTTTATAGTTTGAGGGGACTTGATAAAGGAAGCACTGAATTTGAGACTGATTAATTTAATTTCTTATTTTTGTACCTAAATCTTAAAAACATTACTAAATTTATTTTTTTATTTTATTGCGAAATAAGTAATTAAAACGTAAATATGAACACTTTACAGATTAAACTTATTTTACTTGATAAAAAAATTAAATAAGATATGTGAGTCCCTGGGACTCATAGTAGTGAATTACGTATGTCTTTCTCACCTAGTGAATTGAGGGTTAAAGTAGGGATTATGATAACGCTCAAGAAGGAAAATAAAAATAGCGAATGTATTCTTATTGGTCGTGTATACTTAGTTCAGCTACGTTGTTGGATTAAAATCAGTATAAAATTTGGTAACCCATATAATTTATATGACATAGGCACAACATTGTATAGAGCGAGTGTCTTGTTTGACAAATATTGTAGAGCTGGGCCTACGCTAGATGGGTCGAGCACGAGTGTAGTCTTCCTAGGCGTATGTCGATCGTAGCGTCAAATGTAGACACGAGCTACATCTCCTGTTGGAAGTATGTGAGCGTCGTAGCCAAGGACTGTATTTCATAAATGTTATCCCTGAACCCTGTGCCTGATACAATACACCTCTGTATGTAAAAGGACTTACAAAATCTTCGACAATACGTATACCAAATATTTTTAAGCTATATATGAGATACTGAGAGAACAAACGCATTTGGGTAACGTCTCCTAGTAAAAAGAAACATCATATTGCCACGTTATATCGATTGAGCTATATTTCATTTTTATTGACAGTTAAGGATTATACCGCCTTGCACTTTAACGAAATAAAAAATTACTTCTATGCCGCTAAGTCCCCTACTTTAGCGCCTATGAAGTAAACTTTTTAAAGAAATACTATTAACTCGGTTCTTCTCTACGCTTTTCATCAAAACTGATAAAGCAGTTAGCCTTTAGACAATAAGTCATAACAAACCATAAGATTTTCACATTTACAATATTAGTTTGGACAAATCAGTACACCATGTAACGAATACACAGTATTATAAGTCCCCTACACAATTTGTCACTACCATAAAAGACGCATGTATACGCCGTCTTTACACCCCACATAACCGTCTGGTCATAGGATCAGCATTCATCGATAGAGGGCGAGAATTATCAGCACTCCACCTGACAAGCGTTTTGATTATAGAGTTGGTGTATGGGGTGGTTTATTATAAAGAATCGTGGTCGGGCATAGTGTACAGTGATGATTTTGGTAGGAGGTGGAATATTATAGACCTAACCAATGAATTGGGTGGAAGGTTTCACGAGTATACTTTAATATCAATGAAAGAGATTGTGAAAAACATTCATGAATTAAAAAGGAATCCAAATTTGTGTCAGATTTTTTTTTGCTATAAATACTTATAATAACTCGATTTAGTAAAAGTGTTCCAAAACATTCGTTAAACATACTTCTAAGTTTAAACATGACCTTATTTCTGTTATCGCTATTATAAGAATGTAGCCTATTGCAACATTTTTGTATAGCGTCTGTCTCTAAAATATGTTGGAGCTAATTTTGAATTAAAATTAACTAAAAAACACTGTTTTTGCTAGGTTTTTCATATTTATATTCTGGATTTAAATGATTAAATTTTAATTCAATATTGATTTCTTTACAACATATAATTTAGCTATAAAATCAATATCGAATAAAAATTTTATCATTATAATCCGGAATACAAATGTGAAAACCCTAGCAAAATCAGTTAATTTGGAATAACTTCTAAATTCCATGGATTTGGGGTCTGTAATTTATTGAGTATATGAGGAAAGTAAAGAGCATCATTTCTGTATATATAACTTTTCCCCTTTTGGTAGAATCTTCGGGAAAAGTAAGAAAATCTAAAAATCCGAAATCTCACTTAAATTTGAATCTAGTCAAGTTATGAGGTTCATTTTAACTGTAAAATGTGCAGTGAAAGAGACGCTATCGGTGCTTGTAACATTATTATTGCGTATCATGCTTAGATTAAGAGGAATATCTTTTTTTCTAAATTTCCGCTTTGAAATATGAAGATTTTCCAAAAAGTTTTTCTAAAAAACTAGAGGTGCTAGCTTATTGGGGATACAAAATATTTCTTTTTATTGAATATATCTATTAGCTTCTTTAATAAAAAGACGGTGTCCGAAAAATGGTCTTCATAAAACACTGTGCGATGTGGGCAGAAAATTTACCTTACAGGTTTTGTAGCCTATTCAAGTCCCTCATAAAAGTGGTACTTTGCTAAGATCGCACTATTCCAAAATAGACATTACAAAACTGGAAAATGTCCTTAAAGTAAAAAGCAAAATTTTGATGAAGTTATTTTAATTTTGATTCTCTAATAAAACTTAAGTTATACATTTTGATGTATTATTTTATTTCCTCGTTCTGAAACGGAGGGTCATTAAACTTCTACTTGTACAAATAATTCGTATAGTAAAACAAAACGTTCTAAGTCCGACTTAGGAATTTCCGGATTGGCGGGTCGCCAACATTAGGTAGAAAGTAATCTACAAAATTGTTCGTGAATATGTTCTAGCTTAATACATTTAATATGTAGGCACGTACTGGCAGCTAGGTTACATAATTTTATTCTCATTAGCACTTATTCAAGAAGAGAATATAATAGGAAAAATAATTTCGTGTAAAGTACCGCAAACACCTTGTTATCTGTTAACTTTATATTACCATTAATCTTTTCCCATAGTGTTCGCAATCAGACCATAATTTCAACTCCATTATACATATATATCTTATTGGTGATAATGATATTGGGTAAAACATTACAGTAATAAAATAACACTTAAGCAAACACAATATTTTGTAAAAAGCGTATTCTAAATCCCACTAAATCCTAGTTCGGAATCGAACTCAAAAAGGTAATAAGGCAATTTCCTTGAAAATCCCTAAACGTAATAATGTGCCGAAAACGTTTTCTAAATTTACACATATTGTGCTCGCGGCAGAATCGCCCGAGTAGCGTACGATCGGAATACTCAATGCGATAGGGTGAAATATCAGAGACTTACAGTTACAATGCCACTTACATAAAAGATAGTGTGTTAAGGCGTTATCACGCGAAAATAAATATAAAGCCACACTCAAATAAAACCCGCGCTAAAGCTCTGTCGAAGTGTAAGAAAGAAACGGTTAGCGAAGATTAAGCTCCAGCAGCGTGTAAATTTTATGTAGGTATAATTTAAAAGAGGCTGCATTCAAATAGCTAAATAATTTTGTTCAGATAGAACATTTGGGGTGTAAAAAATGGAGTAAATTTATTATTTCAGCAGCGGGACGCGGACAAAGGATTTAGGTTTGCTGAATTATGCAAATAAATTCACCATTCTGTAACAGTTAGGAATGTCTTTATTTCTGTAGATTTCTTAAAAGGACCCAAGACTAATCCCGCTTTTGGCTTTTGAATTCTCTTAAGTTGAACGAACGTTCACTCATACACCTAAGAGTTGTGTTACGAGAATAATGTATATAGATTATTAATGACAGCGAATGTCAATCAGAAATACAGTGAATGTTCTTTTGAAGTCGACCAATCGATGGATAGTTTTCATTTTCGTACGCGTTTATTCCCCACTTTTTAATACATAAATATTATTTACAGATTATTTATATCATCAACAGATATCATCTAACAAATTGATTTAAATCTTAAAAGCATAAATATGAAAAGCAAGCAATTTGTACATTCAGTAAAGTTAAGCAACATTTTGGGACCAGTTTAAAATTCGTGAAGAGGCCTTTGAAACTAGATTTGCACGAATAACTTGCAACATTACTACATTCAGAGGCAGCTTTCCGCAATATCCTCCAAATGAATGTCGAGAGAATCCTTTAAGAAACAGTTTTTGAATCCCAACGATATTATTTGCTCGGGCAAGACGAACCTCCAGTCATTTAAGGCAATATAAAATATTCTAGGTTGTACGAACTGTTTGATTATATCTACTGAATATATAATGGTTAATTTTTGTTACTGTACTTTCTTTTTGTGTTACAAATATTTTATTTTATCACGAAAACTTACGTACATTATTTACCGAAACAATAATATAATAATGTAAAGTACACAATTTGCAGTGTCGGTAACATTCGCGGCGGTCGTAACGGATCACAATAGCGCTCTCTAGGATGGCGCCCGTGGTAAGCACTCACTTGTCATATGGATAGTGAAGACCGCTATCGGTCGTCTCTTCGACAGCTCTGTAAATCGAGGTTCGGAATCAATTTCTAAGTATTTGCCTCAAGGGTCCAACAGGAAGTAGACAATATGCTTTAGAGAGCAAATACTGATGTCCTTCGAGACCGATTCGGATCACTAGCCATTGTTTCTTTTAACTATCTCTTAGAGTATCTATTCGTGATTTGATTCAATGTATTTTGAATAGAAAGTAAATTTCGATTATTCGTTTGCTTGTTGGCCATAATCTAAATTATAACAATAAGTATTTAGTACTTATTTTAAATAAGTACTTTTTTCTTTTCAAATATTTTTGTATTTGTTAATTAGCCACTAATTATATTATTTATTATTGATACATTTGTATCTTATTGAAGTGAACTTCATTTACAGTTTTTTAACAATAAGTAAATTAATTCAAAAACCCAATTAAACTGGTGGCGAAATACAAACATTTCCGACTAATAAACGTGAGTAGGCAAGTAAGTTTTCTTTGTCATTTATAACAACGACTCATGGTTTTCCCCGAAGTAAGATCGTTCCGATAGCCGCCTATCATTTAGGGGAAGAGGCTATAAACATCAAGCAATGCTTGTTTGATTGAATAATAGAAAAGCTGGATGGTAATATAAACACAGTGATGGATAAATAAAACACATGCCCGTACGTGACTTCAGGTATAATTTATAGTAGGGGAGCCCGTGAAGGGATTTCGGGATTTACTCGAGCGCGTCAGATATTGATAGCATCCATGTCCTACATATTTTTAATAAAGTAGGAATGATAATCAGATCATTTGTATAGTGGAGGTAAGATATCAAAATGTAAAAATAAGTAAATGAATCAAGCGTGTCAGATTTTCTAAGGGGATGTTAAGTGAACCTAAAAAAAGGTTCTCCTTGAATAATCTGACGATTTAGGTATCACGCAAACTCGTGGCCATTATTAGAAAGTTGCAAATGTGAATGAGTGAATTCGTATTCGTACGTTCTGAAATACTCAAGCGAGTCAGATTAAGATATATATGCTTTATCCTAACGTCCTAAACGTGCTTAGTCTTAATCTGACGATTATCTGCAGGGATTAAGACAACAGCTCGTTTTAAAATTTTTTAAGGTCTCTAGCCGCTCCCCCCACCGATGAAAAATTATACATTATTTACATTTTTATCTTCTTATCACCTAAGCTTTGCAACCCAATAGGTCTCTATGACGCTCGAGTAAATCCCAATTTAGCATTGTGAGCTCCCCTACTATTACTGAGTTGTTTTGTACGTCACGTTAAATTCTAAACTCATTTTGACCTCGCTACATGAAAAAGTAACATGTGATAAAAGGAGTGCTATTTTTCTTACAGATAAATATAAAAAGAAAATGTGCTAATAGTACCTCGATCGACGAATTTTTATTACGACGATACGCTCTAGCACCTACTACGAGCAAAAATGTTGTGTTCTTAAATCAGTCTGACTTAACTGACTATAAAAATAAAAAGATCAACGTCAAATAAAATTTTTCTTTCCCACCTTTATTTTCTTTTTGATGTCTAAGACACATATTTAATACTTCCATTGGTATAGGGCTAAACTTTATTTGTGTATAATGTTATGTAAAATGAAAAATAAAATCAACCATTAAAGATCCGTCTGGCTAACTTTTGCCAATCCTTCTCAGATGCTTCATGCTGTGTAACGAAGCGTAATGGTTCATTTTATTTGCATAAATTTGGATGCGAAGATTTATTTTAAATTTTGGTTTGGTGGAGAACACACACTTAATGCAAAGAAATGAATCACCAATTAGCCGAAGCTGGCACACAACAGAGACGATTGGAAGAGTGTAGGTTAAAAAAAGAAAGACCTTAAAGAAGATTCTTTGTCATTGTTCGACTATTAGTGTCTTCCAATAGCTATGAAATAAATTATTGTTAATCTCTGTTAAATTTGAAAATAATGAAGAAAGTTCGTTATAATCTTAATATAAGTAACTTTCAACTAAACTGTTATTAAGTACTCAATATCAATTTCACTTTTTGTTAACTTCATTTAAGGATTATACAGTCGAAAACATACTCGATACATGTTACTGAGTACATTCTTATGTAAGCATGAAGCGCTTTGCTTCTTCATTTATAATGCGTACGCCGAGAAATTCCCTGTCGGCGCCTCCATTTCCTACTACAAGTTGATTCTCTGAAATCATATCTAAATAGACGTCGTCTAGGTATATATATACACCTCTTGCTAACTCTGTCAACTTGATTGTAGAATACGGTCACTTTAGGTAAATAAGTAAACATTGTACTATCGAATGCTAAAATTTATTTTCTTTGAATGTAGTTATCCAATAAAATATGTTTACGTTCAAAATAAGAGCACAATTTTAAATGATCGCAATGTTTACAGCGGCTTGTTTTATTCGACAAACTACAAGAATTCAAAGCAAACACTACTAGAAGTCGTGTTCGAGACAGTTATTCGTTGCAGAGTGTGGAAACAACATTTCCCGCTCAACATGAACCGAATTGCAGTCCTTCCCTGCTTGTTTTCTCATTTTATTACTCTTTTGTCGGGTTGGTTACACTTTGCTATAAACTGATTTGAATATTCCCTCAACGAGCCTTAACAATAGTAACCGGTAAAATATAGATGGGAGTTTATAAGAAAATTACGCTCTGAATGTATCTTATAATGTTGTTTAAAACATTCACGTGTGAAACGCCGCAAAGTTTGATATTTATGACTTTCATAGCGTAATTAATGTGAGAATGAAGATTGATTGCGTTTCTATCTGGCCTTTTAGTAAATCTCTTAAATTTCTTATTCTTTATTGACAAGTGGCTGAAAGATTACACGTTGAATGTTACCTAACTAGTATGAATAAGTTAATCAAAGTTACGTTTGTTAAATTAAGTGAGGCATTTGATTAATTAAGCCAAAGCGCATTTATTTTTTAATGTATGTACAATTTGATAAATTAAGCCTCGGCCGTGTCAGAACATAAATAGGTAAAAGTTTTTATTGATATTTGATAAACTTAAGAGCTCATCGCAGTATTTGTATTCGGTTTATTATTTCTTCGTCGTGGGGAACAAAACGTAAGCAGAGAGTAATTAGGCCCTTAGCAAACATAACAGATACAATACAAAATGTAAAAGCGAAACTGCTTAGTTCGCGGGTGAAATGAACACGAAATGCTTGAAATATCATACCTTTTACAAATCTGAACACGTGTTGTATCTAGTGTTGTTAAAAGGCTCGAGTCTCCCGAGTCTTCGACTCATTCAAGGCTCGAGTCTCCTATGAAGCCCCGAGCTACAGCCTCGAGCATTATTTCGAAAGGCCATGATCGACTGGCGAGTAAAACCGCGGTTTTATAATAATAATAATATATTTATTTATTCAGACAGAGTCCATGATGTTAGTAACAATTTGCTTAACCTATGTACGGACGCTAATTTTTGATAGAAATTGTAATAATTGTTGATTGTATTGTGAGTAATATTATAATGTGATCTATACACAACGGTTATTTTACTTACATCTCCTAGCCCGACAACCCACACGCCCATACCAAATGAGATATGTTGAAGGAACAAATGATAGTAGAAGGACAAAATGGAAGAATTGCAGAAGAAATCCCTTAACCCACAGTCGAAAGACTTTACGTAACCCTTTATGGCTCGTCGGTAAAGCTCGCCCGTCGATCATTGCAATACTGCGGTATTAAGAACCAACGAGCTTGGCTCGTGGCTCGTTGGTAATGTTTTAGTTTTTGCTCGGCACGCTGCGCAAGACCGCGTGTCGGTAACCACTGACGAGCCGAGCCGACAGTTTTGCACGACAGCGCTAGCGAACAGACGTCTCGTGCACACTTTTTTAATAATGGATTTGCGAACCTGTAGTCACGATTTCTTAATAAAATTTATAAACGCCTTCAGAGACTGCCCTTGCTTATGGCAATGTGCATTAAATGACTACAAAAACAAAAGAACCCGTCTTAACGCCTATAATAAACTGGTGGAGATTTAAAAAAAATACGAACCTGACTCAAATATAACTGACATTATATTTGGTTTCATTTCGTGGTATGCTATACCGAGGTAACACAAAACTTCAATCTTCGAACAAGACATATTGCCTCATTTGCGGTTTACACTCGACTGTTTTGCTCGCTAGTCGATCAGCACCGACGAGCCGCGACTCGGCGAGTAAAGACCGTCGTCTCCAAAACCGCGGTATACGGCTCGCCCGTCAATCATCCACTATAGGCTCGAGCTCAGTCTCGAACCCTAGTTCCGAGGCTCGAATCGCGACTCGAGTTCTGCTTTAAAGGCTCACTAGACACATTATACATCTATAAATCTTATAAATACGTTATTAAAATAATGTTTTTTTTTTATTTACAAACTAACTTCACTACGTAATAACATATTTTTATTATAATTTTGTACCTCCGCCTATAGAGGAAACTAAACGCGCCAATCCAGTGTTATCGCTAGTTATTAGAACTACCCACATTACCATTAATATTATTGTAATAATTACTTGTACGCCATTCGTGTCAAAATCAGTGTGCAGTTTGCCTGGTTTTGGTTTTTATACGTACTTGCCATATTGAAACAAAAATATTTTATTTCAATATTATCAGGCATATAAATAAAGCTCGAGCTTCGACTCGATTTAGGGCTCTTGAAGGTTGCCTTCAAGGTTCGAGTCTTTAGGGCTCTTACTTACGAGCTCTCAGAGCTCGAACTTTGAAGACTCAGTAGTTTCGACTCGGAGCTCGAGTTTCCGCCTCGGAGCTCATTTCTCACAACACTAGTTGTATCTTTTAATGTTACTTATACAATGTTTTCTTAGAGAAATATTTAACGTGTTAACTTGATATATGAAGTCTCGCTCAACAAATGTACCTATTGTTAGAGACTTCGACTACATAAGCTACATACCTAAATGTTTAAGAGTGTTATAAGCTTTATTCGATCGGTGTCATTTGGCCTGCATGGATATTAGAGAAATCATCCGAGTTTGATAAATACATATAGGCAAATACCTAACCCTGATCACAAATTCAGTAGTATAATCAAGTTTCAACGGAATTCTCTTATAGAAATATTGTAGATTTATCAGTTCCTTGGTGATGAATTTTATAGTATTGTTCCTAATGAACGAAAAGATAAATTAAAACTTAATATGTAAGTGACCAATAAATAATGAATTATTCGCAAGTCACTGTGTAATATCGTGTTATCAGAAAAAGTTAAAATAAATATAGACATCGTCAAAAAATTATCTCCAAAATATTTTACGAAGATAAATAATAGTGTTGAGCCATATCGGCGTGCGATAACACTGCACACTTTTTTAAAATTGAGTTTGCAGTGCACATATTACGCTTCTAGTGATAGTTAGTTGTAAATAATATTAGACGTCAGCATGTCACGGTAGCATCAACCAAACTAAAATTATGAATGCATTTGTTGTATTTTAACTCTAAAACTACATAAGAATCATGATGTTCATATTATGTTGTCTAAAGTATATGATAGAACCTAGATTACCCTAAGTATTCTGTGCGGGAAACAGTTTTAATCTAACGGCCTGTTTGGTGAAGCAATCATTTCCATTGTAAGACACCATAAAACATCATAAGTCCTGCTAAAGAATGTACATACAGGGTGGCGCTACCATAGGGGCACTTTTTAAACAGAGGCATAGCGTACAACATTCTGAAGCTTTGTACCAAAAATCAATTAAATCGGTGCAGTAGTTTAGCCACAATATCGATTTTAAGTTCCGCAATTTTTGCACATGCTTTGAATTCCACACAGCTGATACAAAACGGTCAACGACCCTATATTGCACGCCCCGACTCGCTCCGACGCGACGCCTCGACGTCATCCGAAGTTAGGCTCAGCGCAGATAAAACGGAGCGAAGCGGAGAGGATTTTATTAACGCACTTGAAAATAAACTATATTTTTCTTACAATAAAGAGCATAAATGCTTGAACCTGACAAAAAACATTCGCGCGTCCTCGAAGATATGCGGGAATCCTCGCGCGGCGTCGAGTCGTTGCCCGCATCGTAGTGAGTCGCGGCGCGCAATTTAGGGTCGTTGACCGTTTTGTATCAGCTGTGTGGAATTCAAAGCATGTGCAGAAATTGCGGAACTTAAAATCGATATTGTGGCTAAACTACTGCACCGATTTAATTGATTTTTGGTACAAGGCTTCAGAATGTTGTACGCTATGCCTCTGTTCAAAAAGTGCCCCTATGGTAGCGCCACCCTGTATATTGTCATGGTTTCTTAGTACATACGTGAACAGAACTGCCTCTTGAATTTCCTCGTTTGTCCAATGGCGAGATTGAAACCACAACACTCGGCCCGGTACGACGTACCTACCTATATTCTCACCAGGACAAATATTGGGTGAGCACCCATTAAAATTCGCCCCGTGAATAAAAGTTGCAAATTCGCCCCGTTTGGAAGAGCCCGTAAGCCCGGAGAAAATATTTATTTAAAAATGTTTAAATATACCCATAATGGCCCATACGCCCCTTCCATTTCCAATCTATGCTATTATTAATAAAAATAGTACGGTTAGACAAAACATAATTTAACAGATTTAACTTACTGCTTATAAAATTACTAGAAGACGCCAGCAGCTACACCTGCATTTTTTTTTAATTTACCCGTTTTGGCCGATCCCGTGGGAATTTCGGGAAATCCCTTCTTAGTGCACCTCTACGGTCCCCAAGGCACATACATGCCAAATTTCAGCTTCCTGCGCCCAATAGTTTCGGCTGTAGCGTGTCTGTCAGTCAGTCAGTAATTTTATATATTAAGATGAATACTGAGCTAGTATATTTGTCGTATCTGTATTAGTATAGTCTTCCTGCCTTTGGGCTCGGGCATCATGCGAGTCCATTAACCCGGCTCCTGGGGAGATAGAGCCTACCTTCTCTGTCTCTCACTGGGGCAACACCAGTTTGGCGCGTCCTCGACGCGGGGGTGGGCACCTCCTACTTCAGTAGGCTGGAGTAGGATGGTGGCAAAGTTCAGGCGGGGACCGGGGCACCCAGTCCCGCGGGGTATAACGCGGAACCCATGCTCAGCGTTACGGATGAAGTCTTCAACGGCTGCAATGGCGGAGATGAGATGCAACGGTACGGCGGAGCAGATTGAAAAGGCACATTCAGCAGAGTTCACGGGTGATCCCACGTTTAGTATATAGAGACTGCATTGGTATAGTGGGTGAACCCCGTCAGTAAGGCAATAGTTCTCGGTCACTGTGGCGATACAGCAAGGCTCCCGTGGTAAGCCATAAAGGGCGTATGTTAGGATCTAATTACCTACTACATTACCACTGCATCTTTTATCTCTGGCTAATTGTATCGACTTCGCTTCCACTAGCCACTATGATATCCTACGGCGATGGAGAGTTGGTGAGAGGTTTCTGGACAAGGCGAGTCTGGGGCCTAGCTGACTCTCTGCACGAAGGCGGTCAGATGAGAGTGGACGCTCCTGAAATCGAAATGAGACGGGGTGACAGGTTCAGCAGCACATCTGATGACAAAGCAGCCCTTTTTTAGGATCGCTCTGCTTTCCCCAATAAGGGAAGAGGCCTAGAAAAGGTGGCCTAAACATAGACCGTCTCTCAATTCACCCTATGGTAAACTGCGACCATCGGGCACCATCCAGGCTTACCAACCCAGTAGGGTTGGTAAGCCTGCGACCGAAAAAGCTTCCAGCGGCGTCGGTTTTGCAATAAAAAACACTCTCGCCAAAACACTCATAGAGAAACCCAAATGAGTCAATGATAGACTTATGACACTCCGTATACTATAGGCATCAGGCAAATATTTACATCTCGTGAGTGCATATGCTCGAAAAGTCAGAATTTTATGATCGTTCAGTCTTAGCTAATATTTCTACCAAGGATAAGCTAAACTTGCTGGGAGACTTTAATGCTCGTGTTGGCACTGAGTATCAGGCTTGGAGTGATGTCTTAGGTCATCATGGTATTGGTAAATGTAATTACAATTACAAACAATGGTCATATACTACTCACGCTCTGCGCTGAATTCAACCTTAGTATCACCAATACCTTCTTCAGACTTCCAAATAAATATAAAACATCTTGGATGCACCCCCGGTCTAAGCATTGGCACTTGTTAGATTATATTATAGTACGTACAAAATATCACAAGGTCAATGCGAGGTGTTGAGGGCTGGACTGATCATAGACTTATACGGTCTAAATTGAGACTCACATATAAACCACCACGTAGAGCCAGTCATAAAGTCCCAGCAAACCTGGCTACGAGCGGTCTTATATCTTGCCAGAATATAAGACGAGAGCTGGATACTCAGTTTAGAAATGTAATTCACCAACGAGAAGAGACATCCATTGATAAACCATGGCATACTTATTCCAGCACCCTCTATAATGTTGCTGAAAAAGTTTTCGGCAAGCCACAAAGGAAACAGCAAGATTGGTTTGATAAAAGCGACGAAAAATTGCGATTACTTTTTGAAAATGCAAGAAAAGCTTTGAGTTGTGCTGATGTTGAAAAGCACAGGATCATCAACCAAGAACTGAAAGCAAAAACTCGCGAACTGAGAACCGCTGGTGGAGTGAAAAAGCTGTCCAACTACAGCTTCTAGCGGATACACATCAAATTGGCAGGTTTTTCGAAAATTTACGCGCTGTGTATGGACCTAAAAAAAGGTTAGAAGCACCTGTGTATGCACGTGATGGCTCTCAAAAGTTATCAGACCCAGACAAGGTTCTCAATAGATGGGCAGAACACTTCTCCGAGGTATTAAATCCGCCAAACCAAGGGGCTGACCTCAACTACATTAGATCTTTAGAGGCCTTACCTGCCGCATCCGAGCTTGATGAGTGTGTAACTTATGAAGAATTCAATCGCGCAGTCCAAAATTTTAAAAATAACAGCACCAGGGTTAGATAGTAGAAATATACAAATACGGTGGGCATAGTATAAATACCAAACTATTTGAGATAATTTTACAAATATGGGAATCGGAAGTCATACCTCAGGACTGGAAAAATGTATCCATATCCAAACTGTACAAAGGCAAAGGCCATCGCTCAGATTGCGGTTCGTATAAGGGCATATCTTTGCTTAGTGTTGCCGGTAAGGTTTATCCCACATTATCAACAGACGCCTCAACTCTCTAGCCGAACGAATCTTACCTGAGACACAATGTGGTTTCCGGCCCAACAGAGGCACGGTGGCTGCAATCTTTGTATTGAAATAAATTCAGGAAAAGTGCCTAGAACAACACCGTGACCTCTATATGTGCTTCGTTGATTTAGAGAAAGCCTTTGACCGTGTCCCTAGAACTGCACTGTGGTTGATTCTGCAGAAGGTTGGATGTCCCGAAAAGTTAATTGAACTTATCCGCCAATTTCATGATGGTATGATGGCTTGCTTTCAGCATGAATACAACTTTACGGATTACCTTTCGGTGACTAGTGGCGTAAAACAAGAACGTGTTATGGCTCCCACACTCTTTGCCATATATTTAAGTGTCGTGATGAATGACGCTCTTCAGAATTGCAACGATCAGATTGCTCTAAATGTCCGTTATGATAGAAGTGTATTAGATCTCTCGCGATTTCGAGCTAAGCGGAAAGTTAAAGAGCTGAAGATATTAGAAATTCTGTATGCTGATGACGTATGTCTTATGGGTGACTCAATGGAAAATCTGTAGCTTTATCTAGATGCCTCGTGTCGAAAATTTGGCCTAGTGATAAGTGTGTCGAAGACCCAGGTAGTAAATAATAATAATAATATTAATTTATTTCAGGTAACAATAACCCATATAGATATATACCTTAAAGACTAACATACATAAAATAATAATAATAAAATGTAAACAGGGTGATGTTGTTTACGTTGTTTTCAAGTTAGGCTGAATGTTATTTCGTAATCTCCCGTGAAAACGCCGATACACCACACCCTTCGGCCAAAACTCTTCCTTGAGGAAAGTTTCAAGATGATTAGTCGGCACTCGAACCACGACTTCAAGTTCGTATTATGGCGAGACTCCAATCTCTCGACTCTCAAGGTCTAGTTGGTCTTCGTGCGTAGGTACTCCACGACCTCCTCGTCCTTCGTAGAATGATGCAGCCGGGACATGTACATCAGTGTGGTTGGTATTGCGGGACGCAGCAGCATGTTAGGTCCTGCTAACCCAGTACCACAATGGTTTCGACAACTAGGCTTCTTCTTCTTCCTCACCACCTTGATGAAGCCGTCCTTGTCGCACGTGTCCTTTCCTAGGACTGGACTTTCGATTCCTCGACCTTGCGTTGGTTCACATTGCTTTTGTTTACCCCCTTTTTTCTCCTGCCGATTTTGCTGCGTTTTGCATAAGGCAGTAACGTCGGCGTAGGCGTCGATGACCCGAGGTCAGCAACAGCACACGCTGTAACGCTTGCGTTAGGCGACGCAAGCAAATTCGCTGACTCAAAACTGCCGACAGTTGCATTTTGAGCCCCGCGTCGAGTGTTGACGTTTGAAGGCGACCTACTTGCTGACATAGCGTTCCGTAGTAACACTATCTCTGCACGCAGCTCACTTATGGTGCTATCCGATGATTCCAATTTGGACTGCACCTCAGCCAGACTGGATTCTAGAGTCGTAATGTTCTTCAGCAGCCTGGTTACATCAACGTGGTCGAACGTGACAGGTGGCAGCTTGTGGAGATCCTTCGCCACGAAAGCAGGCACGTCGTCAGGGTCGGTCACCTTAAATAAGGTGATGATGTCTTGGATGCTCTTCTCCGTGCCATCTCTTCGTCGAGACGGCATCTGGTCCAGTTTGTTCAGCGTCTGATATAGTACCTTTTTACCAGCACTAATATCTTCTTCCTTAAAGTTGGACTTGCAGATCTGCAGAATGCTGACCTCGTCCATGGTATCGATGGCATGTTGTATGAATGCCAACAACTCGTTATCTATGAGTTGCTGTGAGCAAATCATTTTAACAGTGTTTTCACTACATTTATTAAATAATAGTTATTTGATACACGCATAGCAGCGCAAGCACGTCCGCACTCAATGCTACTCGATCGAACTATACAGGATATAGTACTAGTACGACGGTTGTCTTTAAAAAAATATAAATTAATGTCATATATAAACACGAGAATTGGGCCTCTTATTACACACTACTACTTTTGAAATTGTAATGATTATTTCATAATATGGAAATTAGAAAATTTCTGATTGATAACTTCAAAACCAGGTTTTTGTAGTCGAGTACCTTCTGTTTATTTATGTTACTCTGGTACTTTTCAGAACATATTACGTATTGATAACTTTGTCACCAGCTTTTTTATAAACACCTCATCTCTGTTCCTTTCTGTTAACCTGGTAATTTTCAAAACACTAGTCAGACATCGTTTTAATAAATAAAAAAATCGGACAGATGATCGAAAAACTCTATAGTAAAAACCTTTATGCTTCTATTATGCGCCTGCACTATTTTTTGATATGGTTGCGCTTAGTGCAATAATTAAGTATCTGCTTCACTCTCTCTATTACCTACTTAATCTAATCTAAAAAAAAATGTTGCTTAGGTTCTTTAGCAACCGTACTTTCACCAGCTTAAGTACATACGCATCGTAAGGGCCCGTTTGGGTACCAGTGTTATTCCACGGGGCGTATAGGCACAAATTCATGAAAAGGGGCGAATCTTCAGCGGCGTATAGGCTCTCACCCAAATATTTGTGTGCTAAGGACGATGATTAGTTTTGTATGTGGATGTTACTTATGAATAGTATTGAAGAATATTTAAATTTCTTCATCGGTTCTCTGATTGCTACAGTACAGGCTTAACGGGTTTACAATCAGAATTTATGACCGTGCGTGGAACATCCCAGGATATTCTAATATACTATCATCAAACGTTCCGTGTAAAGTAATACTTATTGTTAATACAACAATACACACAAATAAAGCCATGGAATGTTGTAAATTATTTGTTTAAGCACTGCAGTATTGAAACATTAAAATAATTCTTAAATTATTATACTGATATGCAAGACACGGTTAATACATGCGTGCTCAGAATGATTTCACTTATTTCATAATTTTGAACAAGCTTATCAAGTTTTCAAAACAAATGGATTATAAGAGGTTAAATTCAAATGCTTCACGCAGAAGCTTAACACGATTCATTATTGATAAAATATATACTACTTGCTAGTTTCTGACTAACTTAAAATATGTATGTTTTATTTCAAAAGCTGAATTTGATAAAAAGCAGAAAGGGGTTTTTAACCCTTACAACACGAAATATTTTTTGAAACGAAGATCGCTTTATAACGACTCATGATCTCAATATGAGGTAACATAGTAAACGGCACCAGATCTGCGCACGGTTTTAAATGATCTTGGTCTGTATTTCTTGGGCCGTGAAAAGTGACTTGCAAAGAGCCTTGCTGATTTCAGCATGAATGGGCCGGCTCGACCGGGGAAGCACTACCCTCTCACAGAAAATCGACGTAAAGTAACAGTACATAAACTGTTGCGTTTCGTTCGGTGAGTGAGAGTGCCGGAGGCCCTATCCCCTATCCCTTCGCCCTGATCCCACTCCTCATCCTATCCCTTTTCCTAACCCCAAGGGGCGGCAACGCACTTGTGACTCCTGTGGTGTTGCTTGTGTCCATGGGCGGCGGTAATTGCTTACCATCAGGCAATCCGTCTGTTCGTTTGCCGCCTATTACCATAAAAAATATGAATCATCATATGACTTTTTATTTTTGTGTGAAAATAAAACAATTTGAAACATTAAGAAACTGTGCAATGAGAGGATTTTAAGAGCCTTTGTATAAGGCCTCCTATACACAAAAGCGCAGCTGTGCTATTATTACCAATAGACGCGCGATTTGACTGCAATTGGTTTCGGACGACATATATGTATTTTGTGAAATATATAGTTTTATGGTTCATTGATAGTTGAAAATAGCTCTCTGTTGCACAGTTACTACATCACTATTAAGCATTTTTTTTTTCAATGACACGACTACCTACTATAAGCATGCTTCAAGGATCAATATTTTGATGAAGAATGTGAACACATTCTCATAAAAATGCTTCTGGCACTTATTCCGAAACCTAAATAAGGTAATAAAAGGTAACCGAGAGGGATTTTACAGTCAGAGGGTGTCCTGATTGCAAGCTGTCCGATTGCAATACAAATGGCTCGGGTAGGCGACCCGGCTTAGCGAGATTGATACCACCTGTCTTATCCACAGTATTTGTATGCGACTCATTATTTTTCTTCCCTCCCATTATTTACTGCAAAGCCTTGTATTAATTAAAAGACCTGCTTTGTATTTCACTAGATGCGTTGATGCCCGCATTCAGCAGAGACTATATTATAAATGTATAATTTCGAAACGTATTTTTGAACTGAATGGTGGCTCATTATTATTGTAGATACTGTAATTTTTTCCTATAATCTTACTAGACGTCGCCAGCGGCTTCGCTCGCGTCCATTATACATATAAAACTTCCTCCTGAATCATTCTATCTATTGAAAAAACCGGATTAAAATCCGTTGCGTAGTTTTTAAGATTTATGCATACATAGGGACAGACAGACAGAAGACAGACTTTGTTTTATATTATGTAGTGATATGAAATGCCAGTAGAAGCATTTTCTTACTGGAAATGATTTTCGGACATTTTAGATGAAGTGAAATAAGATTTACAAGTTTAAATGAGTTGTAGCACCATTGATTTATTGCCCTAATAACTCTTCAAGGAGGCCTCAATCGGACATCGCAGGCTTGGACTAACGTGTAATGCAAACCTATGTATAAATTCATCGTATCTTGGAACTTGACTTATCTATACAACTATCAAACTGCTAGACCCAATTCTCCAAATGAATATCTGAATACCCTGAAACAAAATGCTGATACGTAGACTAGCTGTGGTCATCTTCGCTCTCAAATCCAAGATTAACAAGGTTTGCCGCTGGCAGATACGTCAAAGATACCTCGCCGAGCGTCAAGCAAGACATGTTAGCTTACTACGGAATTCAATATCTGGTCTATAGATAGATCTGTAGATTTTAGATTCTTTTTTGACATAAGCTTCATACAAAATATGTCAAACACGAATCTCGAATCTCAAAATCCATGTATGGTTCGAATATTGAAAATGGCCGTTAGAGAATACGCTTATGGTATACAGACTAGCCACATGTTTGTTATACAAATGTGGAATGCTGAGAACCACAGTTAGAACTATTAATATATCTAAATCGCAATAACTACAAAAATACAAATGAACCTCTTTTAAAAGGAGAATGAGCACTTGGTTGCGCAACTTTTGACACAGTAAAATAGTGAAAATTAACCACAAGAAAGGGTTAGTGTCATACTTTAAAACAAGGTTAAATTCAAAATTAAATATTGTGGGGTTTTGAAAAAAAATACTGTTGAGTACCTGTTGAGGTTATGTTACATTTCAAAACAATTCGTTTTGAAACCAACAGCGTTAAAAACTGGCACATATTTAACATTATTTGGTACATAATAATTGAGTGTTACTTACATACTGTACGGTATCTCAGAAAAACCACATTTCTAACAATTTATCCGTCAAGTGTTAATCAACAACACAACTTACCCTTCAAAAAACACGTAAACAGAAAACACTATTTTGTAATGTTTGACATTTCATCGAATAGTGTTGTGACCCAACAATAGATAACGGAATCGTAACACTATAGATTATATCTTAATTGTTTTATTTTTGCCTAGAAATTGCTTGTTAACGAAAGAAATAGTAACATAATCGAAGAATAATTATAATGACAACTCTTAATACTTTTTAGTTGTGAATGTAGATTATTTAGTTGTTCCACGATTTATGTTAAAGTTTAATCAATCGATTATAATTGAAAAAGGACTCGCTTCACTATTATGCAACAAATGACGTATTTATTGTATTACCTATATACTAATTAAAATGAAAATAGAAACCCCACAAATGATTTCAATGAATTTAGGTAAAAAAACATTAAATATAATATGATGAATTATGCATTTACTCCAATGGCTATACGCGTCAAAAAGTGAGACTATAAGTGCCCAATATCCTTTTCATTTAACTTAATCAGTGCTACGCGCAGTACAATTGAACCCTAGAACTTCTTAATAGCAATCTATAACTCTATATCTCTCCACTAGGCTATTGTTACTTCCTCAGAGAACATACATAATATATGTAAGTCTTTTTGGAGGTGACCCAAGATAAAATTATGTTTTACAGGTATGCTTATTACATTAGGAGTACCCATATCATTAGTTCTACAGAGGGCAAATGAGCTCAGGACTTGCAGATATCAACTACAACCAGAATGAATTGATTATTGCATGACGGAATTCATAAAACGGTCAGACATTGATAAGCCCTAAATAAATATAGTCGTAGAGATAAGCCTCCCGCACGATGGACTGACGATCTTGTTGGGATCGCGGGCAGCGGATGGCTCTAGATCGGTCCATGTGGAGAGCATTGAGGGAGGCCTATGTCCAGCAGTGGGTGTCTTTCGGCTGATATGATATGGGGATGATGAAATAAATATCTCCTGTAACACTATTCTATGTGCCCTAATAATATAAAGCCAATGAACGTTTAATGTTTAAAATTACGCGCTCCTTGTAGATATGGTCCACGAAGCGGAGAATAACCGGAGCATTAAAGGATTAATACTTTCGATACATCGAGCGGAGGAAGCCAACTTAAGCTACTGATTAATAAGTGTTAAAAGTTTGATTTATTGTGATACAAATAAATATTTGTAATAAATACCTACTATGTGCTTTAGTCTTTTAGAAATAGTAACTACAGTTTAGAGATTGATCTTCTGCATGAAATTTTTCTCCCAAATATTATACTTCAAAACCATACTATAGTAAATCTATACTAATATTAAAGAACTGAAGAGTTTGTTTATTTAATTTAACGTGCTAATCTGAGGAACTAGATTTTGATCGCACTGATGAATCAGAAAATGTTGTTTTGCTTGATTTGAATAACTAAAAATTAAGACTGCCTCCGTGGTCCACTGGATAGCGTATGCGACTGCTGATCGGAGGTCCTGGGTTCGATTCCCGGGTCGAGCAAAAGTGTGACTGAGTTTTCCAGATTCTCAGTAGCAGCAAGGAGTCTGGTAATGTGCCCATTAACGGCAATAGGCTCGCCCCCTATTACGTGGGACCTAAAAATCATGGCGAAATGTGGGTGTTATATTACGCCTCTGCCTACCCCTTCGGGGATACAGGTGTGAGTTTATAAATAAATAAAAATGATTATTTTTGAGTAAGATAGTCCATAGTATAACGAGGTAAGCTCATAATTCATCACGCTGTGAGCCTCCGATGCGGACAGTTGCCCTAAATAACGCGCAGTTAGTATGTTATTTCTCCAATCACTAGGGCTGCTACCAAGATGCATGCACTTGTGAAACAAACTGTAAACATAATACTTTGTAGAAGAAAATTAATTTCTTGCTCTAATTTAAGACTTCGCCTTGAACACTTGCAACAGAAACCCACAAAGTTAGTATATAAGGGTAGCAAACTGTTTTCAGAACGTGAAAATTCTTTGTTATGCGTTTCTCTTTTTATCGTTGTTTATACCTGAAGTATGAAAAATCTAGCAGCAAAACCCTAGCAAGACTACAATAGTACTGGATAACGATAGAATATGAAAATCTTCTGAGAGTACCGTCATACTAAAGCGTTGAAACAAATGTGAAAGGGTTTCAAGTGAATATATAACCTAGATATTCGATTTAGATTGCACGTTGCTTTTACCCTAACTTTTCACAGCGAGTAATTTGATTTTGAAAATATTAGGACAGGCCTTACATCCTGCGTATTTTATTTTTATAATTAGGTATATCGAATATCGGCGCCGAAATTAATACATACCTAAATAAGTACATAGTTCCACGAATGAGCTAAAATAAATTATAGCTGTGTACATTGTCATTTCATAACCCTATGTTAAAGCAAAATTAAAAAGAACGTTATTAACGACGTACATATTGTATCATCACTCTATAAAAGAATACTTCAAAGGTAATTTATTACGTAAGTTATAATTGTAATAAAAGGAGGTAATTGCTTCTTTCCCGTGTAAAAGGACGGACAAAAGACAATACTGTTACTGTTTTCAACGAACTTCCTTCTGCTTAGAGAAAAAGAACCACTACTCATTGAAGATACGTTTTCAATTCGCCAGCCGCATTCGATTTCAATTTCTGGATAATTGAGATCTTGCTCAATTAAACACTCGATTACTCGTTTACGAGGACACCCCTCACTGTTTGAGTTTGCCGAGTTTGATTGGGTTTGCATTGCAGTGGGATATTATCACGGAATAAAATTAATTCTCTAGAAATAAGTGCCTTTTAGGACATCTCCAATCGAATTGAATAGAATTTATGCCGATTGAAAAGCCAAATACGTTGTCAAGGGTATCCTCTCGTTTTCCATAAATTCATTTGCACTAATATTGTTTGCCATAATCATCCCCGATCATAATATTTACTTGCACTATTATCATTTATACTAATAACGTTTGCCTTAACAACTCAACAGTGATAACTTATATTTGCCATAAAATGACTTTCTATAACAACATACATATATCATAATAATTAGTTTCTATAAGTAACACATCTCATAATCGACTCTTGACATAATCAAAATTTGATATAATTATGAAAATAATACATAATATTCATCATCAGCCTTTATCAGTCCACTGCTGGACTAGGCCTCTCCTTTGAAAGGAGGAATTGGCCTACTATACCACGCTGGCCAAACGGGTTGGTATAGGGTTTGTATCAAGTTTTCCTTCTCTTACAGTGCCGTTCTCTGCATAATATGCTCCCTCTGTCGGCTCTTAAGACACCCATGGGATGATATGGGGTGGTGACATTCCGTATTCTTAATCCGTCACCACACGGACAACATAATTTATTGTTAGGTCGACATAATATTGTTAGGTCGAAATTAATTATCGTTAACACCCCGACTCAGTACAATCCGACTCGGATAGGTTAGGTTAGGGTTCTCTTTTGACCCATAACCCAAAAATAGGAGCCCTGCGAAGCAGTGCTCCGTCAACTTAGTCCACATTATTCACACTAGTTTAATTAACACCCCGACTCCGTGCAATCCGACCCGGATAGGTTAGGTTAGGGTTCTCTTTTGACCCTTAACCCAAAAATAGGAGCCCTGCGAAGCAGGACTCCGTCGACCTAGTCCACATCCTTCACACTAGTTGAATAAACTGAAGTTGACGGAACCCTGCTTCGCAGGGCTCCTAGTTTCGGATTAAGGGTCAAAAGAGAACTTATGGTGAATAAAAGTTATGGAAAATGGCATTATTGAAAACGAAAATTATAGCAAATACATATATGTATTTAAATTATTATGACACTTGATCGATTATGACCAATGGAATTAGTGAAAGTCATTTTATGACATTTCAAGATTATGGCAACTGAAGCGTTATTTCTAATGAAGTTATGGCAAATACCAGTATGGCATATGAAATTATGGCATTTTAAATTATGGCAAACATTAGTAAACCGTTGTCAAGATCATCAAACATTGAAATAAATTAATATTTAGTAGAAGAAGCTGTTGAAACTTATAAAGTAGAATTATTACAGTATATCTAAATCGTTGGGAGTACTTAATGAGTGCCTAACAGGCAGACCTATTATAATTGTAGTCAGCCTGTAGTACTCTTGAGTGTTTGAGTGCCATAGCGCAGAGATGGAAAGTTGTGTAATTAGCAACCACTAAACATTCGAAATAACAAAGTTTGAGAGCTAAAATGGCCTTTTTATAACATTTTAGTATACAAAACATGGAAAATGAAAGAGACAGTCGAATATATTTTGGTTTTTATAATTTTCAGGTAAAGAAATGTTTGTAACAAGGTTACTATAAGTATCAAAAACGACAATATTTAAAATGTACCTAAATGTGTAGTAAGCTACATTTAATAGTTATGCACACCCAATGATAACTATTACTTCATTTGATAATCACTTAATCTTTCCAATTACTGTCTACCGGAAAAGTCAATAAACCAAAAAGTTTGTGATATAGGTCAAGGGGGACGATATGTTTTTTTAATTAATCTTTACCCACGCAAATAGATTATGTCAGAAGTGTAGCTGAGGTGCACATATTTCATAAAGTTAAACCATTGTAGTGAAACTTAAACGCTGCACAAAGTATTTTTATTCCAATAATAAAAAAATAATGAATATAGTCCTATTGTTTTCTAAGCCCGATAAATAGTGCACAAAAACGAAAAAGTATCAAATAAAAAACAACCAGTTAAAACTTACCAGATTTCGTAGTTATGGATCTTCGGGTAAATCCGATAACAGCAAAAATGCGCGAAATAGACAATGTTCACAAAAACTCAGTTACACACGAACGCTCGCTCATAGCTCCAGGAACCAGCTGAAGGGCGTGAGGGGATTACAATGCCGGCTAGGTAAATATGGCTGGAGCATAATACAGGACCGTAGTAGGGAGATATTTGCAATTATAGGAATATCCCGATTCTCGGAGTTACCCAAATACAAGGTGTATGTGTATTTTAAGTATGTTATTGAAATATTTAGTTACCTATATATTTAGTTACATAGCTACACCATCGACACAAAATATTTAACAACATTCCTGTCCATCCTAAGGTTGCCAGGAAGAAATCGCCCTTGGCGATAAGTCCGCCGATTGTACATACATAAATTGTAGATTTAAGTTATTTTAGAAATGTACTTTATTTTGGTGTACAATAAAGAATATTATATATCTATCTATCTATCTAAAATAAGAGAGCTCAGTACGGATACAGTTGGCAAAAATCTATTAATACCACTTCGTACCCGGCGTATGGGTGCTGTAATAAAATTTTTAAATCGAAACCTACTCGGCAGAATTCACATTTGCTTTTTATAAAATGAAACGTCCGTACCAACGACTCTGGTACTCAAACGGGATTAAATATCTTCTAGCATATATAACTGTTCATTAGTTCTACAGTCTAATTGTTATAGCTTTGTAAAATCATCATCATCCTCTTAGCGTTATCCCAGTTTTAATCTGGGGTCCGCTTACTAGTCTATGTCCGGATTTGGCTGAATATTAGCTTTTCCACGGAGCGACTGCCTGTCTGACCTCCGCAACCGGAAGGGATAGCGATATTCCATGGCTAAGACTAGTGTCAGTTTATTTTAGAAGGTACTGACGCTCAATAACGATTGTCAAAGATGTTCATGACAACCGGGACCGACGGCTTAACGTGCTCTCTGAGACACGGGACAAGCGATAATTAACAATTCAATGCGCACATAACTCCGAAAAGTCTTTGGTGCGCGCCGTGGATTCGAACCCGATACCCTCTGCATAGCAGTCTGTTGGTATCTGCACTAGGCTATCGCTGCCTTAGCTTAAAGCTTTGTAAAATATACTTTTTAAAAAGCGAGTTCCATGATTTGAAGTCTTAACGTACTTAAATAATTTTCCTAGTAGAGAGTGAAGCCCGTTGAATTGTTAATTACATAGCGCAAGTTTTCCACTTAACGCCTCGGAGTGGTCTTATCTGATGTTGCCACGATTTATACCTTTTAGATTCGGTCTCGATACCCCGGGTTCGGGAAAACTTGACATGTTGTCCTATCGAACGATATTTATCATTTTAAACGGTTAAATTGCATTCCAAGAATGACTTGTGTTCAGTGTTGTAACAAGTTTGTTATCAATATTGTGAGTGAAACTCTTGGCCATGGAAACAACTGTTAAAACTCGTACCATAGCTAAAAATATTAAAGAAAACGTTGTCTTTTAGCAAACTGTGTATTTTTTTGGGATGTGTCTGTATAATTAGTATTATAAAGTTTATATGTAATCTCTTGTCGATGAGTTAAGGCATTGTCCCGTTTGTCACTTTGCTCCTCTTTGGTATATTTTAAGACTCTATTAGTTCTTCTATGTTTCGCAGCTCATTTTGTTTCTTTACGTACCTGTCCGTTTTAACTCTGTGAATGCTTCACTGTGACTCTCGAAACTCGCCTTACTTGCAAAATAAATGACTGTGACATTTATTCTGTACCCATAACTTATGTCATAAGATTTCCACAAACAATACCCCGTGTAGTTTTCTTATATTATTATACAATAAGTATTAACATGAATGGATTTGATAAACACAAACATTACTGTTGTATGTAACTATGCTTAATGACCTAGAAAGCTATTCCATCATCAGCTATCAAGGTCTGTCGGTCATTTAGTGTTATATTAATTCATGTTAATATACACATGGATAGGCTGAGTGCAATTACGGGGCAATTATCAACACGTCTCTATTAAGACACGTTGGTGCTACAAGCCACTGATGTGTAATTCAAATGATCACGAGTGATTATTCCATACGCATAGTCCGCCCCACACAGGACAATTAATTGAATTATTCAAAACGCACTATGCATACCTATATACCCAAGAAAACCACAGGGGAAGTAGGTAAATATTGGTTGACGTGAATTAAGACTAAATGTACGATTCTATAAAATGTGATGCAGATCGAGTATTCTATATCGACATATTTAAATGCTTCATCTCATTCTCTTCGTTGTGTGAAAATCAATTATAAAATTTGTATGATGTTTGATCATTATTGCCATAGCGTTATCTCGATGACGAAAAAGGCAGCGATAGCTGAGTGGAGAGAACGGCAGACTGCTACGCAGAGGGTCTCAGGTTCGAATCCACGGCACGCACCAAAGACTTTTCGGAGTTAAGTGCGTATTAAATTGTTAATCATCGCTTGCTAAATGGTGAAGGAAAACATCGTGAGGAAACCTGCATGTCTCAGAGTTTTCCATAATGTTCTCGAAAGATATGTGAAGTCTGCCAACCCGCACTTGGCCAGCGTAGTGGACTATGGCCTTACCCTTCTCATAGTGAGAAGAGGCCCGTGCCCAGCAGAGGGACAGTATAAAGAGTTGATGATGATGATGATGTTATCCCGATTGCATCCAAGACTTTCACCTTGGAATCGGGTTATTTTTACCAGTATAACCAGAATATGAGCTTTTCTACAGAGCTACAGCCATCTGATCTTCGCAATCCAATTAAAGAGATAGAAACATTTCATGGCTTAGAATAGTGTCAGTATTTCAACGGCACCGAATCCCCATAATAGGTAACTGACATCATATCTTCATGACATCCAGGAACGACGGCTTAACGTGCTCTCCAGGGCACGGCGCAAGCGATAATTACCAATTTAGGGATGTTCAAGAGGAAGTAAATAAGAATTCATTACTACATCATAAAATGTCACTTATCATGCAGTTGTTAATATTAAAATACCATGTCACAAACAAAAGACTACACTGAATAACGCAGACTTAAAATGAAAAATAAATAATTAATTATATTAAGAAAGAGTCTCGATACAAAGAAACAATCAAGTTGGTGCTGAAAAGATAGATTTCCTTTGCAAAGGCTTTACTTACAATGCCAAGGTTTCATGACGCACTTCCGTTTGACCTTTCAACATTGTGTAGTACAACCGGTTTTAAGTTCGGCGTGCACTCTAACTATTTTGTTGAAAATTGTCTAAAACACTTGATATTTAAGCATTCTCGTTATCTAACGGGACAGTTAGATTACAACAATGTTTGAATGAATGTCAAGTGATCTTTAAAACAACTAAAGAAACACAATTAAAACTAAATGACATTTCTTTGTGCATTATTCTGTGCATAGCAATTTGGCTATTACCAAAAAAATATTAATATTGTTTTTGCAACTTGTTGAAATTCACAGTAAGGTTGAGGGATACTTATTGCAAAAGTAATTCGGCCTAGATGCCAATTGACTGGTCAAATAGAGTGATATAAGGGTAGTTCTTCGAAATTTAATTTTACTTTCAGCACTGTAATGCATGTTATATGAAAATAGGTACACCAAAGAACATATATCTGAATGAGGGACTCGTTTTTATAGTTTTCAAGATATCGACGTTCAAATATTTTGTACCCAGATGAATCAGAAACAGAAATTTAAATGAGAAACTTTATTAGGAAAACAATCATATTTTAACAATTACAATAATCTTTGTAATAAAAATAATAATCAGTAATCATATCGCGTAGAAAGGCACTTTTGAAACTCTAAAAAGTTGTATTTTATGGGCAAGCGAGAATAAATAGATAGATAGATACATAGATAAATCTTAATTGTGCAAATACAGTTGGTACAATAGCTTAAAATGTAGGTAATTGGTATACAAATAGTAAATGCACAAAGGCGGCCTTATCGCAAAGTGCGATCTCTTCCAGGCAACCTTAGGATGGACAGATTGAAAAAGACAAATTTGATGGTGTAGTGATCAGATATATACGGACACTAATAGTTATTAAATAGAATATACATAGATGTGTAAGTATATATCGCCTATACATACAAATACCTAATACTTAATATACATACAACCTTTACTTATAAAACATATAAAATTATACATACAAACTATACATATAATACATAGCTATACATACATACATATCCATATTATAATGATATCAATGCAAAGTACAGAACCAATAAATAAATAAATACATCGAGAGAATTTCGATTAAAATGACAGGTAGTGCTTCTTTAGTGCGTCTTTAAATATGTTGAGTGATTTTGCTATATTTTGATATAACAAAAAAAAATAACTTTTGCTAATATTTGTAATACAATCAATTCTTTTAGGTACAAAAAAACATCATACTTAATGGCTACAGTATATTATTCTCCCTGATTGATTTTTTTCCGTGTGCAACTCAATAGTCATATGATACATATGCTGTTTTGACCATACGAATCAGGCACAGTTGAATCAGGATTTTGCCTGCAATCACGCATAACTCGTCATACATGCAGTCTTTAGTATTGACACTTTTCAACACGAATCTATTACTTAAAAGCGTCTTTCAAAACGTGGACTGAAGTTGCAAAATAATAAAATAATGTTTATAAAGTAGGCATTGTAATCAGCATGCCACCTGAACCAAGCACAGATGAATCAGCTATTTATCTTCGTAACACCGGGGTCTAAGTCATTCAGCCCAAGGTACACCTTCTAGCTCGTCCGTAGCACGACTGGCTACCCCTCGCACGGGAAACCAGACTCTCATAATCATTACTCGACCAAGTACGGTCAAGAACGCCGGACACTTCTTATTTTCTTATTTATAAACAAATTAAGGTATTTATAACTAATACATATTTTTTTATGAGGGCTGCTCATTTCCTCTCGATAATATATTAATTTATATTGATTTATCAAAGGGAAAATGCAACATCGACTATTTTATGCCAAAAAGTGGCAGACGGACACGTCATATGAATCAGAAGAACGAGGTTCAAATATTTTTATTTGGTATCTAGACTGCAATTCTTTCAAATATATCATTTGGCCAAGATAGGGATAAAGCTAAACTGTACAACAAAAAAAATACAGATCGTTTTGTTAGTTGGTTACAAAAATATTCCCATAGACATCGAAATTTTTGCCTCTGAAGAATTACCCATAAATAATATAATAAAATAACTTCATATTGAAATACGCAAAGAAATTTCACATTTTATATCGTCAATTTAATTATTAATATTTTTTTATGAAGTAAATCTGAAAATAAATTGCAATGAGTTAATCAGCTTATTCAGTAAAGCCGCAAAGTAATATTTAATTTATGTAAAGTTACTTCGTAATCCAAGTACGCACTAGTGCAGATGTTTAAAGATGTCATAAAACGAATCAAGTGTCGAATAATTCTAAAACTATCCGAGGAGTCTCAAGCAGTTGTCTCACCGCAGGCGATTAGCGAGTAGAGCTAGTGCACTGTTGTGCATATGGTAATAAAAGATGTTATACTGTTCAGTAATTGTCGTGTAATGAACGATTAATACAGGTTACAATATATTATAGGAAGGAAGGCGCGTTACACACTACACCTCCCCCCTTTACAAAATAAAAAAAAATGGTTACATATTTTTTTTTATTTATGGTATGAATACAAAAACAATTTTCTAAAATAAAATATTCAAAAATCATAAACACAATCCATAATTCATTGATGTAACAAATAGTTAAAATTATATATACTTAATAACACTATAATGCTCTGTTGACAATATTTATGTAATATAAAACAAAAAAAAAAAACAAGTAAAAATATGATACGATCTAAAAACTGCTTGATAAAACCATTGATATTTTAAAAACAATACAATCAAAATGTAAAATAACAGCTACATAAAAATCGAATACATAAAACGACACTATAAAAATGATATACATATAATCTAACAAAAAATATTGTATTATTATTATCGCTCAATTAATAAAATATTGGTTCATGACACAAGGCAAAGAAATATTATTTACTTGAAAAATTAAACTGAATATGGCCATAGTTACAACTTGAAAACACAACAAAATAAAATATAACACAGTATTACAATAAAAAAATATTCTTTTACAAAAACAAATCTTCAACTGCATCATTAATTAAAATAAATTTAGCAAACAATATTGAACCTTTTAAATGAAAAAAAAAACCTAAACAACACAAGATTGAAAAAGTCACAAATACTCTTTATAAGTAATAAAATAACAATAATTTTTGGCTTCCTTATACATTAAAACAAATTTATAGTAAAATAGAGTAAGCACCATAACATTTTAATTATACATCATTATTCCATTGCATTGTTTTAAATCGTTTATAAACTTGCACATTAAAACAAAACCATTTTATCCTTCTTTCTTTTCTTTATGTCATATCAACATGCCGACAATCTGTTCTCCATAATACCTTTTCAACTATCTCAATATCCAATTCTATCTTTATTTTATCGCAATCAATAACATAACAGCTAGGTACACAATACATAATATTATTATTTCATCATTTTCTTCTCATTCGGTCCGGCCGGACTTTCATCATCATTTCATTATAATATATTATATCATTTTACTCATTATACATTTCTTATATTCTTCATATTATAACACGGGGCACAATTTAAGGCATCTTGGCCACCAACCATTTTCACAGAGGAATCTCGTTCGCACCATGATCAAATGAAGGAATGGCACCCTTTCTCTCTTTATTTGTGTACCTATAAATAACTCTACCAATAACAAACATTTATACCAACTTTCAAAATGAATATTTCAGTACATACGAATCCAACATCGCTTATGGGTGATCAGTCCAATTGCTGTCGAAAACATATCTACCAAATTATTCCCTACACTTCTAACATTTCTTTTATACAATCGAAAACAAACGTCATATTTATAAAATTACTCATTCCTATTCCATATCACTTAATATACCGTAATCTCTTCAATATTCCTATCTTATTACAACGCTAGGTACCTAATTGCACAATATAAAATGGCAAAAAGATTTTTAATACCACCGTATCATTCCGTAATTCTTTTTCAAAACAATACAAAAACGTCATACATTAATATCATTTAACTTTGTATTTCAGTATCAAAATAATGATTTTTAACAACAAATTATAAAATTTAAAAGAATGAAAACAATATTTCATTATAAGACTTTACGTTTCACACGATAAAAATAAATTTTTGCTGATGCAGTTGGTGACAGAACTTTCCGATGGCTACATTTCTCGAGATATTGCGTCATGCATAACTAGGTGTCAAGTTTTGTCTATGTAAAACTAAGTGTCGTGTTCATTAGCACGAACTTACACGTCTTTGGATTTCAAATAATTGTACCTTTATGTACCTAATGCGCAGTAAAAACTTTGATGTACCTAAGTACCATTAGATAATGTAAAATGTGTACGGTAAGATGTTTTATACTAGAGCTACTTTATTAGAACCAAAACGTATAGAAAAGAAAACGTAAATATCAATTACGTATCACAAGGTTTAGCTAAGCAGGTAACATGTACTAAATAAATCTAGAGAAGCAAAGCCGCGTAACGATTGCTGTTGCTAACGGATCATATAACGCGCTTGCACATCGGACACCTGATGCGCAATAACTCTGGAATGCATCATTATGGGAAGATTACAATTTTTCAAAGTTAGAAAAAGGGAATGAAATCTTCATATTTTGGAATAACATATTACTTAATAACTTAAAAGACACGTATTTACTTAAACGTTAAAAAAATTTGGATGTTTGAGACAGACAGATACTTATCGATATTATAATGTTACATGTATACAAATTATCATAAAAATACATTTATAGAAACAATTTAAAATAACTCATACCTTGTTTTATAAATATATTGTCAACAGGCATGTATAATAAGTATCTAAAATCAAAAACAAGTAACAAGTATTTGGATAAAACTTATGGAAAAAATATCGATATTTAAAAATAAAACTAAAACACATGTAAAAATTGTCCGCGGCAATATAAAAAAGTCACCTCACATCACTCCTTGTGTTGACCAGAGCCTCTTTATGGCCTCAGCCTTGCGCATCTTGGTAAGGCCCACAAAGCCTCCACAGGCCTACAAGACCTGCATAGGCCAACGACTCTGGCTCCCGGCGGCATTCTCGGGAAACCTCGCATCTCAACGCCAATTAGATCCAAAAAAATCTCAGAGAAAATTTCCTGTCGCAAGGAAATCGACGACTCTGCGGTATATATTTCAATATCCATGGTACTTATTCACGAAAATACCAAAATCGTATAAAAACCACAGGCACAGTACTGCCGCAAGGCATCCTGGCAGGGTCGCCATGCACTGTTGTGCATATGGTAATAAAAGATGTTATACTGTTCAGTAATTGTCGTGTAATGAACGATTAATACAGGTTACAATATATTATAGGAAGGAAGGCGCGTTACACACTACACTAGCAACAGAAATTGAGATGGCGAGCGGCAAGTGTGTAGTGCCGATTGTTTTGTCGCTGAGCTATCAAAGCGTGTGCGAATGCGACGGGTGATTACTCGGATTTGCTTGGGGTGGTTAAACCTGCCATACTCGCGCTACGTACATGTTCTAAGCAAGCATCGCTGAACGAATATTATCTTTGTATAGCTCGTGTCGCTTTGCGAAAATTAATGAAGCGAGTCCCCGACGGCAGTGTAAACACTCAGCGATAAACCATTAATATAATAAAATTATTAAAATGCATCCCCTTTATTTATACGGCATATACGTATAAATTATATCGTACATTTTTTGACCCAAAAAATAGGCGATTGTTCCTCGTTTCCTCGCTGACGGTGGGACAACTGCCATTACCTCTTTTGAGGTAAATTGATGACATCGATGCAAGAACCACATTGACGAAACTTACTATAAAGTTATTATCAGACAATTGGAGATATGATTCTGAACTATACGCGGCTTTGACTGTTTCGACCCATATACATATGTAGATATATTGGCCAATGAGTGCCAATAAAACAAATAGCCATTTATTGTTTGTGCTACAAAAGTCAGTTAAGTCGTTAGATAACTGCCTATTTGTATAAAAATTCTGCATAATTGACCAAGATTCGTGATGCTATCTGGTTTATGTAAACACAGCCATATTCATGTAAACTATTATATTATTATTAATATAATAGTTATTATTAATAATATTTTGGGACACAATTTGTGTCCAGCAGCATTTCAATAAACAGGCTTGTCATTTTCGTACTTTTGCTAAAAAAACAATTTCTGTTTAGTTTTATCTTAGTTATCAACTTTCTTCTTAAGTAATCTGATTATATTCAAATTTTCTGTGAAAGAGTATCTTGGGTGGAAAGCATACGTATATTTAAGTTAAAATGCCTTAAATGATAATGGATTTCATGAGATCAACAGCTGTCCGTGTCTAAACCGTTAGTTTTGGAGCTTATCCGACGAAAACTTTAATAGTTTAAGCGCTTATATAAGATTAATAGCTCAAAGCTTTACCTGCCTTGAATAGAGGCGGTCGGTTTGAAGTACCGAATAATATTTAAATTAGTAATGAAGCGTTGTGTCAAGACGTAAATACCTCCAAGTTTTACAATGTTAAGTTGAATGTACCGTCCGCGAGCGACTTATATTTACTTTATTACATTATAATTTATTCCATTTGTCAGAACTTGTTTATGTCGTCTCGCCGTCTTAAGTATGCCCAATATTTCTGAAAATAATTTTGAAGTCATAACTTAAAACAGCACGGTTTACGTTGGCATTAATTGGAAATGCATCGTTTTATGGAGCCGCTTGGTGGGTAAACTGTGACACAAACAAAATCGTAAAATTCATATATGTATGTATGTATGATAGTTCGTGTAGGTTACATATGTATTATAGGTTCAACTACGTAAGCATAGACAAAAATGATTAATGAGTTCAAATAAACTCGTTGACTAGGTACCAGTGATTAATATTTTATCTCGTATCGATGGCTCATACATTTTCGTATTTACTGATTCAAATACCACCACCACTTTCATTACATTAACAGAGGCACTCACGAGTTCCCCAATGTGCATGAATCTTGACGAACGAGTTGAGTTGATGCATTATTAACAGTAGTGTATTTTGTATTACGTAATCACTGAACGTATATGCGCCGCAACTGCACTAACAATCTTATTGTTAAGCGAGCAGCATGGAGGCCCGTTCAATCCACGGGGATACCATATTAACCTGCTGGCTAAATCACATCAATCTCATACCCGCTTGCTTTTTTTCGGAATAAAGTTGTGATGAAATACTTATTTAAAATATTACGTAAGCAACGAAAAATATTAACAAGTATTACGTAACAATGTACTGATAATGGTTTACACGACAAACATTTTATGAACATTGTATGAATCTTAGGCTATACAAAATATGCAGTATGAATAATGCCATAATACTTTTGGATATTGTTGGTGTAGAAATTCGTCGAAAGGTTTAGAATTAGTGATGAGTGTCTCTGATTACAATAGGAGACGAGTTTACTGACGTAACATATATACTGTTTCAAACTTCGGCAAACACCGATTAATTATTCAAAGTTTCGAATGTTTAAGTGACAACCATATATTAATCTCAATCGGATAGTAATCAAGTAATTGATATGTAGTTTATTTATCTTCCAGTGATAAATTATGGTTTGTTCTAAAAGTTCTAGTTATTGTTTATCTTTTGAAACATAGTTGAGTGAGTGAGTGTACACGCTAATGAGCCATATTAAATTTAAATATTACTGAAGTATAAGTATAATATGAGCAGTTTATTCCTACTTTTAATATTAGAGTCAACTACAAGCCTATACATGGAGCACACAATATTTAGTTTTATCTTTCTCTCGTTATAAAAACCATGAAGAACAAAGAAAGCAATGCTTTCTACCAAAAATTACACACACATTTATTGAAACATAATGAGACTCTACTAATGCATATTGAAACTTTCTACATCTTAGACTAGCTAGAGGTCTCTTTTTCTGCAACATCCACCCTTTCTTGCCACATAGAAATAAGGGAGGATGAAAAATATCTTAGGCCCTGAAGCTCTATATTACCAATAAAACGTAACAGTAGGAATACTGGTAATACTTCTAGTCGAGATGGCTTACTTATTATGTACCCAGCGTACCTAAGTCAACAAAGAATGTCGGTGATGGGAATTGCCGTGAGGCAATTTTAAGGATATCAAGTAAGATAATATCTGAACCATTTAGCATACACCATTGACGTCATATATTTAACGTACTTTCCATAAGCAGGAGATAGTGACTGACAAACAGTACAAAATGTAAAGATTAACTCCGCTTACACCTGCGAAACACGTCGGCCATCCCTCATGAAGTTTTCTTGAAGGTGAAAACTTGTCTTTAGACAAAATATACAACTGTAAATGCAGTTCCCACAAAGTTCTAAAAAACGCCTTTCATATTGCACTGTTCATCCGCTTCTAGCACCGGTATTGATTAATAAACTATGACTCTATTGGAGTGGAAAGTGTACTAGTTCTCAAACTTTACAGGATCTGCATTAAGTCGCTAAAATTGTCCTGAATGAACTTATCTTAATATAATTTGCATGTCGACGCTTTTATATTACTAATAGATTAGGATGAAACAAGAATTGAATATTTAAGAACTGATTTTGACGTCTAAAACCTATTTGTTTCTTTTTTGTTTGTGTTTGATCGCTGCTAGCGCGACACTTTTGTGTCTATCAGAAGAATTCTAGTGAAGCGTTCGAATCCAAACGCTATAAGGCCTGAGGGTACGGTGGCTGTAGTTCTATGAACCCGTACGCTAAAATATCCCCAGCTTGACGAGCCCATTCTTTTATTGATGTTTTTATTGAATGTGGGACTTTGTAGAAGGTTTGTTCGCTTGCAAACCTACAACGGACACTTTGATTACGACTTCTTATGCACTAGAAATAAATGCAATGCAGTGTCGCGGGAGACTGGACAAGCGTAATGTTCTTTTTTAATTTTATAGATGTCTCTCGCACCTTTATGCGTGAATTTGGCCCTTAATAAAAAATAGTTCTAAATACAACTTGTGTCACAGGAGACTTTACAAACATATAAACAATCGACACAAAACTCAAGACTTTACAACCCAAGACTCGAAACAACAATTTATGGATCATGTGTTTTTAATCGTCTGACCATTAATAATCGGCATCATGTTAAACAGCAAGACGGCCGCCTAAACAACTACGGCATCCTTACAGTCATGTCACGTTCATAGATATTTTTTGAAAGATTACCTGTCTATGTTAAAAAAGACTGAAATATAAAAAGAAAATGTACATTTCGCGATCACGGTGCACGCTGCTATGTTCATATCAGCAACTCGAAAAAAAGGTACCTTCCTGGTTTAAATCCCAAGAGATAATTTAAAATTACAAGATGTACTAACATTCATTTTAAAGTGCTATTAAACTAATTTAACATTAATGTGTAATAAACAGTCATGTATGAAAACTAATTTGAATTGTCTTTTGGGATATAATTACGTTGTCATTATGACCTCAAAACATTAAATACTTTTATTAATGCAAGCGTGAATTTTAAAATTGAAATGTATATACCTGACTGCCTCCGTGGTCCAGTGGATAGCGTATGCGTATAGTGATCGGTAGGTCCCAGGTTCGGGTCGGAGGTCGGGCAAAAAGTGTAACTGAGATTTTCCGAATTCTCAGAAGCAGCACGGCGTCTGGCAATGTACCCGGTAATGGCAACAGGCTCGCATCCTATTACGTGGGACCTAACATTCATAAGACGAAATGTGGGTGTAACATTACATCTCTGCCTACCCCTTCAGGAATACAGGTGTGAAGATATAAAAATTGTATAAACAAGTCTATTCGTACAAATACTGTCGGAAAATGCGATTGTAAAGCAATTCCAATAAGTTACAAAAACCATTACATCTAAATTTAAACAGTACGTTGCCGATTTGTATGGTTCCCATCCATTAATCTGGTCAGTGTACCCAACAAATCTTTTCTTTGTAACTTAAGATCAATCTAGGTATGTCTACTTAGCTATGAATAATACATCTCATGTTACTCGGAATGTCCATATATTTGTTCAGGCATCATAAATAAGCGGCAATTAGGATAATGATGTAACTGCCTACGCTGCAGTTTGTCTCAGTACAGTGTTATTTGGAATAGGGTATAGAATTATTTGACTCGTTTATTTGTTTGTTATAAAAACGTATCGGATTGTGAAAATAAAATTTACTTTGACATGAAACTAGCTTTAGATATTTTAAAATCACAAATTAGATTATGAATTCGGGGAGATGGGCCTCGTTAGCCTTGGTTGGCAACCTGTCTAGGAGAAGGAAAACTTCGAAATTAAACCAACTTTCAGGGAGCACCCGACACAAAACCCCGATCTAAGGTGTCAACCGACCCGTGCCGAGGCATTCGTGGCCAGAGGGCAAGCTGGTCTCAAACGGAGGGTGCCTGTGTTGGTGATCACAGGGCACAGCTAGGATTCCATCTTACCCCCGTACAGGGTTCTGCGGGGATGGATATTTTAAATCCCTATTACTCGTGGGAATGCTATGAGGACAGATATTAATAATTCTTTAAATGGCGGCGACGCGGTTCGCAACCCGTCACGTCTCGTTTCCCGCGAGGGCGAAAAGCGGCCTGCGGAAAGCCGATTTGCAACATTGAATGTTGGCGGTGGAATGGATGGAAAATTGGATGAAGTATACTAGATGATGGATGATAGAAAGATTGATGTTCTGTGTGTGAATGAAACGAAAAAGAAAGGATGTGGCACTACCAAGCATGGCAGCTACACGGCGTATTGGTCCGGAGTAGATAGTACCACCAGAGCCTGCAAGGGTTGGTTTAGTACTGTCTGCGCGAATGAATGAGTGCGTAAAAGAGTTTGAATGTGTAAATGCAAGGCTACTATAGATGAGAATGAAAGTAGGACTTACTCGTCTTCTTATTGTAAGGGTTTACGCCCCGGTCAATATAGTAACGGGTATGTCACAACAAGAAAAAGACGAAAGGCAGGAGTTTTGGGAGAGTTTAAGAGAGATTCTGAGGACCTGTAAGGATAATGAAAGATTGATTTTGTTAGGTGATTTCAATGGATGGGTGGGAGTAAAGCGAGATGGATTTGAAAGGGTTTTAGGTGGATTCGGTGATAAGAGTGTGAACGAAAATGGAAAAGAATTGCTTGAGGTTTGTTTGGAGTGGAGCCTTTGTGTGACAAACACCATGTTTGATCACAAAAAGATACATTTGTTTACACGTGAGGCGAAAAATGTTAAGAGAAGTATGATTGATTTTGTAATAGTAGATGAACGACTGAGAAAGAATGTGTTGGATACGAGAATGTTTCGAGGGATCGGCATCCATACAGACCACTTTTTTGTGTTAAGCCGGATAAGTGGGCTCTTTAGAGGATGGCGACACCGAGAAAATAATCAAGAGAGGGTCTTGGAAAGAATTAAAGTAGAAAATCTGCAAGAAAATTATGTGAAAGATAAGTATAAACGAAGATTGATAGCAAGATTTTAGAGGTTCGATGGCATAAATGATATGGAAGAATTATGGCATTCCTTTCAAGAAGATGTAGTATGTGTAGCGTCTGAAGTATGTGGTAAGATCAAGAGAAGGAAACTACGAAAGGTTAAGAATACATGGTGGGACAAGGATGTACAATCAGCAGTATCAGAGAAGAAGAAAGCGTGGTTAGATTAGTTGGCTGCCAGAGCAAATGGAAGAATGGGAAAGGTACCGAGTGATGACATATATGAAGCAAGAAAGGAGTTTGTTGGGTGTAAAAGAATAGTGAAAGAAATGGTTAAAAGTAAAAAAACGGAAAAGAAAGATGACTTTGATAGTAGATTATCTGACGATTTCCGGAGAAACATTAAGTTTTTCTGGAAATCCGTTCGTGCAGTTCGAGGAAAAACTCAATCCTCAGAATACACAGCAATCAGAGACAAGAATGGAAAGATACAGAATTGTGAATCGTGTGTGCTGAAGAGATGGAAAGAATATTTTGAAGGATTATTTGAAAGAACGACGACAGAGACATCAACAGGTGAAATGAATGATAATAATAGCAATGATGAAAGCGATATTGGCGTGGATGAGATTTTGAAGGCACTGGCCAGTATGAAATTAGGTAAGGCTGCAGGGTATAATCGCAGGGCAGTGGAAATGCTGAAGGCTGGACAGGGCATCATAGTTAGTCAGCTGCAGCGTTTATTTAACTTGTGCTGGAGCACCGGCCAGGTACTTGATGCCTGGGCCACAGCAGTAGTTGAACCTCTTTATAAAGGAAAAGGCTCACAACAAGACTGCAAAAACTATAAAGGCATTAGCCTTCTCAGCATTGTTGGCAAATTGTATGCGAAGGTACTGATTGAAAGAGTTATGAAAGTAACCGACAAGAAAATATGGGATGGACAAGCGGGATTCCGAAAGGGTATGGGGTGTACGGATCAAGTCTTTTCCTTGCGATGCATAGCCGAGAAATTTTTGGCCAAAGGTCAAAAGGTCTACTGCGCATTCGTGGATTTGGAAAAGGCTTACGATAATGTGGTGAAGAATGAATGTGGTCGGTACTGTCGATGTATGGGGTGAACAGCAGCCTTATACGAGCTCTGAAATGCCTTTATGAGGATTCTAGAGCTTGTGTGAGGATAAACGGGGCATACACTGACTGGTTTACCATCAACACAGGTGTTAGACAGGGATGTGTAGCGTCGCCGTGGCTGTTCAACCTCTTCATGGACAGTTGTTTGCAAGATTTGAAACATAGTGATTGTGGATTAAGGATGAATGAGTTACTTGTCAAATGCCTCCTTTATGCTGATGAGCAGGTTATGCTTGCGTCTTTAGCGGAGGAATTGCAGGAGATGGTAACAATCATGCATGGTGCGTTAGAGAGGAAAGGAATGAAAGTGAATGTAAGTAAAACGAAAGTTATGTTTTTTGAAAAGGAGGAATGCGTTACGGCTTGTAATGTTATGATCGATGGACAGCGAGTGGAGCAAGTGAATGAGTTTGTTTATTTACGTACGCTGTTTACAAGAGATGGTAAGAATGTAGAAGATATTGAAAGAAGAGTTAATGCAGGTAATAGAGTGAATGGAGCTCTGAAGGCGTTTATGAATAGCCAAAACGTGTCCAAAAAGGCACGTTTGGCTGTGCATAGAGGGATATTAGTGCCTACTTTTATGTATGGTAGTGATAGTTGGGTATGGCAGAAAAGTCATGAAAGTAGAATTATTGCTGTAGAAATGAGAGCACTGAGAAGTATGTGTGGTGTTTCTCTGACTGACAGAATAAAGAATTGTGTGATAAGAGAGTGTTGTGGGGTAAAAGAAAATATAGTGACAAGCATCGAGAAAGGTATGCTAAGATGGTTTGGGCACGTGGAGAGGATGGATGACGAAAGACTGACTAAGCAGATATATAAGGCAAGTGTGGAAGGGACAGGACGAAGGGGAAGACCTAGGCGGACGTTCTCTGACCAGATTGGAGACATCCTAAAAACAGAACAGGTGAGAAGTACCCTGAACAGAATAGCATGCATGAGGAATCTGATGGGAATGAATGAAGCAAGAGAGATATGTCAGGACCGTTGCAAATGGCGTTCCGTAGTCTCTGCCTACCCCTCCGGGAAACAGGCGTGAGTCTATCTATGTATGTATGTATGTACAAATTAGAAAAAGATAGCTAAACTGGTTTATGACGATACTAACAAGTATCTCTATTCTTATTGCGACTGGTCCGAATGAATTAGTCTTTGGCGAATAAGTCTTGATTCTTGCGTCTTGCATTTCATTAGCATGATAACTATGTTCAAAAATGTGTTTAATTTATAAATTAGGTATCTGAATTTTGGTTGTCAGGTTAGTGAGTCCATAGTTGATACGCGGTTCGGTCTCACGGCCCATCCATGGCCTACAGCGGCGGCGGCAGCGGCGAGCGTTTTTGATGTACATCGCATGATTTGCTACGCCGCGGCGACCGATGTCGCCTCAGAGTAAACGCGCCATGTACATCGAAATCGCTCGCCACTGCCGCCGCCGCTGTAGGCCGTGGCCGGGCCGTCATGGTGAGTTCAGGCAATGCGGCTTCGTAGCAGTTCAGTAACAAACACTGACAAAAGTACTTTAGCTCGACAATGTGCAGTGTGTAATGTTAAACTACTTTGTAAAGAATTTGGCAATAAGTATAAATGACTCAAAGTGCAAACTCCCACATTCGCAATTCTAGTTTTTATGACGTCGTCCACATTACGCTACAATTATATTTAAGAAGTTACTAGAATGGGGAATACATACCACCTAATCCTGCTACACAACTATGTACCATACGTCTCACAGACGGGCGAGTCAAAAGACTTTCGTATGTATAAACTAAGTGTGAAATGTTTTTTTTTTAAATTAAAATCAATTAAAATACATATCAAAGTATTTATTAAGGCAAAAAGGCACATAAAAATTACCATATTATTTTCTTAAAATCTTAATTTGTTTGAAACAAGTCTCAATTCTAAGCAAAAATTTTCTTATCCAAGAAACGAGATCTACAAAAATATTCAGATGACTAAGGAACTTATTTTTTTCTGTTTATAAAAATACAATAATCAAGAAGTAATATAAAATCAAAACATTTTCATTATAATCAAATCTTTTACAAAATTGCAGGGCATCAATCTTATACATTTCCCCGACTGTGAATACACATTTTTGGGAGCATTCGATACATATCGGCTTTTTACACTCAAAACACATGTATTGTGTCCTGCGTTTCTTTTTAGGGTTGCAGGTTGAGCAGTTTTTTCGAGAAGCCAATCTGTCTCCGGAACTGCTTCCACCTGGTAGAGCTGGTAGGGTCGAGTCATTGTTGCAGTGAAGTATTCGCCGAAGTGCGATTTGAATATCCTGTTTAATCTTTACACTGATTTCTCGACGCTTCATATGCGGTCTGGTGAGCTGCTCAGATAGCCTCTTCATAAATTTGAACCTACCCTCTTTCTTTAGCTATATTACGTTGCAATGTTCTCGATCGTTATGTAGGTGGAACAGAAGACCACCGAAAGCGATTCTTGCCGAAATAGTTCTTTTTTCGAGGTTTCGAACGAATTTGTATCAAAGGCTCTTCATCTTGCTCTGCAGGTAAAACCAGAGGAGGTTGAGACACAATAATGTCATAATTTTCCTCAACATTTGATCCTTCACCTTGAGGATTCGATTCACAGCTATCCTGAAATACGTGTTGTATGTCAATATCTAAATCGACATCGTTGCCTTCATCATTTGGTAGGTTTTCGTCGTCAGGTGGATCTTGTTCTAACCACCGCTCAATAACATATAATTAGAAGCCATTTTAAACTGAAACACAATTTCAAAAAAAGTCACGCAACCACCTATCATACGTCTCACGAACGACCGTTTTTACTTACCAGTGACAAACGCGCGCACCTCCAACCACGACGGGCGCTTGTGCGGTACCGAGGGACGCGGCGGGAAGGTACAGGGATGCACAAATTGATATATGGTTTGCGCGTCAAAATATTAACGATTTAAATTACCTTTCGTCTGAGAGACGTATGTCAGGTGGTTAAGGGTTCATCCTATGTCGCGGTGAACTTTAGAAACATTCAATCAACAGACACACCCAGACCCGAAACTACACATTATATATCACGAAATGTGTCAAAGATCACCTGTGGAGATCGGACCAACAGCACTCGGCGCAGTAAAGAGCGGTGAGGTGACCACCTACACCACTACGCCATTCGTGCACTCATGCAGTCATACCATAGGTCATACTGCAGGCTGCGTTTGCAGGCATGCCATGCTCCATATATAATGCACCATTTATTTCAGGCAGTAATGTTCACCTCAGTAAAACAATGTTATACTCATCTACATCTTTCAATAATTCGAAAAGAAAAATCTAAATCCATACAGAATATGTTTATTTACTTTAATATAATTACTGACGGTTGGTCTCATTACATGTAGCCAACTTCATAGTGGTAATAATATATGAGAACTCAAGGTAGACAAGGCAATATCACTTATTAATCAACGTACATAATTACAGATCCTTTATTTCTCCACTTCAGAAAAGAATATGGGCATTCCCGAATTAATTAAGTAATTATATGAGCGTCGGTAGTTCTTTTCTTCGTATTATCTCTGCTAAATATGAAAATATACGCTTTGTGTGGAATAATAACATTACAGGTGAAGGAATTTCGCTTTGAGTTCTATTTCTTCTTATGTATGTCAGTATGGATAGTGTATTTTATACAGTACAAATGATCCCTATAGTCGATGCATTGAATATTGCACATTCGAAGGCCCACAAAAGACAAAAGCCAGTGTGATCTGTAAAAGGGAGGTTTTGAAGTTGATTTTTGATTCGAACCGCATTTCTGGTATGGTTACTTTTTGCAGGTTGACACACCTGACTGCAAATAAATTTCACAGAAAACTGCAACATATTACTCAGACGTACTTTCATAATGCAGTTCTCCTACATTCTGTTGAAGGTTATCGTGAGAAAATTCTTGTAACACTGTATTCACCTAAAAACTGCAGCAAAACCTCATTTAAGTAAATATCAACCAGCTTTAAAACTATGAACTGAATCTTAGAAATAAAAACTTAAAACAAGTCATATTGTACCATGCAATGAACTCGGGGAAACTATTAGAAAGTTCTTGGAACGGGCCCCGTGGTGCCTTCGCGTCGGGAGGCGTGGCTAGCTAGCCGCGCAACTACACTCACACCCAGAACAAAATCGACCCTTTGTTTTTCTTCACTATACCTTGGTTCTTTATTAACCAAATCCTTCCATTCGACTCACACAAAAACAGCGATGGAAATTTTGTTTTCCTTATGACATTTTCATCAACTAAAAAGCAAGAATGGTATTGCAGAAACAGAGTTCAATCGCTTTACATTCTTGTAATAACTATCCACTTTTAAAAACTGCAAGTAAATTACATTTTTACCTTACCACCAACTTTTTCCTTCAACTTTACTCTGGTGTTAAATATTTTCACACACCAACGACAAGTAAATCATGTTAGAAATGGTATCCGTATTGAAATAAATGAAATAAATTTTGCTAAATAGATAATGTTGTTCAGAATGCTTAAAAAACATAAAAAAATTAAACAATACGATTCAGTGCAGTATAAAATAAAGCTCTTAAAATAATAAGCCTATTTGAACAAATAGTAGGTACTACTTGCCATTTTTTTCATGACTTGCACGGAAAGACAGAGAGTGCTGTCTAATTTATTTTTAGCTTGTTAGCACAATTGATACAGGCTAAGTCACTTCTTTACCAATTTCTTTTTGCACAGAGTTCATAATTTTGTTGTAAACAAACTGTATTATACTGTAATAAGCCTATACTAAAGCTACTGACTAAAATATACATAAATATAGTAATATAGAATATTTCAATATAATAATGGAATTTACCATACCTTTTGCCAGTGACATCGCCCGCGTGGGGTTAATTAATAGGACAAAATTTATACCCTTATTTGGAATGTATATTACTGCAAAGTTTCACCGGAACCCGTTGAGTTGTTTCGGCGTAAAATAGTAACAAACACCATCTTGCCATACATTCATCCTCACAAAATTTCCTAAGTATAGTAATAGCGAGATTACGACAAAGACGCTTTTTATGAAAGAAAAAAAAAGAAAAGAAAATGTTTATTTTGTGCCTCACAGAATAATTATCAGAAAACACAATAAAAATTAAAATAAATACTATATCTAATACTTAGGTACAAACATTTTGATATAAAAACATTAGTGATGCCAAAATTGGAACCTGCCTCAGCTAATGCTGCAACAAACTTTGCCGCTGCGCTGGTATTCTAGCAGGTCCATTGAGTGGCGTCACGGAATCATAATTTAAAAGGAGGAAAGAGGAGGAAAGATTATACACCTGACGAAAACAAAGCAGCTTGAGTTAGAACATTTACATTTACGGAAAATATGAAGAGCTGAGTATTAGTCTGTGTTTGACAATTCAGATTTAAGCTTAACTGACAATTCTGAAACTAAACAAAACAAGGTCTGTAACAAAACGGATGGACAGTATCGGGCATCACGGCGAACCTACATCAAATGTGTATAGGCACAAAGGTGAATATAGGGGAACTCCATCAAAATGCAAAGGTCAATTAGTAAAGCCGTGAGATTGCTTTGATCTCAACAAAAGACCTTTCGGACTGGTCGGCTTCTTTAATATTTGACGAACGCCAAACATATTATCCACTTTTGTTTGCCAGCTTTAGCATTTTTAATGAGACATTTCCAATGTTCAATTTAAGCTTGTTATTTAAGGGTATTAAAACTTAATAGGTTTGTGTTCTTATCAATTTGTTAGCATCAGTGCTGAAGAAAGTTCTTTACAAAAGATTTACTTTATGTACATAACAATATTATTAAACAAATTAATGTTTTCTCTTCTCGACAAAAACGGTTGTGTATAGTGTATACTAACGTATAGCTTAACAATGAGGCTCCAATTATACAAATTGTTTTTTCAATTTCATGAACGTGTTTGATTTAGTTATATTTTTTTTATAATATTGTGTTCTTTTTGTGTTATAGCGGGCTATCGAGTAGAAAGTAAGCGGTTATCGTAATCGCCGCCAATGGACACCCGCAGCACCAGAGGAGTCACAAATGCGGTGCCAACCTGGATGGTAAAAAGCATAGAAAGAGGAACACCTCTTTCTATGATTTTTACCTTTCAGCCTTAAAAAGGGCCCATCCCCTTTTCAGCCTTAGCCAGTTGGCTAAGGCTGAAAAGGGGATGGGCCCTTTGATACTATCACATCGATTTGTCTGTAAAAAGGTAGTACCTACTTGCTCGTTCAAGCAGTCGCATTCATGCTGAAATCAGCAAGTCTCTTCTACCTTCAAACTAGTTCCGCAGTCGAGCCTGCCCATCGGGCCCATTCATGCTGACTGAGGAAGTAGAGCCTTACCCATGCAAGGCTCTACTTCCTTTTCATTATATTCAGATGATACTTATTACCACTTTTTGTTGTATATATTTAAATAAAATATTGTTGGTTATTCAATAAAGAATGCGCTGTTCTGGTGGTATGCCGAATGGTTTTGTCGATAACACGAACAAAATATTGTTGATGTGGCGAAATTCACGAACAGTTGTCTCGAACTTGCGTCTTATTTGTGTTCATTGCCTTGGTATTGTATTGTCTTCATTAGGAACAGACCCCGTAATATCAATGGGATTGGCTTTGAAGCTTGAGTTATTTGAAAATATGTGCTTATTAAGAATTCTTTTACATCATAAAATATTCTTAAACTAATCTATATATCTATACGTGAAGCTAAATTTTATGATCCCTTTTTACGAGAAATGCGTGAACGGAGGCTTATGGTAGTATACTGTCCTCCTTCTGTCAATTAATTCACTGATTTGGAATCGGTTTTAGAATCGTTGGGTTCCGAGTACGCACATCATATCATCATGGGCGATTTTAATACTGACCTTCTGTCCCACCTTTCACCTCGCTCCTTCAAACTCACCCACATCATCGAGTCTGCCAGCATCCACGTTTTGCCTCTTAACGCCACTCACCATAACTCTAACGGGGAGGACACTTGGTTAGACTTAATCCTCACCTCTAATCCTACCTTGGTCCGCTTTCACGGTCAGCATCCTGCTCCTGGCTTTTCTCGTCATGACCTTGTCTTCCTCTCCTATGTCCTGAAACCTCCTAAACCGTGTCCTAAAGTTCTATACTTGCGTTGTTTTGAGCGCATGGACGTTGAAAAATAGAGGTTGGATGCTGCAAAAATCGACTGGAAACCGTTGACATCAGCCATCACTGTCGATGACAAAGTATACTTTTCAACAACACAGTTATGAGGTTATTCGATGTGCATGCTCCCATTAGAAAAGTCAAACTGAAGCGTCCTCCTGCACCTTGGATGACAGAGGGTATTCAGATGGCGATGCGACGCAGAGACCGAGCTTTTCGAAAGTATAAAAAGGATCGGTGTGAAGACAATTGGTCTCTCTTTAAGACAGCAAGGAACAGGTGCAATCAGATGGTTCGCAATGCTAAACGCCGACATATTCACAAAAACATTACTAATTCATCCCCTGCTAGTGTATGGTAGTTTTTAAGAACACTTGGCATTGGTAAACCTTACGGACCAGTGGTCCTACCGGTGACTATTGGTTTGCATGACATTAATCGTCATTTTTCTACTACCCTCACTTTAGACGACCAAACCAAGAGTCAAACTATGGCCTACTTGGACGGTATACCTCGTCCGAACATTAACTCTTTCTCTTTTTCTTCTTTATCATCAGGTGAGATCAAAAAGACTATCCTATCTATTAAGTCCAAAGCCGTGGGTTGCGATGACATTAGTCGTCGCATGATCACGGTTATCCTTGATCAAACTTTACCTATAATTACCCATATCCTGAACTTTTCCCTTGACATAGGTAAATTTCCCCACCTCTGGCGTAAAGCCTATGTGCGTCCTTTACCTAAAATTTCCAATCCTACTCTGCTTACAAATTTCCGGCCCATATCCATTCCTTCTATTCTTCCTTTTCTATCCAAGGTACTTGAGTCGTGCGTTCAGAGACAGTTGTCCAGGTTCGTTTACCATAATAATATCCTGTCACCACGTCAATCTGACTAGTAGTGTCCTTCGCGTTCACATATTCTGCACTTTGCGTTAGGGCGGTTTCAGATTAGCGTTTTATACGCGCGTGTAAGCTCGTTTTTGAAAGCGCATGTAGGCGCGTATAGGCGCGCCTATTGGCACACGCGCAACTCGTACGAGCGTTGACGCGCTTCTAAGCTCGTATAACCACGAGCCGTCAGAATCCATGTTGACACTGACAAGACGTCACTACCGTTTCGAGCGAATACGCCCGTTCACGTGAGTCTGGTTTTTTGAAGCGCGTAATGTAGCGCGCGTGTAAGCGCGTATGCTGAAACGACCGTATACGCGCAGAAAAATAGGCTAATCTGAAACCGCTCTTAGGCGTGTTCGCAGGGGTTCGCTTCTCCGTCGCCGTCGCCGTGTACGTCCTCAGCACGGTACGTCTGCTTGGCGGCCCATCGGTGATGTTCTCAGCTGGTGCAAACGCGCTACATTAACGCGCGTACTCCGTCACGAAATCACTGAATCGGCTGAGATCCGGCTTCGAATGGCACTTCTCGGTGTATGTCTTGTACCACTGCACACGTAGCGAGTGCGGTAGCTTCTCGGTCAACACACGCACTAGCTCCGCGTTGATGAGGTAGTGTTCCTTTTTCAACGCACGAAGTGTGACGAAGCCGCTTCTAAACTTGCTCGCGAACGCGCATATATCCTTGGGTGCTTCGCTATAGCGTGGCAGGGTCCTCAGCTTGTCCGTCTCTGCCTGCGCGATCGAGTCTGGTCGTCCGAACTGCAGCTCCAACTCCTTCATGATTTCATCCGGTCGCGCATGCCCAATCAGTTTCGAGCTCACTGTTTCTAACGCTCTTCCCTTGAGATTTCTTCTCAGTCTCGCTGTATTCTCCACGTCGTTGAAGTAACTCTTGGTGGTGTCGTATATCGCCTTGAACGACATCCACTCCGTGTGCGCGCCGCCGAACGTCGGTAACGTCATGATGACTTTCGAAACCGCCGGGTGTGGTGCAACTATCCATGTGTCCGGTGGCTTCCTGTCGGCGAGCGCGGTGATCGCGGAGATGAGATCCGTGATGAACGGCTTCAGCGAATCACCTCCCTGTTGATGAACGTCCATCTTCTGTGAGGGCGGTCCATCTTCTTTATCTATCTTCTGTGCCCCGTCGATGTCCCTCTTCTGAGCGGGCGCTGATAACACTATATCTATATCTTCAGGGCCGGGTTGGGGTTCCGGAGCCTCTTCAAACCACGAACGCACGTAATCTTGTTTCGACTGTCCATCCTCGTCTCGTCAACTTCATCGTTGGCGGTGGACTCACCATCCACAACCGAGAAGGCCAACCATACTTGCTACTTGATGGCACGGGCTGTTTCAGCAACTCCACGTCTTGGCGTGTATTTTGCGTGCGGGTGGGAATGGTGTCGTCATTCGAGCCACGCCAGCTCTTCGAGGAAGGCCAGCAGACTCTTGATGTGGCCCACGGCCTCCCTCAGGGTGCTGTATCTGGTCAGGTACTGCTGCCTGTACTGTGCGACCTCAGGGCCGTCGAGGAGCAGGTAGGCTGCCGTCTCGTCTGCTGCCATACAGGCCCTGCACAGCGGGCTGTCGGTGATACCTATAGTAAATAGGTGTTTATTAAAGAATCCGTGTCCTGTGTAGGCGGCCGTGACTGTCCGTAGTTGTTATTTGGACAGCCGGAGGATTTGTTTGGCTATCTTACCGTCTACTGCGGGGAGAGCCTCCTTGGCCTGCCTACATGTTTCAATATTAATCCAGGACTGGTTGTGTTTGGTCCTGGTCCTATTCCTTACCAGCTTGCGATAAAAACCAGAAGGGAGGGGAATAATGGGCTCGGGTCCCACCACCTCTAAAGTGGCCCCTCTTCTGGCAAGTACGTCGGCTGCGTCGGCCAACCATCTACCTTCGCCACGGTCAAGGGGGGGTCCAACATCGACCTAACGCTGGCCCCTTGGAGCACTCCTGTCGACGGTTGGACGGTGCACGAAGATGCCAGCTGTAGTGACCATCGTCTGATTACCCATTATCTATGTGGCACACGGACAGGAGGAACAGGCTCACCGGCGGAACCGCTGGAAGAGCCGAGGAGATTTCGTGAGCGTGGCGTAGATTGGGGGCGCTTCCAGTCAGTGGTCCACGAACGTGTGGGGACGATTGACTGGCGGATGACTGCAGGCGAAGTAAGCAAGGTATTTACAGATGTTATTATTGGTGCGGCGAATGAATGTCTTGGAATATGCGGGAATAGTAAGCGTGCTAAAGGTTATGAATGGTGGTCTCCTGCATTGGAGGCCGCGCGTAAAAGGGCCAATCGTGCGAGGAAGGCATGGCAGACTGCAAGAAAGCGTGGATTTGGGGTTTTTGAGGAGATTGCACGTAAGAAGCACAACGAGTGCCGCAATAGCTATAGGGCATTGATGGAGAGGACGCAGAACGAGTTCTTCCAGGGACTTGCCAACACCGGGAACCAAGAACCCTGGGGTCTGGCTTACCGAGCAGTCAGCGGGCGGCTTAGGCCACCCCCTAACGTCATCAACGGCACGAAGTTCTCGGAGAGATACGCTGGGGACGCGCGGGCCGCCATGGGGGTTCTAGTCCGAGCACTCTGCCCGGACGATGACCCAGGCGCTGACAGCACCTACCACCGACAGGTGAGGCTACTGGCGGCCAGCGCACCCGCGGGTCGCGACGCGCCCCCTCCATCTTTAAATGTGGTGTGTTCTATAGTTCGGGATCTACCCAACACGGCACCCGGTATCGATGGGATCACCGCCCGCATGGTAAAACATGTGTGGCACGTAGCTGACTCCGAGCTGACGCGTGTTCTTGGCAAATGCGTTGAGGAGGGCACATTTCCCGATACGTGGAAGGACGGTCGGCTTATCTTCTTGCCGAAAGGCAACGACAGGCCACTGACTTATCCTAAAGCGTATCGCCCTATCACGCTCCTTTCGGTTCTGGGCAAGATCTTGGAGGGTCATGATCTACTGCGCACCCAACATCTCGCGCAATATCTCACCCTGTCAGCACGGTTTTTCTCGAGGTCGTTCAACTTTAACAGCCTTGCGGTCCCTTCAGGACATAGTTACAGCAAGCCGGGCCAAATATGTCCAGGCCCTTTTTCTGGACATATCAGGTGCTTTTGACAACGCGTGGTGGCCCATGATCCTGCTGAAGGCGAAGAACGGTGGTTGCCCGCCCAACATCTATCGGATGTTGGTCGCGTATTTTACGAGTCGCCGGGCAGGTCTCTTCGTCGGCAGTGGGGTCGTGTGGAAGCCACTGACCATGGGCTGCCCACAGGGCTCAGTTTTGGGACCCTCACTGTGGAACCTGCTGATGGATGACCTGTTTCGATTACCGTACCCAGACGGAGTGCAATTGGTCGCGTACGCCGATGATGTAACGATCCTCATTGAGTCCAACTCGAGAGCCGCCATTGAGGCATCCGCCTCATGCACCATGGCCTTAGTTAGTGAGTGGGGACAGCGGAACGGCCTGGGCTTCTCCCCCTCCAAGTCATATTCTATGACCCTGAAGAGGAAGATGTCCGGACAACCACCAACTGTCCGACTCAATGGGGTCTCAGTCAAGAGTGTACAGTGTGGTAATCGACTCAACCATGTCCTTTAAGGAACATGCGGAGTCCATCGGTGAGCGAGCTGCAGCTGCGTTCGGTAAGATGTCGAGAGTCTCCGCCGCATCCTGGGGTATGCGCTACAAAGCACTCCGTGTCCTGTACAAGGGCACGTACGCCGCTATTATAACCTATGCGGCCGGATATTGGTGGAGGCGAACCACCGTGTTTGTGGTCAGAAGCGCGTTGTTGAGGACACAGAGACCCGCGCTCATTCTACTGACCAAGGCCTACAGGTCTTGCAGCACAGCGGCCCTGCCCGTCCTGGCGGGTGTTCTCAAATTCAAATTCAAATTCAAATTCAAAATCCTTTATTCATTTGGGTCACAATGTGAAGATTATGAACGTCAAAATAATAAATTTATAAAATAATTCCTTAAAGACTCTACATTTACATTTACTGCCACGTTCGCAAAGCAATAGGTAGAACCATGAGAAAGAACGGTCACTCTTTTTATATTTTGTAAGGTGTAATGTAATGTAATACACACAATTTATATTTTGTAAGGTGCTGCAACTCTTACACCTTCTATATCACTTGTATATATTTACTGTACATAATAATACTCAAGATTAATACTTTTGATGTTCATTTGGTTAGCTTCCTCAGAATAGACATGGTGAAACAGGAGCATCCACTTACATTATACATATATACCTAATAATGCAGGCAATCCGCGAAAGTGATCAGACCCAAGATGGAAATGATGCAGTTAAATATTAAAATCTAATACCAGCCCGCAAGACCGTCATCGACCAGTCATCGCAAGTAGCACCCGTTCACGAGTATGACGCATGGGCCAGCCATCATCCCTCTCGCCATATTAGAGGGACAGGGATGACCCGACACACGACGCCACCACAAGAAATGACATTTTAGTGAGCATGACGATAACGGTAAACGGACCGGCAGTAAGAAACAATCTATTGGTATACTGACCGTGACCGCCAATTACCTCAATTTTCCAGATCGTTATTATTAACATAAATTAGTGGAACGCGTGAAGCAATGCAAATGTAGAAAGAATTTTGTGAAGGTGATAAGTGAACAACGATATGATCAGGGATAAATAATGTTAAACTACATTCAAAAAATCATAATAATATCCAAATCCTGCAAAAATCATGTGTTCACGAGGCACCTCCACTTAACATGTTACTAATTAAGAAGAGAGTATTTTACACAGTCATAAAAATAACAATAATGGTGAATTTAAAAAAAGCAACTAAACCCATGATGTCTTGTCATCTATAAATTCTTTAATAGTGTAATAACCCCTTTTTAAAAGAAAATTTCTAGTAGTGGTTTTAAATGTGTGCAGAGGTAAATTCATTATTTCCAGAGGTAATTTGTTGAAGAATTGTATACCGAGTCCCGCAAACGAGTTATGAACATTATGTAGACGGTAGTTAGTGCCCACTAGTTTATGCTTATTCCCTGTGTTCACTTTGTGCAAGTCACTATTTTTACGGTAAAGAGTTAAGTTTTTCTTAACGTACATTAAATTAGCAAATATATACTGCGATGCAACTGTAAATATTTCTACTTCTTAAAATTTATCTCGTAAAGAATCTCTAGCACCTAACTTATATATTGCACGTATGGCCCTCTTTTGAATAACAAAAATTGTCTGAATATCGGCCGCCGTACCCCAAAATAGTATCCCGTAAGACATTACACTGTGAAGGTAACTAAAGTAAACTAGTCTAGCAGTATCTACGTCTGTGAATTGGCGAACTTTCCTAACTGCAAATGCTGCAGAACTAAGTTTGACTGCCAGACAGGATATTTGGGCGCCCCACTGAAGCTTACAATCTAAAGTTAAACCTAAAAATACAGTTGAATCAACTAGGTTAATTGTTTCGTTATTTAAAATTATATTAGTAAGAACATTTTTGACATTCGGCAAAGTGAATTTCACACATTTTGTTTTGCCAGTTGAGTAGCGAATTATTTGTCATGAACCAATGTAGTACTTGCGCAAGAGAATTATTTACGCTGTCAATGTTACTTGTATTACGATCAACTTTAAAAATAAGTGAAGTATCGTCAGCAAAAAGAACAATATCACATAGATTTCTAACAAAGAATGGCAAGTCATTAATATAAGTATATTAAAAAAAGAAACGGACCGAGAATAGAGCCCTGTGGAACGCCTATTCCCACTGGCAAACCTTGAGACCTACTTGCACTAACATCTACATACTGAACTCTATCTCTAAGGTAACTGGCAACAAAATTGAGTGCACTATCTTGAATACCATAATGGTTGAGTTTACGTAAAAGTGTATCATGTTCAACACAATTGACAAGTCGCCTTTGACAAGTCGCAAAAAACACCAATGGCATCCTTCGAATTTTCCCAAGCGTTAAAGATATGTTTTAATAGAGTTACACCGGCATCAACGGTGGAGCGACCCTTAGTAAAGCCATACTGCTCACTGTGGAATAAATTATTTGTAAGAAAGTGGCTCTCTAACTGATGCAAAATAACCTTTTCAAAAATTTTACTGATTGCAGGCAAGATAGAAATTGGCCGAAAGTTACTAGGGTCACTCTTGGATCCTTTTTTGAAAAGTGGTATCACCTTGCTGTGTTTCATTAAATCAGGAAATACCCCTTTATCCACGCATCTATTAAATATTGCAGCTAAATATGGAGCTATGCTAAAAATGATTTGGTGAACAAGACTAACTGAAATACCCCATAAGTCAATAGATTTCTTAATATTGATGGTCTTGAATATCTTGAGGATGTGATTGGTGTCAATGTATTTAAAATTAAACAGCACATCACACTCATTCACATTGCCCCTAACTCATATCTCTGCTTTGCTTGGGCATGAGTCTAAACACTTGGTTGTTTTCACTGGTATGTTTATGAAGAAGTTGTTAAAAGTCTGAGCAACATCAATTTTCTTTGTAACTATTTCTTGATTACATTTTAATTCATTGCTATTATCTACTAACTTAGCTTGTCTTACTGCTAATAATGTTCCAAGTTGTTTTTATTTTGTTCTTGGATTCTTTAATTTTATTACTTATAAATATAGACTTAGCTGAAGCACATACTTTCTTAAAAACTTTTGAGTAATTTCTTACATATTCAATAAATGAAGGATTAAAATTATATTGCTTTATACCATACATATCATACAACCTAGATCTACTTTTGTATATTCCTACTGATGCCCAATCACAAAATTTAACTTTAGAGCTCTTGGCAAATGTCTTCTGCTTCAAAATGTTATTGTACTCACTTATATAATTCATCTGGATCATCGTGAGTTAAGTCAATGCTGGCGATCTTAGCAGCAACATCATCACTAAAGCGATTAAGGCGAGCAGAGGTCATAGGACTGTGATTGTTGTACATGTGATTTTTTGTACTGTAGGGGTTGTATTAGTTGGAATTACAACCTTTCGTCCAAAGTGATCCGATGTCAAGTCACTCAAAACAGCTTTACTTAAGTACAAACAATTGCAAAAAATATTATCTAAGCATGTAGAAGAATGTGAGGTAGTTCTGGTTGGTTAAAAAAATAAAACATTCAAATTAAATTACATAAATAAACTAACTAACCTAGTACAAGTTGGTGATTGTTCTAACAAGTTAACATTAAAATTACTACATACGATTATTGACTTCCTGCTGGAACTTAAGTGTTTTAAGACATCCTCCATGATACTTTCAAATTGGCTAAAGTCACTTTGCGGTGGTCGGTATACACAGACTATGACATGTTGCTCAAGTTCAACACAAGATATCTCAGCAGTGCGCTCGATAGAAAGTTCAGCTATGTCCTTTCGTTCTTTACATTTAATACTATTACAAACATATATGAGAGAGCCACCACGAATAGCGTTCTTTCTTACGAATGCACTAATCACTGTATAAAATTCATTATTAAATATTAATTGGTCACCTCTTAACCAATGTTCCGTAATGCATAATACATGCAACTTATGTTTCTTTAAAAATAAATCTATCTCTAATTCTTTTCCAGATAGGCCTTGTATGTTTTCATGAGCTAAGTTTAAAACACATGAATGCCTATCTGTTGTCTTATCCAGTAGTTTTAACTAATAGATTTGTCAATACTACTATTGGTATAACTATTATCTACCAAATTCCTAAGTACTCTAGTAGTACTGCGTTCACTATGTAAATTAAATGTTAATAATTCAGCAAGTTGTCGCCTATATATAAAAGAGAAATACATAGTATCTTTTGTTAAAAAGAAATTACTAATAAAATATTAGAGTCGAAAAATAAAATATGGTCACTATCACTACAAGTGCTATTATATAATAATAGATTCAATTTACCTATCTGGTTATTTTCTTTATAAGTTATTGGAATATGGTAATGCACAGACAATTAAATTGCACCCCACTTTAGAACTTTGTTCTATCATAATATCTAATAAAGCTAATATTTCTTTCTTGGTAACTAGTAGGCTATCCCCATATAAAATTATAACTGTAGAATGTTTATTTAGTCTAGCATACTTTAATTTATTAATTTACATAGACATTCCTTGTCCTGGTGAACAAATATTTTGTATTGACCGATCAGTATAACTATTAATCAGGCTACCCATACCAATTCCTAATTGGTCAGAAAAAATTAAAACATTGTTACCTAAAACCTTATTATTTTCATTATGTAACAATGTGTCAGAACCTGAACCATGACATGTTTTCGAAGGATATTCATCTTGAAAGTCACTATATAACTTGGTTGTACAATTAGGTGAAGCCTCTAACTTATGATTTGAACAATTTAAACAGTTACTGTTGTTGGTCATAGAGAGCAGTTGTTTTAGATTTTCTCTACCAACTCTACTAATTTCATCATATTTCAATATATATTCCTGTGTTTCACTTTGATGATCTATTATCAATTTGTTGAGCTGTGCATTTAATGATGTGATTTGTGTTTGCAGCTCACATGTGTGTTGTTCATATTGTAATCGGCTACAGGTTAATTTGCTCACTACTATCCTTAAGCTTAGAAAGTAATAACTCACTCTCTTTCACTAAATCATGGTTAATTTGTGTTGAATCTATAATTTTATTTGACTTCTTATAGCCTAACTTAAGTCGCTTTATTAATTTATTTAATTTTGTCAATTTCCAAAATTTACCATTTGACACCTTATATGTAAAGTTACAATTACATTTTACAGATTTAAAAATATTTGCCTTTCCACCAATGACTTCAGAGAACAGGTCTTGGTTTGCTGCGCTGCTTAGTGACTGAATGGATTCCTCCAAGGTTGTTATTTTGGATTGAGCTTCACTCAAGCTTGTTTCCAACTCCATGATGCGACTGAGCTGCCTCATATATGTATCATCGCAGCTACTTTATGATCTGACTTCTTCCTGCAGTCTGTCCCGCTGGTCCAGAATGTCCATATGTTCTACGTGGAGTTCCGTCAATTGTGCTTTCAGTTGTGAGACTTTGTCATTAACATACTTAATTTCCTCTTCACTGTCAATTCGTTCCTTCAACAGTTGACTATGATCTTCCATATATTTCTTGAGTTCCAGTAGTGCAATCTTCAACTTGTGCTCCGTTTCCTTTGCCAAAGCCTTACGGGTCATCATAGTGTATGTAGACATATTTTGTACCCAAATTACCTTAAAAGAAGAAAAATAAAACAGCTGAATTATTTGAAAAATATTATAGGGTATGGGGAAAGGGATGGTAATATATAAATATAACAAATACTCAGAAAAAGTTGAAAGACAGAAATATTTTAAGAAAGTACAGTGATGTAGGTATGTTGACAAAAAAATACTAATAAGAAAAGTTATACAAATTGAACAGAAAAAAGAATAACAAAGGAACTAGAAAGGTAATTTGATTACTAGATATATTACTTATAATATCTTAGTTTCTTGGACAATCTTAAGTAAACTAGGTAAGATAGCTGAAGGCTGTAGCTATTATTATACTAGGTACTAATTATATTCAAATAAATCAACTGGAAATTGATGCATATACACATAAAATAATAATTGTGAAGTGTAATTAGTGTAGTGGGTGTTTGTATGGGGCATTTGTTCAGTCCTCGATTTTGCTTCCACTTTTGTCAAGCAAAAGGAGACAGAAACTGTGCCAATGTGTGATGGACGAAGCTCACGTTATGTGAGCCGAGTAAATATGTGATGAGGAGTGTCAGTTAATAAGTAAAATACTCCCCGGGTTTCAGGATGATGATTTGAAATCCGTCCGTTGACACTGGGTAGTTGATCTGTCCGCCAAGAACTGTCGGCAGCGAGGTTTCAATCCTTTTCAAACACCAAACTCAATGTCTTTCACACTTCTTTTGGCATAAATACAACTTTAGTGAAACATAAACGTTTAATATTGATTTAAACTTTATTAAAAATTTAAAAATCACGAAGCTACATAATTTTACGTCTGACGTTTTCAGTGTTGCCAGCAAAAAAACAGTTCTGCCTGCCGACCCCGAGGTCAGCTGTGCGGGCAGGACTGATGATATCCGACACCTACCCAAGGAGGAGTTCGGAAACGGATGCAGACAAATTACGGAGGAGACTGTTGCCTCTTGGCAACAGAGATGGGAAGGCGAGGCGAAGGGTAGGGAGCTCTACCGATATTTCCCGGACGTGGCGGTATCAAGTCTCACAGCTTCTGACAGGACATGGATGCTTTAGGAAACGGTTGTGTGAGATGAGGTTGTGTGAGGATAGTGTGTGCTATTGCGGAGAAGAGGAGGAAAGCCTGGATCATGTGTTGTGGCGATGCCCCTTGTATGACGAGCTTAGGACCGAGATGATGGATGGGATCACTGTCCCAGCGGTCGGGCCACCTTTTTACGCCGAGCTCGTGTGCTCTGAGGCGAACTGCCGGCGGTTTAGAGACTTCGCCCACAAATGGAACACCATAAGATCTGGTCTAGAGAGAGAGGAACGGAGCCGGGCCAATGACGAAGCCGTTCGAGTGACGTCTGCTGTGAGAAGAGCAGCACCTAGCGTACTATAATAGTACAGCCACCCCTGAATGGGAAGAGTGGCTCAGGGACACATAATTTGTAGGGAGTTTACAATGGGCGCGCGGGAAAGAGCATACAGCAAGTAACATGCGCCTCTCCCAAGATTCGGTCCATATACCCAGACGGGTGGTGGGACCGAGAGATCGTAGTCGTCCGAGTCCGCCTCCTCTTCGGCCTTCTGTAGTGCTAACTGTAGTTTTATTTTCAAAACTTCTTCGCGGGCCAACAACACATTTCTATTGGAGCGTCCCGTAGCTGCTGAGCGCCGATCGCGTTCCCTCATTGGCTTTTTTCTATCTTTATTTTCTATCATACTATTTTGCGCTGTACAAACGCTCGATCTATCGGATGGTTGCAACGTCCTTTCCTTGTCGTCTTCATTTTTCGACTGCACCTCTGCTTGCTCTCTTGCGTCTTGAAGCGTGATGTTTCGTTCGTCCCTAAAAAGTTCCATCTATTGGTATACAATACCTTAACCTAACTGCTCGCGTCACTAAGCTATTCAAGAAAAACTATCGAAAAATGTCGTCACACAAGGGCCCGCCCACTATATTTTGTATTAAAAAACGATTAAATACTATAGTGATATATGTAATTTTGGTGGGCCGTTGTGTGCAACTACATATATGGGGCATCTATTAAAACAAACACCATGAAAATATCTTTATTCAATTCTAAGTTATTACAGGAAAACCTACGATGCATAAGTAAAAATACAAATTTTCTTTAGTAAACATTATCGTACATGAACAAAGTTTATGATAAACATGCAAATGTTTGTTATTATGTTTATTTTAACTATATAAGGTAATAACTAGCAATAAGAAAGTATCTAGACATGATTTCAAGCCTATTCGAAGCTAAAAAACACTTATAAAACTATAAAACGACTATGTAAACAAAACAGCTGTTTATCAACTATTAGTTCTTATCTATTACAACTGATAACACTATTTATGATCGATATCTAAGTCCCTACAGTAAGCACAAGTTTAAAACTAATGTCCATTAACTACGTAGCACTTCTTAGTAACGATTTGCTAATTTTCACTATTCAAGCGTTATTTTGTCACTTTGACGCGTCCGAGAACCGAACCCGGTGTACCGCACGATTGGATAGCACTGATTTTATACCATTTTCACTCGCGGTTTCGAATACACTATTCACTGTCATAGTTTTTAATGTCTGTCGCGAACAGATATATATAATAAATAAAAATAACTAGAGGACCCATGCTGCTCCACAGCATATTTTAATATTATAAAAAGCTCTTACATATGAATAGCAGTTTTGCTAAAATGGTAGTTTTGGTAAAACGGTAGCTTTGGTAGGAATGGTAGTTTTGGTAGCAATCGTAAGTGACAATTCTACCAAAACTTCTATTCGTACCGAAAATACTATTCCTATCAAAACTACTATTTGTACCAAAACTACTATTCATACTAAGACTAACACTATCATATGTACCATTTTTTTAAAACTACCATTTCTACCAAAACCGCCAGTGCTGTCCAAAGTACATTTTCTCTCAAAACTACTATTCTTACTAAAGCTAAAATTTCAACCATAACTACCACTTGTAATATAATTATATGACAATAGTACTATGAACCGCTGTAATATGTTCCACAAAAAAAAAATATTTACCGTGTGGTGACGGATTAAGAATACGGATTGTCACCACCCCATATCATCCCATGGGTGTCGTAAGAGCTGACAGAGGGAGCATTTTTTGCATAGAACAGCACTGTAAGAGAAGGAAAACTTGATAAAAACCCTATACCAACCCGTTTGGCCAGCGTGGTATAGTAGGCCAATTCCTCCTTTCAAAGGAGAGGCCTAGTCCAGCAGTGGACTGTTTAAAGGCTGATGATGAGAAAAAAAATTAAAATGCCCGAAGAAAATCCGTAATTTAAAAACACAAATTTTTCCTAACATAAAACATAATTTACCCGTCTGTAGGGTTGATTTTCCCAACATTAGGCGGAAATTTCACTACATTTGGGGTAAATTCCTCGGGTCGCGGGTATACTGACGTCGTTACCGCGACCCCGTCATGAGGTTCGATACAGGAACACCGCGGTGTTTTAGTGGGTATGCCCCCCCTGAATATCTAGGGGAGAGAGCCGAGCCACACACGGGCGGAGGGGTCCCTTTGAGGAACAGTCCGTAACTGCATTTCATCTCGATACAAAAAAGAGGGAAAATTCCTTAAGGTTAACTGGTAACATTCGGGGAATATTACCTGCCATCAGCGGTAATTCACTATAGTGATAATTTTACCAACATCGGGTATAATTTTACACACCACCACACTCACACCCGTATGAAAGGAGGCATAACGGTTTTTCCTGGCAGTTACAGCAAGGAACTTATTAGATGCCATAAAAATATATTTGAATTTAGAACCGTCCATGTAAAGAGAAAGCAATGGAATCTTAAGAAATTTATAGGAAAATATTGAAAAGCAAGTTCAATGTCCACACCTATCTTCCTTCAAACTTACCCAATTTAAATAAGCATACCATCAAATGAAAGAGCTCTTTTCAGCGCGTGTTTTAGGCCTATAACGAAACGCCTACCTCAATGAGAACCAGATATATAGAAGCAGAAAGTCATTGACTACGGCTACGAAAACGTAAAAAATGTATGGGAGAAAACTGTTTTTGCATGTAACTTGATGAATGTGCAAGTTAGATAATTTCTAATGCTTGATGACAAATCTATGCAGCGAGAGATTTCATTTAAAAAAAAATCATCCGAATCGGTTGGGTAGAACGGGCTGGCCGACTCGTATTATAAAACACAAATTCTTTTAATATATAGATGTTAAGCGTCTTAATAGAATAAAAAAAAGTACTGAACTCTGGCATAGTCGGTCAAGACACAAATTCAGAGCAAGAAAGTATATTTACCTAGCGACGTTTTACAAAGTCAACAAGCTGTAACTTGGGAAATAAATAAGGGAAAGCTACGATTAATATTAAGCATTTGCATTTTAAGCGTTATTTGCTTGAATGTGGTTTTCTAATAAATTTTTATCTGAGTATAACACAAACCTAAGATATTTTTATCTTGTATCTGCTAAGAATTGGGAGTAAGAAAATGTTCTCCTTTGCGGTTTTTATAATATTACTGGCTGTTTCCTGCGGTTTCATCAGCGTCCTGAGGGAACTACTTCGTGTACCTGGTTAATTTATAGCTTTAGTTACTCCTTAGTACATCAGCTATCCGCCAGTGAAAGTCCTGTCAAAATCGGTCCAGCCATTCCAGAGATTAGCGAGAACAAATAGACAGACAAAAAATTAAAAAAATGTCTTTTCGGTATATATGTACCGTGTATACATCCATATGCTTTAGCAAAAAGCGGTTATTTAAATATTACAAACAGACACTCCAATTTTATTTATATGTATACATTTACTATCCTCTCTTTATAAGTAAATGAGAGCTCATTTTTTGGACAATAGGTAAATGTAGAAAATAAGTTGTTACTCCCTCGATAATGTTTGATTTTCATTAGAAATATGAAAATTCACATTCATTCACATACATTATCGGTTAATTAAATGATGACGATACCATAATACCAGGAAATCTTTACCTAGTTGCATAAGATTGTCCACGACGTTTTCAATAATGTAGGTAGGAAGTTATCCATTGAACTTGCGATCACAAACCTGTTAAGCTTATAAACAAAACAAAAAGTAATGATGATGAAAGTAATGAAAATGATGATAGTACTCGATTAAGCTTCTGTATGATGTATTTGTGTATGTGTATAAGTATACAGTCAAGGCCGATATAACCTACTCCGTTGAAAGCATGGTATTTCATGTCAGATACATAATGCAGCAACTGAGCCAAATCTCCCCAAATCTAAATATAGCAAAAATTTACACTTTCAGACATTCCGAGAGAAACATTTCACGGCCTCATTAAGTATGCCTCAGGCGTTAAAGTAATCGCCATGCTAGTGCGTTATGTTCCCTTAACACCAGAGAAATGAGCACTCTAATGATCTCTGCTCGTTCTGTTAATGTTTAAACAATAGTGTTGTTGTGTTCTCTCTGAGAGGCGCTGTATTGTCTTAATTTTATTGTTGCCACGACTAACACGTGCGACCTTAAATAGTGTACTGCGTCACGCAGAGATTGCTGCACTTGTGACGGTGAACATTACAACATAAACACTAAGCTAGTCTCTCTACATCTAAATAGGCACTATACTTGCATATAATAGGAATGACGTTATCTACCAAGTGATTTAAACGGATTTTATTGTAGTGCGCTCATATTGCGTCTTAGGATACCCATCTTGATAGCAATTATCAGTGAACACAGTGTAAAAGAAGACGTCAGGAATTCTGTTAAAAAATTCTCTATTTTCTTTGGCAAGTAGTTTCGTTTATATATACATATTAGGCCGTGTCGTAAAAAACAGCTATATTTTCTGTCTTGTAAATATAGCTGTTGTCTAAATTTCTCGCAGCTGTTTAGGGTAGAGCGTTACGTTACATTGGATGATCCTCGGTAAAGTAGGTTGGGAAAGACGGCGGAGTAAAGCGTGCCGACGAGCTAATTAACTGGCACAAGCAGCGAGCAAGAAAAGCTGCCTTTAAACTCCTCCACTACAACTCTTAAGGCACCTTAATTCGCTTACACCGTGTTCCGAATTAGCTGCTCTGGCACTTCTTGTACATATGTAGGTTACGTCTACGAATGCGAGGAGTGCAGTACAGTACAAACAGCATCTGCACTTACACATGTGTACGCGAACCTTGTGACTCGCATGCTGTCTATATTTACAACCTTTAATTGTATTTTATATGTATGTTGTGCAATTGTTCACGGTTCTCTGAGTCTGAATGAGCAAATAATGCGCTCTATTCTTTACACTTCGTTCTTGTTGTTATACTCTAATTTGAGTGCCGAAGAGAATAATAAAAGATTTACTATTTATTTTAATGTCGGGTGTGCTCTGCTTGGTGATTAATGTATTCTACACCGTTTTATTGTAATTATGACCTACTTTATATACTTACTCCAATGCATATTCAAATATTTGCCAATCTTTTTAACGAAATAGAGGCTAATCATATAGGTACTTACAATATTTTGGCTCTGTAATGTTATAAAACATTAGGATAACAACACAAAGCTTGAGATGCGTACTGCTTCTAACACAAAATCGTAAATCTGTTGTATATAAACTATCCCTAAGTTTACGGATAATTTTTAAGTAACAAATTCATTGATACTACACCTGTTACTATCACTCAATTTATTACCGTGCGCTAAACAACAAAATGTATTTGACTGAAGAAACTTTGTGCTGCAAAATAAATTATCTATATACGTAGTTAGTAGCGGTGCAGTAAGTAATGTGTAATGCCATCTGGCGATGAAATGATTTTGTTGTACAATAAGTTACTAGGAGAAGTTGTGAGTGCAGACAAATAGCAAGTTTTGTTAACCATCTCGCTACACAGAATTTGTTGCCTAACCATAATCTGCATTATTGTGCCATGAGCGCATTATACGGTTAGCGCATACAAAATTAGCGGTTGGTTTATTAAAGAGTCGTACTTTATGTCTCATATTCATAATAGATGTGTGTAGAGCTAAGACGATTAGTTGGTAGCTTAAATTGACGGATAATGTTTGTTAGTGAATTAGGTATGCAATTATATTGAATCAAGAGTCTTTTTCTTTTTTTCGCTTTTGTGAGTAGAATTTATATCTAGTACTGACGGGCTGTTAATAACGGTGAATAATTAGAGAGTTCAAGTGACCATTTCCTAGAATTTGGAAATCGTGCATGTAGGGACCGAACCTATATCTAATTTGTCCGCATTTTTTTACATATTTGCTCAGCTGTTATTCTGTACCTATAGCGTAATCCCGGTTGCATCCAAGACTTTCATCTTGGACACCGGCGTTCCCTTTCTAGACTAACATGATTCGACAGGATATCCTGAAACCTGAAAGCTGTGAAAAATTTAGTATTTTTGGGTTAAGTAACTAATGCGTCTATTACTTAATCCAAAAATACTAATTATTTGTAAACCAAATTATAATGTTGGCTACAATTACGACTACTTAGGATTATATACAATCTTCCGTTGGACTTAGTAATAGTAATACAGAAAGTAAAAAATATATGAATTCCCGATTCATAAGGTTGAATCTTGTAAATGAAGGACGAAAATTTAATCGACCCTGTGATATTTTGATGACTCTCTTTGTTGAAAAGCACTTTTTCTCTATGAAAATAACGAAATCGTATAGAAAATTACGTTATTTTGTAAAAAAATGTTAAAACCAAAGTTTCCCTGACTGTTTATTTACAAAGTAGGTGGGAGGTATTCTACAAGGTAAAGCTGCCAAATACGTGCTGGTCGACATATACCTAACAAGGTTGTGGCTTATCGAGCTCGGCATTAGATGAAGTTTAAAATGTACGAAGTAAACTTAGTTTTACAGTATCATGTGACTAGTACACAGTATACAGTTGCAGCCGAATGAAAATGACATTATATTTACACATTATTTATACCCAAGATCGCGTTCATGATTTGAAATTCTATTACTTAATTCAGTAGGTGATGATGGCGCACTTCTGTGTTTAATTGTTCTAGCATACACCTATAGTATTTGCAACTGCTTTTTAGTGTTTGTAGAGAAATAAGGATCTTTTTGTATATTTTTGTCATTTCTGTCCGTCCTCGGTTTATCTCAACAGCTCGACACGTACAGAAAATTAGCCATGCCAAAATTAACCATGTGCATTCTGATCACGCTTACAAAAATTTGAAACGAGAATATAAAAAAGTAGTATTTACGTTGTTGTGCTAAATGTAAATACGAGTAATATTGTTTATTTGTCTATGACACTGTGTGAGGTATTGTTCAATCGGTATTTTAGAAACATATGGGTTTTCATAAACGCTTTTACTATTCAAACCTTCGTTTGCGAAATAAATATTAACCTAAAACAATCAGTCAAGCGGTGTTGAAAGCCATGAGTTCGATCCCTACATTGGACAATACCGATTTGACTTAGCTTAGTTTCTAGCACACACACCAAAAGGTAATGTAAATTGCCTATTATTATCTTACTTCTTTTTACTGCAATTGTAAATTATAGACTTGTTATGGTACTAAGGACCAAAATGATAATTTTGTTTCGATTTTAGTTCAAATATCGGTAGTTTTATTATGAAAGCCGGTGGTTTCTTATAAGGCCACTCAAAAATTCGACAGTTGGCCTTACTGGAATATTTACAAGTTATGGACATATGAACAATTAATTTTAGTTATAAATACGTACCGGGAAAGATGAAACAATGTTAGATGTTTATACCTAATATTATTTTTATAACGGTTATTCAACATTTTACTCAGATTTGGAACATTTTACTCAGATTTTACAAAGAACGTAACTGTATGAAGATCCTTTATTTGAAAAGCCAAAATGTTCCATAATACATTGATTTTTTTATTATTTCACGCTAAAACGCATTGGCAACTTACTAGTTATCAATATAATATTCATTATATTGGTTCTAACATTGGTCCTACAGAGCCTGATGATAATATATATCGGCCAGTTTTTGAGTTCAACGATCTAGCAATAGATCGTTCTCACACCTGCAGTGGATCGCTGCGCAAGGGTGTGAGGCATCATCAGCACACGCTGATGATATTCGTCGAGACGAAAGTCGACGAATGCGCCTGTAGTAGAAAAACCTACTCCGCGCGAAGAGCAAGCAGCAGAGGGCACAATCGTCGCGTCTACCCCAGCGCCAACAGCAGCCACGGAAAGAGGATTGCAGCCTGACAGAGCCAAGGAACGCCGCTACTCAGCACTAGAGGTCACCATCAGTATAATAAAGTGAAGTGTAAAACCGTGAGTACAATCATATTATATAAACAGTGCACAAATTAAGGACATTGCCGCTAATAGCAAGTACAAAATTTTCAAACAATTGTAAAATTTTCTAAATCATTTCTCAACTTTTAACTGTAATAATTTCTGTTTTAACATTGTATTCAACATGGAAGGGCTATTTAATGTTTTAAAAGACCTTCAAAAGGTAATTGATAGAGGTTTAATCAATTTTAAAAAGAGTCCAAAAGACAGACTGACCATTGAATACATTGAGACGAAACAAGAATTATTAGAAAAGAACTGGGATCTTTTTAAAGATAATTATACAAAATTGAGAGAAAAGTATTCGGTTCAAGATGATGTGATTGTCAACATGTATGACCTCACAGAGGAAACTTACGTTACTCATAAATGTATAATGAAGTCAATGATGAATCAATTTTCAAGTGCAAAATGTTCTATAAAAGGTGATGATAATAGTAGTGCATCAAATGTCAATTCTAACCTTGCAAAATTACCTAAAATTTCAATACCTAGCTTCAGTGGTAAATACGCAGAATGGACCACCTTTCGCGATCTCTTTGTCTCACTTGTGCATAATAATAAAGACCTAGATAATGTACAAAAGATGCATTACTTGAAGTCTCATCTCCGTGGTGAAGCTGAACAACTAGTGAGACACACACCAGTAAGCCAAACAAATTATACTCAGTGTTGGTCTCAACTGGAAAAGCGTTATAATAATAAAAAATATCTTGTAAATTGTATTTTACAACGTCTTTTTGGTCATAGACGTATACATGTCGAATCAGCAACTTCTTTGAAAGAGTTACTCGATACTACCAACGAGTGTCTCAGCGCTCTCAGTAATTTAGACGTAGATGTGACCACGTGGGATGTCATCATCATACACATTATGACATTCAAACTTGACGCGGAAACTCGTAAACAGTGGGAATTACACGTGAGTAGCAATGATTCAAATGATTTACCAACATTTGAACAATTTGCCTCGTTCATTGAAAATCGTTTTCGAGCGTTAGAATGTATTGAGCCAAAAAGAGATTCGACTCAAAAGTTCAACAATTCATCCGTACCAAGGTCTATGGTAGCTATAAATTCAAACAATATGAGATGTGAATACTGTTCAGAAGGTCACAAATTATGTTTTTGCAAAACATTTACTAAACAGCCTGTAACTAACAGACGCGAATTTGTAGCAAAACATAAAATCTGTTTTAATTGCTTGGGCAGCAATCACGCTGTGTACAATTGTCAAAAACCAGTTTCCTGCAGAATTTGCAACAAACGTCACCATTCTTTGCTGCATCTAAGCGATCCTGTAAACGACAACATTCCAAAGGAACATGTGGTTGACGAGACCACTTCATCTAGTAATGTACCGGTAGTCTCGTGTTTCTCAAAGAATGTTCGTGTACCAAAACAAGTTTTACTACCAACAGCTTTAGTTAAAGCGGAGTCCAAAACAGGAGGCCATCGCGTGGTAAGAGCACTGATTGATCAAGGATCTCAAGCTTGTTTTATTACTGAGGCCACAGTACAATATCTTAAATTGCCAAAGATTCCAGTGCAAGGAATTATATCTGGTCTGGGTGAACAATCTTCCACAGCTAAATACATGGTTAACCTGAAAATTCATTCAAGAATAGATCACTCAATAGAATTTAATATCAACGCGTATGTTCTTAACAGAATAACGTCAAACTTACCTGAAAGTTACATCAATACAGATTCTTTTGACTGGATGGATACAAGGACCACAACTTTAGCCGACCCTGAGTTCTATCAACACAAAAATATTGATATCTTGCTAGGTGCAGAAGTGTACAGCCATATCGTAAAGGAAGCCATATTAAGGAATCAACAATGCACTTTATTAGCCCAGAGCACCACATTGGGATGGATCATATTCGGCACAGTTGCAAATGAGAACAGTAACAATTCAACTAGTTTATCTAGGAATATGAACGTAATGCATTCACAGGTTAGAAATGTTGAAGTTCATAAAAGATTTTTGGAAATTGAAGAGCACCACCCTAATATGAAGAAACTGCGAACATCAAAAGAGCTGTGTTGTAAAGAGAATAAGGCCAACACAACACGAAGAGAAGGTGTAGTGAAGATTCAAAATCGGAATAGATACAAACAAGAAATGTTATATAGAATTAAATATTTCGAATACAAGCACAAAAGGGACATTAGTTCAACTAAAGAGGACAAAAAGGCAATGAGATCAACTACAGAGGACAAAAAGGAATTTAGGTCAAATAAAAGGACAAAAAAGAAATAACATAGATCAACTGTAAAGGATATAACAGGACAACAATTATAGAAGGAAGGAGTATTATGTTATACAGGACTGTTTTTAGTATACGCCAAATCCACCGCCAATGAATAATAATTATAGTATTGTCACCCTAGTAAATGGAAAACCTTTATTGCAAACTGCACATCAGAAATCTTATCTTCGATGGAGTCTTCGCAATGGTTTCATGTGTCAACAAAGGACAATAAAGCGGATTCTGCATCAAGAGGCATAAACCAAAAATACGTACAAAAGGATGTCTGGTTTCCGGTACCACAGTTTTAAAGGACAACATTATTAAGTACAAAAGGTCAAATCATTTAAAATCTCATGTGACACCAGGACATTATTTAATCGGATAGCTATTACAAATCATTATGACTCCTGATTGCAATCATGCGAGCTCAAATTTTACTTCACTAACACAATGGCAATTTGTGCAAAGGATATTGCAGTCATCCTGGAGGCGTTGGTCTCAAGAACATTAAGCCAATCTAATGAATAGATACAAATGGTCTTCCAGATCACCTGAACCAAATGTTGGGGATATAGTGCATGTAAAGGAAGATTTGCCGCCGAGTCGTTGGTCACTAGGTCGAATTTTAGAAAAGTACCCAGGTCATGATGATGTCACACGTGTGGTCACTTTACGTACTAGTTCATCCATAATTAAAAGGCCAACCAATAAATTGTGTGTTTTACCTATTGCCGATAAAGCTACTTAAAATAATTTTTATTCAAATATTTGCATGTTGTTTTTGTTTTCATTTATTTTGTGTTATAATATTGTGTTTTACCTAATGTTGATAAAGCTTCTCAAGATTTGAATATTTCCATGTTGTTTTTGTTTAATCTATATTGTCATGTTTGTGTTAGTTCAAATTATGTTATGTTTAAATGATTACTTGTATATTTCAGTATTGTATATTACTCATGACAAAGAGAAACGTCATAAATCAAAATACTTATGTCAAATTTGTAACCAAATTAGTGTTTGAAGGACATTTCGTCATAAAATGCCCTTGGGCGGCGGTATGTTTATGACCAAAGTACCAAATATTGTAAAAAGAGTTAATACTCTTTTTACAAGAATATATACATACTTTTTAGTATATCAGTTCACAAACATTGTAAAAAGAACAAATACTTTTGAAATGTCAATCCAAAAAGTATGTATATGTTTTACCTTTTTATATGTACGAAATATTGTAAAAGGAATACATTTGAAAATAGATTATAATATGAAGGTATATAAGGCCAAGAAAATTGAAATATTGTTAGTCTTCGAAAGGGACTCAACAGGACAACATAGTCTTCAACTGAGGCTCATAGTGCAAAGTCTCCAACAGAGGCTAGTTCAACAGAGTCTTCTAAAGGGGCTCAACCAGGACACAGTCTTGAGCAAGCCTTCAACTGAGGCTCAAAGTGCAAAGTCTCCAACAGAGACAATAAACCAGTACAACAGTAGATGTGGTTTAATTTATAGTTATCCCATCTAGCTGTCCTTCTAGGACAACACAGATCAAATGGTCTAACGCTCCCAGCGTTAACATTTGGCGACCGGTTGGCGCAGCGGGAGTGTAAGCGACTGCTACGCCGAAGGTCGCGGGTTCGATTCCCGCTCAAGTCAAACATTTGTGTGCTTGAACATGGATGTTTGTCTTGGTCTGGGTGTTTCTATGTATAATATGTATGTATTTACAAAAAAAAAAGAAGTATATATGTATGTTTATCCATTATCTAGTACCCATAGTACAAGCTTCTGCTTAGTTTGGGACTAGATGGTGTTGTGTGAATGTGGTAGAATATTATTATTATTATTATTATTATACTATAATTTCATATCATATATGACGGCGCGCTGATTACTTAAGGATGATTTTTATGTTTAATTGAACCATAAAAGTTGCCTTTAGAAATTGTTACTAAAGAAGAATGCCCATTTTTGACCTGTCATTTTAGGAATTTTTAGGTGGTCCGTCTAGTGTTGTGCTAAATGGCATAAAATAATAGATTTTTTGTTATTTACATAATGCTAATTGTAATTAAAAAACTCGGTCAGGGAAAAAAGTAAATTAATATTATCTTATCACACAATTTATTTTTCTGAACGTAACTATTTGAAGGTCTTTTTGTTCATGAACGTTTACCGGCAACGTTCCGTTTCACTTATAGATATGTTTTTAAATTATTAACGTTTTATTAAACAATTTTATAATTAATTACTATGAATACATTAAATACTATTTTTTATCTTTACATTTAATAAGCGTTATATATTTTATAACTAAATAAATCAACATAAAACACGACAAAATATTAATTATAAGAATTGAATTAACAAAACTTCATGCGTAAAATAGACTTCACTGTCAGATGTCATACAATTCTACTTGCAGTCCTTCGTATCCTCTTGCGCCGTTGTGTACAGTGCGATCTAATTTTTTGTGATACTTTCAACGACTTTTTGCATTTCCCCTGACTCCGAATCTTCCACTTACGACGAACCTGGCTTCCATATAACGGACATTGTATTTCCCACCTTGTGTTTTGTTTTTTTATACTGAGCACTATGGAATCCACTTCGAGACCGAAGATTCAACTATTGCTCTGCATTAACTGCAATATACGTGTCAATAATCTCCGGCGTCATCGCGACTTTGAACTTGACACGAAAGCTATCTCTGTAATGTGTAATTGGATATCTCCAAACATCGTAAATATTACACTTAACATCAACGATTTTGTGATTGTAACAATTAGGTACCTTATAAAAGTTAACATTAGATTGATGTAAATAATATTACATACTATTTATTAAAAAAATATGTACACTTTTTAGGTGACAGATGAAGATTATATTTGTGAAGCATGTTTTGATGTGGCTATGCACACAGTTAATGATGAATTACATGCAAGCAATGAACAGGATCAATGTTCTGCTGGCCCTTCTCGACCTCGACGTTTAGATCTCTGCCTTATTTGTGGAAAATCATTGTCCACTCGTCAGAGTGACCTTATTTTGAGACAGAACCCTACGGTACTCATGCAAAAGATGGTGGACATAATTCAAACTAAAACAGCACCACATCAGGTACCAATTTATTTTATCATACTTTTTGTAGTAACTACTCATTATTATCAGCCTAGAATTACTTTACTGTTGTATTCTCAGCGTTTCACTTTGGAGCCTAGTTTATTACAGTGTATTGACTCCATGTAACAATGGTCAAAGATGTCCATCATAGTTAACTAACTAGCAAACATGGCTTAACATGCCTTCATGCTTGGGATAAGTTATATTTTACTATGGATGTAAGCATATATATGTTTTGTATACGCCGACTGCTTCCCACTATTGATTTCAACCCCAGAGATGGGTTGGTGCTGATAGTTTTGGATAAAATTACATAACAGTCAAATAATATTACATATTTAACTGTTATGTAGTATACTGTATTATTTATTACTACATATTATCAGGTCTTGACTAACTAGTCTGGACTTGATAATATTGTTTTTTTTTTTTAAGTAGTATATTAGTAAAGTAATTGACAATTAAAATAACTAAACTATAAAATAAGTAAACATGTCAACAAAAACCAGTGCCAGTTTAGGTTTATTTTGTAACAATTTATTCTTATTAATAGATATCAACATCTGATCGTGTGTGCCATGCATGCTGGTTGAAAACCAAAAGAGATGCTCTTCGTTCTCAACAAGTAGATGCGAGTAGAGTTCCAGAGCAAAATCCTGCCGTTGATTTACCGCCAGCCAGCCAACCCAGCAATCTGCAGCTTATGGACTCTGACATCCAACCGGGAAGTCCAGACGTCCACTCTGACGTGGGCAGCCAACCCAGAAGTCTACATCTGAATGTACAGAGTTCTGACAGTGAACTAGCTGCAGAACAAGGTCCAGTAAATAGAAGATTGGATCAAATCATATTGCCTAATTACAAGCGGGCTTCTAATACAGCATCACACTGTGTCTTTGTTGGCTGTGATAATTTGAATCTCCACACAGTTTCAGATTCTCTACGGTCAACAATACTGAGCAATTATAAATATTATATTCCCAAATTGGGTCGAGTGTGTACGAGTCATCTATATCGAAACGCTTGGGACACACTATATGACAGTGAAAGTGCCATAAATTAATTCACTGCTGAACAAATAGAACATGTTTTCTCGTTTGTAAATGCTTTCAAGCCAATACTTGATTTCTCCAGCATTGAATCGGTCCAAGAAATGGACCACCATCTATTTGGTTACTGGATGGGGATGACAAAGGAGAATTTTCTAACTTTATTAGAGGAACTTTTCCGTGTTATGGAAAGTCATCGAGGCATTTTAGGCTTGGCTGCAATCTTAATTAAAATGCGCACTGGTGATTCCGACGAACGAATTGGTACAATGTTAGAAATTCCACGGGCCACATTAGAGAGGTTGATGGCTACAGTGCGGGTGCTATTGTTACAAGATTTTGTGCCAATAAATCTTGGATTAAGTCACGTAACAAGAGAGCAGCTGTTGGAACGCAATTTAATCATTCCAAATGGTATATACAATCAAAATAATAGTAATTTAATTCTAATATGTGATGGAACATACATATACCTCAATAAAAGTAGCAACTACATGTTCCAGAAGGACAGTTACTCATTGCACAAATATAGGAATCTTTTAAAGCCTTTTTTAATTGTGACATGTGACGGTTACATTGTTGACGTTGTTGGCCCATACCAAGCTACCACATCAGACGCAGAAATAATGAATTCTTTGGTTAGAAACGAAAATTCGCCTCTCAGACAGTTTTTACGAGAAAATGACATCTTTATTCTAGACAGGGGTTTTAGGGACAGTATAGGTCTATTAGAAAGTTGTAATTATCGGGCATATATACCTGACTCACTTTTGGAAGGTGAACACCAACTGACAACCACTCAAGCAAACCGTAGCAGATGTGTAACAATATGCAGGTGGGTGGTAGAAGTTGTAAATGGTTATTTTAAAAGAGACTATAGATTACTCAGATTCGATCATTACAATAAAGTGGTGCCAAACATGATGGCATATTTTCAAATTGCCGCAGGCCTAATAAATAGGTTTGATGTTCGCCTTCGCAACAGAGCAGATGCATCGCAAATCATAAATATAATTCGAGAAAGGATGCCCCTAGAAAATAATTTATCTCGTGTTGTGAATGAACTGAATCTGAATAGACGGGTATCCTTTTTCAGAAGCATTACTGCACATGATAACAATGTACTCTTTCCTCGTCTAGAATATGATGAACTGATATTATTCACCTTGGGAACGTACCAAATACGCCAGGCCCGTTCATATTATGGTGAGCATGTACGTTTCCATGATGGATACAGAATAGGGGTTTCACGGGAAACTATTGATGTAAATGAATTTGGTCTGAGAAGTAGTGGAGAAAAATCGTTGATACGAGGAAAAATAAAGTCAAGGCATATATCTAGACGACAATACTATATATATTTTTTAATCGACTATCATGTTAATGGACGAGAAGCTATAATTTAATATTGTTGCAATTGCATTGTAGGACGTCTCACAGTCGGTTGTTGCGCACATACAATGATGCTGGTGTGGTACCTCGATTGGGCTAGGCATCAAGGACATATTTTACCTCCGGCAGAATTTCTCGACAATGTGATTGTCAGGGAGGACATTTTTTTAATAAAAAATTTTCTGAATTATGTTGTTTTATTTATTATTTTAATAGTTTACATCATCATAGCCCTGTATATAAAATGTCCCACTGCTGGGCACGAGCCTCTTCTCAATATGAGAAGGGTAAGGCCATAGTCCAACACGCTGGCCTAGAGCGGGTTGGCAGACTTCGTCTTTCGAGAATAATAAGGAGAATTCTCAGACATGCAGGTTTCTTTTACGATGTTTTCCTTCACTGTTTAGCAAGCGATGCTTATTAACAATTTGATACGCACATAACTCCGAAAAGTCATTGGTGCCCGCAGTGGATTCGAACCCGGACCCTCTGCGTAGGAGTCTGTCGGTCTCTCCACTAGGCTATCGCTGTAAGTTTAGTTTACCATCTAAAATAAATTCAGAAACTAATAGACATTAGACTACACTATTTTTGTACTGGTTAAAGGCTAAGATCTCGAGTTCAGGGTAAGCAAACAACAATAAATACGATAATAATTATTGAGTCATACTCGTGTAGGTGAGAAGCATGTTCCTTAAATTATGTGAACTGCAATATTCGATTTTAATTATTTGTTCTAATATATTTACTTTCACAGCCTTGTCAGTTTCTAAAGTATTTAATCCATCAAAATAAATGTCATCAATGTCATTATCAATTCTAACCTAACCTAACCTCTACATTATTAACAATACGTATCATGATTATTAGACTTTTAAATAATGAACAAATTAGTACGTTAAAAATAATTCATAGTAACAAACTTTACCCAGCACTATCGAACGGTAGACGCAACGTAAATAAAAAGTTGAGTGACAGGTCAACAGATGTATGGAGAATGGGCATCCTTCTTTACCGATTGTTGTAATCGATTACTCAATAAGTAGTAAAATAAAATTAAGAGCGGGTAACTCCGAATAGAGTAGTAGGTGGCGCCAAACGCGGTGACAGTCGTCCATTACTCTGACAGCTGTTGCACCGGGCGGGCACGTGCTAAGCTATTGGCTCACAAATTCATAATCGTGTTTCATCCTCCATATTTTATTGTATTTCGTGCCAAATTGTTATAAATACCACATATATATTAATATATTCTTAGTTATACGATGGTATTCCAGGAATGTTCGCTGAGTTTTTAAACAAGATTATAAGATGTTAAAACCACCAAGCACTTAGGGTCCCAAGCCAACCTCACCTGCAAGTGGTGCACCTGCCGAGCAACGGACGAGGCTCTGGCAAACAAAATATCCCGATAAGCGGCAATAGGCTCGCCACCTATTACGTGGGATCAAAACACTGGCGAAAAGTGGGCGTTTAATATGCCTCTGCCTACCCCTTCGGGGAAACAGGCGTGAGTCTATGTATGTATGAGTATGTATGTATGTATGTTTAAATAAAAGAGCTTTTTATGTAGTTTTAGTAAAAGCGGATGTTTTGATGATAGCAACTCTAGTTTTAAGTTGAACGACTGATATATAACATTGGCGTTGTATGGAGCCCTGTTTCTTGCAAGGTCATTTGGAAGAGCTTTATAAAAGTTAAGTTTATTAAAAAGTGATTACATCTAGAGTAAAAATGTAAATAATATGTTTCACGATAAAACAAAGTGTTCATAACTAATTTGTTTCTTTCATTTATGCAGTAAACGTAATAAGAAAAAACTGTTTTTTCGTTACAGTAGCCTTTCATGGTCCACCCACCTTATATTTAATCAGTTACAAAAATTGATATAATTAGACATATTTTTGTCTTTAGTGCGCGGCTAAACATGCAATTGACTACTGGAACCGCTAAAAATTAAAACCTAGTTTAGTTTTAGCTAGGTATATACATACGTCATCAAGTAAACTTGTAGGTACTGTAGGCAGGACGAGTAGCCGCTACTCAAAGGGCTGGTACACCAATGCAACTCTTTGTTCAAGCTACTTCGATGCATGCGCTTTGCGTAGGCGAGATCTCGTGTGGAGTATTTATTGCATTGCTGTGGCCAACTTCCTTTGTCAATAACTTTATTTAATATTTAAATATTAGTAGCTAGAAAAAAGGTATGCTCTACAAATACAATTCACTATGAAACTATGAAAATAGACATTGTATTCCTTTGACTTATCTGATTTTTCAAAGGCATAAGGTTTTCAAAGTACGTAGGCAGTCTTAAAATTCCATATTAATAAAAAAAGAACACATATAAATAACATTCAAATAAATTTGAAAACCATCTCGTTTTGTCTGTAAAATATCTTCAGAAATGTGATTACGTTTGAGCTCTTTGAGTGATAAGTAATTGGCAGGTATATTACGTTATTATCCACGACACACCGTTTAATATTTGGCGAGGTCATATTGCATTTTGTAATTCAACGGTAGAACGTATCTGAAAACATTTATTTATGATCACACAACAAAACATTGAGCATTCACTTGTAACAGAACAGCGAGCATTCGCCGTTTTCTGTTTTGTCGAACCGAACATTTTCACGATCATTCTAGCGAACACTCTAAATTCAAATAGAAAGAAGAATATAGAAAGTTATAGAAATCGCACTACAACAGCAGTTTTACCCGATATGTTTACTTCAGTTTCACTTATGAATTATTTCTATAGTAAGAGTAACATACATAAACAAATGACGTTTCTAAATAATATAATGCAGATTTTAATTTGAACAGGTTTAATAAATCACACAAGTGTCTGTTCCTACGGTCAAATTAATTTATCGATTTCGACAGTTTATCAATATTCTATTGAAATAAATTCTGAGTAAACCAAATCTAAGTTCAGATAAACGCGCGGCGACTCGTGGTAGGCTCGGCTCGGCGCGGTTTAAGATTGTTACAAATCAATGTTGTTGTGAACATGACCGCGTGTCGCCGCGCCTGCCCGCGCCCATCGCCATGCACCGCGATCTTGAACCGCGCGTCGTCGCGCAGTGACGCGCGGTTTAAGATCTACAATCCTGTATCGACCTGTTCAGATGACCCGCGTGGTTTGAGGCACACACGGACACACGGAACCACGAAAATGGGAGACGAGATATCAGATCTATTGATTTACTAATTGATGAAATTGAAATAAATCGCCCCCTATTACGTGGGATCTTAAATTCATGGCGGAATGTGGGTGTAATATTTATACCTCTGGCTACCCCTTCGGGGATACAGGCGTGAAAAATAAAAAAAGAGATGCGATTTGGAATCTTAACTCTAAGCACTGTTCTGATAAAATAATAAAAAGGTCTTGGGAAGAATTAGTTTGCGGTATAAAATCCACAAGCAAATTGCCTCCTTCACGTCTTTTCTCACTGAATGTGCACGCTAGACTGCCGCGCACAAACCGCTGCCATCTGCACAGCAGTCCCGAGCGGCAGCGCGCGTCGCCGCGCGTTTATCTGAACTTAGCTTAGCTTATTCTGAGTAAGACTAGTCTTACTCAGAATAAGCTAAGCTAAGTTCAGATAAACGCTAATTTTAACTAGTCAAGTTAAAATTAGTGACAAACAACGAAGATTCTTCCCTAGATTAAAATCATAAGTCAAAGTGAAGTAAATATATTGGGTTTAACCGCCATTGTAGCACGAATTCTATGTATTATCTATGTTCTAAGGCTCGCCCGAATGTTCGTGAGAATGCTCGCTATAATACACTCATTTGTTTTGTAACATTCGAGAGAATGCTAATTACAGATGAATGCTCAAGTGTATCAGCGCCATTACAGGCGAACCTAATGCAATGGATGCGTAATTAATATAAATTTGAGTAAATAATGTCTTATATTTAAATATTACAAAACTACTCGTAAACATATAAAACTCGATGTGTATCATTGATAACATTTTTACGTCAATATTTGATTTTGATCAAGTCTGACGCCATAAGCTACAATACCGCCCCTAAATAGGATTATGTATGTAAATTATTATATTTTAGGTAACAGGGCACTATGTTACGGACACGGACATCGTTTACATCGATACGTTCTTCAGCAAGCTGATTGTTGGAAACGAAGGATAAATTATTTAAGATTCTTGAGGCGAGACAAATTAATCAAAAAGTGTTCAGAACGTAGTTTTTCCACAGAGACGGCCGTTTGACCTTCGCAGCCAAAATAAATAGCGATATTTCATGGCTTAGACCAGTAACAGTGTTATCCAGGGTAAATATAATGACTGTTAAAGATCTTTTCAACAGCCGTGATCGACGGTATATCGTGCTCTCAAAGGCACGAGTCAAGCGATAATAATAAACAATTTAATAAGTACATAACTTCAAAAAGACAGTGGTACTTGTTATGGGTTTGAACCGATACTCTCTACGTGACAGTCTGTATATCCACAAGGCTATCTATGCCTTTTTGATTGCTTGACAAACCAAAAAATTCATGAAATTCAATTGCCTCGTGAATTTGTTGTACCTATTGTTAATGGATCCTTTGATGTCTAATTATAGTAGGCTTTTCACTATTTTAAGGAAAATTTTACCATTACTTATTTTGAATATTGGCAAGTAATAAGGCAGCAATTCGGATTCTTTCAATTTAACCTAAGATTTACTAAGGAAAGTAAACCTTACGTCAAATTGAAAAAATCTTAATTGCGCACGTGATAAGGAAAAAGTTAAAGTCAGTTGTAAAGATAAGGAAATTTAATTTTAAAAAGTGCTTCTGTGCAATTTTTATAAAATCATGCCGTGAAAATAAAACGGCTAAGTAACGTTCGGTCGTCACCTTATCTCGCCCGTAGACTTATCAACATTAGTTTTTCATATAACATAATATTAAGATGAAACTTTTAGGTACATTTAATTTCGCAATTATAGAAGGAAATATTGAATATAACAAAGAGCTGTGCCGAATTAAAGGCCACAGATAGGCTGTTTTCTTGAGATGGCTGTTGGTAACTTTTAGGACGTCTGATCGTGCAGCCAAGGGACTCATAAAATGAGATTGGCTCAATCGACGACGGTTTATTGACTTATTAAATCGATCTTTGCCTCAAATACTTGCTGAGAGTCGTGTGCATGGATTTAAATTTTGTATATAAGTGTGCTTCAATGTTTTACGTCTTTCTGTATTTAATGTTTACGAATGTACCGGGCTGTATTTTTCATTCTGAATGAATTAATCTTGGTTGAGTAAGAAATACTTAATGACCAAATATTATTAAGATGATAGGTACAGAAATTAATGCTTGTGTTTAATTTCAGTATCGAACAGTACAGTATTTGCGGGATGTGTCCATATTACAGTAGAAGTATGTTCACTTCGCGATCATAATAGAATTGGTGGTTTTTTGGGGCCGTATCGGTCAGTCTCCTAAAAGCAACATAACTTTTTAACAGCAAGGCTTAAAATTGTTTCCAGAATTTTAACCAGGCTCTCGGATCTCATCCGGCAATTTTTCTGTTATATCCGGACGGTAGACGTCCAGCGGCCCGTGGTATGGTAGCACATTATTAATTACCATCTGCCCAAACGTTTAATATTTTACTCGAGTGCAGGATCGGCTCTCGACCGCCCCCACCCCAGCCTTCATCCCCACTTAATTCTCCATATTTCGGCGTTTCAACGTTTATTCTTAACGGAAACATATTTTTTATATGATTACACAAGTAACGTACCAAACGTATTTAGCATTAGTCTACCAGTTTTACATAAGTTTGGATATGAATTAAATATTACCTTTGTATGGCAATATCGCCATAATTTTAGCTTTTTATCATGGCAGATTTGAATATTTCTAGGTATAAGTTAATAAAGGAATCTAATAATAACTTGTTCCAATTTGGATTTATTACTAACATACCAACTTTTAATTGGATTGGATTTGTTATAAAACGGCCCCTAGTAGTGCCTTTTAGCTGAGAATGTGTTTAAGTAGTTTGAGAATAAGAGCGTATCTTGTTGGACTCTTAATAAATGGGAACATTGCACATTTCAAATACTAACAACTGATTATTGTTTACCATCGTTTTAAACTATAACACCGTAATAAACCTACAAAGGTACCTAGTACAATATTATGGCATGCAAGTAAATTTCTTTGTGTCAATTAGGTATGTAGTAGCCCGTAGTTATGAGAATCTACATGAGAAAGAAACATACTAATACGCAAAAGAATAGTTTACATAGCATCGATCTAACCAGAACGCTCTCGAATGCAATATCCGCTTTTAAACGAGTTTTTGGTTCAAAAAACTATTCGGTCTAGTTCAGGTAAACGTTAGAAACGAAATACGACACTATTCGTTTAACTACTATTATTCACAAAACTGTAACATATACATAATGTTTGTGTATAGCAAAGCCTCTGTTTTCGCTAATAGGAAGTTAAACTTTCATAGTCTTTAACATTAAATGGTCTTTTGCGATATGTACCCGTGCCTTTGATGTGTATAATAGATATCATAATATATAATATACATACATTTTTGTATATGTTGAATAAGAGTATCACTGTTTTTATTATCTTCGTCGTCATTAAAAGCATAACCGCTTAGGTTTATGGTCGCCTAGTCTTTAAGTTTCATCTTGAAGACAAGTTATATTGTTTTGAGAAAGGAAATCGAATCAGCGTATTGACGCGTCTTTAAAATATTGAGTTGTATCTATCTCTGTAAATAGTTATACAACACGGACATTTTCACGATTAATTGCTGGCAATTTAGTTGATCTTCGGATTTGAGCCTCAAGGTTTTAACTCTACATATTTTACAGATAGGCTACATACTTTATCTTTTACAATATGTTATTGAATAACAGAAGAATCGGAGCAGTGTTAATTTAAACTAACTTTTGAATGAACCGATGTTAAGCAAGTGCTTTATGTAGCGATCTTTGTAGACATTGTGAACGATTCGTGTGACATATGTGACGTTTTATGTTCACTGGCTTTCCCACGTGGGATTACGCGTGAAGTTATAAATGAACCAAAAGGCAACCACGTTTTCAGTTTATTTGACCCTCGTCACCGCGACACTCAACATTTTAATGTTTGTATCCAAACAAAGTCGTGTGTAACTCTCTTCATCTTGAAATTAAACTACAGTTTACGGATTTTATCGCGTTGTATTGGTTTCCCTAAGTTATTACATTTGAAACTAAAGATCTAGAATCTATATTTTTAATTTATTACTAGCCGACGTTTCGAATTCTTTACAGAATTCATGTTCACGGCAGACTGAGGTGATATTTGTCTTTTTCTTGAATGTATAAGTTATCTCAAAGTACCCGAACATTTTTCAACTACTGGTGTTACTATTTACGCAGAATGAGCTCACAGTGTCCTTAGGTCTTCTGGTGACTTTGTCCTTCTTGGGTTTCATTAGCCTTATGACAGGGTCCAAAGCTGGAGGAACATTCCAACCATCTTCCCTATTGAAATTAGGATGTTTTTTAATTTCAATAGCCTCTCGTATCATCCTTGGAAGAAAACGATGTTCTTTTGCGAGTATCTGTGGTTCATCAAATCGCAGGTAGTGCAGTTTTCGGAAGCTTCTGAAAAACTCAATTTGGACGTGAAATATTTAATACCATCGTGTGTGAAACCTCCTCAAATGTATGGGCTACCAAAAATACACAAGGAAAACGCTCCTCTGCGCCCGATAGTTAGTCAGATAGGCGCACCAACTTACAGACTGGCTCAACACATGGCAAAGATTCGCTCACCGCTCAGAGGCAATACGAGAGCACATGTGAAAGATTCCTACCATTTTGTCAGTGAAATCAAACACCTACATCTCTCTGACAAGGAAACTATGGTTAGTTTTGATATACAGTCATTATTCACATGCACATATACAGTCATTATTCACATACATGACTGTGTAGAAATTACTAGAAGGAAGCTGAGAGAAAACAACATGCCTGAGGAATATGCAGAAATACTCAAACACTGCCTGACAACGGGCTATCTGTTATGGGACAAGAAATACTACATACAAGTAGACGGTGTAGCAATGGGTTCCCCAGTATCGCCTGTTGTCGCTGACATCTTCATGGAGGACTTCGAGGCGTGAGCCCTGCAGACTGCCACCATCACACCGAGGTTCTACAAGCGGTATGTAGACGACACTTTCACAATTTTACCAACAGATAGTATTAATGCTTTCCTAAAGCATCTTAATTCTATTAATAACCAAATACAATTCACAATGGAATTAGAGGCAAACAAGTCTTTAGCTTTCTTAGATGTACTTGTCATCAGGAATAAAAACAACTCCTTAAGCCATACTGTGTATAGGAAAAAGACCCATACAAATAGGTACTTAAACGGTGAATCTCACCATCATCCTAAACAGTTAGCTACTGTAGGAATGTCTCTGTTTCAGAGAGCCCGCGGGATCTGTGACAAGAAACACCTGGACGCTGAGCTTCAACATGTCAGGCAAGTTCTGCAAGACAACAAGCTCCGACCGCCGCGCCACTGTCACAGATCCCAGAAGAAAGAAAAACCAGCCACAGTAGAAAGACAACTTGCTGTCCTCTCATACATCAAGGGCGTGACCGACAAAATTGGCTACATCTTGAAGCGAGCTTCTATCAAAACTTACTACAAGCCGCCAACGAAGATCAGTCAATTATTACCATCTGTCAAGTGTCAGTTACCCTTGCAAGAGGCCGGTGTCTACAAAATTGACTGTGAATGTGGGCTCTCATACATTGGACAAACCAAGAGAAGCATAGGCATTCGACTCAAAGAACATATAGCTGACATAAAACATAAACGCTCAACAAAGTCTGCTGTGTGTGAACATGTGGAACAAGGACCCAACCACAACCTGCGATTTGATGAACCACAGATACTCGCAAAACAACATCGTTTCCTTCCAAGGATGATACGAGAGGCTATTGAAATTAAAAAACACCCTAATTTCAATAGGGAAGATGGTTGGAATGTTCCTCCAGCTTGGGACCCTGTCATAAGGCTAATGAAACCCAAGAAGGACAAAGTCACCAGAAGACTTAAAGACACTGTGAGCTCATTCTGCGTAAATAGTAACACCAGTAGTTGAAAAATGTTCGGGTACTTTGAGATAACTTTTACATTCAAGAAAAAGACAAATATCACCTCAGTCTGCCGTGAACATGAATTCTGTAAAGAATTCGAAACGTCGGCTAGTAATAAATTAAAAATATAGTTTCTAGATCTTTAGTTTCAAATGTAATAAAATAGTGAAACCAATACAACGCGATAAAATCCGTAAACTGTAGTTTAATTTCAATGTGTAACATTCGCGTAAGCCCAAGAAGATACTATCTCTTCATCTTCTTTAAATTGAAGTATAGTATGCGTCTCAACATTTTCAGACTTGTTTCTTAATCACAAAGTTAATAGGTATCTAGTTGATCAAATTAATTTAATTTTCACACATTTTATCACTCGCATGCGTTGGGGTAAAAACTACGGTTTCACCATTTGGTAAGAATACAAATATTTACAAGTTAGTACCTACCTATATCCAGCATTGAGTTTGACTCAGGCCGTAGCTGCGGATGAATTTTATTCTTAAAGCACCATCGAGAGAAGTGAAATAGTCGGGGCAGGTAAATAAAAATCGTATTGACTGTTTTTAAATAAAGGTAGTTTTAAATAATGCTATGGTATATAATATGTTCGTTTTTTTATGATTTAATATAAGCTCGAGTGCGCATACTATTATAAATGTTCACACACATGTCAGGGGCCAGCTGAAAATCAGTGCTGTGCACTAGCACAGCAAGTACTGAGCTGGTACCCTTTGCTGCACGCACATAACTCATATTTATTATAAGATACGTTTATTTCATTGTATATATATATTATATTGTGTGTGTATCAAAAATAAATGGTTTAAATGGTTTATTAAATGGTGTGTTCATAGTGGCTTCAGTTGCATTAATTTTGCTTTATTATGATCGGAACATAAGTTCAATAATAGAGCTTTGTTATTGTAATATATCTATTTCTGGCTCTGCAGGGTTTGAGACTATTGTGATTATTAATCACAATAGTCTCAAACCCTGCAGAGCCAGCCAATAGTATTCTATTTCCGTAGAATTGGCCTCATTATTTTCTGGTACCTGCCTTGTGGTTTGAATGAATGCTCTTAATATCCGAATGATATTGAATTCTCGATTCACGAGTTACAGTTAGTTGATGAACGTGTGATATTTTAATTCGAATGATGCGCATTATTATGTCATTATTAATGGTATAAGCTGATTCGTGGTTTCGAAAATATGAAACATATTTATTTATTTATTTATTATATACTTTACTGTACACCTATAAAAATATTACATAGCATAAACTTAGACTATAAGAAAAGTACAGTGGGTGGTTGTAGGCGTACCAAATAAATATTTTATAAATATATATTTATAATATATATATATTTTTTTTAAAGACAACTCCCGCACTAGGAAGAAATTCCTGTGTCGCGGTGGACTTTACAAACATACAATCAACGGACACAATGAACACCCAGACTCGAGACAACAATTTGTAGATCACACAAAGTATTGTCTCGTGTGGGAATCGAACCCACGACACGCGGCGCAGTGTCAAGCGGCGAAGCAACCGCTTAAACCACTACGCCAACCGTGCAGTCATATATACACACACACACACACACACACACACACACACACACACACACACACACACATATATATATATATATATATATATATATATATATATATATATATATATATATTTTGCTATGTAACGAAATGTTATTATGGAAATATACACACGTGTGTTTAATAATAAATTACTGTTTAATAGTTGAATGATTAGTAGACCTACTAATAATTGAACCTTTTTCACATAGAGATCGTATCTCTACAAATTATTACGAAGCAATCTCTAATAATTATCCTGCAGGTGTCCCCAAAGCACTTAAGCACTGCAAAACAAATTGCAGTATCCTATGCCTGGGCACACTAACAACTTCAGATGCGCAGGGACAGAATTTACCTCAGTTTTTAGGGTCGTTGTAATTAGAGAAGATTGGGCCTTATGGTACTGCAAAGTCAGTTGGAAGACTGGGTCTTGTTTTGGAAGAAGTAAAGAAAATAAAAAAAGCAGCGATAGCCTAGTGGAGAGACCGATAGACTGCTACGCAGAGGGTCTCGTGTTCAAATCCACGGCCCACACCAATGACTTTTTGAAGTTAAGTGCGTATTAAATTGTTAATAAATTATCGCTTGCTTAACGATGAAGGAAAACATCGTGAGGAAACCTGCATGTCTAAGAGTTCTCCATAATGCTCTCGTAAGACATGTCAAGTTTGCTAATCCGCACTTGGCCAGCGTGGTGGACTATGGCCTTACCCTTCTCATAGTGAGAAGAGGCCCTTGGCCTGCAATGGGACAGTCAATAGGGCTGATGATGAAAGACAAATTAAATGTATTCTTTGTTACTGGCGACAACAATTAACAACAGAAAATTTTTTTTTGCAAATTTCGTTCGATTTTCGTTTGTAACTTAGTTTTTTTTCATTTTACAACTAAATACTACGGGACCAAAGTTGTGGAGAATTTAATTTGCAACTAAACATGTTTTGATATTTTTCGTTTCAGCCAATAGTTTGCCAGAAAAAATAGAAAACCCATTCTGCCGTCCTTAAACTAAAATACCGTTAAGTGACATTTTGTCATTTTTGAGTTTCTTAGACCATTTTTATCAGAGAAAAAAGCTCTATCGATCTGACTGACAACAGTTTCAATAGCTTTTATGGTTACCAAGATATAAAAAACATGAAATGCCGTTAAATGCACAAATTATGTACCATACCTACGCTAAAACGCCGTTATGTGACATTGCTAAGCTAAAATGCGGCTTAGGCTACATAGCCACAAAGAACAATGGCAGAATTCGGTCTGGGTTTGTTGTGGCGACCATAAACTTCATAAGAACAAAACAAATTGTTATTTTTTTCTACGATTTTTAATATTTTCACTTTGTCTCGTTAAAGCTAGCGTATTTTATGATGATTAAAAGCATTCCAATTGATTACGAACTAGGTGAATACTTTATTATTTGATTGTTGCCATAGACAATGGTGTGACAGGAATAGACGAGAGTGCTATTTATCCGTATCAATTATTAAAATATAATTATTAAAATGCAGTTCTTAAAGAATCTTTAATTGATATTATATCAATAAGCTAATAATTTTTGAAGCAAAACAACTTTTAAATCAAATAAAAACGTCACAGCATCGTTTTAATGTTGTATCGATTTCACATAAAATCGATTTAAAATGTGCAGCTCTGCTTTTGTCTTTGGCTGTGACAGGTAGATGCTACAAATACTTCTGCGTTTTGATGTCGTACCTACATTTTTCATTCTTAACTAAAAACTAAAACACCGATATCTTATTTTTCCGGTTTTCCCGAGTGAAAATAGAATCATTTATAGACTCTGTTACTTACGCCGATTTTTTAAATATATTTTTTATTACGGTGCGCTTCAATTTTATTTCAGACATTTCGATGTATGGAGATCTCCCATTGTCCTTTTATCAAATAATTAGTAATTTTTTGCCTAGCTACATTGCCGTTAAATCATTTTCCTACGCTATAGTGCGACAAAAGTCCTTTAACCGCTTTTTAGCTTAGCTATTTTTATTATTGATGTATAAAAATCATAAATATAAAGCCACTATTTAAGAATCCTATGCTTAAATGCCGCAAAATGCCTTTTGCCGCATTTAAGCGATTTATTTCAAAATATTTATTTTACAATTCGCCAATGGATTTCTTATATAACTGCATTTATTTAATAATCTAGAAAATACTTTTAGTTTTGTTCAAGACTAAATTGCCGCTATCCAACATAACTAATCTAAAATGCTGCTAAGTATTCTCGCGCGCGTATAAGTTCAGCTGATTCAGCGCACGCGATGACGGGCCACGCTGCTTGTGATTAGTTATTTCGTAACCAAGGCTAATAACATTCCCGGGTATTTAGCAACTTTTCTCGGAAGCGCACATTTTTGCTTTGGTTTACCAAACTATGGTCTTTAAGTCTACAAGACCAAACAGGTACTTATGTGCGTGTGTATCTTCACCTCGCTTTTACCAAAGCAATGTTACTGAAGCATTACTCGTACGATTTCCACCTAACGTGCACAGTAAAGTTAATTTATACAGTATTTCAGTATAAATTAACATTACTACACAGTGTCAAGACACAATTCCTTCCCCTGTGACTGCGCGCTCCCCCTTGCTTGTGTTTCCTTGCATCATTTTGCAAAACCCGTGAACGGTCCGAGAGTATACTTGACAATGAAGAATAAATATAATCATCGAAGCGAATTCAATGCAAACCACATCAGAGTTAACGGCAGGCTTTGGTGTAAGTTACGATTTATGAATCAATTTTAAATCTTTTAAAACAAATTAGAAAGAAACAGCTGGAGAAATGATTAAGCGATTAAGTTTTTAGTCCACTGCTGCTTCAGAAAAACTGACATTTCAATCACATATGTAAGTACTTCGCAAAAGACGGTTCCTAAATAAGATGGAGCTGAGATTAGAAAGTCTTCGACACCCTTCATATTCCCTAGGGCCTGTCACTTGCTGCAATAGATTATCACTTTATTTAGCCAATTAAAGAATTTCATGAGGAAAATTTCAAAGAATTCATGTATTCTCGCCCCCACGATTTCTTCAACAATTTAATCAGTCAACTACCCATGAACTAAGGGGCAGTGCATAAACTCTCACTTTATTCGCAAATGTTATTTTAAACTTAACTTAACTTATTTGTTTTTTAACCGTTACCGTCCCATTATAAGGCAAAGGTCTTCCATAAATCCCGATCTTTGGCTTTATCTAGCCAGTCTAAAAAAAAACTATTAAGTCATTTTTTCGGCCTGCCTCAGTGTTGTCTTCAGGGTTTCATTGTGGCAATGTGTATCCAGTTTTCGAGATGTATCCTAGTGACATGTCCCACCCAGTCCTATTTTAACTTCGCTGCTTTGACGCCCACATCGATTATGCTTAGTCAAAACCAGGCATAATCGATATGGGCTCAAAAGTGTATAGCGGTGTTTTGAATTTTTGGTCAGTCTTATAAACACGCCACTTTTCATGGCACGATGGCAAACCATTTTTGAAAATCGGTCTACTTAAATGTTAAGTACTAAGACTATCTGATTTTATAAAATTATTATACTATTTTTTCTTCTTAACTTTTAAATACTTTGGGTTGAATGTCCATGGCATATTAATTAATAAAAACTAAAGCATGTTGAGTTGTTAAAATTTAATGGTAAAAAATTGTTCTATCCAACTTATAACGAATTTTATTATAGACTGATGCAAAGTACATTACCTGTCTTACTAATAAAAATTACGACACAGTGTATACAAGAACTATAAGCATTGCGTAACAAAAACGCAACTAATAAAAAATATTTTGACAGATTGCGTGTATACATGCGTTATAAGAGATCAAAATATCTATTTAGACTTACACAAGCTCTACACACGCTTGCACCCTTATATAAGGAGTGCGTAAGAGCAAAATGGCGGCTATTTGGCCAGCTGAGGAGGCTGAGGTTGTCACTTTACTTAGGTTATGCGCGCAATCTATGACAGAGAGGTTGGACTAGGAAGGTTATATTTCTTTGATCTATGAAATGAATGTTATTGTCGGTGGAGGCGTTCGGAAGCTATGAGTACAAATCAAAACATATTTATCCTTCAGAAAATAACAACCATTAGTCTTTAGTTTTTGTACATTAGATTAATAGATAAGGGATATTTTGAAGAAGAAACCCCATAATATATAATTAAGCTAGTAAAATTCTATATAAACTATAAAATACAATTAAATTATTAAAACGAAGTTACGACTAGAAGTTTGTGAACGTACTTCGTAAAAAGTTGTCAGCATATTTGACATACACACAGCTACACATCAACCTATACAAAACCAATATTAGCTGAACTACTCAACAACAGTTTGGTCACACTAAGGGAGTTCGCATAATATTGGGCTTGTTTAGGTTAGTGTGTAGCTGTGTGTACACAGCGTGAATAGTTACACAAGCTTTTCTTTGCGTTTATTAGTAGCGATGTTGTGTAAAACCTGTATAACTCCTATACAGACGTTATATGCTGTGTAAGTATTCATACGTTAAACGTGTGAGTAATATTTTTTTATTAGTAAGACGGTACTTGTTTAATTTTGACATAATACTCGTTTATTTAATATTAGAAATTAAAAAACCTTCAAGACCATACAAGTCGCAGAACCAGTGAGAAGCTGGCATTCTCGATTAATTATCCAAATAATAATGGTCAATTAATAGTACCGAGTAATTTTAAGTAACTAAAGACTGACTTTTTTAATTATTGTTTGCCTTAATTTAGCAAAGTTTCTCATAAAAAAATTGTTGTGATTGAGGTGAATTTATGAGAAAGAACACATTTTATAGATCTTTTTTAAATGCTGCCATATGGTTATGCAGTTAGTGTAAAATGATTTGATAAGATATTTTTAAAAATAATGATTGACTTAGGAATAAACAAATAATTTAATTGAATTGTTTGTTTTTATTTGATTCTCTTTTCATTTTATGACGCGTATTGCATAGCTAAAATGCCGTTATCGTCCAACGTTTTGTACTTAGCGGCATTTTAGCAATGTAATCAATGAAAATATGTCGATAACAAAAATATCACTGACGTATTATTGAAATTTACTTGTCTTGATCGCCGTTAAGTGACTTAGCGGCATTATAGCGTAGTTCGAGTTTACTCTTTTAAGCAATAATGCTAACCTATATTATCTCTAGCGCTTTTAACGGCTTTTAAGGTTTGTATTATACAGATTTTCTTAAGAGTGGTAATATCATTGCAATATTAGGATATAACCATTAGCAAAAATGCCGTTAAGGTATGCATAACGGCATTATAGTCATGTTTTTAGGACTAGATATTTTAAAGATTACTTTGCGAAAATATGAACTATTTATTTTCTTTAATTTACGGAAACGTTTTCGAATGGCACCAGCACTGACTTAAAGAGCTTTTTATGACATTTTTTTGGTATTTTAAAGGTTCACATGTGCCTTCAAGTTAGGAAGTAGCATCCATTTGAAATTATTTCACCGTTTTTCGCGCGTATCTCAAAATGTGGTTTTGGTACTTAACGGCATTATAGTTTAAGGACGGCAGCATTTGTACCACTCTTTTCAAGATGGCAGACGCAGGACAAGGGCTGCAACGCCAAAAACTTGGATTTAACTTTACACTAACCCATCCATTTTCAGACCTATAAAATAAAATTGCTTTCTCCGACAAATGCATGTTAAGCCCAAAAATATGTAACATTTCAATAGACTATTACGTTGTATTATAATTATTATTGTATTTGTGCCCATTGGAGTATACATAGACTAATGATTGGTCTTGCTCTGCTCTACTAGACGGAGCCCTCATACTTGTAAAATTACGGAAATAATTCGCTGTACAATGCCAAACAAACCATCATAATAAAATGATTAGGTCTCATTTTATTATGATGTTGCTGTTGATACGAAGGCGTATTAACAGCAACAACGTTGTTTAATATACTTACTGTATCTATTAGATATGTTTTTGTCATAAGTAAAGATGTAGGTTGATGTCTCTCTTAGAATCTTTAGTATTGAATGTTATAATTTGAAAAATCTATTTAACTGATTAACTTTGCAAAAGAAAAGGCTATTCTTTTGTGTATTGTTATGTGATTGTCAGTTCTTTTTAGGGTTCCGTACCTAAAAGGTAAAAATCGGAACCTTATTACTAAGCCTCCGCTGTCCATCTGTATGTCTGTCTGTCTGTCACCAGGCTGTATCTCATAAACCGTGATAGTTAGAAAGTTGAAATTTTCACAAATTATGTATTTTGGTTGCTGCTATAACAACAAATACTAAAAATAAAAAAATAAAAATGTTAAGGGGGGGGGGGGGGGTCCCATACAAAAAACGTGTTTTTTTTTCGTATTTTTTGCTCAAAATTACTAACTGTAACAGGTAGACGCTTTTGATTTTCACAAAATATGTAGTTGTATTTCAAAATAAATAATTAAATTTAAAAAAGTAAATAATAAAGGGGAACTACCATACAACAAACGTAATTTTTAAGCAATTTGTTTCTCGATCTTAATAAACAGGTAGAAACTTAAAAAGAATTTAAGTATACATACAACAAACGTGATTTTCTTTTATAGATGATGGTACGGAACCCTTCGTGCACGAGTCCGACTCGCACTTGCCCAATTTTTTAAAAGTCTATATTTAGATAACTATAGACTTTTAAAAAACATAGATCATAGATCTTATTTATTCAAGCATGACTACAAACGTATTTACTTATAAAAGCGAAAGAACAGTGTGCAATGTACCCGGCTTGAACTTTTTCTAACCAAGTGAACTAATTGAAATGAGCAGCGATATTTCACGATTTGTTCGCGCGACTACATCTAAAAGCCAACTCTATTTTTTATGTGACCGTACTAGAATAAATCTTTAAGAAAACAACTTATATAGAATATATTTTCTCTCGTGCCCGTGGCTTAAGATTTAAAAAAAACAAAGTTAGAATGATTTTGCCTTACTGCTCCTTAACTAAAGGTTGCCTCACATAGCCTTTTTTAATAAAGAAAGGAAATGACGTATACAGCAAAGTAGATAACGTTAATTGCTAATGAACTTTTACAAGAAGATACTTAAGTATCGGAAGGGTGCTGTTTACAGCCTCATTGGTGTTTCTCTTGACGTGTGATCGTAAATTTTTTACGTCACGATTGAATGGTCCGCCCTTAACTAAAACAGGGAATAAACTTTCATGATGCCGGTTTATGGTACCATTCGTGTTCATTTTATAAATGATGTGCTTTAACATTGCCCTTTATCACTTGTCTTTTATTCCACTTTTTGGAGAACTCATTCAATTCGATAACACATTGATTACGTTTCGTGACTAACTATCTGACGCCTCTGGTTTACAATAGTAATTTGACATTGATTTTCTAACAAGTTTTTATAATGTTTGTCGTTTATAGATGACTGAAGCGTTGAACGTTACATTTTAGCAGATGTCGGCCAGAAAAAGGTAGATATCACGTCTTCGGTTTATTGCACGTTCGTTACGTCGCTCGTTCTTCGTGACCCGGTATTTCGATATACGTGTCCGATTGATCTTGCAGCGCCACTCTGTCAAACCGGCCGGCGGCTGCCCATCTTAGGAGACGATTCTTTTAACATAAGAGCCAAGCTCAAGTACCTACATTTATCCGTATCTAGGGCAGCAAATCAATCTCAGGAAACCATGCATTATTTATGATTTTTGAATTAAATTAATTTTACTGAAAACAGACCTCGTCATTTAACAAAAGTGTTAATATTTAGGAGTGAATAGAGTATGACAGCTATTCCATGATTTGTGCAAAATACGAAATATTTGATAAAAATCACAAAAAAAGTATTACAGTTAGTCTAAATGCTTTTATGTTATTTTGAATTTGATTAATTTTACTGAAAACAGACCTCGTCATTTAACAAAAGTGTTAATATTTAGGAGTGAATAAAGTATGACAGCTATTCCATGATTTGTGCAAAATACGAAATATTTGATAAAAATCACAAAAAAGTATTATAGTTAGTCTAAAAGCTTTTAGGCTTCAACGTTGGCGCCTAATGTTATTTCTTGATTCTCTAAAATATGGAGCATTATTTACTTTTAAATGTTTTGCTTTAATCAAATTGATAGTATAGTAATCGCTTGTCTAGCTATAATCAGTTTGTTATACAACATAGCACTTTAGGATCTCTCGAAGTAACAGAATGTGGCGTTAATCACTGTTAGATGGAGGTCTATATATTGTCCTCTATTTTATATCTACTTAAGGTATGTCTCAATGTATTTGTGACCATGAAAGCCTATGCCAAGAATAATTATATTTTAGGTAAATTGCCTGAACGCACGTGTAATTACAATTGTTGATTGGACAATGAGGAACAAATATGTGAAGCTTTTAATAACCAAATCTCTCAATCTCAATCAATCACAAATCAATAAAGACGAATTAATAAATTCATAATCACTGATTCTTCAGAAAAATGGTCTAAAAAATCTAAAACTAAAAGTGACATAAATTCACGTAAAATCGAACTTATATAACCAAGTCCGTAGTATAAATGAAGCGGATAAAATAAAACGTGTAATGACGTTGCTCACACATGACATGTGGCAATAACACTGTTTTATACTTTAATCGATGATGAAAACGTCTTGTGTTGTGGTGGCATTGTTACTTATTTGATCTTGTACTTCAGCTTTATGACATTAGAAGATTGGAAACTTAAGTGTATTTACTTTTGTGGTTTAAGTACAGTAGAGCAATAAAAAGGTAAGACTTATTTGCTGCCAAAGTTCGTTTTAGTAAACGAGTCTTGTAACCCTATTCGTTACCTAAAATAATCGAGCTTTTTGTTGGCTTCATTCAACAAAGGTATAACTATATAAAAATATATGCTACGTAAATATATAATTTTATTTACATCAGAAAATATTTATCGGCGTGGTCTTGTAAATTATTACACGTAAAGAAACCAGTTAAATTGCCTTTGTGCGACAATCTACACGTTGAAAAGTAAATCTAGAGCTTTTTATTTTCTTCGGTCTCCTGAAAGCTCGTCTTTGCGCGGGCATGAAAGCTGTTTAAATATTGCGTCCCAATTTACTCTACTAAAGCCTGTTTACACATATATTACCTAACATGAGAATTACTTTAGGGAAATACATATTTTCTGGATTGGAAAATATTTTAAGAAGAGGTTCGGGTTCGACATGACATACGTACTGTTGATTCACTGATCAATCTCGATATTGCAAATAGATATATTGACATCTTTATGTTAATAGCTTCTAAACGTTCTGAATGGCTGCTGTAAGGTGGGTTTAGGTGAAAGTAAATATTTGACAAATGCAACCAGACACATGGGTTCACACAGCTTGGGCGCCTAAGAATTCATTCGATAGCGATGAGGTAGATGCATACGCAGATGGCAGGATAAGTTTGACGCATTTCAAAGCAACAGGAAATTTGAAGGGTAGTATGACGATGCAAGGAAGAAGAACAAAATCGTTGTCCAATACTGAGATATTTCGATAGGCTTAAAATCCATTCATTCATACTTAAAACACACTTCAAAACAAAAATGGTTATATACCTAATTGTTTTAGACAGTTTTATAAAATATTTATGTCAGAATTAAGGACTCGCATATTATTCAATACAGATTTATAGCGTGCTTTGCTTGCGATATTCGGACACAGTGAAGGAGACTTTTACAAAAGTGGCTAAAGATTTTCCCCGGACGAGGAATTTGTTATCTATAAATTTCAGTACAAACAACAATTTAATATAAAAGGCGTGGAATTGACGCCTACAAAGGGCGCGTTCGGACGGTTGATCGTTGGGGCGAAAATAAACTAATTGCTATCGGTTACGTTCCAATGTCGTAATTGCTTTGTTCTCGCGCGGGCCGATCGATCAAGTTAGAAAAATTTATTGAAATGCTTGACAAACCCATGAGCGTCAGCAAAAATTACACTTTCATTTAACATTTCATTATGCTCATCTGTTTGAACTTTCAGCGATGTCCATTTTATTGGTGGCGCAATTAAAACAATACGGAATTAATTGGGAATATATTATAGGTATGTTTGCACTTTATGTTACCTACTTTTTTAATATAAAGTAAAGCAAAGGTGTTTTAATTTGCACTTTAAAGTTTGGTATTAATATTTAAAAACTGTTACTGTGGTACAGTTTTTGGAATGCAATGGCTAGTTAGAACGTTACCTTTTTCTTAGAAACGCGTGAAGGCATCGAGTTGAAATTGCTATGTAAGACTCAATAGTCTGGTCCGTACTGTACATATATGAAGCTTCTCTTCTTTAAACGACACGATGGCGTAGCGGGAGTGGAACCGTCACGCCGATGGTTGCGGGTTCGATGGCCACTAAAGTCAAAAAGTTTGTATTCGGGAACATGTGTTCAATTTCTACTCGATCTTTACATTTTTCTATGTCTTTATTTAATATTTACGTTTTATATTTGACCGCAGGCTCGTCAAACTAAAATAAAATTGTCTTGCTCTGAAGGAAGTTGTCTTCTTTATTATTGCAACCACCTGGCGCCCTCTATACCGGTGTACAGCGGTATTTGGACTTGTGCAGCTTTGTACATGGTCCTTCGAGCCGGATGGAAGTTTGGTGAGACCAAGGAAGAGGCCCGTTTCTCAAGAACACCACGGGCGGCGCTAAATTCGCAGGCTGGCGAATAAAAGAATCACAAGGAAAAGCGCTCTGGACAAGATGAGTGCAAATTGGAAAAACAGTGAGTACCTTATAATTGCTAAGTGTTAGAAAGAATAGGGACTTAGAAAATTCGCAGTAGTCGGCATAGGATTTAGAATAATCGGCCCAAAAACGTTGAGACGGGGAATCTATGCCCGATTTCTGAGCGATACATAAATTGTCCTAAACACTTAGAAAATTTACAAAATTTTGAAGATGGATAATGACATATGCATATTAGAAGACTTGAAGTTACAACTGTCAAAGGCTTATACAAATTTCAAGAAGACGTCAAAAGAAAGATTGACAAAGACCTATGCGGAGGTCCGACTAGAATGATTGGAACCAAAGAAATATAACCTAAGGCATAGAAGTAACACTAAATAACAACAGCGGTTGCTATGATTGATATCTTCTTTCTAATGGCACATGCAGTATGATAGAAAGAGCTGTCGATAGGTTTAGCAGCACGCTCTTATAGCAGCCTCGTGGTAGGCAAACAGTAGACAAAACATAGAGTTAGGAAACCGAGTGTTGTTCGTAACAGTGATGATTCATCGATAAATATTTTTGGTCAAATGTCTAACTTTAGTATGTGTCGATATATTTAAGCCGTAGAAGTAAACAACTAAAACATTGAAATTGTAGTTTTTGCTGTTGACGCCGGACAGTGCTTTGCAATGACTTGCCAGACAGACAGTACTAAAAAAATCACGTGTTTAATTGTTCGTTTAGCCATAAAATCTATTGACAAAAAGTATTCATAAACTAATGAGCGATGCGTTGCGATGCGATGCGATGCTAAGAAACTGTCACTTAGATTATGTATTGTACGAATTATACCAGATTGGCTAATGCGGCACGGCAGGCTTTGGCAATTTGTTTGCGTCGCATCATATCACGTTGCTTGCTATCGCTAACGTTGGACACTGCTCGATTTTTTTAGAGTTGTAGGTAATCCGACTGCCACGCCGAAGCTTGCGGGTTTGATTCCCGCTCAAGTCAAACATTTGTGTGCATGAATATGGATGTTTGTCTTGGTCTGGATGGTACTATGTATAATATGTAATATATTTACAGAAAAGTATATATGCATGTTTATCGATTGTCTAGTACTCGCAGTACAAGATACGCTTAGTTTGGGATCAGATAATGTTGTGTGAATGTGAAAGAATATTATATTTTATGGTAGAATATTATGTAGCGGACTACAAGGCAAGACGTCTTTGATCAGTCAGGATAGCACTAATATGATAAATAATATAGAAGTAGGTAGATTAATTAAAATCGTTGTAATTATTATATTTTATTAATATGTTCAAACTAAAATTACACACTTTTTGTTTAGCTTTGGATAAATAATTCTACCGGGTGTGCAATGTCCGGGCATAAATGTAATGTAGGCACAGCTTTCGGTTTTAAACGACGCCAGGTGCTTTATGTCTTTAAAAACAGTCTTTCTCAAAATGACGTGAAAAAATACGGTGGTACTTCTGCTAAATCAAACTAGGCCGTCCAACGGCATTTATCCAAAGTTTTCTTGTGACGTCATTAATAGGCTACCTGTAATGAAAAACACCTTCTTAATAATAAAAAATTCTACTCACATCCCTAATCCATCTACTATTTTATAGATGCAAAAATGTAAGCCTACACATACGCGCGTACACTGAAACACTTGGCTTTAGATTAATAGACGCTACTTTTAAGGTAGGTATCTAAGTAAATTATGTACATTAAACTGCGCTTACTATCAAACGTGCGATAGAAAATTAGACCGCTGGACGTCTTTGTTTATTGCCAACTTAGCAAACGCGGCTACCCGCTGTCGCTTCCAGCTACAGTTTTACTTTCATGTCCGATAGTTAGTTTCCGTATTTATCCCCCATTATTTATCCTATTCAAAAAACATCGATATCTCCTTTCACTGTCAAATCCCATCACTAAGGCTATTAAATGAATAAATGTACAAAATAATAATTTGTGAGTTAAATTCATAACACATACGTATGCAAGCTGTTCCTTTGATTTGCAATACAATGATATTGTGTAAACTTAACACTCATTATAGCATTAATACGAGAAAAGTAAATAAATTTGTTGGAAAATTCCGACTCACTGCTAGAAGATAAAGTTTCACCTGTTATTTCCGTTCCGAGAATAGCGGCATCCACATCCCGATATCACATACTCGATGTGTATTAATTAATGAGTACACTATTTAATTATTATAAGCTTACTTACTATTTAAATGCAAAAAAGTTATTAAAAATGTAAACACAAACGTCCAACAAATTTTACACTGATGACAGATCACAGCACGACTATTTAGAGAATGTAGTCAAAGATATGAGTATGTAAAGAGTCTATGCCTCTTTAAATGAGACGCGTAATTTGACGTTATGATTAACCAACTAAGACCAACTGACATTACATGTTGCACGTTCGGTATAAGGAAATTTATAGGGCATGTTCTCTCTAGTCTAAACCTAGTCCAACCTCTCTGATTGGAACAAACCTTTTCGAAATTTTCTTCTAAATACGAAACATTGGTTGGCGAATATGGCAGTTCGAAGCTAACGAGTTACTTCAAGGAGGATGTATTTGAAGCTGTTTCGGAATTATATTTAAGCTATAAGGCTGAAATAAGAAGGTTGTTATCCACTTTCAGAGAAGTACACAGCGCGAGAAGTTTTACCAGATAAAGGAAAAGGATCTATTGTAAAATTGCCAAAAATTCTAATTCCTACTTTCAGTGAAGAATCTAGAATGGTCATCGTTTAAAGATCTATTTACGTCACTAATACACAACAATACAACTTTAGATGATGTACAGCGATTGCACTATTTAAGATCTCAATTATCTGGTGAGGCAGAACATCTGATTAAGCATGTTCCTGTTACATCCAACAATTATAAGCAATGCTGAAAACTGCTTACAAAACGCTACAATAATAAACGATATTTTTGTCCAATTGCATCCTTAAATATTTGTTCAGCCAGCGAAACATGTCTATCGAATTGTACCTACTTTATTATATCTCAATTATTATACCTTAACCTCAATTTGTACATTTTAAACTGTTTAAATATTAGTTTTGCATGCCTTATGGTAGGATATGGTCAATACACATTTGTTAACTATATAAGATCTTTATGTACCCATATTCGCAAACAAATAAATGAATTTGAATTTGAATCTGCAGGCCCATTGAAAGAATTATTAGATATAACAAGCAATTGCCTGCATACAAAAAAAAAGTATATAAGTATGTTTATCCATTATCTAGTACCCATAGTACAAGCTCTGCTTAGTTTGGGACTAGATGGTGTTGTGTGAATGTGGTAGAATATTATTATTATTCATTTATTTCTTATTAATCAAATTTAAATTACATTTTTAAATATATCACAAAAAAAATACATTTAAAAATATAAAAAAAAACCGTGGTATCCCACCAGCAACGGGCACAGGGTCCAAGCTGCCGGTGGTTAGGGCTCCAGAGACAGGAACTTCCTCACAATACGTGCCGTGTCGAGAAGTACTGCCTTTTGCATCAGACCCTTGACCCAAGCACCCAACGCGAGCCTCTTAAGGTGACGATCGAGGCTCTTGGCTATTAGGCCATTAACCATTACAACTATCGGCACAATAATTGCCGAGTCCACATCCCACATGTCGACAATCTCGTGAGCCAAGTCCAGATATTTAATCTGTTTGTCTTTCTCGGCTTTCACGAGATTCTCATCATGAGGAATGGTGACATCAACAATTATTGCGAGGCGCTCTGATCGATCTATCACCACAATATCAGGTTTGTTGGCTACAACAGTCCTGTCTGTGACGTTTATTATTATTATTATTAGGTATTCAGGATGGGTCATGGGATATTATTGTAATTTACATAGTTACTTCGAAGTTGGACATGGAGACTCGGAAGCAGTGGGAACTGCATGCTAGCCAATCATCCGAGGACTTGCCATCGTTTAGCTCATTTAAAGAGATTTTGGAAACGCGGTATCGTGCTTTAGAGTTCGTGGAACCTAAAGGTAAACCCAAAGTTACTTACAATAATAAACTAAATGCCAATGTTATGCATGCTGTTACTAAGTTAACATATCCTCATTGTGCCGATGATCACAAATTGTTAAATCGCAGAAAGTTTGCTCAAGAAGACATTGACAAGCGCCGTGATATTGCCCAGTCTTTAGGGGTGTGTTTTAACTGTCTCGGCCCCAACCATTCAAGTAAAATATGCCGTGTTTTCACCAAATGCCGGATTTGCCAGCGCAAACACCATACCTTATGGGGGCTGGGGCCCTTAGGATGTAGATCCTAAGGGCCCCAGCGTGGGTAAAGCGGTTGGTTCTTCAACGAAACCTACGACCGCTACAGAAAATGAGTCAGATTTCCAAGAGGGTAAGATCAGTTCAAATATTGCAACCCATTTTTTGAATGAAAATGTACAAACGCATGTACTTTTAGCCACGGCTCTTATTAAAGCCGAGTCGAAGAATGGGTCAACTCAAGTTTTAAGAGCCTTGATAGACCAAGGCTCTCAAGCATCATTCATTTCTGAAGCAGCAATGCGGCTACTTCAATTGAAAAAGATAACAACTAATACAACTATCAATGGTATAGGTGGTCATGCTGGGATCGTCTCTAGACATGTCGTAATCATTACCATTCAATTGCTGCATGACTCTACCTTTAAGATACAAGTAACTGCACATGTACTTAGCGCATTGACTTGAGTTATGCCTGACAATAGAGTTGATGTGCAAGATTGGCCAGCACTCCAGAAAGTGAAGCTAGCCGATCCGAGATTTAATTCCCCTAACAACATAGATATGTTGTTAGGAGCAGAAATATACTGCAATATATTAAAAGAGGGCCTAATCAAGAGTCCTACGGGGTCTCCAATGGCCCAAGACACCCATCTAGGATGGATTATAAGTGGCCATGTTGGTAAATCACATAGGCCTATGTATTCCAATAATACAGTGATTTCGACGTACACTCAAATTGTAGAGAACGATATGCGAAAACGTTTATGGGAACCAAATTCTGAGCCTTTTTCTACGAAAGGACTTCTTACGCCCAAAGGACAAGCTTGCGAGGAGTTTTACGCAAAGACGTCGAAAGATGATGAGGATGGGCATTACGTCGCCACATTACACTTTAATTCTGAAGGTCCAATGTGTAAATATGGCAACTCGAAAGGCAATGCTAATAGGTGACTGCGGGTTTTGGAAAGGAAATTGACAACGCATACAGAATTAAAACATCAGTATCTTGAAGTAAACAATGAACCTTTACTAGTTGGTAATTTAGAGAAGATTAAAGATGCATCAGGTTACACATGTAAGGATGATTTGCCCTGAAGTGTCTATGGAGGTCCCTACCTTGGGATAGATAAATGAAAATACTTTTGGGTACACTCACGTAAATAATATTATATTGTCATAACGTGTCCTAATACAATAGTGGCTGAGATTAGACTAAATATTCTTACTGCACTACACATACACATTTACTCGACATACACACACATAAGACGCTTATTATATTATAAACAGGAGTATCAGATGTCGCTACACTACCCCCCCGGCCAAAAATGAAAATAAAATAATAATTATATAAACCAAGTATTTTTATTTTTGGCAGGAATGCCGGTGCACGACATAGGTACCTACCTATAAAATATAAGTTCAATACAAATATCTATTCGTATTTTAATGCCTATTACAATTTTGTAGGACACTATTTAAAGACACAAAATACAATAATAAAGAAAACTTAAGTCTAAACCCAACTTAATGTTAATGCGCGCGCTTATTCTACTTACGTACGTTCTTATCACTAACACAATAGGTGTGTAACCTTACACTATCACTAAATATAGGTTGACGCGGCCGGTTGCGGAGTGACATTTTGCACTGCCACTGCGGGTCCACAGTTCGATGCCACAATTTCTTTGCGTAGCCACTTGATACTGCGCTTACGACAATATTTCAACCACGTCATCACCATGATAGTTGTTAGCAATGCCGCTAACACAATAACTATAGTGCCGTATTTCTCTATTTTCTCAATATTTGTTACATTATTTTGTTCGATGTTAAACTCTTTACTTTCAGACTGTTTTATTTGATTGTTGCCCATATTTGCGAACAAGATAATTATATTATAATCAGATATAAGTAAGTTCACAGTACTAATGTGATAGAAACTCGGCAATGAAATGAACTAAATTAGACAATTTTGCAATTAAATTAATAATTGCATCTTAAAACTAATATTATTGCTAAGAGTGCAACCTTATTCTAAAAATCGCACCGGTGGCTTAACTCGCCGACCGCTGCGTGTGGTACAAGTTACCAACTTATCACTAATTTTACTATCGCTACAACTTAGACCATTATCATTATTACTAGGTAAACTAATTAATATTGATGCACTATCATTAAGCGTATAAGCAGGTTTCAGTCTGTCAACTGAAATCTGACTTTGCCTATTTGGTAGTTGGATATTAAAACATTTATTATTCCTCGCTAGCACCTTATAAGGTCCGTCATAGGGAGGCTGTAATGACTTCTTAACCATATCGTTGCGCACAAAAACATGCGAACATGACGCTAAATCGGGATGAATAAATATCGTTCTCGCATCCCTATGCAAAGCTGGTTTTGGCTTTAATTTACTGATAGTATCCCTCAGTTTCTCTACGTAATCGTATGATTCGTAGTAACTTCTATTTGCTGTATCGTAAAAATCGCCAGGTAACCGTAACGTTAACCCTAATGTTAACTCAGCGGCACTAACCCCTGTATCGCATCTAGGAACCGCGCGTAATCCTAATAAGACCGTCGGCAACTCGTCAACCCATGAACGATTGTCGTCCAATCGGGCCATAAGTGCAGCCTTTAATGATCTGTGCCATCTCTCTACCGCGCCATTACTTTGCGGGTGATAGGGCGAAGTACGCAATTTATCTACGCCTAAATATTTCATTAACTGTAAAAACAAAGAGCTTTCAAATTGTCTGCCCTGGTCGGTTGTGATCCTAATAGGGCATCCAAAACGAGTAAACCATCCCCCGAATAAAACTTTAGCGACCGTGCTTGCATAAATGTCTTTATGCGTTTCAGCGTATGCGTCCGGCCAGCCCGTCGCTCTATCAATCACCGTAACACAATACCTGTAACCGTCCGGCGAGATAGGCAGAGGGCCCACGATATCAACGTGAATGTGCTCAAATCGGCCACATTTATCAAAATGTCCTAACTCCGACACTATGTGTCTATTGACCTTTGATTTTTGACAAACAATACAGGTTTTGGCCCATAGTCCTACGTCTGTATTCATGTTTGGCCAAAAATATCTACTGGAAATCATTTTCTTAGTAGCCCGAATACCGGGATGGGAAATACTATGCACCGTTTTAAACGCTAACTGCCTAAACTCTTTAGGTAAATAAGGCCTAATTTTATTAGTAGATGTTTCGCATATTATATCACATTCACTACCTGGGAACCTGACTGACTTAAACTGCAAGTTACTGCGCGAGCTACTCATCAACTCCGTTAAATCGTTATCAGTAGCCTGTGCCCGAGCGACTTCTGCGAACTCAATAGGCGTGGGACACGATATTGTCTCGATGCGAGACAGAGTATCGACCACTACATTATCGCTACCGCGTATATACTTTATATCGGTAGTGAACTCGCTTATAAACATTAACTGTCTAATACGTCTCGGTACGTCTTTATCACTAGGTTTTTGAGTAAAAGCAAAGGTTAGAGGCTTATGATCGGTAAATATGGTAAATTGACGACCCTCAATCATATATCTAAAATGTTGTACAGCTAAGTAAACCGCTAACAACTCTCGGTCATACGCCGAATATTTACATTGAGCCTGACTTAATTTCTTTGAATAATAACCAAGTGGCTTCCACGTACCGTTGACCATCGTTTGCAGTACTGCGCCTACGCAGTCATTTGACGCGTCAGCCATAATTGACATCGGAGCGTTAGGTATTGGGTAACATAATTCAACGGAACTTTCCAAGTCGATTTTGCATTTTGCAAACGCTGCATCCGCTACCGGTGTCCACTGAATAACAGTTTTATCATTCTTTTTAGATTTAACTAGAAACTTATTTAATTCTGATTGACACTCTGCAGCCCTAGGCAAACGACACCTGTAAAAGTTTAACATTCCTAGGAAACGCCTAAGCTGTTGAACAGTTTTGGGTTTCGGAAAATCTAAAATACTTTTGACCTTGTCCTTAAGGGGCTTAATACCGTCACACGACACCTCATAGCCTAAAAAGTCTATTCTATCTTTACCAAAACAACATTTTGAAACATTAAGCGTAATGCCGAATTTACTTAATCGTTCGAAAATTGCTTTCAGATACCTTTTATTTTCGAACTCCGTTTTACTAGTCACGATGACGTCATCTATATAACAAAACATGAATTCTGAACCCGAAATAACACTACCATCATCGTTTTTTACTTCTAAATTTTGAAACACTAAGTTATTCATGAACCTTTGAAAGGTTTGCGCAGCGTTGCGCAAGCCGAAGGTCATTCTTGGAAACTCATATAATCCAAAAGGAGTAGCGATAGCCGTTTTTTCGACATCCTCTGGGCTAACCAAAATATTGTGGTAGGCTCTATTTAAATCTAGCCGCGAAAAAATCTTTTTACCCGCTAAAATATAGGTAAAATCGTGTAAACGAGGTATTGGGTACCTATCTGGTTTGGTTATGGCGTTAAGCGCCCGATAATCACCACAAGGTCGCAGTTGGCCGTCTTTCTTCGGCACCACGTGCAGCGGACTTGACCACGCGCCCTTGGAAGGCCTACAAATACCTAACTCTTGCATTAATTTAAATTTTTCCTTAACTTTAATATAACGTTCTGGGGGTAAAGGTCTAGGGCGAGCAAACACTGGTCGCCCAGTTGTTTCTGTATGGTGATATATACTATGCGGTGGGTTTTCCTTAAACGATACAGGCCTCGTTAACTCCGGAAATTTAGAAATTAAATCATAATAAGGATGATTAGCGTCTATAATTTTTAAAGAAGGTTTATTCCATTGAACAATCGACCCTATTACCTTAGAATTAGTTACATTATCCACTAACCTACGACCACTAATATCTACTAGCAATTTCGTGTACAACAGAAAATCTGCACCAAGAATAGGTTTATCTACGGCCGCTATCACGAAGTTCCACGTAAACAATCGACCTAATCCAAAGTCTAATATTAATGTTTTTGTACCATAACACTTAATTTCCGATCCGTTTGCGGCAAACAACTTATACTTAGTTTTATCAATTACATTGTACATAAGCTTTCTATTTACTGGTAATACTGATATGTTCGCGCCAGTATCAATGAGAAAACGCATACCAGATCTCCTATCGGTGACCACTAGACGGTTTCCTACATGCCGCATGCAGGTATCCGCTACTGTTTCCACCGCTCTCAGTTTTCCGACTTCTGCTCCTTATCCACCCAGGCGCACGGCTTAATGCACCTAGCCGCCTTATCTTGAAACCTAAAATGATACAAGCAAAGCCATTGATTACTCTTCCTCACGCTAGATGGGTTCCTTCCTCGTGACTGGGAACGGAAAGCTTGCCGTCCATTGCTGCTGCTCGCACGTGCTCGGGATGGTCTCTCCAGCTTGTTAACCCTCTCACGCAAGCTGGCTATTTCAGCACGAAGACTGATGACCTCCGATGAACCAGCCCTTGCCTCTTCTGCCGACACCTTCACTTCCGCTACTTGTGGCGATGATGCGTAGCTCTCCATCACCTTGTCCGCCACCGTGGCCAGGACATCCAGATCCTTAGCGTCTGTCACCACTAGGATACCGCGAACCGACGCTGGTAGATGACCCTGCCAAAAGATCTTGAGTGTGTCGTTAGGCACCTTCTCACGAGCTAGATCGCGCATCCTGCGCAGCAGCTGGGATGGGCGTTGGTCTCCTAACTTCATCTCACTGATAAGCTTTTGGATCTGTCGTTCTTCTGACTCCTCATAAATACGAAGCAGCCTATCCTTCAAGGCCGTAAATCTACTGGTCTCCGGCGGCTTCACGAGCAGGTCGGTCACTTGGGTAATAACATCTTTCTCCAGCTTAGCCACCACCAGATCGTACTTGGCTGCATCTCCTAATTTCTGGGGAGCGAGAATGGCCTCAAGCCGTATGAACCACACTCTTGGCTGGTCCTTCCAGAACTCCGGAATCCTCGACGCAACTGTCACCTGCGCCAGTTCAGAGGCAATCGGCGCCGGTTGAGGCACAGGGGCGGACTGCATGCTGACCTTGGGTCTTCTCAATAAATCGTGACCAATATAACACCAATGAGTCTAATCCGCACACCAAAGTCTTTAAATAATATTAAATAATATTATATTGTCATAACGTGTCCTAATACAATAGTGGCTGAGATTAGACTAAATATTCTTACTGCACTACACATACACATTTACTCGACATACACACACATAAGACGCTTATTATATTATAAACAGGAGTATCAGATGTCGCTACAGCCCCATAATGCAGTGGTCACACCACCTGATAAAGTGATCACGACGGACAGAGTAGTGTACAATGCATCGTGCAAAGGAACAAACGGTATTTCTTTGAACGATAGCTTGAAGGTAGGACCCACTATCCAGTCGTACCAAGGACCGAAAAGAACAATCACATCGAAAATATCACGCCTTTACGATCTGTTCGGTTGGATGGCACTACGTTTTATAACCGCCAGGGTTTCAGTTCAAAGGCTGTGGGTTGCTGGTATAGAATGGGATGATGAGGTGCAACCTGATCACCTACAAGAATGGAAATCTTACTATCAAGACCTTCAAAGATTTGTGCATTTTCACATTCCAAGATGGAAAGGCAAAGGTCATCGCAGAATTATTGTCGAACTTCATGATTTTTGGGATGCTTCCATTATATTTTATACAGCTGCTACATATTGCAAAATTGTCTATACCGATGGTGCAAATTATTGCAATTATTGCAATAATAACAGCAAAGACTGTGAAAGTGGCCCCAATAAAGCAAGTCACGATTCCATGTCTAGAGTTGAACGCTGCAGTTTTAGTAGCCAAATTGCTGACAGAAGAAGCAAAAGTACTGAATGTACCAAATATGAATTTATATGCATGGAAGGAGTGTTCTGTTGTGCTGGCTCGATTAAGTTACTCGTATCATCCTAGTCGATGGAAAACTAATGTCAGTGATCATACAGCAGTTTTACTTGCCTTGTTGAACAACGCTCAAAGGTCACAATACATGTGCAGTCAAAAGACAACCCTGCCGATATTAATACGAGTGGTGCTTCGCCCACTGCTCTTCTCAAACGTGACCTCTGGAAACACGGTCTACATTGGTTACGAAGCAATGAAATAAAATATTGAAAATCTGCATCCACACTTACCAATGAAGAAAGGGGACTTGCAGAGATCCATACTTTTAACTCAACGAGAAAAATTTGATGAAGAAATTAAGTACAAGAAGAGGACCAGCCTATAGCAGGAAAAACCAGCTTATAAGCTGACACCATTTATCGTCGATTGCAGTTAACTGCAACGTATGACGCGATACTTATACGCAGATAGCAACAAGGTTATTAACGCAAGATTCTTTCAGCAAACTGGACCGGTTAAACTCAGGAACTTCAAACTCATGATATAGGCTTGATCAAAGCAAATAATCTACTGCCTAGTGGATGTACGGTAGATTAGTTCAATCACACCCGGGAAAGGACGATATCACGCGCGTTGTCACTGTATGTTGCAAGGGCTTTAATAGGGAACGTCCAACTTCAAGGCTATGTCTTACTGCTCATGATAACAAAATTAATGCTTAGAGTTTATTGTTATGCCATTGCTTGTGTCTGGTTATATTATTGCTTACTGTTTTTTTAATAGTGCACTTATGTTAAGTTTCTATTAGTTAATAGAATGTTACAGAATGAAATTTTTATTAATTTGTTTATATTGCAATGGAACCTGTATATTAAGCTGAAATCGGAACTTATAGCTACAGCTAATGTATATCTTTATTAAGCCTGTCATTGTTGAAATATTGCTTGTTTTATGTAACAACTTATATGTAATACCAACGAGATTGGTACATTCTGCGGTATGCAACGTCCACTATAGTGTTAAATGCAAAATATTGATACAGTCCACTGTTCTTGCTATTGAATGTCTTCATAGTGGGCGGTTTAAAAGGAAATAATTCATTTAGTGGGCGGTATGTTCAATTTCTACTCGATCTTTACATTTTTCTATGTCTTTATTTAATATTTACGTTTTATATTTGACCGCAGGCTCGATAGATGGTGTAAGGATCGAGTTAGCTCGCGCTATGGTTTCGTTCCACGGCCGGGTATTTAAGCTCCGTCAAACTAAAATAAAATTCAGGCCTATGAAACTTCCCTACAATCCCGTAATTAAAAATTATCCATACAAACTAACGCCATCAAGCGCCCGCGGAATGTCATTTTAGCTTTTATATCTAGAAATATCTGTAGCGATAACTGAACGGTAATTTCGTCAACTCTGCCAAGAGTTGCGTGGCGCACTGGAAGCGTGCTGTGCCCACAGATTATAAGTCCGTGGATCGAAACCACGCTTAGCAAGAAACTAGTTTTTACTTTTTGTGATTTTTATATTTTTTTACTTTTAAATTGCATATTATTTTACATAATAGTTGTCATTTACTTATTTATTAACACCACGCTTAAAAAGGCGTCAGAGCCATCTAGCGGACACAGTACATCGTTTTTTTAAACTGTTTCAAGAGTGGCGTATCTATCTCTAGTTAATTAGTGTATAATCTATGATAAAATTGTCTTGCTCTGAAGGAAGTTGTCTTCTTTATTATTGCAACCATCTGGCGCCCTCTATACCGGTGGACAGCGGTATTTGGACTTGTGCAGCCATAGACTAATGATTGGTCTCGCTCTGCTCTACTAGACGGAGCCCTCATACTTGTAAAATGAGGCAGAAAAAACCATGCCAGCTGGCATGGTTGAGCCTGTCACACTGACAGCCGTGTGTCGGGTGCATATAGCCACCAAAATAATTACGGAAATAATTCGCTGTACAATGCCAAGTTGCGCTTTTATTCCGTGTAAAAATAACTCAGCTAAAAATAAGAAGGACTCTGGGATCACATACCATCTGTATTATAACAGTAAATTTGAAACTTCTCCCTAAAAATACAAAAAACCGAAAACGCCGTTCAGTGTTGCTGCTAGTACAAGAATCAACTTCCCCACATTTGAGATTTTTACTATGTGAATCTATAGTTATTGTATTTCGTTATACTATTTCTTTTATCTAACCTATTTATTATATATTTTACCTTTTTCTATATTATTTTACGTTTATACCTTTACAAATAAGGTGAAAAATTTTAGTTGTTAGAACCTGAACACCTTTCCCAAGAAACACGATTTACCTAATTATATGTGTAATTGTTTTATTCAAAGTAGTTTTCACGACTATTTATGTTAAATTAATAATGCGTAACTAAATTTATATGGACTAGTAGCATGGAAATAGAAAGCACTGTTTTGAAAACAGAAACACCTTATTTTCTCTATGGTAATTTCTAATATTTTTTTTTATATTTTTTATAGACTCACGACTGTATCCTCGAAGGGGTAGCCAGAGGTGTAATATTACACCCACATTTCGCCATGAGTTTTTAGGTCCCACGTAATAGGGGGCGAGCCTATTGCCGTACCGGGCACATTACCAGACTCCGGGCTGCTACTGAGAATTTCCTAACGGAAAGTTCCAGTAACAATTTGCCCGACCCGAGAATCGAACCCGAAACCTCCCAATCCCATGCGCACATTTATGCCGCGAGACCAACGAGGCAGTTTCTAATAATAATTTACAAAATACTATAAGTACATAAAAAAAACATCATAATAAAATGAGACCTAATCATTGGATAATATACCCACAATTTTTCTCATAAAGGAACTTACGCGGTACGCCTAACCTATACACAAATATATTAATGATTTTAATGAATTTAAAAAAAAAAAGAACATTTTCTAAATTGTTTTAGAGACCAATAACTTATCCACTAGACCACAGGATAAAATATTTTCCCATTTACTCGGGTAACTGTTGAGAATCTGACAACACAGTTCTTCACGCATGCGTCTTGCTGCTTTTGTTTGTCACAAACTGTCAAAATGAGGTGCCTCATTTATGGACATATTTTTCTTAGGCAGTGCGGTGTCTAGTATAGCGAAGCGATACCAATCATTTGTCTAAGTGTGCAGCTTTGTACAACATGAATGTTTGTTTTATACACGGATAGGGAGATTATGAAGCATTTATAAAGTATTTATTTCTTTATTATTTAATTCTTTATTGTACACCAGAAATTACAGAACAAGTACAGTAAATTACTTATATACTAATGGTAAGTACAGGGGCGGTCTTATCGCATAATGCGATAAGACCGCTGAGCTGCTCTGAGCTGACATCATTTCCTCCGCGACCACGACCGTTGCAAGCCGGTAGAGGTATTTATGCATTTTAATGAGTCAATTATCGCGACTAAGACCCGCTAAATAATATTGTATGATAAATTAAGAAATTAAAAAAATAGCACTGCTATAAATTACGCAGAAACATCACTGCGTCAGTTAGAATACGATCAATATTAGTGTACATTTGTGCTATACAATGCTTGTTCGACGTCCGTTCAATTCAACAACCCTGTATTGTGACGAATAATAGATTTTATTGAGCCCTTTACTATAAATTACCCTAAAAAAATGCAATGACTCGGTTTGGTAGTATATATAGAGCAAAAAGTTTCCGTCCGTCAGTACTTTCTCGTTATAATTTTGATGTAAGATTTAAATACCCATTGTTTTGTATAAGCACAAGGGCAAGTAGGTATGTATTTTTTGCTGTTATGACATGTGTTTATTAGTTGCTGCAAGTAAAGCCGTCTTTTATACGAAATAAGAACAAAGAATGACGTGTCTACAGTCTACTCTACAAAATTTAGTTACAGTTTATTCTAGTAAGTAAACAGCGATAATCCGTAGCTGGTGCGTAGCGTTTGCGTAGCGAGTGCTACGAAATAATAAGATAGTCTAAACTCGCCATAATCTTCTAATTAATACTCCTAGTACAAATTTATTCAGGTTTGATTAATAAATGTAAAGTCGCAACTCACTTTAATTATCACCTACTTATAGTGTACATAAAACAAGGAAACTAAAAGCAAGTTGACTTCCCATAGCATCTCTTTACGTTTACTATTCCTTTGAAATGTTTAACTAAACTAACACCTCGTTATCGGCATAGACTATATGTCTTATACGTAGCTGTGAGTTTCTTTACTAATCCTTGTATGTAATATGGATTCTAGTGAGTCGCATATCTAGTTATGTACATAAGCCATTGCTTACTTACGCAAATCGCTCGTTGAATATGCAACACCTTATTTAGGAGCTCAGTAAGCATGTGCTTAGACTGTTAAGTTCCTACACGTCGGTTGGGAATGATTTTATTCTATCCCCTTAATCCATTCAATCGGTGACAAAGTTTACATTTTATGGAACAATCTTGTACAGTTTAGTGTGACTATTTTCACGTTTTCAGATTTTAGTTTGGCGTGGGTCGTGTCTGTGTGTTTACCGGGTCGATCTCCGCCGGGAGTAAGAGCCTCAAGCTGTACCAACACAAGCTCTATTGATACTGCTTGAGCATCGCATAGAAATAACATATTGAGTTCAAATATTGAAATATGCACCGCTCGTAACGTTCTACCGATAATCGAACCGAGTTCTATACACTCGCATTTCACGGTTTATTTTGGTTTGTTTCTACGTAACAAATAACAGTTTTTTATAATTGTATATATTCATTGCGTCGAAAGTTTTAATTATTTTAGTATCGTTTGCTTCGATAAAAATCCACATCACTAGTTTAATTTCATTAACCACTAATCTCTTATTACATTAGTGCAGGTTATTTCTATTGGAAATAATTGAAAGAATTTGCTCAGTTTTCTAATAACAAAAGAGTCTAGCGAATACGACTTGAGTTTGTAGGAACTCAAAAGTATAAAACAATATAATATATAACCGTAAGAAGTACTTTTATGTTGATGGTATCAAAGTGCGATGTTTTCAACGAGCTCATAAGTTGTTAATGATATGCGTTTTTACCTTTTAACAAAATGAAAACGGAAATTTTTCTATAGGGATAGAAATATATTAAATTTATTTTTGCACAGAAAAATCCACTTTAGTCTTCATGCCGCTGACTGTATAGTAATGTTGGCACCCCCCCAATGATTGGCACTCTGCTGAATTATCCTGAATATTAGGAAAATCTTATATAATTATGTCACATACTACTACTTCATACATTCATAAGCAGGATTAACCTATTTCTTATACACAAAACAAATATTTAAATCTTAACTATGAACCATTTTAACAACTGTTTTAAAAAGATGTTAGGAAAATTGCCAAAAAAATTAATGAAATGTTTAGGTTAGGTAGTTACTTTCCGAAGCGAAAATATATATTTTTAATTAATTTTACACAAAAGTGCCTCTTTCTTTGTATCTGTTATTTTAATTTTGCGCTATTAAATAAATGGATCGTCTTTTCCGATAGTGCCAATGATTATACTTAAAAGTTGTTGACATAGTCATTGGCACAATTTTTTAGAATCATATTTTTTTCTGAGTTTTGTTTGTTTTCTGTCAAATTCGCATACAAACAACCTTAGATTGTATATTTCTTCGCTCTTTACGCCCAACTTACTATGGTACGGTCGTACAGAGATAGCTGCCTTTCTCTACAAAGTACCCGGCAAGAACTTAGTAAAGACAAAAATATTACGAACAAAATGCTTGTGAGAAATTGAAACTGGGCTCATTTGCTACAATGTATTTAAGAGACAAGATGAGCTGCATTAGAAAAATATGCCGAAAGAAAGATACCTATAAACCGTGGTAAATGAACTAAACTTCTTTCAAATATAGACTTATGTAAGAAATATTAGAAGGTTACATAAACATTCATAAATATATATTTTGATTACATAGAATACATGTATAAAGATCCGGATATCAAGTCTTAAGACTGTCTGGGTATCACGGCCTTAGGCCAACAGTGCCAATGATTGTACCTTTTTGGTACTGCCAATAACTATACCAGGGTGCCAATGATTGTACTTTTCTTAAGAAATAAGTTTGAACACATTTTTATGCTAATAAAACGGCTTTATTAAATACGATGTTTTATTTTTATTAATGCCCATGTAAACACAATTCCGACAAAACCATAGAAAATATTATTGAGTTTGTATTTTCTTGAGAATTTGTTACTTAGTAGTAGAAACCCTTAGTAATAGTAGTTTACCCTATGTCAGATTGACATCAAAACGCAGAAGTATTCTGTAGCATAAATTTAAATTCACGGAAAGCTGCAAACCATATTTAAAAAAATACATTTTAACATACACTGCCATGCTTGTACATATACGAAGTAGCAGTCTTTGTAAAAAGTAATGCGGATGTATTCGAAAAGTTAGGAGATACAGTTATACGAAACAGGAGAGACAAGACTAGCAATAGACTTCGTATACGCAAAGCCAGTACGACCCTAATGCACAAAAGTATATTTTGCATGGCACCGGTTGTATTTAATAATCTCCCAACCTCAATCACAAATATGAGCTCAAACATGTTCAAAAGACATCTAAACAACTATTTGGTAAACAAATGTTACTACTCAGTTCATGATTTTTTGACAGAAAATGACATATGACGATTGTAACTTTTTTTGACAAAAGCTATTGTGACTTTAAATAAAATTATAATATTATTTCTTGACTTTATCTGATTTTATAAATTTTATTGACATAAACTAATCTTAACCATACATTATAACTATATTATTATGAATTGTTGATGATGACTATCGAATTTATTATGCAACATTATTTTTTTAATTAATAAGTATAATTGTTGATTGTTTTATTATTATTCAATTGAATGCATGTGTATGCAATAGTTAGGAATGTTATGTCTCAAACTAGCTCAAATTAGTTTTATTAAAGAAAGGTTGCAAAGAGCGCTAATAGTTAGAATAATTGTAAGACCAATGTATCTACCTTTGTTCAGCAAATAAAATGATGATTATTGATTATAGCATGTCACAGCCAAAGACAAAAGCAGAGCTGCATATTTTAAATCGATTTTATGTGAAACCGATACAACATTAAAACGATGCTGAGACGTTTTTATTTGATTTAAAAGTTGTTTTGCTTCAAAAATATTAGCTTATTAACATAATGTTTATTAAAGATTAAATAACTGCATTTTAATAATAATATTTTAAACCAAACCAACCCTATAAAGATCGATCGTATCGATAACTTCTTTAATAATCGATACGGATCAATGTCAAACGTCTATTCCTGTCACACCATTGTCTATGGCAACAATCAAATAATAAAGTAGGTACTATAGTCTAAGAGTAGGAACCAAGTTCGTAATCAATTAGAATGCTTTTTATCATCATAAAATACTCCGGCTTTGACGAGACAAAGTGAAAATATTGAAAGTCGTAGAAAAAAATAACAATAGGGTAATTGTTTCCAACTAGTCAAATCAAGCACTTTTAATGAAATGTCAAAAACAACTTTTGCCAAGGGCTTTGTATGAAATATGACGTAGCGACGTCATAGTGTTTTGCTGTCAAGTAGAATACTTATTATCAATAAATTGACGATAAAAAATGTTAAATAAAGTTTTAACATTAATTGATGAATGAAACTACTATTATTTTGACATGTTCCACTAGATAAAAATACTTGTATAATTTATTTCACTTGCAGGAAACTTCCCTATTTATTTTGTTCATATAGTTTAAGATCGCCACAACAAACCCCGACCAAATTCTGCCATTGTCCTTTAAGATATGTTATGCTCGTTTATAAATTTTTGTGACCTGTACACATACTTACCTATATTTAAGAAACAGGACTATATCAGTATCAGATCTTTGTCTGAACACTGTGTTTTGGCACGCACAATGGCCCAAATAAGTGGCTAAGTGCGGAAAACCCACGACCAACTAACTAACTGTGTTTTGGCAATAAAATAAAGTATTTTGATTTTATTTATATTATAATAGCGGCGCTAGCCTAGTGGTGTACGTAACGGACTGCCTAGACCTAGACGATGGTCTCGGGTTTGATCCCCCGTTACCCAGGGCACACACCTCTGACTTTCCGAAGTTATGCATGTATTAAAAATGTTCATTATCGCTCGCTTAATAATGTGCCCGGTAGATGGCATAAGGCTCTCCCCTTTTACACTGGGACCGAAACATAACTGGCGAAATGTGGATGTGTAATACACCTCTGCCTTTCTGGGATAAAAATCGTGAAGTTATGTTATTGACTGCACGGTTAGCGTAGTGGTTTAAGCGGCCGCCTCGCCGCTTGACACTGCGCCGAGTGTTGTGGGTACGATTCATACACGAGACAACACTTTGTGTGATCCATAAATTGTTGTTTTGAGTCTGGCTGTTCATTGTGTCCGTTGGTTGTATGTTTTGTAAAGTCCCCCGCGACACAGGATTTTTTCCTAGTGCGGGAGTTGTCTTTAAAAAAAAAGAAAAGGTTATGTTATGTATATTATACCCGTATTCGATAGCTAGTAAGATTTACATATATTTAAAATAAGTTTGCCTGGAGAGATCAACTGAAGGAATCTTCAGTTGAATATAGATTGCAAGAAGAAAATATTCAGATTTACCAGATTCTCAATAACTATACTTAGAGATGTTTTTTTTTCAACGCATGGTCAGCAATCTTTTCTTGTTATTCAGTGCTTACTTTAAAAGGAGATATCGTCTTACAATTTACCGACGTCATGTAACAATTGTCTTACATGTGCGTCTTGTTCCGATAATGAGAGTGATGGCAGTCTAATGGTCAATTTCATAAATGAGTCTGATAAGTTCCTGCCTTTAAACTAATTTGCCAGATAACTCCTACAAATATCGATCAATTTTTTAATTTTACTGGAAGATAAGGCTTATCCAGAGATGGTGAAACTGGGCCTTAGTCTCACCTACAAACTGATGCCTAAAATTATATTTTATTCCATCTAATAAGTGGCCTATAAAGGTATTATAACATAACTCCACGCATTTTATCCCCGAAGGGGTAGGTAGGTGTATAAACATCCACATTTCGCCCGGTATTATGAAAATAAAATAAAAATTACAAGAGGGATAATAAGTTCTTCAAAATTTTTGCTTTATATTTAAAATTTATAGATGTAGGTATATGATTTATTCATATAGGTATTAAGCAATTACATGATAGTTCTGTCTTAGCAATCAATATCAGACACGATGTACATATTTCATGCATACTTTGTTTATCGAGAAGCAATCGTATATAGGTTATTCATTCCTAGCTTGCGATGTCTCATCGTAGATTGTATAGGATCCAGGTATCTGTGCTTGCTTCTAAGAAATCTTACGTTATACTATTCAAACATGCTATGAAACTATCTTTAGTTGTGTGTAGATAAGTGTTTGTCGGACATTCGTTTATGAAAACTATTTCATGCATGGTCTAACTTGCATTATAGAATTGTTAATTTGATCCGCATAGGTACCATGTAGTCATTGCTAGTTTCATACTAATAGTATCTACGACTGCCTCCGTGGTATGAATACTATATTCATAGCTTTCCACAAGAGCTACATCCATAAACTGACTAATAAGTTAGTGAACAGAATCAGACCGACCAACTTAGTGTATTCATAGCTTTCCACAAGAGCAACATCCATAAACTGACTAATAAGTTTGTTCGCGCCAGTTTCAAATAAAAGATGTTAGGCAGTGGACTGTATACTATATTTCGTAGTAACTGGTTCTATACAAAAGTGAATATGCCCGACAATATTCAGCGCAAGCGAAAGATATTTGAACGTGTGTTTCGTTGGGCTTCTGATCGCTAACCGATGACGGCGCGCGCTCCCGTGCGCAGGCGCCGTAGTGTTGTGACACGATTGTAGTGATGTGAAAAAGGTTGTTACTAATTAATATTAGTAACGTGTCTACGATGTGTCGTAGACATTCTGCCGGGCCGCAAACGAGTGGGTTGCTTCTTGCTCTTCTGATCGGTTCTGTGTTGGTCTTGATGCCGACCACTTCTGTGACTCCGTCAGGCCCCAGTTGGAGCTGTGTTGCTCGTCCCAGGACGCAACGGGCAGGTCGACGCGCACATATAAAAAATAGTTTGCAATCATCACATTAATTTGCAAACTCATTACTTCACATTTCACAGAATATTTTCCATGCTTCTTCACAGTTGCTACCAGTCCCTGAAAGTCATGATCAGTAACCATAGGGGTCGTGGTAGTCAATAAAGAGTCATACATATGCATCTATGTATGCCTTGCAGTTCTAGCTGTCAATCTGGATCAGTTACCGACTTGACGAACAAATCTTATATAGCATCACTAAATACATTCAACAGCTGCCGAGGAACCTGACATACATTCACAATTCCAGATCATTCAGACATTCATTTTCAGACTGTTCAGTTTCAGACTTCACAGTTCACAGATACATGCACATTCAGGCAGTGGCTTCACTTGTAGTGGCGTCAAATGTTGTCACAGGTTTCTGGCAGAGAATCACAGCTTAATCAGCGGCAGTGCAGCAGAACAAGGCATCACATCCAATTCATGCCTCCATAGTATCAACACTATGGTGGGTTATGGTGAGACATAGGCAATGGACGGCAACTTAGGCAGGTCTAAGGCTTAGCACACCACACACATGAGGCATTTCCCCACATACTTCTCACTTTCTAGGTCTTAGACGCCTCTCTTCCAGCCCGTCTTATTCATTCTCTGCCCTCACTCCATTTCACTTCTTAATAGGTCAACCATTGTCTGTATCCTGAGCCATCACTGGCCTACTGCAATGCATGAACATATGTACGAGAAGCCCAACGAAACACACGTTCAAATATCTTTCGCTTGCGCTGAATATTGTCGGGCATATTCACTTTTGTATAGAACCAGTTACTACGAAATATAGTATACAGTCCACTGCCTAACATCTTTTATTTGAAACTGGCGCGAACATGGTCCATCTTCGCCGGGATCGTCAATCTGCGTACGCGTCGTGATCAAGACCGCCGCCATATCAGCTGTAACGAAAATCAACGGACTCAGCTCAGCGGCGGGCTTCTAGAAAAATCTTCACGGCGAGGACAACGACGGTCGACGTGCCACGACGGTGTCAGCGCGGCGCATCGCAGCCTCAGGATAACAGATAATCTGACCAATTAATTTTTTTCCCTAATTCCCACAGACTATTCAAATTGCAACAGCAATCGAATCAGACTTCACAGACCCGTTACTTTACAGTACTTATGTTGTCAAACTAAGTACATATTCATATCAATCCGAAATAAGCTAAAATATTCACAAATAACATCATAACGTCACCTGTCAACCTCTCATCTAACCTTTCACATTTTCTTTTCAAACTTGCTCAAATCATTTATCATTTCACAGCGTCACAATTGCTTGCCGTGCAGCCGAGACGAGCTTATTTTGCCAGCCGCCTGTCTCAGAAGGGAGCTCCCACGTGGTTGCATGTGCATGCGCCCTAGGCCTTCGCCCTCCACGTGTTAGCTGTGCACCCAACTTTGCACAGCCCTGCTTTCTGCCGCTTACTGCACTGCACGCTCTGATATAAGTATTGCACAATTCTTTTGCAAGAAATTTGTGACATCATTTGTCTGCCTATCATTTTCATTTCTTGTGCAACATTGTGTGTCCTTAATTCACAGCAATGGCCACCAAAGTTAACAAACCTGATAATACAGAATTAATTAAACAACGTGGCATTGTAAAAAGGAAACTCACATTGTTTAAAAAGTACATCAACTTAATTTTGCCCAATGAGTCATTAACAGATATTCAGGTCATTGAATTAAAAAACAGATTGTCAGAGTTCCAGACCATACATAAAACTTTCCAGCATATTCAGACACAAATTGAGTTAAACACTGACATTTCAGATTTCACCGATGAACCAGACCCAGAGAGTAAGCAGTTTGAAAATGAATACCATCTGCTAGTGGCACAGGCTTCCCAACTGATTCAGTTGAACGACAGGCCGGTAACAGATCCAGAATCAGACAAGGATAACTCAGGTGGGACCAAATCATTTAATAAACTACCCACAATTGACTTGCCACACTTCTCGGGTGATCATCATGATTGGCTTGAGTACCGAGACACATTTCAGTCACTCATTACCACTCACAAAACTTTAGACAACATTCAAAAGTTTCATTACTTGCGTTCCTCACTATCAGACAGAGCATTACTAGTTATAAAATCTTTAGAAATAACAGGTGACAACTTTGACGTGGCATGGAGACTGTTGTGTGAAAGATATGATAACAAACGACAGTTGATAGGAAATCACATTCATGCATTATTCAACATAAATCACATTCAGAACGAATCTTCAGTGTGTTTGAGACAAGTACTTGACACAGTTCAGAAAAACCTTGGAGCATTAGCAACATTAGGTGAAAGGACAGATTACTGGGATACATTAATTATACATTTAGTGTCCAGTAAATTCGACCCAAACACATTAAGATATTGGGAAGAACACAAAAATACACTCACAGACATGCCCACACTTGAGTGCCTGAATAAGTTTTTAAGAAATCGTGCAGACGTATTAGAAGTTCGAGAACAATCAAATGTTAAAAACAACAGCAAATCAGATACTCAAGTGGGACAAAACACAAAATCAGTACCAAAAATTACCCACACATACACATCAAAAGTACCCACATGTCCATTTTGTAAACAGCATCATCTAATATTTTCCTGTGAAAAGTTTAGACAGATGTCCATTGAACAAAGAATCACAGATGTTCAGAAATTAAATATCTGTTCCAACTGCTTACACCCTGGTCATGACAACAAATCATGCCGAGGAGGGACATGTAAGCACTGTAACAAAAAACACAATACACTATTACACTCAGACACACAAAATTCACCACCAGTCACATTCACCAGTTACACACGGAATAAAACAACATTACTATCAACTGCACAAGTCATAATCTTAGACAGACATGGAAAACCACACACAGTACGAGCACTCCTAGACAATGGCAGCACAACAAGCTACATTACTAGGCACTTGTGCTCAAAACTAGGTTCACCCACAAATACTATGGACACCACAGTCACTAGTATTAACAATCAGTCCACACACATAACAAAAAACACTAACATTCACATCAAATCAGCACACAACAATTACAGCACAAACACATTGTGTCTGGTAATTAATCAAATATCCAACGCCGTACCACAGAGATTCATAAACAAACACAACATACATTTACCTAGTTGCATACAACTGGCAGACCCAGACTTTAACATTCCAGCCCCTATTGACTTGTTGCTGGGCGCAGACATATTCTGGCAAGTCATGGGTACTGGAAGATTGGAATTAGGGAAACAGCAACCAGTTCTAAATGAAACAAAGTTAGGCTGGTTAATAACAGGCTGCATCTCAGACAATCAGAACACGCTGACCAATCAGAACAATCAGACCACTCAAATTCAGAACACATTATTCAATCAGACCATTCAAAACAAAACACAGACTTCATATTTTAATCAGACTTCACACATCAGAAACACACACAGATTTAGGGAAGTGGAAAACATTTCTACTCCTTCAGACATACCTCAGACTCCTCAACAGTCATGTGAGGAAATGGTTACATTAACCACACCGCTTAAACAATCACGAGATTGTTTAAGCCGGTCAGACAAACAGAAAAAGAATTGTTTTCTGAAACAAGGAAAACAGTTCAAATCACACCCAAAAACACATACACACAAACAAACATGGCAACACACTAAACAGAAACCCCCAGATATCAAATCTAGAGTTGTCATACCATCATCACACAAACATCCACAATTGTGGCTCTCTGGTCCAGGCTTTCTCAGGGATGATGATAGCAGCTGCTGGCCAACATCACCTGGGCATATCAGCAATTGTTCTGACCTCCAAGAACTGCCTCAGAACCACAACCACACACACAAACACAAACACAAAATCAATCAGTCATACATACACTCCTACGATTCAAAACTTCAAGAACTGCCTCAGAACCACAAACAAAAAGACAATCATCACTTTCACACACACTCGGACAACTCATACATTTACAGACAATTCAGAACTTCCAATAACACTAACAAGTGTTAGGAAATGGTTTTAAGAACCACACCGCTTAGCAATCATCAGATTGTTTAAGCTGGACAGACAAAGAATTGTTTTTCTTCACAAAGAAGAACAATTCAAATCAGAACTTTAGAAAATTCAGAATTCCTAAAACACTCATCAAGTTTTAGGAATTGGTTTTAAGAACCACACCACTGAAACAATCAGTGTTTAAGTCGGTCAGACAAATAAACAGAATTGTTTCTTCTTCACATAGAAGAACGATTCAAATCAGAACTTTCAAATTCAGAATTCCTTGCACATTAATCATGTCTTAGGAATTGGTTTTAAGAACCACACCACTTAAACAATCATCAGAGTGTTTAAGTGGACAGATAGAATTGTTTTCATATCATAGAAAATGATTCAAATCAGACAACAATTCAGATACAGATATTACTATATTACATACCTTTCAGAATCAGTATTTCAGAATTACTGGAACACTAATCAGTGTTTACACACAATCAGACTATTTCTCAGAACTTTCAGAAATAATTCACAATCTCAGAAACAACATTCAGAATAACACACAGACAATTCATTAATTAATTTACAACTTCACAAATTAACATGCATAACTGCATACATATTGCAGTTCATACACAATTGTAAAATAAAACACAGTAATTCAGCTTCAAACAATTTCATTTTATTAACAACAGAACTATTTTTTGACAATTAAATGCAGTAAAACATAAAAATTCATTTCTAACATATCATTAGAAAATAAAAGTCATTAGTTTCATAACATTCATTAATTATCAGGCTGGTGCTCTCATTCGCGTGGGCGGCAGGCTCGCTAACCCGCGATTACAATATAAAAAATAGTTTGCAATCATCACATTAATTTGCAAACTCATTACTTCACATTTCACAGAATATTTTCCATGCTTCTTCACAGTTGCTACCAGTCCCTGAAAGTCATGATCAGTAACCATAGGGGTCGTGGTAGTCAATAAAGAGTCATACATATGCATCTATGTATGCCTTGCAGTTCTAGCTGTCAATCTGGATCAGTTACCGACTTGACGAACAAATCTTATATAGCATCACTAAATACATTCAACAGCTGCCGAGGAACCTGACATACATTCACAATTCCAGATCATTCAGACATTCATTTTCAGACTGTTCAGCTTCAGACTTCACAGTTCACAGATACATGCACATTCAGGCAGTGGCTTCACTTGTAGTGGCGTCAAATGTTGTCACAGGTTTCTGGCAGAGAATCACAGCTTAATCAGCGGCAGTGCAGCAGAACAAGGCATCACATCCACTTCATGCCTCCATAGTATCAACACTATGGTGGGTTATGGTGAGACATAGGCAATGGACGGCAACTTAGGCAGGTCTAAGGCTTAGCACACCACACACATGAGGCATTTCCCCACATACTTCTCACTTTCTAGGTCTTAGACGCCTCTCTTCCAGCCCGTCTTATTCATTCTCTGCCCTCACTCCATTTCACTTCTTAATAGGTCAACCATTGTCTGTATCCTGAGCCATCACTGGCCTACTGCAATGCATGAACATATGTACGAGAAGCCCAACGAAACACACGTTCAAATATCTTTCGCTTGCGCTGAATATTGTCGGGCATATTCACTTTTGTATAGAACCAGTTACTACGAAATATAGTATACAGTCCACTGCCTAACATCTTTTATTTGAAACTGGCGCGAACAAAGTTAGTGAACAGAATCAGACCGACCAACTTAGTGTATGCAGACCAAATATGCGTAAAAACTTCAAACAGTTGCACAGTGAGTTCATAACCTCCCCTGGTCGTAAATTACGCAACTCGCCCTCATTACCGCGGCCGCCCATCCATGGATGATAGGGGGTGAACGGCTCTCGCATTCCCTAACTGTCTATAGGCACAGACATAGCGAAAAACGCGTTATGAGTTGCGTTGCGATGCAGTATGCACGCTGCGTCACCGAGCGCCCCCTACGTCGCGCAGCGTGCCGCCTCAAGCAGCCCCACTCACATCAATGTTTCATATTTTAATAAGATTAATGACATCGTTTTTCTCGTGCTGATGAATATTTTATGTGAACAAATCTCTATGTTCATTTGATTTGAAGTTAACATTATACAACGTGTTGTAAATTAATTTTGGATATCGTTGGGTGGATTATTGATGATAGATTTTGAATCAATGAATTGAACCAACAATAGAGCGTGTCACGCCATCATCGTCATAGTTTTATCCTAGTTGCAACCCGGGGTCCACTTACTAGTCTAAGTCGATTTTACTGAATTATGTCTTTTTCATAGAGCTACAGACTGTCAGACCGCCACGCTGTAACCCAAAGGTATAGTGATATTCAATGGTTCATAGTCCCTATAACGAGTGTCAAAGATGTTCATATTAGGCGGGACCGATGTCTTAACGTGCTCTCTGACGCCTGGGGCAAGTGGATTCGAACCCGATGCCCTCTGCGCGGTAGTCTACTGGACTCTACCGCGTCAGGGCTGAAAATTACAATAGTACATGTTGAGATGCAAGCGCGAGTGTACAATGAACACAGAAATACAATATAAATTTTAAATCTCACTTGAATAATGTACTGTGTCTTTATTTATAAATGTGTTATTTTATCAATTTATAATAGTAACGTATATGCCAAAGCACTTCCCATAATCACCGAAAATATAAATAGCACCAAAATGTCATAACGCGTCCGTAAAATAGAAAGTGTTTGACCGCGGGCATGACTGGTGGCGTTTCATGCAGTCGTTAGGTAAGTTATATTTACACGGGCTACGAAAATACGCGAGGGGCAAGCGCGTGCCGCGGTGCCGCGGCCTTACCTAATATGTTATTACGTGAAATAAAACGTGCCACAACGAGACCGACCGTCCGACTCAACCATATCGTTACCGCTTTACTTGCTTTATCGACGTCTGCATGAGCACGGAGCCGTAATTAAAATATATGACCGCCATTTAACAATCAATTCATGCCGAGTCGATATTCTTTCGTCGTAAATAGAAATTTATATAAATGATTATTGAAATTTATTACCTAGAAATACAGACTTTAAGTATTCACAGTCAAGAATATACCTACTAGACAAGTAGGTCAGTTCACTTTGCTATTCTTCGTAAATATGATTCACCTCGAATTACTAATAGTTAAAAACTTCGCATATATTTATCATGTACTGCTAAAACACAGAAAGTAGTCTATAAATTCATCATATTTCTCGGAAGCGAATGAGATATCGAAGCAGAAGCGTGATTATTTATGGATTGTCTATTGTCATGCTTTATTTAATGCTCCTGAGGTTTTTATAGACTTAATTTTAATGTTTTGATTTAAAGTAATAGTTTTATTTCTTAAAAAATAATTTTAAGTAAAAGTATAGCCTGTAAGTGTCCATAACCTTGACATGTTATTGCCTAATACAAACTGTGCTGTTAATTATATTTCTATCTCCCACTCCATCTACGTAGGTATGAATAAAGAAAAAAACTTTAGGGGTTGGCATAAAAGCGAGTCCAACAGATATGAAATCTTTACTACCGCATGGTTTATAGTGTTCATAGTCATAAGGTTTAACCCCTCCAACGCAGGGCATGAAAAATAAAAAATGTCCGGTAGTGCAGGCTGCTTTCCGTCTTGACCGAGCAACAGATGACCGGCGTCATTGTGCTACCTATATCTCAGTTAGTTTAAAACGTATCACAAAAATAATGACCGTTTTGGCATCCTTGAAATATGTTTTACAAACTTATAATGGATATATAATGTATAAATACCTTTTCTCTGCAGTTCGTTGAAATAAAACTCGAAAATACGAAAAAATCCTCTTCAATAATACTTTCAACACACACAATCTCACAAATATTTAGCATTTCAGCAATTATTCACAGCCCTTTAAACCTTACTTAATAAATTATTGCATTTAATCAAGAGTTAATATCAACTTTACTAATAGTATCTTCTTGGGTTTACGCGAATGTTACACATTGAAATTAAACTACAGTTTACGGATTTTATCGCGATGTATTGCCGGACCAGGCCTCTCCTTTGAAAGGAGGAATTGGCCTACTATACCACGCTGGCCAAACGGGTTGGTATAGGGTTAGTATCAAGTTTTCCTTCTCTTACAGTGCTGTTCTCTGCATAATAGCTCCCTCTGTCGGCTCTTACGACACCCATGGCATGATATGGGGTGGTGACATTTCGTATTCTTAATCCGTCACCACACGGATAATATATAATTAATTAAATGGAGACTTGAAAACAACTTAATTAACGTTTTCCAATAAAAACATTTTGCTACAGACGACTATGAACCGTTTCATAAACCATCATGGATAATTTACAAGAAATTTGCAGCTTGGTTAACATGCATGAGCTCAATTTTAAAGGAAACCTATGACTAGTAGTGCCGCGCGACTGCGCCCGTAAAATTTACATATAGCATAGACTTTATATTATCCTCTGGGACGCTGGCGGGACATAGGTATGTCCCAAGAAAATTTGTTCCGTCCAGTGCTTGCGGGAAACACGTATGTCCCGCAACGACAGCGCCATATTTCACAACTTTTAAATGACGTTAAAATAATTCCACCAATAAGATTATGTTCCACTATTGCAAAGTATGAATATTCTTTCCAATTCTGCATTGTAATTGGTTGTCATATTCATAGACAGTTTTTGCAAAAATAACGACTGAATATTGTTTACTACAAGTTTGACATCGCGCGCGTTAGAGTGACAACAGGTCTGCTTTGAAAAACGTGTAGCGACGCAATCTCGTAATTTCACTAAAATTATTATATATCATTATACTCGGAAACTAATTCTGTTTTCTATAAAATATAGTTAAGATATGATCATTGTTTAAATTATAACGAAAAACGATTTTCAAAATATCATTACCAAAAATGGCGGCAAGTTGGAAATGCAACCGTTCGCGTTTCAGTTTTGTAAGATTAGGTAGTTAAAATTCGGTACTATTACTCATAACCTTTCTTATTTATCACAAATTATTGAGTAAACAATAATAAAATACTAAACTTATGATTTTCATAATTACGAAAGTGTATCTAAATCGGCACAGTTTCGCGCGCGACTATGGCGGCCGTTTCGTACATCGATTATGTGTTGAAACTTTAGATTTATGTAAATATTAGTATTTCTGCATATTCCTCAGGCATGTTGTTTTCTCTCAGCTTCCTTCTAGTAATTTCTACACAGTCATGTACTGGTATGCACGTGTATAATGACTGTATATCAAAACTAACCATAGTTTCCTTGTCAGAGAGATGTAGGTGTTTGATTTCACTGACAAAATGGTAGGAATCTTTCACATGTGCTCTCGTGACTGTGTAGAAATTACTAGAAGGAAGCTGACAGAAAACAACATGCCTGAGGAATATGCAGAAATACTCAAACACTGCCTGACAACAGGCTATCTGTTATGGGACAAGAAATACTACATACAAGTAGACGGTGTAGCAATGGGCTCTCCAGATTCGCCTGTTGTCGCTGACATCTTCATGGAGGACTTCGAGGCGCGAGCCCTGCAGACTGCCACCATCACACCGAGGTTCTACAAGCGGTATGTAGACGACACTTTCACAATTTTACTAACAGATAGTGTTAATGCTTTCCTAAACCATCTTAATTCTATTAATAACCAAATACAATTCACAATGGAATTAGAGGCAAACAATTCTTTAGCTTTCTTAGATGTACTTGTCATCAGGAATAAAAACAACTCCTTAAGCCATACTGTGTATAGGAAAAAGACCCATACAAATAGGTACTTAAACGGTGAATCTCACCACCATCCTAAACAGTTAGCTACTGTAGGAATGTCTGTTTCAGAGAGCCCGCGGGATCTGTGACAAGAAACACCTGGACGCTGAGCTTCAACATGTCAGGCAAGTTCTGCAAGACAACAGGCTCCGACCGCCGCGCCACTGTCACAGATCCCAGAAGAAAGAAAAACCAGCCACAGTAGAAAGACAACCTGCTGTCCTCCCATACATCAAGGGCGTGACCGACAAAATTGGCTACATCTTGAAGCGAGCATCTATCAAAACTTACTACAAGCCGCCAACGAAGATCAGTCAATTATTACCATCTGTCAAGTGTCAGTTACCCTTCCAAGAGGCCGGTGTCTACAAAATTGACTGTGAATGTGGGCTCTCATACATTGGACAAACCAAGAGAAGCATAGGCATTCGACTCAAAGAACATATAACTGACATAAAACATAAACGCTCAACAAAGTCTGCTGTGTGTGAACATGTGGAACAAGGACCCAACCACTACCTGCGATTTGATGAACCACAAATACTCGCAAAAGAACACCGTTTTCTTCCAAGAATGATACGAGAGGCTATTGAAATTAAAAAACACCCTAATTTCAATAGGGAAGATGGTTGGAATGTTCCTCCAGCTTGGGACCCTGTCATAAGACTAATGAAACCCAAGAAGGACAAAGTCACCAGAAGATCTAAGGACACTGTGAGCTCATTCTGCGTAAATAGTAACACCAGTAGATGAAAAATGTTCGGGTACTTTGAGATAACTTATACATTCAAGAAAAAAAAAATATCACCTCAGTCTGCCGTGAACATGAATTCTGTAAAGGATTCGAAACGTCGGCTAGTAATAAATTAAAAATATAGTTTCTAGATCATTAGTTTCAAATGTAATAACTTAGTTAAACCAATACATCGCGATAAAATCCGTAAACTGTAGTTTAATTTCAACTTTACTAATATTTACATAAATCTACTAAAGTTTCAACACATAATCGATGTACGAAACGGCCGCCATAGTCGCGCGCGAAACTGTGCCGATTTAGATACACTTTCGTAATTATCAAAATCATAAGTTTAGTGTTTTATTATTGTTTACTCAATAATTTGTGATAAATAAGAAAGGTTATGAGTAATAGTACCGACTTTTAACTACCTAATCTTACAAAACTGAAACGCGAACGGTTGCATTTCCAACTTGCCGCCATTTTTGGTAATGATATTTTGAAAATCGTTTTTCGTTATAATTTAAACAATGATCATATCTTAACTATATTTTATAGAAAACAAAATTAGTTTCCGAGTATAATGATATATAATAATTTTAGTGAAATTACGAGATTGCGTCGCTACACGTTTTTCAAAGCAGACCTGTTGTCACTCTAACGCGCGCGATGTCAAACTTGTAGTAAACAATATTCAGTCGTTATTTTTGCAAAAACTGTCTATGAATATGACAATCAATTACAATGAAGAATTGGAAAGAATATTCATACTTTGCAATAGTGGGACATAATCTTATTGGTGGAATTATTTTAACGTCATTTAAAAGTTGTGAAATATGGCGCTGTCGTTGCGGGACATACGTGTTTCCCGCAAGCACTGGACGGAACAAATTTTCTTGGGACATACGTTTGTCCCGCCAGCGTCCTAGAGGATAATATAAAGTCTATGCTATATGTAAATTTTACAGGGGCAGTCGCGCGGCACTACTAGTCATAGATTTCCTTTAAAATTGAGCTCATGCATGTTAACCAAGCTGCAAATTTCTTGTAAATTATCCATGATGGTTTATGAAACGGTTCATAGTCGTCTGTAGCAAAATGTTTTTATTGGAAAACGTTAATTAAGTTGTTTTCAAGTCTCCATTTAATTAATTATATATTATCCGTGTGGTGACGGATTAAGAATACGAAATGTCACCACCCCATATCATGCCATGGGTGTCGTAAGAGCCGACAGAGGGAGCTATTATGCAGAGAACAGCACTGTAAGAGAAGGTAAACTTGATACAAACCCTATACCAACCCGTTTGGCCAGCGTGGTATAGTAGGCCAATTCCTCCTTTCAAAGGAGAGGCCTGGTCCGGCAGTGGACTGTTAAAGGCTGATGATGATGAGTATAACAGGATTTAAGGTTTGATCTGATTGAACTCATATTTTGACAGTTGTTAATACGATATCTCCAATTTGTATTTGATACTAATATAACGTTCTATTTCTGGCTCTTTTATAATATCAATCTCCATTTATATATAAGGAAAAGGTATTTATTTTCTGATAGGGTAATGTCGGTTACGGCTGTGGGTGTAAGGTAAACAGTCGGTGTTAGCTTCGATTTCTGATCGATTGATAAAAGCGTATATATAGTGCTAATTGTGGCGTACACGTTCATCGACTTTTGTATATTCTGAATGTACTTGACTTTGTGTACGTTGAACATTAGTTACTGTAGTCGATATAAAATATAGAAAGATAGATCAAATTAGCCTTGTTAAATAAGCCATAACTAATTTTACAAAAGCCTATGGTTCTGTCAGGTCTATGGTTGATGTTATTTATTATTTCACAGTACCTACTGTTGCTTATTCAAGTATTTTATCAATATTAATTTACTGTTTAATTCAGCGTATATAATAATATATTACAAGAAACTGGATACCATAAATGTTTTTATCGCAGGGACGCATCTTACATATTAAATATAAAGTGAAACATAGCTCACGTATTGTGTATCTTTCTGCACGTGAAAGTTTGAAACCCTGTCCCAATTTGTAGAGTACGTAAAAGAATCTTTTCGTCAAACCGTCATCGCCTCACGGATAGTCTCAAGTGTATTTAACTCGTCTATCTTCGATAATGTTATCCACGTGTTATTTAGATTTAAGCTCTGAAAGTAAGAAAAGCTAGACAGTTCCATTTTACTTGAAACTGTATAGAATTATGTACCGGTTTCTATTTTCATAGATGCTTAGAATATCGCTTTGCTAAGTCACAGTTCTTACAATACAATTTTCTTTTTCCCTCCGTGGAATATTTTATTATACATAATAACAGCAAGGAAACACGAGTAAACCTTATATTTATTTTCAACAAACGTAATTAAGCAATTAAACATAAGGTGTTTTTGTTATGGTGTGAAATACTTCACCAAACAGCAACGCTTTTAGTCTTTATAAGATCTACTAAAATGGATAATTATTAATACTATACTAAACTGAGATATTTATTATTTTATACATGTTCACATATCCCTTATAATCAGGAAAATATTATTATAACATATGTAGGTACGCATTTGTATTATCATAATCAGCCGTTTTATACCTACTGTCCCACTGCTGGGCACGGGCCTCTTCTCACTATGAGAAAGGTAAGGCCATAGTCCACCACGCTGCCTTAGTGCAGGTTGGCAGAATTCACATGTCTTGTTCTTGAAAGAATTATGGAAAACTCTCATAGCATTTGTATAACCATTAAGAAAATCCTATAAAAAAAATCTCTGAACTGGAATAGAACCGGGGCGTCACCTTTAGCTACACTATGTTATTAAGGGATTAGTCGGACAGCGCATCAGGCACATTTTTGTTTCCATTGAATTAGCAAATAATTGTTCTTGAGATTCCTAATGTATCCATTACTATCATCGGATGTAACAACGCAATATGACACGACCATGAAACGAAACCTTAAAAATCAATGGCATGTAAACTGGACATGATATATCTGTTCAATAGAATGTTCGTATTACATTGCAAAAATGGAAAAAAAAATTGGGCAAGTGCGAGTCGGTCTCGCGCACAAAGGGTTCTGTACCATCATCTATAAAAGAAAATCACGTTCGTTGTATGTATACTTAAATACTTTATAAGTTTCTACCTGTTTATTAAGATCGAGTAACAAATTGCTTAAAAATTACTTTTGTTGTATGGGAGCCCCCCTTTATTATTTACTTTTTTTAAATTTAATTATTTATTTTGAAAGGTAATATACAACTACATATTCTGTAAAAATTTAAAGCGTCTACCTGTAACAGTTAGTAATTTTGAGCAAAAAATACGAAAGAAACACGTTTTTTGTATTGGACCTCCCCTTAATTTTTCATTTTTTTTATTTTTAGTATTTGTTGTTATAGCGGCAACCGAAATACATAATTTGTAAAAATTTCAGCTTTCTAGCTATCATGGTTTATGAGATACAGCCTGGTGACAGACAGACGGACAGACGGACAGACAGACAGACAGACAGACAGACAGCGGAGGCTTAGTAATAGGGTTCCGTTTTTTACCTTTTAGGTACGGAACCCTAAAAATGAATGAATGTAAAAATGTACGGGATATCGAATTATAGCATCGAAAATCAGGGGGAATAACATCACTCCCTTGGGAAGGGCTAAAATTAAGAGGATTGGAGAGGTACGGTTTCGAGGGCGACTCTGTGATCCCTGTTTACCTACAAAAACCGCATCTCTAGTCTTTGTAAGAAGAAGTAGTCTAAGTTGAGTCTATACAACTTGTATTAAAACTTTCGTGGCCACACAAGTACATATAACGGATTTTGCACTGTAAACTATATGCATATGTAAGTTTGCTCATGCAAACTTTGGTGCTATAAACCTGTTATCTAACTGCATAACTACATTACACCGCGATAATACAAGTGACTAACACGCCAGTCATCTATATAATTATTAAATTCAACTAATAAATCAGGTTATTTATATAAGGGTGCTGTTTGAATACTTACAAATTAAATACCAAACAAAATAATTTTATTGTGAAACGTTTCATAAAGTACTTTGAACATCGAAAAGGAAAATGTATCTCAATAAATAAGTTTGTTTGCCGTTTATTTTGTCAATGAATTGAGCTTTACTTTTTAGACAGTGGGTAAAACATTAAATATTTGTTCTGACGAAATATTTGCAGAAAGTTCGATCGTTACCAACTTATTATAAGAGAAACAACGCGTGCTTATAAAAAGTCACACAAACGTGTCGCGTAACCTTGTAGCAAGCCGTAGCCCGTGCTACGAAGTAATTACGAAATACTAGCGGTTTTACCAAACTTTTTATTACTTAATACTTGCGGTCAAAATAATATTCGGCCGCTTTGATACGTAACGTTACATAATATTTTATTGATATGCCTACGCGACCGCCTAACTTAGCGCGGACATTCGATATTCGTAACACCTATACAGTTCGAATGTCATGCTGAGACGTTTCAAATAAGGAATGTGTTCGACAGCGCTGTCACGTTCAGATGGCGTGTTCGGGTGCAATTTGCTAGGTCGCACCGCCTACTGTAATAACGACTTCCGTACCCCGTCATAGCACCTCCTCAAATTGGTCGCTTATCACCAATCTAGGGTGTAGATTAGAATAGCAGTTGGGCCGGTCGCAATTTGTCAACAGTGCGCGTCCGTTAGTTGTTTCTCGTTTACAAATTGCCATATGGCCGATGCTAGTTCGATGATAGATTTTATCAACATTATCGTTGAACGATACGGGTCACCGTGGCAGGTAGACTACGGGCTGCTAATAACCGACTACGAGCGCAACGTTTACCACGTTCGTGCATGCTTTAATAGACAAATGATATAAGAAGTACGACACAAATTATTACCTCAGAGCTAAGTATTCGCGAGTTATGACTCGCGCTGAAAACTTTGGTATATTTCTCCGGAGTATGTTCCAACTTACTGGTTTATTGCTTCCCAAGATATTATTTCAAAGAACTCTTGGAATTTATTCCGCACATTTGTCTAGGAAAGGTAATCCCAGAGGCTCTTATTCGGCTACTTAGTTCAAACAGTAGTCACATGTGGATACCAAACCTCTTTGTACATATTTGAACGTGGAATAGGTCGTTTGCTGATGTCAGCAAAGTATTCCATTCCCACAGTTACGATGTAATAAGACATTTAGTATTTATAGCGTGTTAAGTGAACTGTGTAAAAACTTACGTTGTTTTCTAATTATGGATGTAGCTTTTATCGAGTATTCTATACCCATATAAAAAGTAGGTAGGTATTAACTATTAAGTTTCTCGGTAAGAAAACATGAGGCACAAATAAATACACATTGAAAAGTGTAGTAACACCTATATTGAATATTTGTTTTACACACTGTCAGTTACTACCTACGTCTACTTAAAATTACGACTATTTTTAACAAACATACTACGGTAAGCAATATTTGAGAGTGCAATGAGCAAGCTAAAAAATAAAAATTCGCCCCAAGATGTATTATTAATCATAATTGAGCAGCCAGTTGCATCGTTCGCATGTCTGATTTAAGAATAGATATCGTTAGTTATCCAACCCCCATCCAACATTGCGAGAAAAAGTAATTTCATATTTGATATGGTCAGCGTCTATAAATAGTTCTAGTGGTGCAACATCTATTAGCTAATATCAGACTACGATAACCAGAATAATGTAGAAGTTTGAATAAAAACAGAAAGTACGTTAAAGTAACAAAAGGACATGCCAAAAGGAAGAGAACAAGATCAGGCCGCAAAGGTGTACTTCATTGCTTCTTGATAACGTCAACCATAATTAGTTGCTTCGTAGAAGGTGTGTATCTACAGTAGTCAATTAGGCTGTGTTTCAGTTTCAGCGCAATAAATAAATTTCGCATAGAAAACTGTAAAGTAATTTGAATGTCTTGATTCAGAATGGCGATTGCTGTTTAGTCGTTGCATCAAACACTCATATTTTAGTTAATTGAAACCATGTTTTTTAGAATAATAGAAATATTAATTAACTAAAATTAATGAGTTCAACATAAAATTATAATAAGTAACGCCCGGCATCGTTTATGTTTCGTGTTTGTTCTATTATGTTTAAACATGTAAAACGATACTAATTTTTCTTTGATTACTATTTTAATTGCTAATAAGCACACACAGAATTTTATCTTCGCTCGTATAAAAGTATAACCTTCCAACGTTCTGAACACTGGTTAGGTAATAAGCAAAATGAAGAAATATTATTATAAAAGCCATAGTCGTCAGACATGGAAAGTTAAAAAGAACCGAACCCAGAACTTGTAATGTTAGGTGTATTATTAAATCAGTGTGTCACGCACTGGTACCTATATATACGTAAATACGTAACTAGTTACAGAAATCATTCGTCACATATGGAGCAACACGATAAGAAATTGATTGACGATATTCACGATTGCAATATATTAGGTAAACTTTGTGCTGATAGTTATATTGTTGTTTGGTATTGCGTAGTAATTTTACCTTAAATATTTTATTTGAAATTGTATTACTGGAATGTATCAATGTGAGTAGGTACAGATAAATAGGCGGCCTTTCGTTCACAAAGGCAGCAAGCTTTTAGATTAGAGTACAATACTTTAGTGTGTGTTTTTCTACAGAGTAATTCCGAGATGTATCTGTTCATAGGTTTTACGCGTTTAAGCTAAGTATGATAAATATGAGGCTAGATTATTGAAATTCAAAAGGATACAAAGATTTATGGACCGACATGTTCACACAGCTGTACAGTCAATGAGATGTTGTTGTTTGTCCTATTATTAAATGTTGAATTATTTTTATAATTTTAACTTTTACTTAAAGTCTTAAGACATCGCATCGTAGACTGTTATTTCAGTAGCGTATAAACATCCCATGTTAAAACCTATTTTAGTTTAACCCATACCCGCTGACGAAATTTTAATGAGTACACAAACATTTATTTAGTTCCCTGTAACATAATCAGCGTAAAGGGATCAATTAGGCAAATAATGTCGAATGTGGTGCAAAAAACTATTTTTGCATAGCGGCGTGTATAAAGAAAGAGTTCGTGTTGTGCTCCAAACTCAGTGGAACGTTGCCGCTACCTGCCTGATGCAGGGTTGTCATACCACTCACCACAATAATCTACACATAATTTAAAAAAAAACTGTAGACAAAAAACTTTAGAGTGAACAATATAATTATGTATTTGATATCGGTTGGGACATAAAATCGCTACAAACTTAGTTTTACAAGCTTCGTAGAGTAAGAAACCTCGTTAAATGGAAAACTAAGGTTGTGGGTTTGTTTCGATTTAATGTGCCATCGGTTTAAATTAAACCCAAAGACTCACTCTTTGGGTTTAATATTTATAGAGATGATCTGATCTGCGGGTAAAGTGACAGGCATACTAGCTAAGATCGTTAAAAACAGCAAAAAACTATTAACTGAGCGTAATAATTTCTTTGGGTCTGTTAAAACTAAACAAAATTTTCTACGAGACGATCCGAATAGATAACAATTACTTTTTGCTTCAGCACATGAATTCAACGAAAAACTTATAATTGTTTATATCGTACATTTTCTTCGCTTTCATAAGTAATCGTAATTGTTATTTATCCTTTAGACACTTTATATGATGTATAATTTAATCGTATAGCTGCAGTAAAATTATCATCATAATCAGCCTTTAACAGTCCACTGCTGGACCAGGCCTCTCCTTTGAAAGGAGGAATTGGCCTGCTATACCACGCTGGCCAAACGGGTTGGTATTGGGTTTGTATCAAGTTTTCTTCTCTTATAGTGCTATTCTATGCATAATATGCTCCCTCTGTTGGCTCTTACGACACCCACGGGATGATATGGGGTGGTGACAATCCATATTCTTAGTTCGTCACCACACGGAACTAAAGTTATTCTTCTGCGAAAAAAACATTGAGATTCTCAGTCTCTTATTATATCAATCATTCATAAATTAATCATTATAACAATACGTTATTAAACACTGGGCACACGTGGTACGTTTTAATATTAAATAAAAACGAATAATTGTATATAAACATAGCTACGGGTACAAGCTAGTTATTGGTAAAATAATTGCAATTTTCTGTTATATTGAAATATTACATTCGTCATAAAATAGCTCAGCCATATATTTACGGCTGACATCTTATAAGAAAATACTTCGGTGGTTTGGCGTGTCGACTGGCTGAGTCAACCTAGAATTAGAAAGGCATAATACGGAAAGATCTTTAGATTTATGTTCGAAATAATTAAGCGGATTCGTTGTCATCGCATATTTATTCCACTTAATTTATACCCGTCGATACATAAATATTTGGCAGTATAATTCGGTGTTTGTACATGTAATTGGGGTGTAAAGTCCCAACATTACCTATGCTGGTTAGCTACATTTTATTGCCGTTACTGCTTTGTCGTGGCCCATTATATTATTTACTTGCCTCGATGTAGCCACGATGATAAGGCTTACTCTGTTGTGGAGGCCAGTTTTATAATACGAGCGGCAATTGTTATACGGTATATACTTTTCTTCAAATTGCTTCGGCTTATGCGTATCAATGTAAGGACCGTATCTTTATTTAATCTAATATCATAATCCTTATAAAAGTACTTATTTTATTTTACGAGCCATTTCATATACAGAAACTTAGTTGCAAATATTAGGTGCTTGTTTAACAATAGTATACTTTAACTAATGTAAGTTTAAAATGCATTTTAACAATTAGATTATGATTCACCCATCTGTGAGATTTGTGGAACGGTTGACGATGTCCAACACTGCTTGATGGAATGTGAACGGAACCATGAAATCAGACGAAAGCTTTTTAAATACTTTAATATTAACAGACCTGATGTGGGTCTTTTGCATAGTATTTTGGCGGCCCCTCTCTCAGAGGTGCTCAAACTTGTATATGATAGGTGCAAATGTTATGTAACATTAGTTTAGATATTATTTTTTACAATAGGACTGACAAATCTATAAACGAAAGTCCTTCACAAATAAAGAAAAAAAAACAATTAGATGAAAAGGGTACAAAAGTAACATACGTATAATTAATTAAATTAACTTCTTAATACCACAATTTCCTATTAGTCTAGGATCCCGCGACAAATTAATGCATGTATAATTATGATTAGGAGTGGTAGCGCCATCTGCATTCCTATATATAACTAATCGCATCAACGTCAATCGTTCCACGCTTGCTTGTCTAGTGCGAGCGATACCATATTTCCGTCCCTGTCTCCCATTCCCTAGGAGGGGCACGCCTTTCGCGGATTGGTCGCCGCGAAACGTCGATGCGAGACACAGTCCAGAACTTGATACTTGATACTTGATTGCACGGGCTGTTTCCGCAACTCCACGTCTTGGCGCGTATTTTGCGTGCGGGTGGGAATGGTGTCTTCACTCGAGCCACCCCAGCTCTTCGAGGAAGGCCAGCAGACTCTTGATGTGGCCCACTGCCTCCCTCAGGGTGCTGTATCTCGTCAGGTACTGCTGCCTGTACTGTGCGACCTCAGGGCAGTCGAGGAGCAGGTGGGCTGCCGTCTCGTCTGCTGCCATACAGGCCCTGCACAGCGGGCTGTCGGTGATACCTATAGTAAATAGGTGTTTATTAAAGAATCCGTGTCCTGTGTAGGCGGCCATGACTGTCCGCAGTTGTTGTTTGGACAGCCGGAGGATTTGTTTGGCTATCTTACCGTCTACTGCGGGAAGAGCCTCCTTGGCCTGCCTACATGTTTCAATACCAATCCAGGACTGGTTGTGTTGGGTCCTGGTCCTATTTCTTACCAGGTTGCGATAAAAACCAGAAGGGAGGGGAATAATGGGCTCGGGTCCCACCACCTCTAAAGTGGCCCCTCTTCTGGCAAGTACGTCGGCTGCGTCATTCCCTCTTGAGCCACTGTGGCCCTTGATCCATTGCAGTGTTAATTTGTTTTGTTTACCTACCTCTGTTAGTTTCTGGTGGCATTCAAGCGTGAGTGCCGAGGTGATAGTATGGCTTTTGAGGGCTGAGAGGACCGCCTTACTATCTGAGAGGATCCTAATGGATCGTTCCCTTACCTCACGTGCCATGATTGCTGTGGCAGCTAGGATTATGCCAAAACATTCGGCCTTGTAGACCGTGTTGTAGGCTCCCAGTGGTGCTGCGATGTTGATGTTTAGGTCCTCGGAGAATACTCCTGAACCCGTACCTGTATCCGTCTTAGACCCATCTGTGAAGATCGTGAGCTCGTTGTGATTAACCGCTCCTTCGTGTAGTTGGATTTTGTACTTCTTGTCGAACACAAATTGTTTCGGTATTTGGTCGCCAATGGCTTGTGTGAGAGGAACTTCTTTAAAGAGTGTATTTAAATTGCTAGTGTGCGGTGTGTTGGTGTCTTTCCAGAGCTTCAGAGCTCTTAGCCGTCCGTAGGAAGCAACGATGACGGCGGTCCCGCCGTCATCGTTGCTTCCTGTTGTATAAACAGGTGCAATGGAGGCAGGTCCAGCAACACTTCGAGTGCCGCTGTAGGTGTAGTTTTCATGCAGCCCGTTGCCGCTAGGCATGCAAGTCTTTGAAGCTTTTGAAGCTTGTTGGCAGCCGTTGTTAGGTTGGTCCGAGGCCACCACACTACTGCACCGTAGCTTATCATCGGACGTATTATTGTCTTATAAAGCCATAAGACAATTTTGGGGGATATGCCCCAGCGTTTGCCTATCATCTTCTTACACTGCCAGAAGACAATGCTGGCTTTGTTGAGCTTATTTTCCATGTGGCTGTTCCATGTCAATTTGCTGTCGAGAGTGACACCTAGGTACTTGACCTCGGTAGACAGCTTAAGCTCTGTATTAAATAACCTGGGCAGTCGGTAAGTGCCCAGCGCGCGTTTGTGTGTGAACATAACTAGTTCGGTCTTGGTCGGGTTTACAGATAATTCGTACTCATTACATTACCACTCTACTATGCGTAGGGCTTGTTGGGTTAGGTCGTACACTGTACTGGTTACCTTACCTGAGGTGAGTATGGTTAGATCATCTGCATAACCTATTGTGTAGAAGTCTCTCGCGTTGAGTTTGTCTATGAGTTCATTGATGACTAAGTTCCACAATAGCGGGGAGAGTACACCTCCCTGCGGGCACCCTTTAGTTATCAAGGCTGTCTGAGTGTCGCCGTGCAGGCGCACTACCCTTTTGCTGAGCATGTTTTGGATCCACTGTATGAGCATCTGATCCACACCATGCCTGGCTAGGGCGTTGCTTATGCTGGAAAAGTTTGTCTTGTCGAAGGCTCCTTCTATGTCAATGAAGGTGCCCAGACAGATGCATTTTTGTTGTATAACAGCTTCTATCTGGTTCACGACTTGATGTAAGGCCGATTCCGTCGATTTCCCTGAGCTGTATGCATGTTGATTGGCATGTAGGGGTAAGTGTTTAAGTGCCCCACTTCTTAGTTCCCTCTCGCAGAGCCTTTCCAAGGCTTTAAGCATGAAGGAGGTCAGGCTTATTGGTCTGAAGGACTTTGCATTGGTATAGTCTGTTTTGCCTGGTTTTGGTATGAAAATTAGTTTGACTTCCCTCCATCTCTTCGGTACATATCTGAGGGCCAGGCTAGCCCTCATGATTGCCAGAAGTCTTTTGCGGACAGGTTCACCCCCCGATTATAATAACCCTGGGAAGATGCCGTCCAGTCCGGCTGCTTTGAAGGGATGGAAGCTGTCGATGGCCCATCGGAGTTTTTCCTCTGTGACCACGGTATTCGCATGTCTCCACTCATGTTCGGTCGCCACTGTTTGTGTATCGTGCCACGTTATTACTGGGGTGAGGACGCAGCCTGGGAAGTGTGTTTCGAGTAGGACGCGTCTTGTCTCCTCCTCCGATGTGGTGTATGTGTTATCCGGTTTACGGAGAGTACCTGGTGCAACCGTTGGTTGCTGAGCCAGTAATTTCCTTACCCGGTTTGCTTGTTGGCAAGATTCAATGCTCCCACAGAATTTCCTCCATCCCATGGTACGTCTGAATCTGAGGCACTTCTTGTTGCTTGATTTGGCCGCTTTATAAGCGTCCCAATCTTCGTCTGCGCTTGTGTTCATTGCCCTGTTTAAAGCCCTTCTTACCTTCTTGCGCTTGCGTTCAAGCTCAGCGCCCCACCAGGGTTGTTTGCCTGGGGTTGATGGTATAGTGGTTTCAGGGCAGGCTGCGTGGTAGCTGTCTAACATCGACTGCGTCAGTGTACATACCTGCTCGTCGATCTGTTCATTGTTACCCAGTACTGTCGGCGTAGCAGTCAGGATAAGTTTCTCTGTAAGTAAGTGGACATACTTTACTTTGTTAGTGTTGTGTGGTTTCCTACGCGGCTGTGTGGGTTGTATAACGACTTCCATGGAGAAGCTGATACATTTGTGGTCTGAACACGATGCCTCTTTCGAGACGTGCCATCCCTTGATGCGTTCAGCCGCTCCTTCTGTTGCGAGAGTTAAGTCGATAATTGTCTGACTACGTCTTGTGACGAAGGTGGGCTCCGTACCTGTGTTTAATAGGGTACGATTGGTGGTGAATAGGTATTCAACCAGTGATTTACCTCTGTTGTTATTGCAGTTCATGCCCCACATTTGGTGGTGGGCATTGGAGTCCGTTCCTATTACGACCTCCGTATTGGTTCTCTCGCACTGGTTAACCAGACGCGTGAGGTCGAACGGAGGCGGGTCTTCGGCCTCGGGCATGTAGACCGATGCGAAAACAACCGCTGTACTCCTAGGCTGCTGTGTTATTTCAATTTGTATCGCTGTGATGTCTCTGGAACAGAACTCCGTTAGAACTTGGGCTCTGATGTTTTTAGTAGTTAGTATACAGGTTCTTGGATGTGTGTGGTCAGTTGAAGAATAAATCTTACCTCCCAGGCTGGAGAGGCCTCTAACGGGGCCAACCCTTATCCAAGGTTCCTGGATGAGCACGATGGCTGAATGTTGGACCTCCATCCATTTGCGCAGTTGCGCAGTAGCTGTTTGGCTGTGGTGGAGGTTGGTTTGAAGGCAGTTGACGTTACTAGGCGGAGGGTTCATCTTTGGATGATGTCCCCTTCTCCCCAAACGTCAGCTGCGTCAGGCCGGCCAGGATGTCGCCAGCCTCCACCCCGTCGTCCCACCGCACCGGACTCAGGAGCAGGCACTCATCTTCCGAGTTACCCTCGGCTGATGGGCCAGCCCCCAAGCCAGACGCGGCCGGCTCTGACGGGCCGGATTCTGCGTCGCACCCTGGCTTGGTGTTAGAGTCCTGCTTGACTCGTATGGAGTTGTCTACTGTCGTCCTGGAAAAGTCGAGGCGGGGCTTCTTGTGGTCTCCCCGAGGTGAACTGGTCTCGAAGAGAGCACGTTTGGCCTCACCTCTGTCCTTGTTTCCGGCAGTTTTACCTGCTGTGTTGCTCGGTGGTGCAGTGGCTGGTTGCCGTCCAGGGTGGCCAGCTCACCGCTTGGCGGCAGCCGGCTTCCCTGTACTGCCTCTGGCCTTCTTGCACCCCTCACTGCTGAGTGTGGGCTGCGCACTGGTCACATTGCTGGGACCTGCCACAGCAGCCTGCTCAGCTGCTTTTGTAGAGGCAGCACCGGCAGCAGCAGCGGTTTGTGCAGCCTTCTGCTTGGACGCCCTGCGCTGTCTCTTGTTTAGGTTTTTCCTCTTCTTCGACGGGCCAACAGTGGCGGGGCCACTAGTGGGCGGGCGCTGAACAGGATTGGTGGTCTTGCCCTTACCCTTGCCCTTCTTGTGGCCAACCAATTGCCAGCCCGCGAAGGAGGAGTCGTCTTCCCGCTTGATCTCGAACGGGCTGATGATTGTAAGGACGGGACCAGTACTAGTGCTAGCCAGCGCTGAAGTCCCGTCCTTGGGGGATGATATAACCTCTGCAGCCGAGGCCACAGCGTCAACCATCTGTTTTGGTTTTGCGGCGGGAACAGCTTTCGCTGCCACTGTCGCAGTTGGGGTAGTGAAAGGGATAACGGTATCCATAAATGTTTTTACAAGACTTCATCCCTCTGGCTTCCCACCCTCCATGGAGCCCGCAACAGGGAACGTCATACCGGACGTTAGGATTACCAGAGGGATATAGGAACGCGGGGCTGGCTTACAGCACGACATCGGGCGCCCGCTTGGGTTAACGACCTGAGCCGAGTTACCAACTCTAGCCGTCCACCCTCGCTTGCGCCCTCAGTATAGCCTTCACCAACCACGTCAACAGCCGAAATAAATTCCGACTATTGATGTGGACCCTACGTCCCTAGCCCGTGGCCCTCTGACGGGACACGATGGCCATTTCCCCCGCTGCGGCTCACAGCGGGGGCTACCGTTTAGCGTGAAATCGGGACCAAAGAGGGCGTGTTGCCTCACGGTCACATTACCGCCAGCGCCGCTCGGCTCAACCCCCCAGGACTCCGTCATCCCCGCGTACGGTGCTCGACTGCGCAGGTCCTAGCGCAGGTGGTCAACTTCTCTTACCCGTGACTGTTTACTACGGGCCCAAGCACACCTGGCCACGAGGGGGCGTAGTGAAGAGATGTGTAAGTGAATATGTGTTTGTGCGCGCATGTGTGTACGTGTGTGTGTATGCGTGTGTAAAGTGCCTGTTATTTGTGTTTCGGCTGGAGGTTTTGGTTGCATCCATTTCTGAAGGAACTGGACCAAGAACGGGCGGCAACCTCGAGAAGGATAGTCCACCAGCCTTGCCTTAGGGATCTACACGACCTGCGCTACCCCTGAGACCATTCGCCACTCCCTGCACCGGACTCAGGTGCAGGGAGTAGAAGTCAGTGCAGTTCAGTGAAAATGGAAACGAATTGAACTGCACGGGCTTCCGCCCAGTCCAGAACTTTTGAGAACATTGGATTCGCTATATACGTGTCGGCCATACCGTACCGCTCCGCGCCGCTCCCGCTACAAATATTACCGCTTATATAAACCGCTCGCAAGTGGAAGTGATTTGTGTAGTGAAGTGAATCAAGCAGCTTCATCCCGAAACACCAGGAGACTGCCCTTCTGAGACGAAGAAAATCGCCGTACAAGGTAAGTGCCCCCCGTCCTTGGAATATACTATACCCACTCACAATCATCTCTACCATTCCAATCCTACATCCTCTTCCCTTATCCTTTCTAGGCGAGCAGAACTCGCCCTAATACAGTCCATTTTCCTTCTCCAAATCGCCTAGAACTTACGGTTTCGGTGTATCGCCGAACCATTTTTTTGGTCCTTCGAGCCGGATTCATTTACGTTTTTATACGTTATATCGCTATACCTAGGCAGTTATAGCACCTAGCTATACTCCTAATATAATCACATAACCGTCACCTGGTTGTTTCCGCCCGCATCAGTAGGTAAACTTTTATGTAGCTACCTACTTACTCAATTATTATTTCTGGAACTATCATAGTTGTCTTGTAAATCTCATATTTCGAGCAACTTTTAATTCCACAGCTCTAAAGTGTTGCCTACTTAGCCTACTTAGGTAAAATAATAAGTACATTAGATATTCTTATTTTGTTTCGGTCTCATTAGCTTATTCTTACGTAAGCATGTCACAACAAAAGAAGTCACTCGTGTCGGAAGACAAAGAGATGACAATCTTAGAAGCAAAACGCAATATTTTATTTGAGCGCATTCAAAACATATACGAGCGTTCAAAAACCGCCTCTATTTCTGACAGTAATAGCGAAGCATTTCTCAGTTATTGTATGACAGTAGATAGTATTCGAACATATTTTCATAAGTTGTTAGACGATTATAACGCAAGATTACTTTCTATCAATCCTGATGAAAAACCCAACTATCAGGCGTGCACCTCATTCGAATATCTTTATTGTATTATTAAGCGTATACAATCGCAATTGGAGGGTAAATGTTCAGCAGAGCCCGTCGCCGCGGCCCGCAAGCCGAAATTACCGCCAATCGAGATTATGTCGTTTGACGGAGATATACGAAATTGGCCGTTATTCTATGCGAGCTTTAAGTCTACAGTGCACGATAATGAGATGCTGACAGGTTGTACTATTTAATAGGTAAACTGTCACCGAAGGCCCAGTCCGTATTTGCAGGTGTCACACCCAGTGCTGAGAATTATCAGGTCATATTTCAGTCACTACTTGACAGATATCATGACACGCGCGTCCTAGCGTCTACCTACTTTGACCAAGCTTTAAATCTTAAACTGTCCGGTGCCGCATCTGTCTCGAATTTCCAGCTGTTTATTGATAACTTCGTAACCGCGGTTAATTCTCTTAGGAACTTAAAATTAGAAGATCTTTCCGACTTTATGTTGCTTCAACTCGCTTTAAAAAAGTTTGACACTGATATAATTCGCGCATTCGAGATGACGGAACGCAATAATAAAATACCTACACTAGATAGTTTTATTTCGTTCATCAAAGATCAGTGTCGAATATTTCATAATACACAGTCTAGTTCACCTGACCCGTCTAACACTAACAGCAACAAACAAAGGTTGAATAAATCGCGAAATAGTAATAATAACTCGGTCCCTAATCCACAATCTTACGTAACATGCTCGGAATCTAATAGTAATAATTCACAGAAGTGTCCGTGCAGTAATATAGTGCACGACCATTTATACAAGTGTCCCGCCTTCGATAATTTGAATCCAACAGCTCGTTTTAAATGCGTAAAAGATAACAAAGCTTGCATTCATTGCTTAAGCATAAAACATAAAACAAGTAATTGTTCTAGTAAGACAAAGTGTCGCTTATGCAATCAAAAACATAATTCTCTGCTTCACTTCGATAAAGGTAACCCGTTGTCAAGCCAAGCCGCTAACCTTGACACACTAACGTCGCAGGTGCAGGCTACGATAACTGCGCCCCCGACGATTCAGAATGAGATATCGTTGTGTACGACATCCATTGCGCGGGCGGCACGCACGCGCGGACGGCCTTAGCGCGCTTGTAGTGATCAGAGCAGTGCTAGGCCGCGATGTATGGCGTCTAAGACTGTTCTGTTAGCGACAGCGCAATTTATCGTTTATGATGTTAATGGGTCGCCGCACATGGTACGTTGTCTGCTGGATAGCGCGTCTCAGACCAATCTAATAACATCGGAATGCTTCAAACGCCTCGAATTATGGAATAACTTTAAAAATACGAACTCAATAGTCCGAGGGATCGGCGGTTCAGAAAAACATTGCAAGGGTTCCGTAGATATTAAAATACATTCGCGTTTTGATAGGAATATTAATTTTAACATTTCTTCGCTTATCGTGGAGCGTATCACGGACGCATTGCCGAACGCTAATGTAGACGTAGCATCACTCACTCACCTCGAGTCATTGCCGCTAGCAGACGCGGAGTTTGTGAATCCGGCAGGCATTGATCTTTTGATCGGAGCTTCAATATTGCCGCACTTGCTACTAACTAACATAGTACGTAGTGAGCGATATGATTTACCGCCCGCTATTGAGACGGTATTTGGGTATGTGATTATGGGTACCGTACCTACGTTACATACTTCTCATTGTATTACGTCTTGTTGTTGTTCTGATCTTCAAGAGATCAAGGTGGGTGCTAAAACTGTGTGTAAGATAAAGCACTAATTAGCTATGCTATGCTATGCTATGCTATGCTATGCTATGCTATGCTATGCTATGCTATACTATGCTATGCTATGCCATGCTATGCTATGCTACGCTATGCTATGCTACCCTATGCTACGCTATGCTACCCTATGCTACGCTATGCTACGCTATGCTATGCTATGCTACGCTATGCTACGCTATGCTATGCTATGCTATGCTAAGCTACGCTATGCTACGCTACGCTACACTATACTATGCTACACTTCCGCTTTGTATATGGATGACATTGCCTGTAGTGTCATATCCGCTCCGCTAGCAATTTCGTTTTGTGAAGAGCTTATTCAGCTTTTGAAGCGCGGCCAAATTGATTTTGTCAAATGGACAAGCAACTCTAAGGAGGTTCTCGCACGCATACCAGATTCTCATAAAGCTTCTCCAGACATTGAGTTTGAGAAGTCTGTACCGCATAAAGTTCTCGGTTTACGCTGGGACAAATCCTGCGATAGTTTTCGGTTTGACGTCTCACCGCCAGATGATAAGTGCACCAAACGCACTATGCTGTCCACAGTGGCTCGACTAGGGGACATAATGGGTTTTGTGGCTCCCACAATTTTGTACGCCAAGCTCTTGACAAAAGAACTTTGGCTATCAAAGTGTGAGTGGGATGAAACACCCCCTGACCATATTGTCGCCGCTTGGGGCCAGTTTTGTATTGAGCTTACCGCGCTGAATCAAATTACTATTCCGCGTCATCTTGGGTTGGTAGATGGATGTACCATCAACTTAATAGGTTTCGCTGACGCCAGCAAGCGTGCTTACGGCGGAGTTGCATAACTGCAAGTCCGCATTGGTTCTAACTACTCGGTGCAGTTAGTTTGTGCCAAGTCTAAGGTCTCGCCTGTTAAAACCATTTCGGTTGCGAGACTGGAGTTGTGCGCGGCCATTCTACTGTCTCAGTTGCTCCGCAAAGTTCAAGACACAGTTTTGCCCCACTACCCTATTAATAAAATATACGCATTTTCCGACTCCAAAGTAGTGCTCGCTAGGATTCATTCTTCTCCTCTCCGCTGGCAGACTTTTGTCGCCAACCGCGTTAGTAAATTGATTGAACTTGTTCCCGCTACTTGTTTCAATCACGTCGCGGGTTATCGTACTCGTCTTCAGGAAGAACTTTCCATAAATCATATTGACTGGAAGTTTATTCCACCAGCATCACCGCATTTCGGTGGATGTTGGGAAAGCATGGTCAAAGTAATTAAAACGCATCTCTTCAAGGTTATAGGTCAACAGATCCTCTCTTACAAAGAGCTTTTAACCGTCGTTGCACAAGTCGAGGCACTGATCAACTCGCGTCCGCTCGCAGCATTGAGTAGTGACCCTGCAGAACCATCCGCGTTAAGCCCTGCACATTTTCTGAACACAGTGCCATTATCGTCATTTCCGGCTCCTGAAGCAGACTCTTCAAGCTTGCTCCAGAGACATACTCTGCTGGATAAACTCGTGCAGTTGTTCTGGCGGCGCTGGCGTGCGGAATATCTAAACCAGCTTCAGACTAGATCCAAGTGGAATAGTCCTGCATTCCCTATACAGGAGGGTACGTTAGTCGTCATAATACATGATAATGCTCCGCCGCTTTCATGGCCGTTAGCCATCTTAGAGAAATTGCATACTTCCAAGGACGGTACAACCCGCGTTGTTACCGTGAAAACCGCTAAAGGGAGCTAAAGGGGGGAAAACTGGGCGAGCAGGAGAAATGGTAAGGGGTAGGACACATCGTCACGACATGAGCGATGCCGCAGCCAGTGCCACTTTACTCGCAGACGTATAAATTACGTCAAATGGGACTTGTGTTGTTGTAACGAGCTACATTACAAGTAAAATTAATAATAACGACGCCAATAAACTCTGATTACATATCGGTACAATTCGTTCGTAGATTTTTAAATTATAATTCAAATGTTTTTAATACAAGTGTAGAGTGTAATAACCTCCGTAATGCTTAGTTAATTTTTATTTGACTATGACAAAGACAACTATATGTTTTTTTACTTTCTTTTTTATATAATCCTAGTCTAGACAACTCACGCTTTTATAATTTGATGACCGCACAGTCTGCGGTACTGGATGGTCTTAAATCACTTGTTTATAGTTTCATGAAGACTTTAAATCGGAAATTTTTGGCTGATCACGTCAAATTGTTTGCCGCAGTTTTCTTCGACAGTTTTAGACATGTATTGAGCTGGCGATGAAACAAAGAATATTCTGTCAACGCCATGTTATAGTATATGTTTTGTCATTGGTCGCATTTATTGAAAAAAGATAAAGAATATTTCACATCATCAGCCTTTAACAGTCCACTGCTGGACTAGGCCTCTCCTTTGAAAGGAGGAATTGGCCTACTATACCACGCTGGCCAAACGAGTTGGTATAGGGTTTGTAAGTTTTCCTTCTCTTACAGTGCTGTTCTCTGCATAATATGCTCCCTCTGTCGGCTCTTACGACACCCATGGGATGATATGGGGTGGTGACATTCCGTATTCTTAATCCAGTATTTTCTTCGATGGTCAGCTATCAGACCCTTTCTACATGCGTGCTGGTGTCAGACAAGGATGTGTACTTGCGCCAACTATGTTTGGCATTTTTTTTTCGCTACTTCTAAAAGTGGCATTCGGCTGCGATCATCAGGGAGTTCATTTGCACACACGAGCCGATGGCAAATTGTACAACCTTGCGCTTCTAAACTCAAAACGGCATCGCAAGGACCTATATGTCAATAATCTTTTATTTGCAGACGATGCAGCTCTTGTAGCCAATTCTGCTTACGAACTTCAGGTCCTCATTGATCAGTTTTATCGAGCCTGCCAACTGTTCTCGATGACCATCAATGCCAAAAAGACTGTAGTCTTATCGCAGGGTTGTACAAACCCACCATACATACTGCTGAGTGCTGGGTGACACGCCTCTGGAGGTTGTCGAAAAATTCTGTTACTTGGGGTCGACTGTGTCGAACAATCTTTCACTAGATGTGGAGATCGATATCCGTATCGGCAAGGCGGCATCCATGTTCGGAAGGCTCCGGTCAAGAGTATGGGACAATAAGCATTTGACTAACAAAACCAAAGTCCTAGTCTACCAGACTTGTATCTCTTGTACGGAGCTGAGACTTGGACTTTCTACGCAAAGCAGGAGCGACGACTCAACACATTTCATATGCGCTGTCTGAGAAACATTCTCGGTATTACGTGGGCACATAAAGTCACCAACGAGAGGGTTCTAGAAATCGCTCAGCTGCCTAGTCTCAGCGCTATCCTTAAACAGAAGCGTTTACGATGGCTAGGGCATGTGCACCGTATGGAACACTCTCGGTTACCCCGACAAATTCTTTTAGGGGCCGTAGCGCATGCTAAACGAGCTGTGGGTCGCCCTTTACTCCGCTTCAAAGATTGTGTCAAGCGAGATATGAACATCTTTGAAATAGACCACAAAAACTGGGCCAAACTCGCTGAAGACAGAATGGAGTGGAGAAAATGTTTGAAAGACGGGCAGAAATGCCATGAAAAAGCCTGGATCGAAACATTGGCAAATAAACGAGCTGGGAGATATAACCGCGATCAAAACCCTCCACCTGTCGCAATACACAGTCATCTGCCCTAGATGTGGACGTCCATGTCTGTCACGGATTGGCCTACACAGCCACGTGAAAAAATGCCACGCACAACAATTAACTGCAACCATCATATAACACTCAGCAGATTATGTTTATATCGTCTGACAAGACGCATAGGCCTTTATATGTGCGTGCCTGAAAAAGTCCTCGCCCAATTCGTTTTGAAATCTATGCCATAACTGTGCAGTGTCTGAAAGTTTGCAGAACTCCAGCATTACTGCATACAAATGGCGTAATCGATGAGGACTTTCACTTATACTTGCTTCAGACAAAGCGTTATCCCAGTGTTGATACCCTCCAGTAAATGACTTGCTACTCAGCGCACTTAATACATAATATAATATCATAAATTATACAGAATAGAGCACATTTTAAATTTTGGAAAATTTAAATTTTCGAAAATGACCATTTATAATCTTTCAACCGTCGTAATTTTACATTTTCCAGATCATAGTATATTAAGTTTCAACCAATTCAACTCAAGAGTTACTTATTTACATTGCTATAGGACAAATTTCAACCGAAAAAATACATCGTTGTGTTTAAATTGACATAACTTTTTTATTTATGAACCGATTCGAATAAAACAAACACTAAATGTTAAGTGAGACTTTTCACAATATATCAGTGAAAACCGCATTCAAATATGATAAGCCGTTTCTGAAATTAGCGTGCACAAACGCACAGACAAACAGATAAACAGACAAACAGACAAAAATTGTAATAATGATATCTTTGGGTTTTCTTCTATAATAAAGACCCCTTAAAATAGTTTTCTCCTAAATATCTTCCATGTACAGACATCGATCACTTACATATTTATTATATGTATAGATTTACTTTGAAGATAATAATAGTTTAACCCTTTGTATGCCGGAACGCAGATCTACGCGAGACACAATAACTTTTTAATTGTGTGTGGAATTCATATACAAGACGTTAAATATCTTCCATGTACAGACATCGATCACTTACATATTTATTATATGTATAGATTTACTTTGAAGATAATAATAGTTGTTCTAATTTTAAGATGTTCGCCACATAGGTAATGCTTATCTGTTATAAACACAGAAGTTTGTACACGAGGCCCGTATTATACTCAAGTGTGGGGTGTTATTACATCAGAGGCTAAGATGAAATGAATTGATCACCTTCACTAAGATGGAGTGTAGGAACTCTATACCCATGAGCTTGTAGTTCAGAAAGCCGCACACAAGTCGATTTCGTTAAGAAACTTGTTTACTCTAATGATGGATAATGAAAGATAGAAGGCTATCTAACAATCTATTGTTAGTTAGCAGCCTCCTATAAAGTATATTTAGGGTAGGTATATAATTCCTTTTGCAAATTCGACCGCGGAAAAGCCGTTTCATTTCAATTTTAGAGAACTACCGTAAAGTTATCAGACGGTAATTTTCAAAATTAAACCCATAATTCTGTATTCCACTACTTTTTGAATTTAAGTATTTTATGCATAAAATATTAAGACCTAGGCACAATGCTCGATGGCCTCTGTAGAGTCTCTCAACAACACACAACGACAAGACGAAAATCATGTCGAACGTCCATGTTGTACCTGCTCCTATTCAGGTTGGGAACTCTACGCTCGAAGTTGTCGACAAGTATACCTACCTGGGACAAGTAGTCCAATTAGGTAGGTCCAACTTCGAGAAGGAGGTCAATCGTCGAATCCAACTCGGTTGGGCAGCGTTCGGGAAGCTACGACATATCTTCTCGTCCGATATCCCGCAGTGTCTCAAGACGAAAGTCTTTGACCAGTGTGTGTTGCCAGTGATGACTTACGGATCAGAGACGTGGTGGCTCACTATGGGCCTTATCAGAAGGCTCAAGGTCACTCAGAGGGCGATGGAGAGAGCTATGCTTGGAGTTTCCCTGCGAGATCGAATCAGAAATGAGGAGATCCGCAGTAGAACCAAAGTCGCCGACATAGCTCTCCGGATAGCCAAGCTGAAGTGGCAGTGGGCAGGGCACATAGCTCGAAGAACCGATGGCCGTTGGGGCAGAAAGGTTCTGGAGTGGCGGCTACGTACCGGACGACGCAGCAGAGGTAGGCCCCCCGCAAGGTGGACTGATGACCTCGTCAAGATCGCGGGAGGCGGTTGGATGCGGGCGGCTCAAGACCGGTCTGTGTGGAGAACCTTAGGGGAGGCCTATGTCCAGCAGTGGACGTCGTTTGGCTGATATGATGATGATGATTAAAACTTTATTAGCATTCGATACCATGAAAGCAAAACAATAGATATGCATTCTTATTGCCTTATACGCTGTCCTGCTAAGAATTGATGATAGAGCCTCGTGCATTTTTAACTAACCTTTACTTTGTTATCGCTGTTTCATGATTTTTTGTGCAATATGTCTTCATTATAAAATTATAAATTTAGTGCATAAATGGCCCTTTGTCTGTATTTTAAAACTAGAGGACGCCAGCAGCTACGCCTGCACATTTTTTTTAATTTATCTGTTTTGACCGATCCCGTGGGTATTTCGGAAAATCCCTTCTTGGTGCACTCCTACGGTCCCCAAGGAACATACATGCAAAATTTCAGCTTCCTGCGCCCAAAAGTTTTGGCTGTAGCTTGTCTGTCAGTCAGTCAGTAACGCAAGGATTTTATATATTAAGATTATAAAAACGCGATGTCTCTACATTAAACATACGTACTACAAAAAGCCACTACTAATGCCGTTCTAAGCCCCAGACGGTGATTCGTTCACATCATGCTTGCTGATGTGTTTATTTATTTGTGAAAGCGTTAGCAAAAGTTTCATAAAGGTCAGACATGTATCATATGAACTCATTCTTTCTACATTTGCATTCCTTCACGTGTTCCACTAACTTATGTTAATAATAACGATCTGGAAAATGGAGGTAATTGGCGGTCATGGTCAGTATACCAATAGATTGTTTCTTACTGCTGGTTCGTATACCGTTGTCGTCATGCTCACTAAAATGTCATTTCTTGTGGTGGCGTCGTGTGTCGGGTCATCCCTTTCCCTCTAATATGGCGAGAGGGATGATGGCTGGCACATGCGTCATACTCGTGAACGGGTGCTACTTGCGATGACTGGTCGATGACGGTCTTGCGGGCTGGTATTAGATTTTAATAATTAACTGCATCATTCCCATCATGGTTCTGATCACTTTCGCGGATTGCCTGCATTATTAGGTATATATAATGTAAGTGGATGCTCCTGTTTCACCATGTCTATTCTGAGAAGGCTAACCAAAAGTATTATGCTTGAGTATTATGATGTACAGTAAATATATACAAGTGATATAGAAGGTGTAACAGTTGCAGCACCTTACAAAATGTAAATTGTGTATTATTCAAAACCTGGCGATGAAAAAGAGTGACCGTGAGTTTTATTGCCCGTTCTTTCTCATGGTTCTACCTATTGCTTTGCGAACGTGGCAGTAAATGTAAATGTAGAAGCATACAGTAATAATGTTTTAAATTTGAGTATAAGTAATTATTTTATAAATTTATTATTTTGACGTTCATAAGCGTCACATTGTGACCCAAATGAATAAAGGATTTTGAATTTTTGAATTTTTTTAATTTTTGAACTATAGATAAAGTTTAGTCTTCTGTTGAATGTCTATGGAACATTATCATTGCATACGTATCAACGGGACTGGTAATTATGCATTCAGATTTCTTGCAACGTAGGCACACTCTAAAAACGTGCTTGGGTTCAAAGTATGTAAAAAGAAAATGTACTATTGTAGGCTGTAGTACGCGTGAATAAAGTCGCGGACAAAAGGTAGTGTTTTATAAAGAACGTTTATTTCTAGTCGACACTACCATGTAGTCTAATATCTTAATATATAAAATCCTTGCGTTACTGACTGACTGACAGACACGCTACAGCCGAAACTATTGGGCGCAGGAAGCTGAAATTTGGCATGCATGTTCCTTGGGGACCGTAGGGGTGCACTAAGAAGGGATTTCCCGAAATTCCCACGGGATCGGCCAAAACGGGTAAATTTAAAAAAAATGCAGGCGTAGCTGCTGGCGTCCTCTAGTATTAGATACGAAGACTGTACCTAACATATTTCATGACTATTGCATGAATGGTGCAGTGGCTTAAAAGGCTATCTTGGCGTTAAGCAATGCGCTAAACGTTGTGGTGGTCGATTCCCACTCCGTACTTACAACTAATTTTATTGTGGGAACAGTGGTTGAGATCTTGGTCTTCTTTGTGTCCATTTAAGTGTAGTGTCTGAAATTGCTCCGCTCTACGCTCCACTTGCACGCTCCGCGATGCAGGATTTGTCCCTATTGACTCATTTGAATAAGAAAAAGAGAGATAAATACATCATTGCGAACATATAAGATTTGACGTGCGAGTACAGGAAATAGCATTTATACACGTAAGAGCAAGATTACAATCTTATAATTTAAAGAAATACATGTCTATTTTTCAATAGTCTACGTATTTAAACCTTGGTATATTATTAACTGAATAACGAACGTTTTATTACATCGGCATAGCGTATGGTTAATACCCTCATTACTTTTTCAGGTCATCTATTGCTACATTGTGAAGTTGCTATAAAGTAGTGGGTTCACCAGTTCATGTGGTGTGATGTCTCAAGATATTAATAGTAACATGCGGCATGGTGACCATCTGGCGAGTGCCACACTGCAGTCTGTTGCATCACTCGTAAATCTCAACACAAATTTAGAGCCTTAGCACACAGGTTCCACCTTGACTAACATCACAGTATTCTTGAGTATAATATTTACTCAGAAGCTCGTACAATAACAGTATAATGGCAATCATTATATAACCTGACATATGAGCTAATGCTACTTAATGTTCCTTAAACGAAAACGTTCAACCCACCCAACGTAACCCGCCATTATTTTGTAGCAAATAAATAAAATGTAAATAGCATTACGGAACAGAACAAAGAGTATGGTAATTTGCATAATGCTGTTCACCTTTTAGCTTTTAGACATGCTTGGAGCTGGTCTGGGCTTGAACCAAGCCGAGTCCATTTAGCGACTCGTACGAAGATTATAAGCTTTGGTCCTTCGGTAACACACTTGTTCCGCACGTGTGGTTTACGGAAAAATAACAAAATATACCCAGGGAAAATCAACTTCACAGTTTTGTTACATATGTAGGGACACAGATTATTACTCTGTGGCTAGGTAGTGTTGCTCGCCAGTCAGTAAGTCAGTCATTGTCGCGCTCGGTCCGTAGACGCACGCTTAAATAAATAATAAGCTGTGCGTACTACCATCTTTCATTACAAGGCCCGAGATACCTCACACACGAACACAAAGTAGAGACATATTTCCACATATTCAGATAACTTTTACACTGGTGACCCCTGTGAATGTTGTGCGGACGATTTTCGGACTTTGCGGATACGGTGATAGTTATCGGGCGGGACAGTGACTCACGAGGCAAAAATGTTGCAAGGACATACGACACCGGCACCTGCGCAACCACAGGCGATAAAACCCGAGGGTAGCGCAGGTGAGGACGCGTTGGCCTCGGTTACCGTGACCTCACGGATCCCGGAATTTTGGGTGAATAAACCCCGGCTTTGGTTTGTCCACTTTGAAGCCACCGTTTACTCACAGAAACTTAGTGACGCAGCTAAGCAAAACCTGGTGGTCACGAAGTTAAGCAAGAACGCGATCGAACAAGTCAGCGACTTGTTACTTGACCCACCAGCGGAGAACAAGTATGGGACGCTTAAAGAAAGGCTCTTGCAGGTATTTGAGGAGAGCGAAGCTCGTCAATTCCAGAAATTATTAGGCGAGATGGAATTGGGCAGTCAGAAGCCGTCTCAATTACTACGACGCATGAAGGACCTAGCTCGTAGCAAAATTCCTGACGAGACTCTGAAGATTATGTGGTCGGGGCATCTACCATCATCGGTGCGAGCAGTGTTAGCCGTCACCGACGTTAAGGACCTGGAGAGTTTGGCAGTCGTTGCCGACAAGATCATGGAGACTACTCGTCCAATAGAGATTACTGAAGTAGCCAGTGCCAGCGCAACTTCTCAGCCAGATTTAGCCGCGCAAATTGCCAAGCTGACGTTGGAAGTACAGGAGCTGAGCCGGCGAAGCAGGCAACATTATCGTACAGATCGGAGCAATGTCGTACAATCAAAATCAGGGACAAGGACAAGGAGCAAGTCCAGGGAAGGTCGCAGCCGCGACAGTAAGGATTGGCTATGTTTCTACCATTACAGATATGCTGAAAAAGCGAACAAATGTATTAAACCGTGTAATTGGGACAGGAAATCGCAGTCGGGAAACTAGACTTGGCGGAGGGCTGTTTAGACTTTGCTAATCACCGGTTATGTGTGGCCGACGTAAAATGTGGTTACAATTTTCTGGTGGATACAGGTGCAAATATATCAGTGTTGCCAAAAAATTTTGTGAAACCTAGTAAGTGCGGTAAAATTAGTGATAATTACAAACTTTACGCTGCAAACGGTACGGAAATCAAGACTTACGGTACTTGTACGTTGACCCTGAACTTGAACTTACGAAGACCATATCGTTGGACATTTATCGTTGCGGATGTCAAGCAGCCAATTTTAGGTGCAGATTTTTTAAAATTCCATAAGCTTTTAGTAGACTTAAATGAGCGTAAGCTAGTTGATCAGTTGACTAATCTTAAGGTTATCGCATCCGTCATATGTAGCGATAGTACGGCAAGTATCAAAACAATAGATGATAATAACCCATGGCATATGTTGTTAAGTGAATTTCCAGATGTGACAAACCCCGTATGTTACAAGGAGCAGCCCAAACATAATGTGTTACATCACATTGAAACTTCCGGCCCCCCTGTGTACGCTAAGGCGAGGCCATTGCCACCTGACAGGTATATTAGAATAAAAGAGGAGTTTAGAGTCATGACCGAGCTTGGTATATGTAGACCGTCCAAGAGTGCGTGGGCTAGTCCCCTACACATAGTGCCAAAAAAAAACGGTGATCTTAGGCCGTGTGGCGATTACAGGCGCCTTAATGCGATTACCAAGCCCGATCGTTACCCTATACCCCCCTTGAGAGATTTTACTTATGTACTTGCTGGCAAGAAAATATTTTCACGTTTAGATTTAAATAGAGCTTACCATTTTGTTCCAATATCACCTGAAGACATCGAGAAAACAGCCATCATAACTCCTTTCGGTTTGTTTGAGTTTCCGCGCATGACCTTCGGGTTGAGAAACGCAGCTCAAACATTCCAAAGATTTATGGATACAGTAGTTTTAAAGGGTTTAGATTTTTTATACAATTTTGTCGATGACGTCATCGTGGCTTCCGATGGGGAAAATCAACATAAAGAGCATTTGAAAGCCGTTTTCTCGAGGTTTAATCAATTTGGCATAACTATTAACGTAAGTAAATGTAAATTTGGCTTAGAAAAGCTAGAATTTTTAGGTTACGAGGTGTCTACGCAAGGAATCCGACCGCTCGGTGAGAAGGTCAAGATTTTCCGAAACCGGAAAATATTGAACAGCTCAGGCGATTTTTAGGGATGTTGAACTTTTATCGATCTCATTTACCGAAGGCTGTGGAATGTCAGTCGATTTTAAATGGTTATCTGCATAACGCAAAAAAGAAGGACAAAACAAAGGTCGTGTGGTCAGAGGAGGCGAATAAAGCATTCGAGCAATGTAAACTTAGCTTGCAGGAAGCGGCTACATTGTTTCATCCGTTGCGAGATGTGCCCTTATCTCTGATGGCCGATGCGTCCAGCTCAAGCGTTGACGGAGTGCTCCAACAAAAGGTAGGTAATGCATATCAACCGTTAGGCTATTTCTCTAAAAAATTGACAGAGGCGCAGCAAAAATATAGCACGTATGATAGAGAATTATTGGCGATATTTTTAGCTATGAGGTATTTCAGGAACATGTATGAGGGCCGGCCTCTGACAATTTTTACGGATCATAAGCCCCTGACGTACGCTTTCACCAAGAGTAATAGTAATGTAGATAGTCCTAGGCGAATTAGGCAGTTAGCTTACATTAGTGAATTTACCACCGACATACAGCATATTAGTGGGCAGGATAACGTGGTAGCGGACACGTTATCGCGCATAGAAACAATAACATGTCCCACGGCGATAGATTTCTCAGAAGTCGCATTACGTCAACATAGCGACCAGTACCTCGCGCAAGCGTTGCAAGTAACAAAGAACAGTAAATTGCAATTTAAACAAATTTTGTTACCTTTTTGTAATGAACCTATTTATTGTGAAATATCTACAAATAAAATGAGACCTTACTTACCGGAAGAATTTCGACGTACAGCTTTTGATTCAGTTCATAATTTAAGCCATCCCGGAATTCGTGTCAGTAAGAAGTTGGTAACTGAGAGATATTTTTGGCCGTTTATGAATAAGGACATTGTTTCATGGGCAAAATCATGTATCCAATGTCAACGCGCTAAAATACATAGGCATACGGAATCTCAATTAGGTACTTTCCCTAGTGCAGATCGATTTACGCATGTACACATAGATATTGTAGGACCCTTGCCAATTACAGCAGATGGATACAGGTATTGTATAACAATGATTGATAGGTGTACCGGTTGGCCTGAAGCATTTCCGACCCGCGATATTACGGCAGAAACAGTAGCCGAGATAGTCTTTTCTGGTTGGGTAGCTCGTTTCGGTTGTCCGGTTAAGCTAACTAGCGATCAGGGCAGACAGTTCGAGAGCCAATTGTTTAGCCAACTCATGAAATATTTAGGTATTGACAAAATGCGTACTACACCTTATCATCCGGAAAGTAATGGCATGATAGAACGTTGGCATAGAGCACTTAAAGTGGCACTTATGGCACGTTTTCAATGCGACACTAGTTGGGAACGACAGCTGCCCGCCGCCTTATTGGGATTGCGCGCGGTACCACGTAGCGATACGGGAGTAAGCGCTGCAGAACTTACCTATGGCCGAACATTACGTTTGCCTGGTGATTTTTATGATGAGGTAAGTATAAAAATCTCCGATGCGGAATATGTAGATAAGTTAAAAACAGCAATCAGTAATTTACGACCTAAACCGGCATCCCACCAAGCGTCGAAGTCTTTGTTTATTCATCCCGATTTAAATAAGTGTGCAATGGTATTCGTACGTAATGACTCGGTACGTCGTAGCTTGCAACCGCCCTACGACGGACCCTACCCGGTGGTCAAACGCCGCGGGAAAGTCTTTACGATCAAAATAGGAGATAGAATAACGTCTATTGGTTTAGACAGGTTAAAACCTGCATATGTGTTGAATGAAGGTACTCTGAACGACGATGACGCAATAATTAAGCGCACTACGAGCGGCAGAGTGGTAAAAAACCCCTAAGATTTATTTAATCAATCTAATTTATGTCGTCGTTGAAATACTTCTTTGAATTGCGATTGCATCATCGACGGTCACAGTATTCAATTCTGTAATTTGTTATAATGTGTTTTAAATGTGTATTAGTTTTTAAGGTTGGTTAGTAACACATGTCATTTGATAGGTCAGCAATTTTAAAATTTCGCAATTGACTACAGTGTCGTTTCTTTAACAAAGTTACCTTGGTACATACTTATTTACGATTTGTTGTTATAACGATATATACGTATTACGTACTCATAGTAAAGATGGGTTACGGGCAAAGTAAAGAAAAGCAAAATCAAAATATTACTAACGAGACAGTAATTAACAATGGATCGCACGATAAAATTAATAATTTCACATGGATACTGTGTGCTTTTTTGGCTTTGACCGCGATTATTATATTGTGCATTGTTTGGAAACGATGCTCAAAAGGCGCTAAGAAATGGATTAGGAAAGAAATATTGTCTGTAGCAGATGCGGTACCTACTGTTAAGGTACATACTATCCAGCAGCAGCAACAACCACAACCAGGTGTGGTTAGCCACATCTAATTATGGAACTGACCATAATTTACTTTTGTATAATTATGTAAAGGTAAAAAATTTTTTACTGAAATTAACTAATTTTTGTGTATTTTTGTGTCAATAGTTCACTTCTAATGAAGTGTGGTTCAATATTTGTATAACAATTCTTATACCTATTTGTTTTCAAATTGTGTATTTTACTGATTAATAAAGGTGAACATATAATTTGCGTCTACGATAAAATATCGTATTTCAAAACTTGTAATTAATTCTGTGTACTTATGTTATGAATTGCGTTAACAGGAACGCAACTTGATACGCTATTGTATTGTAATCGTGACGCCTGCGAATCGAGCAAGACTGCTGACTGGCAAATTGTTTCAACTTAGGACCACTAACAGTACTCAATTTATGTTTTGTATTATTTCAAGGTTATAACTTAGTTTATTGAAGTTAATATTGATTGTATTCTGTAGTTTTTTTTCTTTTTTTTGGCAGGAGAGTACTGTAGGGACACAGATTATTACTCTGTGGCTAGGTAGTGTTGCTCGCCAGTCAGTAAGTCAGTCATTGTCGCGCTCGGTCCGTAGACGCACGCTTAAATAAATAATAAGCTGTGCATACTACCATCTTTCATTACAAGGCCCGAGATACCTCACACACGAACACAAAGTAGAGACATATTTCCACATATTCAGATAACTTTTACACATACAAAATAGAACGCTTGAATGTGTTTCTTATAATGCTTTGTGGCGAACAACAATAGTTGATTATTACAACAATATTTATTATTGTTATAATAATTTACGTTAAAGTTACAACCAAAAAATGTAGCTGAATTACAATCTTAAGAACGGAGGTCGCTTCGAGAACGAAAATTATTTCACCCATACTTAACACAGACTCAGTCAGTTCAGTTTTTATTTCTTCGTCATGAAATATGGGCGGCGCACTTAAAGCTGGTTCCTAGACTTGTTTCATCCACTCCAGCTTGACGCGCATCTTAATTTAAGCTTCAACGAGTAACCGTTTGAACAAATAAAAACTTGGCAAATCTACGTTCTCGTCGAGTCACTGGCTCACCGCCCTCGTCCCGCTATCACGCAAAAATTCATTTTACTGACGAAAAATGCTAATATTATTGTACATTCCTGTTTTATAAAGCTGTTTATACCCCTCAGATATGTGTAAAACTTTCGAAAGTACAACGTAGCTTTATTTAGGATACCCGTTATAATAGAAAGAAATTAGGTTAACATTTTGTTGATATACCTAATTAAGAGGCGTTTCGACAGTTACATTTATTTTTACATTCTTTATAAAATTAGTAGTGAACATGAAAATATATACTTTTTAAATTTTAAATTTAAACAAAACTGGTAGTTTTTTTATATAATTTATTTTAGTCAGTCTACATGAAAAGGGCAGGTATACTCAAAAGTAATAAGCGTTTACATGTATGGATTTGTAAAGGTTTCTCTTTAACGGATTTTGTGTGGACGACAATATCATTTGCATTCCATTCTCGCACCCTCACATATAAACTTCAGCAAATAACACAAAATCAAAAGACAATGGGTAAAAATGTATGGGACCTGGGACCACCCTCCAATAGTAATAAGGTGTATGTCATTGGATAGGCATTTTTAATAGAAACAACTTTTATTATGACGGCTTTGTTGTCACAGTTGTCCGTTCCAAGATATATGATATACAAGTTTCGATAAAAGTATGTTGAAAAAAGCGTTTATTATAGTGCTTAGTACTATATAATGCTTTATTTTGCAAACTGACTCGTCTTCGTGCCTGCCCAAGCGCTTAGGAACTGTGCGGGGTGCCACCCCTCCCCTCCAAACCGGTAACTTGGAGCTGCGCCGAGCGACGCCCGCCGTGCGGTGGTAGTTATAGAATTGGGACATAAGTATATATTTTAGTATTATGACCTTCGAAAAGAGCTTAGATTTATATCTTTAATATTTTTATCTTTATCTTATCTTTATCTTTCCACTAAATACTCACAAAACATAATTACATAATATTGCTTTGTTGCGACGTAAGGGCGGACAAACAAACAGACTTTCGAATTTATAATAATATTTGTATTGATAACCCTTTAGTTTCCTAAAAGGTGCACCCCGCACCGTACCAACCACTTGGGCAGACGCGAAGATAAGCCAGTTTGCAAAATAAAGCATCAAAATAAAATAAAAGTCCTCATGATCACCAGCCTTTAAAAGTCCACTGCTGGACTTTGAAAGGAGGAATTGGTCTACTATACCACGCTGGCCAAACGGGTTGGTATAGGGTTTGTATCAAGTTTTCTTTCTCTTACAGTGCTGTTCTCTGCATAATATGCTCCCTCTGTCGGCTCTTACGACACCCATGGGATGATATGGGGTGGTGACATTCCGTATTCTTAATCCGTCACCACGCGGATGGTAATAAAAGTACTAAGCACCATAAAAAGAACGCTTTTTTCAACATATTTTTATCGAAACTTGTATGTCATATATCTTAGAACGGACAACTGTGACAACAAAGCCGTCATACTAAAAGTTGTTTCTATTAAAAAGACCTATCCAATGACATAAATCTTATTGCTATTGGAAGGTGGTCCCAATCTGCCCATCCTCCTTTCGATAGTTATATAAAACGTTTCTGCTAACCTCAAATTTAACCATTGAAAGTTGGCAAAACTTTTGAATTGATTAGTGCGAGCGACTTCGACGAAGCTATTTGGCAAATCTCGATAACTTTATGCCTATTAAATATTTTTTAGCTGCGACAGGCGATTATATTGTTGTGGAAACTTTATGTATTACGGTCAACGCCTAATTTCGTCACCCAAATAACAAAGAGTTGTTTCAGATTCTAAAACAAAAAGGCGACACACTATTCATATATTTTTTAAATTTGTGTACCACAGGAGATTAAAAAGGAATCATAGCCAAAACGTCACCGGCAGAGTGACTCGTGTCAAATGTTAATTGAAAGATAAATAAATAATGCCACAAATAAGATTTTCCACGTTGTTTTCCTTCAAAGCTGTCCCTCAAATCTTTTACTTTTGTTCCGAAAGCATCTGCCCCTTTTCAACTCAAGTTAAACAAATTTTCCGTAACAGACTTTTTGAGATTCACCTCGAGGATTTGAAGGATCTACGTGGTTTTGTTTTTACCGTTTATTTTTTTGTATTTACCTAGTGTACCTTTATGTTTGATATCAATGTACAGTAACTTTAAAGGGCTGTTTACTAGTGATCTCTTTGTCCTCTTGAATATGTCTAGAAATAATTTGAGTTATATGACAGTAAACGCGATGTTAGATTACTTTCAACATGTTTTTAATGCTACATATATATTACACAGGTAGGTAATTTGCTTCACTGATTGTAATAACGCAATATCCATTTGCTTACGTACTTTCACATACGTAATGCGTAGCACAGATGTGTTGTCGTGGTGAGACATTGCTGCGATATATTACGATTGTAACGTTGTTATGTAGTTTTTATGTTAAAATATGACATCGTTTCTAATAAAACGTATTAGTATTCACCACCAACGTGAAGGTTTCCCGCGGTAAGTGTGATGGCGAATGTTTTCGGTGTAACTCATCCACTCCAATATCAGAGAGATTGAGAACGTTAAGTTATAGCAATAACAATTTCGTATTGCCCTATAAAACCTCACTTTCGCTTTATTTATACGCAGTAAAATGATCAATATTCGATATTGCCTTTAGATAGCTACATTTACCTACGAGCATTCACGACGTCTTGTTCCTAACTTTTATTTATATTCCGTGGGTGTTAGTGCAGTATTTTATGGCGGAGAACATTCGAAAGTCGAACATCGTGTTGCGTGATGTGCCATTATACGACTTCATTACGAACGATTCCAAATTTAATTACATTGTGATTTGCAATGTAAGCAGAGATTGTACTTATTCAAATTCAACAAAGAGTTGTTATCCAGAATTCACGCGATCATAAAGAACCTTTTTTCCGAGTGCGTTCACAGTGGCGTCCAGTCATTCTATCTCGGTATCATATGAGTTATACTGGCTGCGATAATGATAAGCTGTGGATTCGGCGCTCGCCTACACATTAAAACCTCGTTAGCCTTATGTAAGCTTTTACTATTGTTCAGTGGTGACTTGGTATATCAAACTCATGATATACCAAGACCCTCTGAACAATAGTTGTTTTTAACTCATTAGCCACTCGGCTAATGTGTTAAAAACAAGTTCAGCAATGAAATAATAGATCACCTTCTCATACGTGAGGGCTGTTTCAGGTGCGCAGTCACGTAATTGCGGACAAGTGTAAGCATACAGATTTTACTTAATTATTAAAGTTTCACCCGCGGACTAAGTATTATAACGTTTACATTATAAACGGTTTAATCGCTGTTTGTTGTCGTACATTGCTTTTAGTAATTCTTGCTTCGGATTATTTGTCTTTGTATTAATAATAAAATGAACACGTTTTTAGTACAGCAAAGGAAAGTGTGCATATGAAATCTTTTTGCATTGGATTGTATTATATTTAAATTGTGTTTAATGGACAAACTTTCTTTTAAATTTTTCGTAACAAAATGTAAATAATTCAGGGGTCAAGCTATTACACAAACCCCAACTGTGTGTCTATTGCTAACTGAGTAATGTTGCGTATTTATCTGGCCAAAAACATTAGTGTTATTAGCAAATCGCATTTGAGAGTATTTGACGCCGTCATTCTAAATTGCCAACTAGGAATTTAGTTTTAACACGACCCGACAGTACAACCTTACTTTAACCTACAGTGAAATCTCAATTGTCATTCATCCATACAAGATTTCATTAAGGAAACTGATAACAGTAACATCTACCTTCAAAAATATAATCAAAGCGAACATGTTGTAATAAGTGAACTGGGGTAATCACATGTGACATTTAGCCATCCCCTTGAACACATCGCCACACTAGCTGCTCAAGTATGTATATTCCACACACGGTTCGGTGCTATATATCAGCCCGCATATGTGTTAGCTGAGCGTGCTAACGCTACATACCATTGTGAGCTAAAATTTACCGTGAAATTTCAACCAATTACTAGCGTTCATATAAATGTTATGATTTGCTTATAATACAAATTGCTGCTGAAGTGTCTGATGCAGTCGTGACTTTTATTCGTTTATCAAAAGTCAAATCTTGCTTCAGTTCAGAGTTGAGGCCGTAAATAAAATGTTTCTTACAAACAGGGAAAGACATGAAGTTTGGCGTGGCACTTGTGATCTTAGATACTCGCGGGGCTGGTATCGCCAGAAAGGCTTGTGAGGGGAAAAAAAATAATTATGAAGAATATAATTTATTAATGTGTTTGAAAAGCGGCAGTATCGTATGGCAAAGCATGAAACCACAACCACACGAAACCAAACGTTGCCATATAATGCGCTCAAGTTGTAATTGCATTGCTGCGATTTCTTACGGTTGCGTTGAAGGATCTAAAATGGTGATGGTTATTGCATTGTCACCACCAACAACATAGAGTGATCTCAGTTGTCCGCGCAATATCGCTGCGTAAATGCAATTTTGTGGTTCGTTGTGGCTACTTTGTGGTAGGTATCACATACACCCCCCCGTGGGATCTCCACCTTGTCGTGGTGGGGGGCTCAGTAACCGTGGATTGGTTACCCGCGGTGAAGCTAAGAGGGATCCAGGAGGAGACGCTCCACGTGGGCTTGACAGGGCCTGCCCAGGATGCGTCCAACGGTGCGGGTGCTGGGGACAGTTCTTCTGTCCCTCGCAGTCGGGCGTGGTCGCGGGAGGAGAGGCGTGTCGGTGTTGCGTTGCCGCGCGCCCTATCTCCCGCGACCAAATGGGGGCGCACCATTCGATGCGTCGCGGTGGGGCCGCAGAGGAGGAGGAGATGCGGTGTTGCGTTGCCATCCTCCCTATCCTCTGCGGCCGCTTGGTGTTTTGGCTTCGGAGCCCAACACCATCATCCGCCGCCAAGGGGGTTTTGTTCAGGGCCCGCCGGACCATCTGGCGGGCCAATACCCGTCGGGGGGTTGCGACGTATGCTTGGGCGAAACCCGACCCTCCGACACACGGGTACATGAGGCACACGGGTTGGTTTTTAGTCAGTAAGAGTCTGACAGTCCCCTTCGCCCATCCCCCAGGGCAGAGGGACTCCATGAGGATTTTCCAACCCAACATCACAAAAAAAAAAAAAAGGTATCACATACAAGGTCAATAATGATTGCATGATGTGAATTTTAATACAAATTAGCTCCCAACGCGTGGTTTGGTTGTAGCGTGTGTGAATAAATGTTAACTTTTCTATGCTAAAATAACTGATTCACGAAACAAAGTACGTGGTACATATCCTGATAGACAATTTAAAACAGGTGTTAACGTCTCTTCCTTGAACCCATGAGCTCATATGTTATTAGAAACTGTATATTGGTTGATTAGGTTCTGATTCATAATTATTATAAACAAATAACACGTATAAATCTCGAAATGTCTTCCGTAGTATCTTCCATCTGCCAACAAGACCTACATTCCTAAACCTTCATCAAATTTTACATCTGTAGGTAGATAAGCACCTCAACTGTATTTATACTGGAGTGATAAGTCCTTACTGCCTAACGAGTTTGGAAGCATTGTCTCAGGTGGCCATAATGTGCCGTACACTTAAAGTTTACTTATAACCTGTGAAAATTTCGTCATGAGTGTAAACAATAATAGATCTCAAATTGAATCCATTATAAATGTTTTATAAGGTAATGCATTGACGGAAACAGCAGAGCAAAGACTGAACAATTGGAGATACTAACTAAACATTTTGGCTAATGGTGCCCTTTATTTTTAAAGAATCCATTATATAAAATTATAAAAAAATCTCTTTTTAGGAAGTAATATTTAAAACTAACTGTTCACATGTAGACAAAAATTTAAAAATATAATTTCATCGTCATCAGCCCTGTATATAAATTGTCCCACTGCTGGGCACGGGCCTCTTCTCACTATGAGAAGGGTAGGGCCATAGTCCACCCCCGCGTAGGATCTCCATCTTGTCGTGGTGGGGGGGCTCAGTAACCGTGGTTAGGTCACCCACCTTCATCCGCCGCCAAAGGGGTTTTGTTCGGGGCCCGCCTGACCATCGGACGGGCCAATACCCGTCGGGGGGTAGCGAGGAATACCTCGGCGATACCCGACCCTCCGGCACATGGGTACATGAGGAACACGGTGTTGGTTTTTAGTCAGTAAGAGTCTGACAGTCCCCTTCAGCCTTCCCCCAGGGCGGAGGGACTCCATGAGGATTTTCCAACACGACACCAAGGAAAAAAAAAGAATAAGGGCCATAGTCCACCACGCTGGCGGGTTGGCAGACTTCACATGTCTTTCAAGAACATTATGGAGAACTCTCAGACATGTAGCTTTCCTCACGATGTTTTCCTTCACCGTTTAGCAAGCGATAATTAACAATTATAATAATATAATTTATAATAATATAACAATATTTATAATAATATAATTAATCATACTAAGAATCATCCTTTTTTGATTTAAACTTTATTTGGGAAAATTATCACTTAGAAAAGAAGAAGCTCAACAAAGCCTTTACCTGCTTCTGATTAGTAATATATCTTTCTCTACTTCGATTCCTGCCATAGGATTAGAACCAGGATGGACGATGTTATAAGCTTAGTTGAAAGTAGCTTTCTGATATGAATGCCAGAGTTAGAGATTTATACGTACAGGTATGACCGCTCCAAGCCTTGCTTCACTTAGACTCTTTTAGGAATTACAATATGTGAGAGCGGGCTCATTACCTTGCCATAACGTGACGTAATGAGGCAATGCGTAGTGATGGTATGATGGTGTTGTTATGGTTAATAGCTTCGTGATACAATCTTATTATTTTCTTGAGCTTCTCCAGAATTAGTTGTGATGTCGGATACTCTTTTTTAAAATAAAACAATGGACATAAATAACATTTAAATTCGTCGCGTAGCAAGAATTACTACTAGGCGGTAGTAGGTAAGCGTTTCAAACTAAAAAGGAAAAGATTCAATTCGACCAAAGAATTACTTACGCATCTCGATAGACGGCCGATGCCATAAGGCAAGTTTTAATATTCGATAACACATGTAATCGTTTCTAGGTCGTTGTACGGTAGCTAGGGTCTCGTTCTAAGACCGCAATCATAACAATAAAGCGGGAAAGTTTGCGTGACTAATCATTTTTACTTCTTATTGTTTTTCAACTGTTGACCCTCCATCGACGTTTGGCGGGACTACGCCGCCGCTAATTATACCACCGACATGATTTATTCCAAACAATTTTCATCAATAGACTCACTGTTTGCCCCTGTGTTTCCCGGGCAAAATTAAATAATTCACTCCAAACTGTTTGTTATTATTTTGTGGAAAAATACTTTAACTTCATAAGAAAGACTGTGCGATCATTATGAAAGATGTATCTGTTTTGAAATAAATCTCCTACTACAACAGATCGTTAAAATAACTAGGAACAGATTTTATGGTTATCGCGACAGAAAAGCTTATTTGTTATTCTCATTATATTTCGCTTTAGCCTCTGGAACGCCGGCGGTCCAGCACTTGCGAGAAACACGTAGATATGTCCCGCAACGACAGTGCCATATTTCACTACTTGAAATGACGTGTGGTGTCCGGCGGAATAGAATAGCCCTCCCTCACTCTTACCGAGGTGTCGTAAAAGTCGACTAAGGTATTTAGACGTACGTATTATCATCGAAATTATTTACAATGAACATTGACGTCCTTGAAACGTAGAGAAGGAAAACTTGAGATAAACCCGGCAGTCTGTCCCGCCGTTAGGGACCGACTGTCAATACCAAAGTAAACATACAGTCCAACAAATAACCGACGTGTTCATGGCTGTAGTTAAAATTACTGTAAGTGTACCCCAGGGGGGTACCGGCGGAGCCGGAGAATCCCCCCCTCGTCCTGTATCTACAGGACGAGGCTGCTCCTCGTATTCTGGGGGGAGCAAACTTGCAGCAAGAGGCGGCGACGATATTCGCCATACGTCACGGCAAAACCAACAAAACCTGTGGCGAAATTGTTCACGTCGGGGCGGAAAGTGGGCGGCGGAATGCCGATTTGCAACGTTGAATGTTAGAGGAGGAATGAATGAGAAGCTGGATGATGTATACGAACTAATGAATGAAAGAAAACTAGATGTTTTGTGTGTAAATGAGACAAAGCGCAAGGGGAAAGATATGCTGACGCGCGGCCCGTTCACCGAGATATGGTCGGGAGTTACCGATGAAGAACATGGCAGTAAAGGCGTCGGTATAATTCTTTCCCTTATCCCGATAAGCGGCAATAGGCTCGCCACCTATTACGTGGGATCAAAACACTGGCGAAAAGTGGGCGTTTATTATGCCTCTGCCTACCCCTTCGGGGAAACAGGCGTGAGTCTATGTATGTATAATTCTTTCAGAGCGAATGGCAGAATGCATGCGAGAGTATGAGTGCGTAAGTCCGCGACTTATCTGGGTCCGGATGAAAGTAGGCCTGACACCTATATTTTTGATAGGTGTATACGCTCCGGACTCTTCCTATAGTAAGGCGGTAAGAGAGGAATTTTGGGAACAAATGAGAGAAGTTATGTTATTGCGTAAGTGGAATGAACGTAATGTCATGCTTGGAGATTTTAATGCAAGGGTTGGAGTGAAGCGTGATGGGTATGAAAATGTACTTGGGACGTTTGGAGATAAGAGTGTAAATGACAACGGCGTGTACTTATTAGATTTATGTGTCGAGATGGGTCTGTCAGTGATGAATACATGGTTTCAGCATAAAATTGTACATATGTACACGTGGCAAAAGAAGGAAGGAAATGTTGTGTTAAGGAGCATGATAGACTTTGTGATAGTCGATGAAAGAATGAGAATGAAAGTAGTGGACACCAGAGCTTATCGCGGATCTGATGTCGGCACGGACCACTATCTGGTAATAACTAGAATTAGTGGCCTTTTCAAACGCTGGCGGCATAGAGACAAAGGTTCAACTACAGAATTAGAACGTATAAAAGTGGAAAGATTGAAAGAAAAGCGTGTGAAAGAGATGTACAAAAAGCAATTGGGCGAACGGATGGACAAAAGCTGGAGTCTTGTAAATGAGGAAAGTGTGAGTGAAGTATGGTCGGTTTTTAAAACCAATATTGTGCAATGTGCTGAAGATGTATGCGGTATGAGTAAAAGAAGAAGGAAGAATTGCGAGAAAGCTGACTGGTGGGATGATGAAACTAGAAGAATGGTTGATGAAAAGAAAAAAGCATGGCTGGATATTCTAGCAATAGAAGCAACGAATAGAGTGAGCGGTGGTATGAATGAAGATAATGTCAAAGAAATGAAGATGAAATATAGATGTGTGAAAGCTAAAGTAAAAGCATGTATAGAGAGAAAGAAGAATGAGAAAAAGGAGAAATATGAGGAACAATTTGGCGCAAGTTTCCGAGAGAATATAAAACTCTTTTGGAAACTCGCGAAGGAAGCGCGGGGTAAAAGTATGAATACATCGATGAAAGTGATTAGGAACGAAAGAAGTGAAGTCATGAATGAAGAAAGAAAGATATTAGAGTGCTGGAAGAATTATTTTGAGAGCTTATTTGAGAAAGATGTGAGTGAAATAGAACAAGAAGAGATGACAGATATGTTTGTGAGCCCTAGTGATGAAATTGGAATGGATGAAGTTATGAAAGCGTTAAAAGGTATGAGGTCAGGCAAGTCTGCTGGGTGTGATAGAGTGACGACTGAAATGTTGAAGGCTGGCGACGGACTCATAGTTAACCTGCTGCATCGCCTTTTTAATCTATGCTGGAAACAGGGCCAAGTTCCAGATGACTGGACGAAGGCAGTGCTTGTCCCAACATATAAAGGCAAAGGTTCGCAGCAGAAATGTCAAAATTATCGCGGAATCAGCCTTCTTAGTGTAGTTGGAAAAATGTATGCCAGAATTTTGATTGACAGAGTGGCAAATGTGACGCATGACAAGATATGGGACGTGCAAGCGGGATTTCGGAAGGGAATGGGATGTACGGATCAAGTCTTTTCCTTGCGCTACGTCACCGAAAAATGTCTGGCAAAAAACCAGAAGGTGTATTGCGCGTTCATAGACTTGGAAAAGGCTTATGATAGGGTGAATAGAAAGGACTTATGGAAGGTGTTATCCATGTATGGGGTGGACAGCTGTATAATAAGGGCTCTGAAATCCCTGTATAGGAATTCTAGAGCAAGTGTCCGAATAAATGGTGCCTATACGGATTAGTTCGTCATCTCGAAAGGTGTCAGACAAGGGTGTCCAGCCTCACCCTGGTTGTTCAACTTATTCATGGATAGCTGCATGAATGATATGAGAGAAACTGAATGCGGGATCGATATGGTAGGATTGCGTGTTAAGTGCCTGTTGTACGCCGATGATCAAGTCATCCTTGCACCATCGGCGAATGAGTTGCAAGAAATGATTGACTGCATGAATGAGAGCTTTAAAGCTAAAGGTATGAAAATTTATGCAAGAAAGACGAAAGTGATGGTGTTTGAAAAAGATGAAAGTTTGACTGAGTGTAATATTACGATTGAAGATGAAAAAAACCGGTCAAGTGCGAGTCGGACTCGCGCACCGAGGGTTCCGTACAAACCTGTAGGTATATAAGTAAAAGATCACCAGTCATAGTTATGGTATTTTTATTGCCAAATGAAATCCATAATATTACAGTATGGAAAGCTGGAGGAGCATAAATTAAATAAAAAGGGGTCTTTGTCGTTTGTAATCAGATATCCTTTATTTTATATTAACATATCGCTGGCTCACTATTACAAGGTCTTATGTGAATTTTGATGAAGTTTGGTAATAAGACTTTATAATTTTTGACTTATGTAAAATGTATTTAAAGTAGCCTTAGCCTCTTGTGACATTTTAATATTATAGTTTAGGACTACATAATGCTTTCCAAGTTTAAAAAAAAGCGTAATGACTTTTATATTTTATAATATCGTCAAAAATAAAATAACATAGAACTTTGTGGTAGCAAAATATTTATTTATTTATTTATAAGCACAACTTAGAACTTTGTTTTTGTTAAATCACATATTTTATAGCCAAGTTTAGGGCAAAGTACCAATTATGAAATACGTCCCCCATATGGCCAGAATCCAGAATATGACAAAATTGAAATTTGGTAAAATAACATTTATTTCGGATATATCTTTACTCTACAAAAACAAATTTTGGAATATTCGCGGCCCCTAGTCTTCCAAATATAACTTATTCTATATTAGGAACGTATTCCATAATTGGTACCTTTCCTCTATTAATGCTTGGAGGCACGAAATCTTTATCTTTCACCTTGTCGTCACTTGAATAGTCTAAAATGTAATTTTTTTTGGGTTTTATTTTATAGACGACTTCAGTGACAGTGTCGTGGATGCTGTCCCTAACACGGACTGGAAGATTTTCAAGCCCAAAACGAAGAAAAGAGCCAATAAAATCTCTGGTCCGACCCTCGAGCTCATAGAGGAAAGGCGCAGGATGCTTCTGCTATCCTCCGACGCCATGCCAAAATATCTGCGTCTCAACAGGCAGATCTGTCTGGCACCTGCCGTGGAAATGCTTCGAAAGCTATTCAATTCCATCATACTCGAGGGCAAAACGCTCAGGCAGAGCACAGAAGTGTGGTGGTGCTTTTCTTCACGGAGGACGACAAAACCCATTTGAAGAGCTACAGACCCCATCTCACTTCTGAGTCACGTCTATAAGTTGTTTTCTAGGGTCATCACGAATCGTCTTAAAAGCAAGCTAGACGACTGCCAGCCTCCCGAACAAGCCGGATTCCGTAAAGGCTATAGTACCATAGACCACATGCACACGCTGCGGCAGGTTATACAGAAGTCCGAGGACTATAATCAGCTTCTATGCTTGGCGTTTGTGGACTATAAGAAAGCCTTTGATTCGATCGAAACCTGGGCAGTACTGCAGTCTCTCAACGGTGCTAAATTGGCTATCGATATGTCGAAGTGCTGAAGGCAGCGATAGCCTAGTGGAGATACCAACAGACTGCCATGCAGAGGGTATCGGGTTCGAATCCACGGCGCGCACCAATAACTTTTCGGAGTTATGTGCGTATTGAATTGTTAATTATCGCTTGTCCCGTGCCTTGTAGAGCACGTTAAGCCGTCGGTCCCGGTTGTCATGAAGATCTTTGGCAATCGTTACAGGACGTCAGTACCTTTTATAAAAACTGACACTGGTCTAAACCATGGAATATCGCTATCCCATCGGGTTGCGGAGGTCAGACAGGCAGTCGCTCCGTGGAAAAGCCAAAATTCAGCCAAATCCGGTAGACTAGTAAGCGGACCCCAGATTGATCCTGGGATAACGCTAAGAGGAAGATGTCGAAGTGCTGAAGTGTTTGTTCGAAAACGCCACCATGTCAGTCCGCCTCCAGGACCAGAGCTCAAAACCTATTCGGCTACAGTGAGGGGTGAGGCAGGGAGATGTTATATGTCCAAAACTCTTCACTGCTGCGCTGAAGACGTTTTTCAAGCTTCTGGACTGGGAAGGACTCGGTATCAACATCAACGGCGAGTACATCACACCTTGGATTTGCTGATGACATCGTAGTCATGGCTGAGACCATGGAAGACCTCAGCGCAATGCTTGATGGCCTCTATAGAGTCTCCCAACAAGTAGGTCCTAAAATGAACAAGGACAAGATGAAAATCATGTCTAACGTCCATGTCGTATGGACCTATACGAATAATTTCGAGAAATAGGTCATTGTTGAATCCGCTGCCGAACCGAGTTCGGTTGGGCAGCGTTCGAAAAGGGCATATCTTCACGTCCGATATCCCGCAGTGTCTCAAGACGAAAGTCTTTGACCAGTGTGTGTTGTCAGTGATGATTTACGGCTCTGAGACTCGATGGCCGTTCTGGACACGGGGGACACGGGTCAGGCGGGTTCTGCAGTGGCGACCACGTAACGGACGACGTAGTAGGGGTAGGCCCCGACGATCTGGTTAAGATCGCGGGAAGTGGTTGGATGCGGGTGGCTCAAAATCGGTCTGTGTAGAGAACTTTGGGGGAGGCCTAAGTCCAGCGGTGGAAGTATCTAGACTGATATGATAATTCTTTTATCAAGACTGCAATAATTGCATAAATGTATTACCAATTGCACTGAATAAATTGTCACAAAAACCGCGAAATTGAATAAGTGACAGATTACATAAAACTTTGATCATTAATAAGTTTGACTTTTTTTTCAAAAAACAAAGTCCTATGTTTAACATAGAACCTTGTTAAACTAAAAATAAGTTAAAACTAAAATTGAATGGTTCTATGTATCACATAGAACTTCGTTATTCCTTTTTGTTGATAAAAACAACATAGGACCACGTTATTTTTGATATTTTGCAGTAAAGAGCTGTAATCTAGTCGTTTATTTTTTCAAAAGAGTAGCTAATAGCACATAGAACCTTGTAGTATTCATAACTCAATAAGTGATAAAATTGTAACATAGAACCTTGTAATAGTGAGCCAGCGATATATCGCTTATTTTATAAAATAACTTAAATACCTATACCAGCCTTGCAGCAGCCTTGCAAAAGTCTGCTGATGAATGATGGTAAGATTGTTTATCAAAGTTATTGATTTACAAAGTTTTTAGTGACTATTAGAAATCTGTTACAAAAATACTTTTAAGTACAGAATAATTAGCAAAGAGGTTTGAAGACTATGTAATTATTTGAAATCTCAATCTCAATCAGCCTATCGCAGTCCACTGCTGGACATAGGCCTCTCCCAACACGCACACGGTCCTCAGCCTTCCGCATCCGCGTCGGCATCGCATTCGGCATCGCGCCTTTATCTGAGCTATAAGACGTTGCTTCGTACCAAATTTCAAGATTTTGAGTTCACGGGAAGTACCCTGTAGGTTTTGATTCCCTTGCGAGTAGTCGCGAGTTTAAAAATATGATTAAATTGCTCTTTCTTTTGATTGCATAGACATAGAAGTTTGATTTTGTTACAGCCTAACGGTGTTATATACCTGAGTATTTGATATGAATTTCAATTTAATACCTCTACGCGTTCAAGAGAAAGGGGTAGTAACTTTAAATTTATTAAAAATAGTTTTTTATATGCTGTAACTAAAAAAATACGGTTTTCGCAATTTTTCCTTTGTACGTGATATAAGACGTTGCTTCGTACCAAATTTTAAGATTTTGAGTTCACGGGAAGTACCCTGTAGGTTTTGATTCCCTTGCGAGTAGTCGCGAGTTTGAAAATATTATTAAATTGCTCTTTCTTTTGATTGCGTAGACATAGAAGTTTGATTTTGTTACAGCCTAACGGTGTTATATACCTGAGTATTGGATATGAATTTCAATTTAATACCTCTACGCGTTCAAGAGAAAGGAGTAGTAACTTTAAATTTATTAAGCATAGATTTTTATATGCTGTAACTAAAAAAAATACGGGTTTCGCAATTTTTCCTTTGTAAGTGATATAAGACGTTGCTTCGTACCAAATTTCAAGATTCTGAGTTCACCGGAAGTACCCTGTAGGTTTTGATTCACTTGCGAGTAGGCGTGAGTTTGAAAATATGCTTATATTGCTCTTTTTTTTATTACGTTGACATAGAAGCTTGATTTTGTTGCAGCCTTACGGTGTTATATACTTGAGTATTTGATATGAATTTCAATTTAATACCTCCACGCGTTCAAGAGAAAGAGGTAGTAACTTTAAATTTATTAAAAATATTTTTTTATATGCTGTAACTAAAAATTTACGGTTTTCGCAATTTTTCCTTTAAATGTGATATAAAATGTTACTTCGTACAAAATTTCAAGATTCTGAGTTCACGGGAAGTACCCTGTAGGTTTTGATTCCAATGCGAGTTTGAGAATATGCTGCAATTTGCAGCATATACAGCTGTATCTTTTGATTGCGTTGGATTAGAAGTTTGATTTTTTTACAGCTCTATGGAACCGTAGATTGGAGTATTTAGTATAAATTTCAGTTTGATACCTCCACGCATTCCTGAGAAAAAGGGTCTTGACAGACGGACGGACAATAAAGTGATCCTATAAGGGTTCCGTTTTTCCTTTCGAGGTACGAAACCCTAAAAAGTAGGGCAAGTAAAAGAATTTGTATATTTGGGTAGCGTGTTTACAAGAGACGGAAGATGTGAAGAAGATATTGAAAGGAGAGTGACTGCGGGCAATCGTGTAAATGGAGCACTGTATGCCTTTATGAACGGCCAGACTGTGCCAAAAGAGGCGCGATTGGCGGTTCATAATGGAGTGCTTGTCCCCACGTTGATGTATGGAAGTGAGAGTTGGGTATGGCAGAAAAGGCATGAAAGTAGAATTAACGCAGTTGAGATGCGTTCACTGCGTAGTATGTGTGGGGTGAGACTGATCGATAGAACTCCGAACGTAACTATATGAGAGAGCAGTGGTCTGAAAGAAGATGTCGTGACTAGGATTAAGAAAGGAATGCTAAAGTGGTTTGGACACGTGGAGCGAATGAGTGAAAAAAGAATGACAAATAAGATTTATAAGGCAAATGTGTGTGGGCAAGTCGGTCGCGGCAGACCTCGTCGGACATTCCTCGATCAAATTGGGGACGTCCTAAAACACGGCCAGGTCCGAAGTACCCGAAACCGGCGAGCATGTATGAAAAGAGTAATGAGTGTAGAAGAAGCGCGTGAGGTTTGTAAGGATAGAAGCAAGTGGCGTTCTGTTGTCTCTGCCTACCCCGACGGGAAAAAGGCGTGAGTATATGTATGTATGTATGTATGAAATGACGTTAAAATAATTCCACCAATAAGATTATGCCCCACTATTGCAAAGCATGAATATTCTTTTTAATTCTGCATTTTAATTGGTTGTCGTTTTTATAGACTTTTTTTGCAAAAATAACGACTGAAAATTGTTTGCCACAAGTTCGACTTCGAGTGCGTTATAGTGAACATAACTAGAGACAAGTTTTTTGGTTATCGCGACAGAAAAGCTTATTTTTTATTTCCATTATTTTTCGCTTTAATATCATCAAAATCCGTTCAGCCGTTTTTCGTAAAACAATCACAAACATTCGTTCTTCTGTTCAGCTATCCCTACAAACTTTAGCGTTTATATTATAGTATGGTAAAATAATTACTGAGATCTTACCTACGCAAAGAGAGAACAGAGTTCTTAAAATTTGTCTCATTAAAATCCCATTTGTATATGTTACGCAAGACATTTCTGAAGTAGAAAGAAAGCTTTGAGCTAAATTCGTCGTTGACATGAACTTAAGTCATTTTACAGCACAACTATTTATAACTAACTAGCTGACCCGGCAAACGTTGTTTTGCAAAATTTTTTTTTTTTGAAAAATAGATGTTGGCCGATTCTCATAGATACCAGATAAGCACAAAAAAATTCATCAAAATCGGTCAAGCCGTTTCGGAGGAGTATGGGAACGAGAACTGTGACACTAGAATTTTATATATTAGATAAGACTCAAGTATGTCTACTTGTTTGTTGCTGCTTGGCGGTGAAACTGCGAAACTGCATTAAATAAACCTGTCCTCCTATGCGTACGTTGGGATAATATAGAGTGAATAAACTTTTCAATTTATACTGCACGGTAAGTATTTATTTCACTTCACTAAATCTGTAAGAGCGTCTTCTAATTTTGCTTGGAATCGAATTTGTTTTTTTTATATTTTTTTATTTTCTAGACTTATATTAATGAAGACCTTCAGCTACATTATTGTGTTTCGTTCTGATCCCGTGGGAATTTTGGTACATCCCCTCTTAGGCCATCCTTACGCTAGCCTTGGAACATAGGTACATGCCTAATTTCAGCCTCTTGCGCCCTGTAACTTTGGCTGTTATCTGTCAGTCATTCAGTAACGCAAGAGTTTTATAATATATTTATATGAATATATTTAATAGTCCAAGATCCCAGAGCGTTCTGACATAACTTATTTTCACATGGAGGAAACCTTCACGACTTAGTAGCGTCTAGTATACTTTAAATACCTTTTTTTTTTTTTTGGTGTCGGGTTGGAAAATCCTCATGGAGTCCCTTCGCCCTGGGATAAAATCCTTGAAATACCTTGTCGTGGTGGGGGGGTTCAGTAACCGTGGGTTTCAGGTACAACACCCACGGTGAAGCTAAGCGGGATCCTGGGAGGGGACGCTTCACGTGGGCTTACGTGAGGCCTGCGCAGGATGCGTCCCAAGGTGCGGGTGTGGGGGACAGTTCTGTCTGTCCCTCGCAGTCGGGTGCGGTCGCGGGAGGAGAGGCGTGTCGGTGTTGCGTAGACGCGCGCCCTATCTCCCGCGACCAAATGGGGGCGCACCATCGTTGCGTCGCGGTGGGGCCGCAGAGGAAGAGGAGATGCGGTGTTGCGTTGCCATCCTACCTATCCTCTGCGGCCGCTGGGTGTTTTGCCGGCGGAGCCCAACTCCTTCATCCCCCGCCAAGGGGGTTTCCTTCCCTGACCATTTGGCGGGCCAATACCCGTCGGAGCGTAGCGAGGAATGCTTCGGTGAAACCCTACCCTCCGACACATGGGTACATAAGGAGCATGGGTTGGTTCTTAGTCAGTAAGAGTCTGACAGTCCCCTTCGTCCATCCCCCCCAGGGCGGAGGGACTCCTTTAGAATTTTCCAACACGACACCAAAAAAAAAGAGTTAAAATGGTTGGTAGTTTTTCATGTGCGTTATTCCATATACTAGAAATGTAATTCGCTCGGAGAAATTGTTGAAACAATTCAGTTTTACATGGTGGCAAATTGCTTGCATCAAAATTTCAATTTTTTCCGATTGAATTCTTCGTAAATACTATCTACGCTGTAATTATTTACAAACAGCTGAAGTCGGGCAGCATAAACATCGAGTACACCAGAAGCACTGTAAATTACACAAAATTTACGGTGCTTCTGGTGTACTTATTTTTTTCTGTATATGCTCATTAGTACACGACTCTGGATCTCCAAACTGTATAAAAGCTTGCTGATATTCATGGTTTTTTCATTAATAAATTGAATGGTTTTTTTTCCTTCCTTAAAAAGGGTGGGATTGAAGTCACATCCAGTCAATGCATGAAATCCTGGCAAACTTCTACACAAAGATGGTCCTAAATGCTCGTAAACTTTTGTAATACACTGTAGAGTGGAGCAGATGGTGAGTTTAAGAAGGGGAACCAAGTTGTTGTGAACGTCTCACTCGCTCTGAAATGCATGCGCATAGTGCTCTCGCGCTCGCACTCGCACTCCCGACTGAATAATTTTGTGTATAGGGGATTTTGTGTTTAGGGGATGTTTGGTCACTCGAATTTGTCTGACTGATGAAATATAACTTTGTAATAGTTACTTGAATAACATATTTAAAAGTCAGACATGAAAAAATAAGTAAAGTTCATTAATTTTTTGTCGAGCTTTAAAGCGTCTGACAAAAGCTCTGGTCCATGAAAAGTGTCTGACACTTTATGATTCTAGTTTAGAATAATATTCTACAAAATATATATAAAAATCAGCCATACAAATTTAAGTTAGATAACTCATATTTTTAGTTACCTTTCTCACCTGGTACCTGCCCAGGTGTCACAGGGCAAGCTCCACAAGTAGGCAGGTATTTAAAGTATACTAGACGCTACTAAGTCGTGAAGGTTTCATCCATGTGAAAATAAGTTATGTCAGAACGCTCTGGGATCTTGGACTATTAAATATATTCATATAAATATATAAAACTCTTGCGTTACTGAATGACTGACAGATAACAGCCAAAGTTACAGGGCGCAAGAAGCTGAAATTAGGCATGTACCTATGTTCCATGGCTAGCGTAAGGGTGGCCTAAGAGGGGATGTACCAAAATTCCCACGGGATCAGAACGAAACACTTTAATGTGCGAGCATAGCTGAAGGTCTTCATTACTATAAGTCTAGAAAATAAAAATATATATAAAAAAAAACAAAATCGATTCCAAGCGAAATTAGAAGACGCTCTTACAGATTTAGTGAAGTGAAATAAATACTTACCGTGCAGTATAAATTGAAAAGTTATTCACTCTATATTTTCCCAACGTACGCGTAGGAGGACAGGTTTATTTAATGCAGTTTCACAGTTTCACCGCCAAGCAGCAACAAACAAATAGACATACTTGAGCCTTATTAGTTATGAATATTTGTGCTGTAAAATGACTTAATTTCATGTCAACGACGCATTTTGCTCAACGATATGATTAAGTAAAATTCAGTATTTAGCTTATGACGTATTGGCTTATAAAATATTTGAATTTACACTTAATTAATCAGCACGGTTGATGCAGTGGAATGAATATTTCTCATTTATAGTTCATGTATTTGTTAACGTCACTAGAACTGAAATCTGTTGTTGATATTAACTTTAGATTCGGATTACCGGATTAATTGTAATAATTCGTGAAAATGAGATAGTATTAGATTTATAATGGTTCATAAATGCCAGGACACGCGATCACCGAATAAACATACGAATATATCCAATTGTAGAAGCCGAAAATAAATGCATAAATAAATGTCGACCATTATTCGTTTATCATCATCGTCATACGCCTTGTTTTATAATCTATCGCACTGCTGGGCACAGGCTTCATCTCATTATGATCTCAGAAGGGCCACCACTATCAACCTAGCGCTATCCCGGTTGTACAAACATACATTTATTTCGCCACACGAAAGGGACAAAAAAGCATAAATACACAAAAAATTAAAAAAACAAAAAACATTCCCCTGCATGCGACGAAAAAGGACCTAATTCAGCATTATGCCAGGCCGAAGCTTGGCGCTGGTTTTCAAGTTGTCTCACTAGTCTAACCAGCAGGCCGATTCAGAATGTCACGACAAGTAATCGTACGATATGTCAAATTATTGTCCTCGTCTTTTAGCCGCTTATCAGAGATATTTTGAACAAATATTCATTGAATTCGGTTTATTTATTAATTTACTTCATACTGAATGCATAAAATTGATAGGAAATGCGATAGTTTTGACAAAAAATTAGGTAGCCCGTTTGACAATTAACGGAATCGAATGTCAAATGAGATATCGAACGATTCTGAATCGCCCCCCAGGTTCGACAAATAATTAGTTTTTTACACAGAGCGACTGCCGTCTGAACTTCGCAGCACAAAGGGATAGCGATACTCCATGGCTTGGATCAGTGATCATCAGTGTCAGTATTTAAAGACACTAACTTTCCATAACGCCTGCCAAGATCTTCGTGACAGCTAGTACCGGCAGCTTATCGTGCTCATCGAGGCACGCGGCAAGCAATAATTGACGATAAAAGAGCAAAATGATTGAAAAAAATTCCATATATTTTTAAGAATTTGGGGAAAAAGCGTGATTGCCTATTGGCAATCACGCCTTTTTCCCAAATTCTTAATATTTCTATTGAAATCCATTTAAAATACTGGTCAGGACTACTAAAACAGTTTTATCGCTAATGTATCCTATTAATAAAATCTAGTGCAGCTTACTATCATCTTTGTTGCACATACACTCCACATATCACCAATATCCATATAATGGAACAAAAATGTATAATATAATCTTGACTGCCTCGTTGGTCCCGCGGCATAAATGTGCGCGTGGGATCGGGAGGTCCCGGGTTCGATTCCTGGGTCGGGCAGTGTTATTGGGTTTTTCTTTCACGAAATTCTCAGTAGCAGCACGGAGTCTGGAAATGTGCCCGGTACGGCAATAGGCTCGCCCCTTATTACGTGGGACTAAAGTATATCTGGCGAAAGGTGGGTGTAGAAATACACCTCTGCCTACCCCTTCGGGGATAAAAGGCGTGACGTTATGTATGTATGTATGTATGTATCCAATGAGCAGCTATCCCATTTCAAATACCTATCCGTCATATATAGACAGTATACACATTAACGTAGAACTGTTACAGATAAATTTATTTTATCTGTAAATGTATAATATCTGTAAAAACAATAGAATAATAATATATAATTTATTTCAGACCAAAGCTCCATAGTGTTAGTAGTTCCTTAGCCTAGTGTTAGTACACAAATTTTAAAATCATACACTTAACCTAATTAGGCACATTGATCTCTGAGCGCACATGTCTACCGGTCCAGAATTTTACTAACGGCCCATTTATCCTTAAATCCTTAATATCCTTCCGAAATAAGTTTGGCGACAACATAATAATAGGTACAACTCAGTCCAACTGCCGATGATTTATTCGTAACTTTCAAAATAGCAATTTATATTTGGTGCGGGTTATTCTAGCGTTGGTCTTGTCCCTAGTACAAAATAAGGTTTTACTTCTCTTTCGTTTTTTTAGATCCTGTGGTAAACTATGCCTGAAAATGCAAAACGAGACGATGATTTTCAAGAATAATGGTAGGTATCATTTGCAGTTAAGACTAATAATATTTTAAAATAAATCAAGCATTTCAAAATATATTTGAGCCGTCTGGGCGAGGCTTCTTTGTTGCGAACATTCCATTTACTTTGATAATTTGATACATATTTATTCTAATGACAAAAAGAGAGTAGTAATTATAATAATAACATTTTGAACATTTCGCGTTTAACATTTGAAAAGTGAGTTTTGTTCAACTGTCTTTAGCGCGTTTGTTTGCCCCTTTAAAGGTAAGCTTGCTGTGATCCAGTAAATGCTGAGGCACGGCCTTAGACGGTCGTTATTGTAAAAGCAACATAGAGGTTTTAAGAAAAATAAGGAGAAATATTTTTGTATTTCCTTAACTGTTTGTACAACTATTCTTCTGATTGTGTTTTGAGGTTACTGAATTGTTATGCTTTTACTATACAAATATGCTTCAGAATGTTTCTTAGAAAAGTTGACACTAATTAATTATATGGGCTCTATTTAGTGAAAGCGTATCTATCTATTGAGCAAGAAAAACGGTAATTAATTACAAGCCTCGGAAATGTTGCTGGAGAAGCCTTATTTACACAACACATACCTATATATGTGTGCAGAATAGGAGAGAAGGCAATAAATATGTAGCAATACTATACATTATTTATTAGTAACGAGACTTCACCCACGGCTCCTCTCGCGTGAATTATACACCAAAAATTTTCTCAAGAATCCCACTACCTACTGACGAAAACCGAACAAAAATCCGTTCAGTCGTTTTTGAGTTAACCGCGTTCATGCAGTCGGACTGGTAGAAAAGGAGGCTTCATTTTATAATCTGTATAGATATTCTGTCCTATCTGATTAGACTAGTAAGCGGAACTTGGGCTGCGAGACGCATAAGTCTTGGATGTAACCGGGATCACGCTAGAATGATGATGAGATATCAGCATATTTAGTTTTTTTTATCTGTAGCCTAAATGCCCATCGTTATGGCATCGTATGGCGTACTGCATTCAAAAACATTTTTGGTCGTTGGCGCATTCTCACGGTCGATAATCCCATCGTTGTTGTATCGACTCGTCACTGTTTCGATATAAGCTCGGAATAAAACATGAGTATTGCCTCTACATAGCAACGGAAGCCTAACAATAGGCCGCTGTCAGCATTCAAAGGGATATAAAGCCATCGCTTTACTAAGTACAAGTTTATATAATTTTGTCAAAGTTTTGCTACTCATTTAGTATTATGATATTACATAGCCAATCAACCAAATCAGGCTGTAATTATCTTTCAGAACATACAACTTTCTAGAGAGCTCTACAATAAACGATTAGTTGAGAACTATGATACTTTACACGTAATAATATGCGGTGTACATGCGTCGGATAATACAAAAATAGTCCATGGGTTTATGTTAGAACAGAGTATTAATAAAAGGGCTCAAATTATGTGTATCCTTTATGCACTACGAAACCTACCAGAAATTACGAGTAAAAATATTTGTTCTATTGGGATTAATCCATGAGAATCGGCACAGTGAAGTATTGACGAGACTATTATTAAGGTATTGTACCACCTGTACTGTTAAGTCCATGGAATTTTTGTTTGGAATGAATTCATTTTACGCTTTGACATATTTCAGTATTAACTAAGATTGAATGAGTACCCAGTTTTACGCGAAAAAAAATATATAAAAAATGCCGCAATTTAAGCAGATACAATTATTTTTTACGGAAACTGGAACTTTAACAGCAATAAAAAGTAGTATCTCTCTTAATCCAGTTGCAGTTTGCTTTTTACAGGTAAAGTGTACTTTACAATATTGTGATCGGATTCCTGCTTCTGACTACATTTTTCACCGTATACCGGGGAAAGGAGCAAAATGAACAGCGGCCTTAACTCTGCCCCGGGCCTGTACAGATAAAAGTACCGGCCTCTTATTTGAATTATGGGACTTTGACCGGGCCACATGACTTTATTTCAGTGCGACGCGGTTTTAATCGACTGATACACCGCATCTACTACTTTCCGATGCCAATTTTAGTGTGCATACTGCATAGTGCATGGAGTATATTGATCCCGTATTTCCTCAGTATTTCCATATTCTTTACCTAATAGTGTTTATTACCTAATATTATGTGAGTAGGTAAAGTTGTAATTATCATAATATATTATATTAGTAATATAAAAGGAATAGATTAGAGTGTTATCGATCACCTAGTACCTGGCGTTCAATCTGGTGTTTCTAGAGTGATATAATATACTGGATGTATGGAACGGCGTACCAAAAACCGATACCAGTGATTTGGAGTAGTGGCAGGCAAATTTATTCAACTTTTCTTTTGTAATTTCAGTCAAAGGAACAGTAACATGTACTGAATCGCTAGTCAGACAGATGAGTTTTCGGTACGCCGTTCATAACACTCAGTATATACAGGGTGTCACAAGACCCATCACCAAGCTGAAGTCTACACGTTTTGCACATCATGCCAAGTCATACTACGTGATACTAATACCTGGGAAACGAAATATTTTTTAAGCTTAAAAAAATAGTCACATTTTATTCGCCGCAATGTATAGCGCGCGCTTGCAGAAAAATTTGCGCGAGAAATGCATCGTACCTACGCCGGCCGTATCTAGCTAAAGTCCCTGCCACGAGAACATAGACTTTTTGTAAACAAAGAATTTCTACTAGGTGACTTAGCGACAGTTCTGACAAAAACAATTAATGTCAAATCCAATGAGCGCACCGGTACATAGATATTTTTGATGAATATTATTATTAGTCATTGGTAAGTAATACGTTAATTTGATCGAGGTTTTATCGACATATGCGCTGTCAACAGTATTTTGTGGTACTGGAACATGTCACACACCTGGAATGCCAACATTTTGCGTTAATCCATTGAAATGTTACATTCTTAGTGGCTTTAATCAGAACATAAAAATTATTTTAGGTGACTAGAAGAGGTTAGTTTAAAGTAAAATGCAAGTTTATGGGATCGCAACTTTCAACCCGCAGCCAGCGTCTCAGAAAAGCGGGTGCAGAATTGCAGATGGCAAACTATTAGTCGTATAGAAGATCCTTTACAACTAATAAAAATAAAAAGCGTCTTCTGACGAAGGTTACCCCAAAATTTTATTTTACTGTAACTTTTAAATGTATGTTGTTTAAGTTCATTCTGACGTTTTCATTCATACACATTGTAAAATCTCCATGCCTAGAAATTGTAATGCAATGTACTAGCTACTTGTCTGTAATGATATTCGTTTGTGGTCAATGTCTTAATATTTTAGGATAGCTTAGCTATTTTTAGCAAATTATTTATTGCCTATGATTAAAAAATTCAAGTCAATAATATAGTACCATGTTTGTACTCTATCATTGACATACATACATGGTACTCTATTATTGACATGCATTTACAGAATAAATAAACTTGAATTTACGTGTTAAAATCATAGCTGATAATATGATATTTAAAATATAAATTAAAATACATATAACAATTAAAATACAATAAATGAGCTTTGAAAAGGAATTACTGTTCAGAAATTATGATAAACCGAACTCGCGTAAACGGCCATATTTCGGAATGTTCGCTCGAAATGGTAGTGAAATCGTGTCAGTGTCAACATGGACTCTGACGGCTCAAGCTTGTAAGAGCTTAGAAGCGCATCAACGCTCGTACGAGTTGCGCGAGTTATGTACTTTTTGGAATCGGTGCAATTCAAACGATACTTTTGAGAATATAAATGATGAATTTATTTATAAAAACACATGATAGTAGGATGACAATCAAAAGGAGAGTGATCTGTTTAACCGTCCGTTCCTGTAAGTATGGTCCGCACACTGTTAAGACGTGTGCACACACATACACATCACTCATAACACTATAACACCCCCACACTAATTCGAAGCCCTGTTTTCTTCCGAGAAAAAGGGCTGAGCGGCATTACGGCATACCACAGCTTGCTCTGTTCCTGGCTGGGTCCTTTTCAATCTCAACCGACAGCGGTAGCCAGCATATAAGGCAATAGTCAGCATCAGTAGGATATAGATAGGTGCAGTCCAGAAATGAAAAATGTTATCTTGGAAATCAGCTAGGTGTAAATTATCCTCCTTCTCTACTAAGTTTTCCAATTTGTATAGTTGGTCCAACTGTACATTTTCTAAAATCAATGGTCGCTCCTTATTCTTTACGCTTACATTATAGGCTTGGGAATGCAGCAACTTCATTGGTGTTCCTTTTATTTCATTTTTGTAATTTTGAATGTGATGCAGCCTTGTAGAAAATTTGCAACCTTCAGGCACTTCAAGTAAGTGTGTCCCTTGAAGCAACAGAGAGACATCGTGATCGCAACGGAAATGGATTCTTACTTGTTTGGGGCAACATAGAACATAGTGGAAGTCATCCAATTTTTGTATAAACTCCGATTCAGCCTTGTACTCTACTAAGGGACAGCTCCTGCCAATTTCTTATTTCAAAATAATTCGATAGATACAATCGTCTGGATTCGACGGAGTTAAACTCTGGCTCTCCTCACAATAATATAGTTTTTGGAAGCTTTTGCATTCTCTGTCCATGTAGTGGTAATCACTATCATCCATAGCCCAGATAAGGCTTAGGTGGAATTAACATTGTATTATTAAAAGTAGGAGTGGGGTAAAGATGGTAATAATTATATGTATTTGAATGCATTATGGGAAACTTCAGAGCAAATACTAGCACATTATCTACAAAATAAGAACCACATACAATAATATCATAATAGTCTTTAACTTCAGTATGTGAGTCAACAAGTAATTCAGATTTTTCGTATAAACTTTGTAATACATTAAACATGTAATGAATATTCTCTGGACTGATAACACTATGGTGAGTTACAGAAAGTTTAGAAAAACTCAAGGCGTTTTCTAGAGATGTTATACAATTCAAAATATTTTGTAAATTAATCTTTAGCATGTTAAACAGACCATTTATTTTAATAAAATCCCTTAACCTATAGTTAGTCATATTAACAGTGCTCATGACATCATTTAATTTTGCATATATTCTATATTCATTTGTCACAATTGTTGATAGAGTCATGTTAAACGTTTCCAATACATGCTTATATAAGCTGACTCTAGAATTTAAGTATTTTTTTATACTATCCTGATTATTTTGCAAAATGTGTATGGCTTTATTGTAAAATAAAGCATCATCATGATCTAAGTTGCCAGTAATACCTTTTATGATAGAACCCAAACCATCAATAAGTCCGCGCTTTTGTTTTGTTTGTTAATACATAGAATAGAATCTGTCATTTATTGTGTCCAGCATATTTACGAGCACTTGTTTAGTAACTAATAACGTATCGCTAAAATAAGTAGGGTCTGCTGACCGAATATACTCTATATAACTATTCAAGTAGCCTTCTATATTCTTAACGCTATCCTTAATTCTACTTAATTCATAATAATGAAGAAAAACATGTTCAGTTTTTATAAACCTAACATTTCCTAGCCTAAAGGGTAATATTCCCGGATTGTCAACTAACGGCGTTGTTACGATTTGTTCAGCCCGAATCGTAGCCAGGACTCTGTAACAAGATATTGACGTGACAACGTCTTATAAATTGGTTTGCCGGGTGACACTTTAAGAAACTGCGTTACGCTCCGCTCACGTTATGCGCTCACAATGAGAGCGAGTGAGAGGCACGCGTCCCGCCTAAGAGCGAGAGAGACAGACATAAAAAGTGAAAGGCACGCGTCTTTCATCCTTCTTCCTACTATACGAATGAATATTCACATTAAAATTATTTTACCACTCAAAGTCGTTGTCACGTAAAACTTTCGCCCGTATACCGACTTTACAGGCAACCAATTTTTTGATGTGTCAGAGGTTTCCTAACAATACGTTTGTGGTGAACAATATTCCTATCATCGATCAACTTTGTACCTAAATTTTTCTTTATTCTACGTCCTAAATAACGATGTTTGGTCTTATGTCGAACAGCGAGAGGATTTTTTATATATCCCCCCCGTGGGATCTCCACCTTGTCGTGGTGGGGGGGCTCAGTAACCGTGGATTGGTCACCCGCGGTGAAGCTAAGAGGGATCCAGGAGGGGACGCTCCGCGTGGCCTTGGAGGGGCCTGCGCAGGATGCGTCCAACGGTGCGGGTGCGGGGGACAGTTCTGTCTGTCCCTCGCGGGTGCGGTCGCGGGAGGAGAGACGTGTCGGTGTTGCGTTGCCGCGCGCCCTATCTCCTGCGACCAAATGGGGGCGCACCATTCGATGCGTCGCGGTGGGGCCGCAGAGGAAGAGGAGATGCGGTGTTGCGTTGCCGTCCTCCCTATCGTCTGCGGCCGCTGGGCGTTTTGGCGGCGGAGTCCAATACCTTAATCCGTCACCAAGGGGGTTTTGTTCGGGGCCCGCCTGACCATCTGGCGGGCCAATACCCGTCGGAGGGTGGCGACGAGTGCTTAGGTGATGCCCCACCCTGCGACACACGGGTACATGGCGGCAGTCGAGGTGGTTTTTAGTGGAAACACCACATACTCCGGCTCTTATTTCCCCCAAGAGTCGGAGATCCGAAGGGATTTTCCAACTCGTAAAACAAAAAAAAAAAAAGGATTTTTTATATATATTGCTTGCCCTTCTTCATATCGAAGGGGTTCTTCTCTTTCTCTATTGGCATTTGACATAGTTTTTAACTGATTAGTTAGCAGAGCTTTATTTATTTCTTTGTACATTCCGTCGTAATAATTTTGTGTCTATCGACATAATGTTGCGAATAGGTGTTTTCTAAATTTATATCGAATGGGTCACGATTGTATGTATGTCCATTTACTATCTCCATAGGTTTTAAATTTGTTACTGAGTGAATGCTATTATTATATCCTATAACAGCATATAACATTAATTCGGTAGTGGATAGCGTTGGTTGTGTTGTAGATAATATTCGAATGTGTTCTAATATAGTCGAATGAAACCTTTCTATAGCTCCATTTGACTGGGGATTATTGACGCTAATAAAATGCAATTTAATTTTGTGCAAGCTAGTGAATTCTTTTAGTGGCATATTTTTTAATTCTGTTCCTTGGTCGGCTGTAATACTAATTGGTACTCCATGGTGAGAAATATAAATAGACAAGGCATTTATTACACTCAGACCTGTTACTGATTCTAAGGGATAAGCTTGTGCATATTTTGAAAATACGTCAATTATTGTTAAAAATTTATGACGATTTACAGTTAGAGTATCAATGTGTAATACATCGAAGGGTTTATCGGGTATAGGGACGATCTAAAAATTTTGTTTATTTGGAATTCGTTCGTATTTACAAGTTTGGCAAATGTCACAATTATTAATATACTCTGTAACTTGATTTTTGGTATTAGGCCAATAGTAATTTGTTTTTATTCTTTGTGTAACTTCTTATATACCGCGGTGGTTAGATTTTCCTTCGTGGTATTTTTTAATTATCTCATATTGTTTGTCTCGATCGGAGACATCGTCAAGTTTGGTTTTACAGAAAGTTAATTTATAGCTAGAATTTATAAACGTTTTCTGTAGAATACTGGTGATTTTTGTTATAAGGTTAGGATCAGATACGTATATCCCATAACTTATTCCTGATTTAATATGCTCTTTGAATGTATTTATTATACTATTTTTCAAATCGCTTGTGTTTATCTGAACTAAAATTATCTTCTTACCAGGAAATACTTCAATGATCTTTGGACTAGTAGGCGAATGTAATACAAAATTTAAGAATATCTGATTATCAAAAACGTTAATATCCTTTTCAGAAATTGGAATTTCTAAAATTGGATTTGCCAGTTGAGTGTGAACAGTACTAATTACTTCGCCTTGTCCTTCATTTTGTCTCTTTGATTGATGCACTATCATAGACAAAGGTACGTCGTCTTCATCACTAAAGGTCATATTATCTATACTATTGTGTGTGAATTTCTAATCTAGACAGAGCGTCTGCGTTTTTATTAAGGCTACCTGCTTAGTACATAATATTGTAATCGAATTCTTCTAAACGAAGTCTCCATCAAGTTAAACGACTATTGGTATCTTTTAAATTCATTAAATACTGTAGGGGCTTATGGTCAGTAATGATATTAAACCTCCTGCCGTATAGGTACGGTCGCAAGTACTTGGTTGCCCATACTATGGCAAGCAACTCTTTTTCTATGGTACTGTATTTTCTTTCGCTATCGTTGGGTGTTCTGGATGCATACGCAATCGGTTTATCCGAACCTAACGAGCCCTGAGAAAGTACAGCACCCACTGCAACATTTGAAGCATCGGTACGTAAATTGAAATCCTTTTGAAAATCCGGGTTTGCAATATAGGGTCATTTATGAGTAAATTGTGACAATGTTTAAAACAATTTACGTATTCTGGAGTAAGTTGAATTTTAGCACCTTTTTTTAAACACGATGTTAAGGGTTTTACTACATGAGCAAAATTTGGAATAAATTTTCTGTAGTAGCCTAATAGACCGAGAAAAGATTTGATTTCCTTAGTAGTTTGCGGTATGGGAAATTGTTGTATAACTTTAATTTTACTCGGATCGGGCTTAACGCCATCCGAAGAAACAATATGACCGAGAAAAGGTGTTTCTCTTTTCATGAATTCTGTTTTATCCAGTTGGACCTTGAAAGGACAATGGCAGATCTCCATACATCGAAATGTCTGAAATTAAATTGAAGCGCACAGTAATAAAAAATATCTCAAAAAATTCGGCGTAAGTAACAGAGTCTATAAATGATTCTATTTTCACTCAGGAAACCCGGAAAAACAAGATATCGATGTTTTAGTTTTTAGTTAAGAATGAACAATGTAGGTACATTTGAATTATCAAATGAAATTATGTCAGATTGACATCAAAACATGGAAGTATTCTGTAGCATCTAACTGTCACAGCCAAAGACAAAAGCAGAGCTGCACATTTTAAATCGATTTTATGTGAAATCGATAAAACATTAAAACGATGCTGTGACGTTTTTATTTGATTTAAAAGTTGTTTTGCTTCAAAAATTATTAGCTTATTGATATAATGTTAATTAAAGATTTAATAACTGCATTATAATAATTATATTTTAATAATCGATACGGATCAATAGCACTCACGTCTATTCCTGTCACACCATTTTCTATGGCAACAATCAAATAATAAAGTAGGTACCTAGTTCGTAATCAATTGGAATGCTTTTTATCATCATAAAATACTCCAGCTTTAACGAGACAAAGTGAAAATATTAAAAATCGTAGAAAAAAAAAACAATTTGTTTTGTTCATATGAAGTTTAAGGTCGCCACAACAAACCCAGACCGAATTCTGCCATTGTCCTTTGATTCTCGAAGCCGTTGAAAGAGGGCTTCAAGGTCGTGAATACGCTCCTGCAGGGATGAACTATATATACAAATATCGTCCATATACACCGTAACGTTCTTTAAACCACGTAAAACGTTGTCCATGACCCTTTGAAAGGTTGAAGGCGCATTCTTTAACCTAAAGGGCATCCGCAAAACTTCTTAATGGCCGCGATGTGTAATTCCGTCATCTACACTAAATGCTAAATGCAGTCTTAGCAATGTCCTTGGGATCAACTTCTATTTGATGAAAACCAGATTTTAAATCGCACACAGTAAAATATTGACTTTTACCTAATTTATCCAAAATATCTCTAATGTTAGGAATGGGATAGCGATCATTGACTGTCTTTTCGTTAAGTTTGTGGAAATCAATAACGAGGCGCCACTTTGTTTTGCCAGATGCATCTTGCTTTTTAGGTACTATCCAGATCGGAGAGGACCAGGGGCTATTTGAAGGTCTAATAATTTTTTGCTTTAACATTTCTGCTATTTGTTTTTCAACTTCCGCCTTATGACAGTGAGGATATCTATAGGTTCTGGTGAAGACACGTATTTCATCGGTAGTATTTATTTGATGTTTAATTTGATTTGTGAAGGTCAATTGACTGTCATCTGTATAAAATATGTCACTGTATTTGTGGCATAACTGTAACAAATTATATTTCTCCTCTGCATTTAAGTGTTCAGTACGAATTAAATGCTTTATATTATTTTGATTATCGCTAATAGATTCGAAATTAAATAAATCAAAATTATTTTGTACTGTCTCTACTTTAAGTGGTGAAACTAAGCTCACTATGATGTCATTATTCGTGGGATTCGATATCTCTAAGTATGCATATCCGGACACTGCTCGGCTTATCGTACTTGCTATGAGACAATTGTTTATATTAGTCTCTGGGATAAAAATATCACCGTGCCTTATACTCACAGGTACTTTTAGAATTTGTGACGTTTTAGACCTAATTAGAGCTTCAAAAAGATTATGAATGCCACTGTTAAGTATTTTTATAGGTACAGTTGCATTTGGTGTCACTAATTGTTGTCGATGAAGGTCAACGTTTGCCTTTAGAGTTTGTAATGTTTCGTATCCAATTAGTCCATCAAAAACATTATGAAATTTATAGATATAAAATTTAGACAAACAGTTTTCTTTTAATTCCGGAAAGGTAGGAATGTCTATTGAATAATTATTAGTTGTGGTACAATTTAAGTTTGTTACAGTAAATGGTTCATAATTCAATGATACATTCGAATAATATTTTTGAACTACTTCCGGAGACAAAAATGATTGGTTAGCCCCGGTATCAATCAGCAATTTTAAGGGTGGTTATTTAATTTCAATATACGGAAGTTATCTCCGCATGTGTACGTTTATTTCTGTTAGGTGTCGGTCATGACATTCGGATCCTCGTGAAAATTTTGTTCGAATTCAATATTATTATCGGAAGTCACTAAATATTCGTTATAACAATTCTCAGGTACATTATAACATTCATAATTATGATTCTCATTTGGGATCATAAGATGCACTCGGAATGTCGTTATCAGTAAGGTACGCTCCGCTACTCGGTGGTACGGCGTGGGCGATGTTTGGGTTTGTCTCGGCTTCGTCGAACTGATTGCATGCAGCTGCACTGGGATCATGTATACTATGATAATTTATTGACTGTCAAAAATTTGGTTTATTAGCAAATTGATGGGATATTCCACTCATCAGTTCTGGTTTCGATTGAAAATTTGGCGTATTATTGACATGTTGGATCTTTGAGCCTTGTTGCGGTGGCTTATAAGGGTATTGAGGTCGATTTCCTGAATGGTCATTAGAGTTAGAGTTTTTAAAATTGCCTTTTACGAAACTGGTTTGATTGTTCTTACGATTAAATTGTGAAAATGTTTGAAACTGTTGTGTATTATTAGGTTTTGAGGGCTGCAATGGCTTATTTATGTTTCCAAACGGCATAAACTTCGTGTTATTATTAAGCGAAGGCTTATTATTATTAATAGCAGACCTAAAGTTAAGATTTCTATGCACATATCTAATATTTTCGTCCTCCTTTATAAAATTTAGGGCCGTAGACATATCCGAGGATCGCATAGCTCTAATAGTTGAGCCTAAAGCCTCCCTTAATCCTGCCAAAAAGGTTTTCAAAGTTTGGGATTGATAGAATATACGTTTACATTTAATTATATCTTCTTCCGTTTCATGCAAGGTTACATAGAATAGAATAGAATAGAATAGAATAGCATTTATTTGCAAATATGGGTAATACATAAGAAGGTAGTAGGTTTACATCAGTTCTGCCATATTTCACCATTCGGCATGCAAATTCTTATTGATATAATTTAAATTATGTCGTTCTCACAAATAAAAGTAGTAAATTTCAAATTTCATTAAAATGTCAACTTAATTATTAGTATTACAATATTAAATAAATTATGTATGACATTCTCATTAAATAAAATTATTAAATTTCTAGATTTCCAATTTCATTAAAATGTCAACTTAATTATTACAATATTAAATAAATTATGACATTCTCATTACATAAAATTATTAAATTTCTAAATTTCCAATTTCATTAAAATGTCAACTGAATTATTACAATATAAAATATTATGTCATTCTCATTAAATAAAATTATTAAATTTCAAATTTTCATTAAAATATCAACTTAATTATACATAATACATCATACAAATAAAATAAAATTGTTAATTAAATACATGAAAAAAAAAAAAAAAATCTTGGTCCGTAGCTAAATAAACAATCATAAATTACTATTCCAGGTCATACACTATATTCCCTAAGTAAATAAATAATAATAAATTAATAAAAAATTCGAGGTACCTAGTTTAATAAAATTTGTCCGTTAAAAACTCATTTACACTGTAGTATGCTTTATCTATTAATAATTTACGAAGTCTACTTTTGAATTGCACCATTTTCAAATCTTTCCAAGCACTTGGCAATTTATTGTAAACAACTGGGGCCATGCAATAAATACTTTTGCGCATCATAGTGGTTTGACACGGTACCTTAATTAATTTTGAATTGTCACGTCTATTTCTTGGGTATACATCGGACATACGTTCAAAACGACGTGGATTGTTCTTCACAAACATAGCCACTTCAAGAACATATATACAGGGAAGTGTCAATATGTTGTACTGTTGGAAATATGGCTTGCAACTGTCGGTGGTTTTTAGCCTAAACATTGACCGGAGACATCTTTTTTGAGCCTTAAATGCTATCTCTTTATCGGTCGAGTTCGCCCAGAAAATGACACCATAGCGTAAATGCGATTCAGCTATACCGTAGTAGGCCGCTAGAAGTGTTTTCGTGTCTACTATCGAGGATAATCTATGTGAAGCAAATGCAGATGAACTCAATTTTTTACACAAAATGTCGATATGTGCCTTCCAGTTTAAACTGCAGTCTATTTGTAATCCTAAAAATTTGGTATCAGTTACTTCATCAATATCGTCATTTTTGTAATGTATGTGAAGGTTAGGTACACGAGGCATACGTTGTCTAAAGTGCATTATTTTAGTCTTACTTAAATTTATATTTAAATTATTTTTATCTAGCCATTTAATCAAATTGTTAAGAGAATTATTTATGTCCGTTTCATATGTATTTACATTTCTACATGGGATTGTAATGGTACTATCATCAGCAAACATAGTTAAGGGATGCTCAATGGAAGTGGGCATATCATTTATATATAATATAAATGCAAAAGGGCCCACAACGCTTCCCTGTGGAACACCAAATGTAATTTTGCGTTCTCGGGATCGAGATATCTCTTCATGCTTATTAGTTATATTGATGCGACTAATTTCGGTTATCTGTGTTCTATTTTCTAAATATGATTTCATTAGCTCGAGCACGTTGCCTCTTATACCGTAGGCTTCCAACTTGTTTAATAACGTATTAAAATGGACATAGTCAAAAGCCTGCGTCATATCGCAAAATATTGCACATATTGGGAGTCGTTTATCTACATTTCTAATAATCGGAAACAAAAAGTCATAAATTGCCATATCGATGGTTCTATGCTGCCTAAATCCTTTTTGTTCTTCACATAATATGTTATTCTTTTCAATGAAGTTGGCTAACTGTTTGTAAATGTACTTTTCGAATACCTTTGAGATGACTGGTATGAGTGAGATGGGTCTATAATATTCCATCAATTCCCTATTTACTTTCTTAAATAGAGGTTTAACTATAGATTTTTTTAATGCCTCTGGATATATACCCGTACATATACTGAGGTTGATTAAGTGACTCAGATGGTTGCATATCTCGGTTGATACTGACTTTATTATTTTAGTGGCGATCCCATCAAAACCAACACTGCCAGTGTTTTTTAATGACATTATTATTCTATGTATGTCGTTTGGTGTGCTGGGAGCCATAAACATTGATTTAGCATTTCTTGATGTAATGGATGCTTTTGGTTTATATTCAGCATCTAGTTTTGGATGAATTTTGTCAACAAAAAAGTCATTAAAAGCATTAGCGATATCCAAAGGTTTGTAAATAGTTCGATCACTAACTCTTAGTTTTTCAATTTGCTGTTTAGGGATATTGTTCTTTGTCTGATTGATTATTTGCCATGTAGTCTTTGATTTATTTTTTGATTGTTGTAATTTGTAATTATTCTGTGCTTTCTGTGTTAGATTTATAATTTTACTGTACAATTTAGAATAAGTAGCAAATTTCTTTTTATTTTCGTGGTTAGGATTCAATCTAGACTGCCATAAGAGTTTTATTTTTTTCTTACTGCATAATTTAACACCATTTGATAACCATTTAGGTTTATTAAATGTGTTGATTTTGATTTCCTTGAACGGGAAGCATAGATCGTAAAACAATTTAAACGTGTTGATAAAATCATTATAGGCCATATTAGGATCTTCAGTATGATATATCTCCGAAAATTTGAGACTGTTTATACAGTTTTTAAATTTTGCTATATTTTCGTTGCAATAATCCCTTCTAGTTATATACCAGTATTTTATTCTACATACAGTGGGTACTGGACATTGAAGCAGCTGAGCTGTATGGTCTGACAATGCAAACTCCAAGACATCTGTTTTTACAGACTTTTTAAAATTATGCGCAAAATTATCTATGCATGTCTTACTAGCCATACGAGTTGGTTGTTTAAGAGCAAGTTTTAAGTTGTAATTTAATAGCATACACTCCAGTGCAACTGAATTTCTATTCGGTTTTAAAATATCGATATTAAAATCTCCTGCAATTACAAGGTTCTTATTTATCCGGTTGGATACATCTTTGAGTAACAATTCTAGTTGATTAAAAAAATCAGTAATATTTTTAGTATTTGGTACTCTATAGAGACATATGACTATCAATTTATAATCAATTAGCTCAACAGCACAACACTCAAAAACCCCTGGTAAAGATAATCTAGCTATTTGAGGTATTTCTTTCCATTGGTGACAATTATTTATTAATATACATGCTCCCCCTCTCTTTTTCTCCGGTCTACTATAACATGCAGCCAAACTGTAGTTTGGTATACATAGTTGTGTTTCGAGTCCCTTCATGATGAAATGCTCGGTAATACATACTACATCCACATTTATATTTTTATCACAAAGTTCATTTAAGCATACTGTAAGTGCATTTGATTTATTTAACAAACCTGCAATATTTTGGTGTAAAATGCTTATATACTTATTGGAGAAAAAACAATTCTTTTGGTTCATTTATTGTATTGAAACTATTTTCTTCTAAAATTTCTAATTGAAGGTTGTACAAGTCCTCAAAGATAGTTTTCATAGCGAAGTCTTTTAAAGCACCCGATCTTGTATACGTGGAATAATGATAGCTTAGGTTCAAATTAGAGTCCAGGATATATGCGTATTGATGTGTACAATTGTCTAGACATAGCATGTTGTTGAAAATTTCTAATCGTGAATTATATAAAATATTGAAGTTATTGTTTAATTTAAAAGTTGGCAATGTAATAATTATATTTGTATTCTTTATATTCAGCAATGTGTTTTTCATGTATGTAATTATATCAAAGTAACATTTTGTAGTTTTAAAGTCTTCCTCGCCGATCATAATTATACAGAAATCATTCTTAGTATAATGTCTGAGTCTTGACTGAATATCACGTAAAAGATGCATAATACCTGCGCCCGGAGTAAGATAATGACATATTTGGTATCTGTCCTGGAAATACTCTTGAGCTAAACTTAATATATTCTTGTTAGTTTTATTAGTACTAAAAATACATAGGTTATTTTTCAATTTATTGTTGTTTGTTTTTGTATTTAGTTTTGTCCCTTGCACATTCGTAGTTTTGATCGCCATCTGTGGACTGGAATGCGTACTAATATGTTGCTGTCCATCATCACTTTTATCTTGACTTTTATTCACTTTTTTTGTCATTGATATGTCCGAATCAGTTTGCGTTTCTTTATTTTTACATCCCGCTTGTTTGGAGTGTTTTTTCATCATTTTCTTAGGTGTTGGCGATTTAGATGTAGTAGCTATTTGTTTATAGAGGGAATTTTCCGACTTAGATTTGCAATTTCCTTCTTTAGGTTTGCGTTTTCAAGGCTTAATAAGTCTATTTCTTCATTTGCACCACATAATTTACTTGTGAGCTCCTCAATTTGTTTATTTAATTTAGTTACGAGATCAATGTCATCATCATCTGATATATCTGGCATACTGTGTGCCGTGCCATCTAGTGTAATATTTGCAACACTATCGTTATCCAGGTTCATATCGGTAGTTGAGCGCGCGCGTGCGCGTCTCATAGTGACGTTTTTGATTCCACTCATAGTTCAGCTATTTGTCGCTAGATGTCTTTTAACTAACGTCGATAAAACAGTTCTAGGCTTTAGTTCAGCTACTGTCCGCATGAAGCGCTCACGAGATATTTAAATTGTAGGAAGGAAAAAACCGTCATTCATTCCTTATTCACTATAGTTTTATCACAATAAAAGTATGTAATGTCACTGCTTAGCGATGAACAGAACTTTACTGATGCGACGTAGAATTTTTCGTGGTAATTTATTTGGTAGAATTGTGTTTAATAATTTTAACTGTTTATGCACTGTCACTTTGTTTATAACATTTGTTTACATCCAAACTAACATTGTTCTTCAAGATAACACTTGCACTATATATTTATTGGTTATTGTTCACTTTAACTCACAATACGTAATAAGTTATTTGGTATTTATAATTAAATAGATTTTATTAAAACTTTCGATACAAAACTGAGTGTTTACGCGACGGCAGCGCCATCTGAGAGTTTATTATAGTGTTTATTATATTCATGCACCTATTGTAAAAATCTTGGGGTGTCTCATTTTCTTGCCTCATGTTAACTAGGTTCCTATTAAGACAGTTTTCGTCTCGTTGGTCACCAAAATTTTTCAATAGGACTAATTTCATATGATCCCAAGAGGATACACTGTTAATATTAGCAATTTCCTCAGCTTTTCCTTCCAAGCGATTTAAAATGCTATGTAATAATATGGTATTACTAAAACATTCCGGGTCAGTTCTATTATAAAATTGAGTAAGTATGCTCTGACAAGTCGTGATAAATCTATGTAATTGATTTGGATTTCCATAATGTTTCGGAATTATTAAAAGAGCAGTTTTAAGTGAAGATAGAGTACTAGCATCCATTTTGCAAAATAATAATACAGATTACACAAATGTTTATTGTAAGAACAGTAAGTAACACAATAAAAACTGTTTAGTTATAATTCTGATAGAAAATATTCTAATAAAATACTTTATATTTGACTCTCCTTTAACTTCTAATACAATAAAGGAAAACACAAAATATTTTCTGAAGTTTCCAATAATGTATGTACTCCCACAATATTAAAACCACAAAAATCAAAAGGATCTGGACTTACGATTGGATGAGAGCCCAGGTCCACAGCTTCATGGTAGAAGCTCACTCGCCAGATTCCTCGCCGAAGTCGAGGTTGCAATTGTCAACAAAATGCCGGTCTCTTGATTTTCTAAAAAACTCGGTTCGATGACAACAATTCGTTACGACTGCGCCAGTTATGTACTTTTTGGAATCGGTGCAATTCAAACGATACTTTTGAGAATATAAATGATGAATTTATTTATAAAAACACATGATAGTAGGATGACAATCAAAAGGAGAGTGATCTGTTTAACCGTCCGTTCCTGTAAGTATGGTCCGCACACTGTTAAGACGCACACACACATACACATCACTCATAACACTATAACACGCGTGTGCCATAAAGGCGCGCCTATACTCGCCTACATGCGCTTCTAAAAACGAGCTTATACGCGCGTATAAAACTCTAATCTGAAACCGCTCTAACGGCGGGAGTTTATGATCACGTGATCGCGCGGCCGAGGGCAATGCCATCCAGCTGATTGATAGTAGTGCATACACTGCGTTGAGAAACTTTCAAGACGTTTATTTTAGGAAAATATTGAAAATTTTGTTAATGTTGATTTGGAAGTAAGTTAACATTTATCATTAAAAACACGATTTTGAAATATCTAGAAAAAAATGTCGTCACTTTGAGCCTCAATATCTCCTGAACCAGGAATTTCCCAGGTATGGTGCCGAAGTAAAAAATGTTCGTAATGATTGGTACAATATGGGGTTTCAGTTTTCGTTAAGGGTCTTTTTACACTGTATAAATCTTTCTTAAACACAGAATAAATAGCCCTCATGTAACATGTTACGAAATAAATATCCAATCTCTTACGAACAAACACATACATTATTTAAAGTACGAGTTGAAAATAATGAGCTAGAATTGCCAAGTTGGTAATTCATTAATAGGCATTCTATTTCGGACGATCGAGAATAGATAATCTGGAGTCAAACCGAGCATCACTGATTTAGCTATGTAGACCACAAGGTAGCCGAGAGATTTGAATGTTTTAAGAGAAGTGATTAATTTTTTTGTTAATAAGACGTGATATAGTTTTTAAAATGCTTATTTGATAATAATAGGTACAGGTTATTGAATCCTTCCAGTAAGAAAATAGTTGAAGTAAACAATTATTTAAGCTCGTACTAGGTGATTGATGTAATAATAGCTTAGTTTATTTAGAAACAAAATATAAAATAGATCTCAAACATTTGTTTCAATTTTGTTACGTAAATATACCGTTTGCTACAGCGCGTCGAAATTTCAAAAACAAGATATGTGGACACCACATATCTTGTTTTCGATATTTTGACGTTTTGTCCTAAAAGTAAAGGTATCAAAACATTTTTTTCATTTCAATATAAAGTTATATTTACAGGCATACCACAAATACAAATCAATGTATGAATTTATAGACTCATCAATCGTTGTATTTTTAATCTGTGCCAAAAGATGATAGGGACAGTTGCCGAATTGTCGTTCTCTCATTTCGTATCGTGATGTGCGTTGACGATTTGAGCCTGTCCTTTGTTTTGTTAACCCATTTTTGATACTTATCTATTTATATTTATTTTGTAATAAATTAAACAATGAGTATTATGTAACATATGGCTATAATATGTCTATTAAACCTTGACAAAATATTAAAATAAAACAAATAACTGCATGCAAACAGCAAACATGATGAAAACCAAAAATCGCCTGACTGTTTATATCGAAAACATCAATCGTATATTTAAAAGTCGCGTAATAACCTCTGGAACGCCGGCGGGACATACGTATATATGGGCGCACTGAGATGGTTTGTTGAAGCATAAAGGTAGAGCAGAGCCATCTAGGTGGCTAAATGATAACTGACCCGGAAATTAATATTATTTTAATGTAATTTTAACTAAATAACCAGTAAAATATTAATTGCATTTGCTTGTAATTAATATTATATAAATTGTGTTACATTTCTGTATTTACATATATTTCTTGACGCTGTATTGGTTTATATTGTCTTTAAATAGTTTGGTTAGCTTAGTCGCCCGCCAACACATTTTGGTAATTAATATTATAACTAATGAAATTTGTCAAGACGTATTTCGACGCTTTAGCTAAAGTAACTGGAAATCTATATTGTTTCTTAATTAAAAAGATTAATTGAAAGTTCATACGTACGATAATATAAATCTTGCAATTAAATGTATAATGTTTTGATACCGAGTAAGCTGATGCGACGGCGGGCGGCCATGACACTTTTTCATCGGACTATTGTACCATTGTATCGCAAAGTTCATCTCAAGATTAAAATATAGTTTTCAGTAAATTTGTGTGGTTTCATTTGTGGATCCTCTGGGGGTGTCCTGACGATGGTGCCACGGCGCCGAAAGCAGCGGTGGGATCAGCGCCCCCTAAGAGACATCGAGAAATAAATTTGGCGCGAAAGTAATGGATCTCTTGGCTTGGCTGCCATTCATTACCAATGATGGATGACCTGAAGACTGATGCGAAAAGCGCTTGGAAGCCGTGTTTGGCGCTTGTCAACCCTGTTCGGAGACCGCACGGTGTGTCGGCGTTATCGTACGAGCGAAAACAACTACGCCGGTCACCGGGGTGTGCTGAAGCGCGAATGCTGTTCAGCTTTGAGTTCTACCAGAGGTTGCAGATGCGGGTTGTTGATGCACTGACAGAGGTATTTATCCAGAGCTGATTTGATTAGAGTTTTGAGAAGCATCCTTTAACATTTTATAAATTATTATGGTGCTGTTTGTTTACATGATTACCTATTGCCCCCGTAAGGATTACCAGATAAACATACAGTAAAAATTAAGTAACTGTTGTTTATCCACGTTTGGTACATAACAGTGCTACTGTGCTTATAGTCATGTTATGCCGTCGACCATGTCGGAAAGTTTCTGTAAAACTCGACATCAGAGATGGTCACACACTTATTACACAAGAAAGAGAAAATAACTTTGTTGTTATGTAGTTCTAATAATGTAAATATTAGTAAAGAACAGTATAACTGCCCTTTTCAAGTTGAAGCTGTGATATAGATCCATTGTATAAATTACCTGATTAGCTTTCAGTTTAATTAAGCTAATTGATGTACTGAATATGCATTCAATTGGTAGTCAATAGGTTATCTCAATGGTAAAACGTTACAACTAATATTCGTAAAGTTACAAAATAGGTTTTAATAAATATTTGTGGACTCTGTAGGTGCCTAAATGATTTCCTATTAACATAATGTTGAAATTGTTATGTCAACTTGGAACTCAAGTTAAGGTAATATAATAACAGACAACGGAACCCAACATAATTATCTTAATATTTGTCGTTTAATTTTAAACCTGTATAAAATGATTTGTCCCAACAATAATGATAAGTCCTTGCTTAACCCAAACTACCTACTGTAGCTAGAAACATGGGATCTGGATAGTGATTCCTTTATGGCCATAGGCATTCACTTAGGTTCTGTAATAGTCCACCTCTAAGCATTTTAGGTTGAAAGTCTTAACACAGATGACTGCTAATCTTTTATAATTACCAAGCCTTAGTGTTATACTTGGTAAATACAATTTATTTTATTTGTGAGTTCATTTGTAAAGTTAGTGGCATCTATATTCAAGATGACGATCAGTGATAAACCAATAAAATTTAGTGCCAACCTTATTGCTTAGCTTTTGTGGGATACAAGACAGTTAGGAATATGATTATTACGATAATGATAAGTGGGTTTAAAGAACATGATGTGAAAATCCATGTCTCTTTTCCCATTTAGCAGTATCTATTGTCAGCAAATAAAAGTAATTGTATGGACTACTCATGCTTTATTTCCAAGTCAGTTATGATTAGAGTCAGTTTGAGTTTATTTATTCAGATAAACAATTATTAATTGTGTATGAATGAATAAGAATTACATTAACATCACATGTTAACAGTTTAAAATAAATATTAACATTATTTAGAAAAATCTCCTTATATATAATGCCAAATAGATATAAACTCACCACCATATTTACTATACACATTAATAATAAAACCATACATAAAATTAAAGTTGAATTACCTAATGAAAGAGTTAATGTGCAGAGAAATCATAAATAAAAACATTTATATCAGAAAAGAAAGGTTTATTAATATTAATAAATAAAATGTTGAATTCATTATAAAATACCAATATTTGAATGTCTTTATTAACTTTTATATTATGGTTTATTATAGTTTATTCCTTAACTGAGCGGAATAATAAAAAGATATAAGAAAGCACCAATCTTGCTTTGAAATACCGGCAGCTTGTAAATTTCTCTTTTATGGCTCAAATTGAGCCAATTGAGCTGCTCAACTGGCAAACAGTTCAACAATATCACAGCTTGCACTGTGCCTAAAAATATTCAATATTGGATTCAACTTGTTCTGACATGAGTAATAATTATAGCACTAGTATTTTCGAAATCCTTCAATCTGCAACATGGTTTGAAATCATTACATATTTATGATCATCATCCACAGTATGACTGCTCACGGCTGAACATAGGCCTCTCCTTGTTCTTGCCACTTTGTTTTCTTGTTTGATATGGATTAAACTTATTTTGAATATATTAAGTTTTAACTGTTTTATCAAAATTACAAATGGGTATCCTGATAACTTTAATATTTGATTAACTAAAATGGCACTGTCAGACAGAACCTGAGAAAATTCAGTGTCTACTGTCTTTTTTATTTTACCTTAGGTGTAAAATATGGCCTCCAACACTGTTGTAGCAAAGCTAACTTACAGACCAATGCACAGGTTGAACATGCCTGATATATAGATAAAGCTTAATAGGCCGCACCACTTTGCAAGAGTAGAAGTTTGTTTCATCTACAGTTACAAAGGTTCATGGAACTAATACTTGGGTGGGAAATGTTGCCCACCACCTGCCTTTTGAGTGTTACAGGTTGAAGATGACATCCTGGCAGATGACCTGGGTCCTGGTCCTGGACTTAGCGTGAAGAGAGGATGGACGAGCGGTCCTTTACTGATTAATATGTATGGATGACGGTGGCCCACCCCTTTGACGTCGGTGGTTTCGTCTGTGGGCTACGCGCACACATGCCGCATGAGCGCTGTACTAAGCTGGACCCCAGCATTGCTTGCTAGCCTTTGTTGCTGATCAACATCAACAACTGTATGAGCAGCTTGACCGTATGGGCGGAGGATTCGTCAGATACCGATTTACGTGGGGGTCCTCTACCTCCTCCACTGTCGTTGTTGGAACTATGTAATTGCATTGTATTGATATAACTGATCATGACGAACGATGATGATTATAATTATTATATGTATATGCATTGATGTGTTTATGAGGCAAATTTAGCATTTATGTGTTTGAGTAAAATTTTATTTTTCCTATCCAACATCCTTCCCAAAACGCTGGCTGGCCACCATGCGTATCCTTGATCCTGGTCTTGTTGGCTAGATCCCGTGATGGGTGATGCCGTGTGTTGGCTAGATCCCGTGATGGGTGATTCCGTGTGTTGGCTAGATCCCGTGATGGGTGATGCCGTGTGTTGGCTAGATCCCGTAATGGGTGATGCCGTTTGTGGGCTAGATCCCTATGTGGGTGATGCCTGTGTGCGCTAGATCCCTATGTCGGTGATGCCACGAGTTGGCTTAGCCATGGGTGATGCCTGATGTTTGGGTGGCTGAACCCGGGATGGGTGACGCCTGTAGTTTGTATGGCTAGATCCGAGGTGGATGATGCCTGTAGTTTGGAAGGCTAGACTCGAGATGAGCGATTGCCTGTTATTAATGTTGTAAACTATTTGTTTGAATAGTATGTTTATTAATGTGTTTGAGAATTGAACTGTCCCTTGTGGTTCAGTTGTTACCATCTCTGTTTGTTAATTTTATGCAAGCTATAATTTTTAACTTTCGTTATTATGTGTGTGTAAACATGTAATTGCAACTGAGATAACTGTTTGATAATATTGTACTGTCTGCTGATGATAAAATTGTTTACATTTTGTTTATAAAGTACTTTGTTAAAGCTGCAATACTTTACTTGTTTATTGTGATCACTATATTAACTTGGAAGTTTACTGTTTAAATCTAGAGAACTATTGTTGATTTTGTATTGTTTACTGATACCACATTGGTAACTGCCAGTAACTGTCTGCTGATAAAAGTTCACTGATAATAACTTTGTGTTGATATCTAAACTGTTTACTTTTTCGTTTATTCTATACTTTTGTACTAACCTGTAATTCATTTTTGTATTGTCATTGTATGAGATTGTTATTGTGATACTAACTTGTTGCTTGCTCTAGCATGATGTGACTGGATAAGATTATATTGTGATAGTAACTTGGTGCTTGCTCTAGCATGTGACTGGTAAAGATTATAACTACACATCTTAAAGACGCACACCAGTAATTTATCAATTACCCACCTGAATGTAGAGTCATAAAAACTTTATAATTTGTAATTTTGCAAGAGCAGAGAGCGCGCTTGTTGTCAGTATGGCCGTATGGGCGCACTGAGATGGTTTGTTAAAACATAAAGGTAGAGCAGAGCCATCTAGATGGCTAAATGATAACTAACTCGGAAGTTTATATTATTTTAATGTAATTTTAACTAAATAACCAGTAAAATATTAATTGCATTTGCTTGTAATTAATATTATATAAATTGTGTTACATTTCTGTATTTACATATATTTCTTGACGCTGTATTGGTTTATATTGTCTTTAAATAGTTTGGTTAGCTTAGTCGCCCGCCAACACATTTTGGTAATTAATATTATAACTAATTAAATTTATCAAGACGTATTTCGAAGCTTTAGCTAAAGTAACTGGAATTCTATATTGTTTCTTAATTATAAAGATTAATTGAAAGTTCATACATACGATAATATAAATCTTGCAATTAAATGTATAATGTTTTGATAACGAGTAAGCTGATGCGACGGCGGGCGGCAATGACACTTTTTCATCGGACTATTGTACTATTGTATCGCAAAGTTCATCTCAAGATTAAAATGCAGTTTTCAGTAAATTTGTGTGCTTTCATTTGTGGATCCTCTGGGGGTGTCCTGATGATGGTGCCACGGCGCCGAAATATACGTACGTCCCAGGAAAATTTGTTCCGTCCAGCGCTTGCGGGAAACACGTATGTCCCGCAACGACAGCGCCATATTTCACTACTTGAAATGACGTTTAAAGAATTCCACCAATAAGATTATGCCCCACTATTGCAAAGTATGAATATTCTTTTAAATTCTGCATTGTAATTGGTTTTCATTTTAATAGACTTTTTTGCAAAAATAACGACTGAAAATTGTTTGTCACAAGTTCGCCTTCGCGCGCGTTAGAGTGACGACAGCTCTGCTTTGAAAAACGCGTAGCGTACGTAACGCAATCTCGTAATTTCACTATATGTATTATATGTCATTATACTCGGAAACTAATCTTGTTTGCTATAAAATATAGTCAAGATATCATCTTTGTATAAATTATATCGAACAACGATTTTCAAAATTTGCTCTGTATATTTTCTACAATCATTAATTTTTAATTGTCTTTTTTTTCACTTTTATATTTTTTTTTGTTTTCTCTTTTGCAATGTTTATATTACAGGTGTACGACTGTCTTGTTTATCTTAATGTATAAGGTGGGGCCTGGTGACCCGTAACACAGGTAATTCCATTACCTATAATGGGCACCAGTCTCTCACACAAAGTTGTGGCAATATAAGAATATATGTAATTTTGGTTTTTATGTGTAATCTTTGTGAAGAGAAAAATAAATAAATTATTATTATTATTAATATGTGTCTCTTTTTCACGGCTATTCTTCTAACATGGTGTTAGAAGAATAACCGGTCCTTTGGGAGGCTTACACGGGGATCAAGAGACGACCTCCGACCACCCTGAATTCAGTGCCTGCGGACGGTGAGCGCTGGGGCTGCTCCCTGTCCGCCAAAAGGCGGGAGGCGGCGCGTGTCCTCGCCGCCTCCCAAGTAGCTTTGTGAGGTGATGGATGCGAGAAGTTTGATGGATGCAAGAAGTTTGATGGATGATTGCGAGATCATGACGAGACGGGGCCCGCCAACACCAACGGCGGGCCAATCCCGGGCGGGGTCGCGAGAAAGTATGCTAATCGCGAATCGCGTGACCCCGCCAACACACGGGACCCGTAGGGACACCGCGGTGGTTTTTAGTGGGTATGCCCCGAACGCCTGTAGGGGAGAGCTTCCACATACCTCCTCCGCCAGTCCCAAGCCCAGCCGTTTTAATGGCTGGGTTGGCGGAGTTGAGACGACTCATAAGGAGAGTTTACCACCGTAGTGAACAAAAAAAAAAAAAAGGCTTACACGGGGATATGGATCCAACGTGCAGAGGCCCGTAGAGAACTTTAATCTAAAATGGGATGGGACACATGCCGTGGAGCCTCCACAACTGCACTACTGAGTACAGCTATGGACTAGCCGCAGCAAATGTAGGACTATTGCAATGATGTGGAGTCTAATTTACTGGTTTATGGGGATGGGTGTTAAATGGACTGGTAATAATGATACTATGGATAAAAAACGGCACCTGCCATTGATACTCCTATAGCATCCGTCCGCGTGGCAGGTGGTGACTCGCCAACTCACTAGATGGGCCCTCTCTAAATAGCCGCCCAAAGCAAACAAACTCTGCCATAAAGGCAGCCAGAGGGTAACACCGGTGCGAGTGGCTAGGGGTGTCGAGCGGTGCGGCACCGGTTTCGCCATCGCGGGCCTCGTGACAACGGAGGCCCGGAGCGGGTTTCCCCGTAGTTACGCCCTTGAGAATGACACTTCCACCCCCGAGCTAATAGCTCTTGCGGCTTCCCTCTGGCCGGCCGACCAAGGCAAGCCAGAGTTGAGAGTCCTGCGGGCACTCTTGGAAATCCACTCCGGCCAGCCAATAAAGGCAAGCCGGAGACGAGGCCCTGACCGACCCTCTGAAGCATTCGGGACCGCAGTGTCGCCACACACATTCAGCTCGCCACAAAGCTGCCCTGCGGTTGTAAGCTTTCTTTTCATCTTGTAATACATTTTTTGTTTATATTACACGATGAAGGTGATGTTTGAAAGCTGTTACTCTGCCCTCTGAAATTGCGTTAGTCTCATGATGAGATAACGGCTGCCCCAGAGGGGTTTTATTATTATTATTATTAAAATATCATTATTAAAAATGGCGGCAAGTTGTAAATATCGGTTACTCCAAACAAAGGTACGTGGTATATATCCCCAAAGACAATTTAAAATAAGTTGTAAATACATCCGCTCGCATTTCAGTTTTGTAAGATTAGGTAGTTAAAAGTTGGTACTATTACACATTACCTCTCTTATTTATCACAAACTAATGATTAAACAATAATAATATAATAAACTTGTGATTTTGATATTTACGAAAGTGTATCTAAATCGGCACAGTTTCGCACGCGATTATGGCGGCCGTTTCGTATTCCGATGATGTGTTTAAACTTTTGTTGATTTATAAAAATACTAGTGAAGTTGATATTAACTGTTGATTAAATTCAATAATTAATTAAGTAAGGTATATAAAGTGCTGTGAATAATTAGAATGCTAAATATTTGTGAGATAGTGTGTGTTAAAAGTTTTATTGAAGAGGATTTTTTCGGGTTTTCAAGTTTTATTTCAACGAACATACATTATATATCTATAATATGTTTGCAAAATATATTTCAAGGATGCAAAAATCCGCATTATTTTTGTGATACGTTTAAAACTAACTGAGATATAGGTAAAATAATGACGCCGGTCAGCTGTTGCTCGATCAAGAGATAAAGCAGCCGGCACTATCGGCCATTTTTTATTTCTTACCAAATATTTAATACTTTCAGATTGTCAAAATCCTGAACTTCAGTGCAAACTACATATTCATTTATCGCCATCTGAATTCGGAAGGCCAAAGTGTAGAATGTTTTGTTACAAGTTTGTCCTGATTGACACTGTTACAGTGATATGCAATTTACTGTGTGATTATTTGAACATATTTTACTATTAAACCTACAATAACTAGGTTCTCTTATTTGGAAACGTGATGGTGGTATAGACCACAGAGTACCTTTGTATATAGACAGCCTCCATCTGTATTTTAAATGTACATACGTACGTCATTCATATACACAAAACTTCCTACGTAGTGACCGACTCCAGTAATTGTCATCATTATAAACGATTTTGGTCATTATTCTCTTGCATCAAGTCAACTGTCAACTGTAACGTACACGCGGACAGGCTAGTGAAAGTATTACATGATACGCGTAAAACAAAATCTATTTGTTTGCAATTTAACTCTATGCAGTAAAAATATAGAACACGCTTTTATTGCTCTCTGGCTGGTGCCGAACGATTTTTTATTTGAATTCTACAGATTATTTTCTAAATAGAATACAATAAACATGTTCGGACAACGACTCTTATAGTTTGCCCCGGCAACTATAAGATTTTTATTCACTTACCCACATAAAAGTAGTATGCTTTCATAAATTTGGCCTTTGTTCAGCACGAAACATAACAAGATACGCAGTTTACGACACGAGAACCATTCGCAACTCAATCTTCACTTGTGCCGCGGATATGGTAACATTTGGATGCAGCGGCTAAATTGGGCGCTTCCTACGTTTTCAAGAAGTTTCCCGTTCGTATCGCTCTCTGAAATATAATCAAGCTAGAAACGTTAAATAAGTTTGATAAACGACTTCAGAAAGAAGTCGAGCGCCTGCTACTCAGGTTTATTTTTATTCTAACTTGGCTTCGGTTTATACTGTATTTTGTTAAATAGAGGTTTTTTTATCGCTGCTCGGTTTGCGTTATTCTGTCATAAACTTTTAGAAATTTGAATAAAATATTTATAATGCCAACTCTCAGGCGCTCTTTTTATTTTCATGTCGTGGTTCTATTCATTGCTATTCTTTTCTTTATTTTATTTTAAATGTGGTCATAAGAACATAGCTGCAATTTATTGCTTGTTTGTTTTGTTTGTTTTTCGTGTGAGCGTGTGGCCAACTCTGATGTCGGAGTTTTCAGACCGCCCGAGGGCCTCCGACATGGCCTAACGATCCTTATCCTTGGACAAGAACCGGGACCGACAGCTTTACGTGCCCTCCGAAGCACGGTAGCGCTCAGATGTAAATGCCACACACGGTCACCCATCCAAGTGGTAACCTGTGCAAGCGTTGCTTAACTTTGTCGATCTGTTACGAACGGCAAGCCAAGTCTCGCTACGAGCGCTACGATTTATTGCGTATTTCAATAATGTGTGTCTGGAATAAGCTACGTAACTTTTAAATGTCATGGGTGGTTAACGCGTCATATTTTATGTTTGGTCTGATAGTTTGCCTGATTAGTTGTGAAGTAGACGGGTAAATATAAGGAGCCAAATAATAATTTATCCTTGAGTAAATATTAATGATTTAATTAAAGTACACAGATTATACTATTTGTTTTAATCCCTGGACTTATATAAGACTGTACCTTAGCCAGCTTTAGACCGTGCTTGAACTTTGACGCGACACATATTAATATAAATTCTGTTATATATTTAACAAGTCCAATAATATAATGTTTCTCTACATAAGCACTTTGGATAGATTTTTACCGCCCGCAGACTACACAGTTCAGAGTTGCTGTAGTGATTTACTTACAATATGGAAAACTGTCTCCTTACTGCGACTTTTATTCTGGAGGTAATATGCGCCATAATATCTTCTGCATAACACAACTATAACTTTACGTTTTAGAAGTCATATAAATCCGTTTATGGATGTATGATGTCGTTACATGCAGACAAACATCATAAAATGTTTTAATACATTTTTATATAAATAATACTCTGATCACGGTAGCTTTGGCTATGAATTAAAAAAAATATGTAAGTGCCGTCTCGAAGGGATTTTAAGCAAGCAGGCAAAAGAGGTGGATGCCACCTAAATTATAGCGAAGAAGTTATAAATTGGAATCTATCTTACAATGGCACGAATTGCCGTAATAGATTATATGAGGTTTTTTTATTAATAAGCTATATACTAAATAAAAGAAACGTTTTCTATTGTGATAAATATATTTCTAAGCCAAGTCATATTCTCTACTATAACTGATTGCTCTCGCGGCGTAGCAAATCGGCAAACATGGAAGGATACTGCCAGGGAAGCGATTAAAGTCAGTATACCGAGTTAAGACTGGCTAGTGCGCGTACCTTTGGCCATATAAGAGAGTACGATTGAGCTGATAACATCTACAATAATATTCTACCATATTAACAATGTTTCTTTTTCTTTAAGCACATCTAGCTACTCGATATCCGTGGGCTAGAAATAGGGTGTGCGTTGCCTGTGAAATATTTTACGATTCGTGAGCGTGATAGGGTTCAACATACCTGTATTTGTCCCTATTCGGTGATTTGTAAAGGTGAAGCCGCCGAGATATATTCTATTTCAAACTTTGCAATACATTTTTGTGCATGTTTAAAATGTTGTTGCGGATTTCTGATAGGTACTTGTTTTAGACATTTTATTCGTGAATATCGAGAATTGGATCGCATACAACATATCATAATCATAGGATAGAGATGGTACAGATATAAACTTTTTAGAAATCTGTTATTGTAAGGAATTATTATATTATACATATTTCTTTTTATAGACTCACGCCTGTATCCCCGAAGGGGTAGGCAGGGGTGTAATATTACACCCACATTTTGCCATCAATTTTTAGGTCCCACGTAATAAGGGGGGGAAACTATTGCCGTACCGTCTGCTACTGAGAATATCCTAACGGAAAAACCCAATAACACTTTGCCCGACCCGGAAATCGAGCCCGAGACCTCCCAATCCCCCGCGCACATTTAAGCCGCGAGACCAAAGAGGCAGTCAAGATTATATTATACATTTTTGTTCCATTATATGGATATTCTTGATATGTGGAGTGTATGTGCAACAAAGATGATAGTAAGCTGGACTAGATTTTATTAATAGTTTCAGTTTTCCGTTAAGTTGGACAAGTAGCAATGCAGCAGTATGGCTTACTTTACACATACTTGTGTCTCCGTTTGTGACTTTAAAACACATACAAGCCGTTTTAAGGTATATTTGGATTGAAAATTACCTGAGAATGCGATTGAAGAATATCTGATTAGTTGTGGTACTTGCGTATAGTTACATTTTTAATGTTTTATTAGGTATATGTGATTTTATATTAGTAGTAGCGTAGCGTGATGTTTTAGGCCTTGTGGTAAATAAATAAGTAAATTATTTCTTATTTATTTTTTAATATTTACTAAAAAGTGTTTGTTGTTGTTTTTTAAATACATTTCCTAATTGCATTATACCTAATGAGCATTTTATATATAACAGAAAGAAGGTATGGGATTACCTACTATGATTATGTTATATTCCTCTTCCCTTTATCTAACAGTTTAAGCTCAATCTTTTGTAAACGATAAGTCGTAAGTGCTCCAAATTTAGCACTTATGTATCGTTATATACAAATAGATTACGTCTATAGGTATGGCATTGAGTAGGCATTCCCTTGCACAGTTAGGTTCTGTTCAACCATGTTTACAAACTGCTGAAGCACTCCAATTAATCCCTTTGTGATTTGCCTTCGCTTATATGTTACACATTCCACGTTATGCAGAACTGTAATAGCTCCACTTGTGGTATGTATCTGCTTGATTTCAGACGTTTAAAGGTTCATTGAATACCTATAAGCTTTATTGTCTTGCTCAAGGTAGCATATTTGACCGAGGCTGAAAGAAATAGGTTCTGTATTTCATTTATTTGAAACCATCATATTTATCTTTATCATATTCAATATCCAGAATAGCTATCAATGAAAAATAGATGTAATTGGTCAGTGATATAATAAGTTGGCTACTGTATTTGTATATTTATTATGAGATGTGAAGAAAACCACAAACAGTAACATTTTACTACATTTTACATCCATAGTAAAATTAAATTGGAGCATTTAGTTTAAATATTGTATGCGAAATAAACACATTCTTATTATATCAATAAATTACATACACCTTTATATCATCTTTTTACAAATCTATACACATTATAAAATGAACTCAGCACTCTCCATCTATATTTTGTACGGTTTTCATCAAAAGATAGTGTAACTCCTGATGAAGGTTTAGATGTATAATCACGTGAGTAGATCTGCAAAGTCTTGTAACTTATGAGATTATGTAAAGGGTGACCGCACATTTTGAAAATATGTCAAATAGTGTGAAAACTCTTTCGTGTGTTGCTTTCTCTAATAATTAATGTATGTATATCGAACTAAGGCGGGATAATTTTATGCGGTTAAGGCGCTGTCCTAAGCGACTGTTTTGGTAAATGAGGGGGTGAAGCAGGGGAGGTGAAGGGAGCTTAGCTCCGTCTACTGCGGGGTGCTCCCCTTCATTCTCGTCGCGTGCGGCCGTATTCTGGCGACATCCGTATTCCAATATTTCAAAATCGCAAGCAAAACGTTTTAGCATATTGAATTGAGATACTGATATTAAAATTTATATTACATACATCAATCTGTTTGTACAATATAGGCATAGCGCAATTTTGTTCTCAGTGCAGCCATGAGCAAAACTGGTTTACATTAGATGTTATAGGTATTAAATGTTGACGAAAGTAGGTAAATACCTACGTGCCGTAAGATGATAAAAATAATTAAGTCAGTTCCATGTATGGAGAGGCCATTATTATGTTTGTTTTGTTTTTGTATAAAAATAGTGAAGCAGTTCATAGAATACCTACATCTAATTCCATTCCTGCCAGTTTTCAAATCCGTTTTGCAATAAATTGGCTGTGACATACGGGCGGACAGACAGACAGACATTGCGAATCTATAAGGGTTCCGTTTTTACAATTTTTGGCTACGGTACGCTACAAAACACAATACTGCTCTACTAAGCGCAAAAGCCGTATCTCAACTAAAGCGAGTTACGAGATAATTGAAGTTTAGTAAAAGTTGATTTCTTTTATTTATTTATGGATGTTTATTGTTATTATAGGTATAATTATTATGGCAAAGGTTTCGAAATACGTCGCCGTTTTTAGGGGTTGTGAGTGATTGGAGAGGGAGCAGGGGAGGTCTTGAAACCCCCCTCACCATTTTCACTTGCCGGAAATACTTGGTTTCCTCTGAAAAAAAATCTCCAAACATCGGTGTGTATGGCACTGCCAACTTCCACATTCATCACACTAGTTTAATAAACTAAGGTTGTCGGAGCCCTACGAAGGGCTCCTATTTTCGGATTAAGGGTCAAAAGAGAACCTAACATAACCTATTTATTTACTTATTACAGTCGCACCTAACCCAAGGCACTCGAAAGCAATGACGCACAAATTTGACATTAGCTGTCAATATGATCATTCCAAGATGGCAGTTTTGCGTTTCGTTTCACGTTTTTCACATAAAACCTAAAAATTACATTTGTAAAACTGTACTAAAGTATAAAAACTATGTTCCGTTTTGCATAATTGCCGAAGTATTTATGAAATTTTGGAAATTGTTTAAAAATATTTAGACGCAACTCCGGCAGCCAAAATTACTTTTAGGGGATTAAAACGAACTACCTTAAGCCCCCTACACTACCAATACCCTCAAATTCAGGTGACTCGTTTCGAAACCCAACCCATTATTATTTTTCAAAATAGATGAAACATCAAAAATATATGTGTAAATATATGTGTAACATCAAAAATAAGGTATAGCACCTTATTCATGAGATACTGCTATGTCGCTTAGAAAATTATAGAATTGGAATTTGAGTTACTGCTTTTTCATTAGCTCTCGTCATACATGTTTGTATGGAAAAATATAAAAAAATTCTTTCGCTTCAAATATGTGTTGTTACAAGCTTCTCCCAGAAAACATCATCTCTTTCTATAATTTCTATTTTTAGTGGTATACTTTCGCCACTCCACACAGCAAATAAACACTTTTGTTTGCGTGTAACGTGGCGTTGCCCCTGAATTTGGTAATAACAATTACAATATTTGTTTAGACTAGTCAGTTCACTTTTTTATCATGTTTCCATATTTGTATTTTATTTGCTCTTATACTATTCTCCAGGCCATTCTTATAGGCAACTTTAGAACATTAAATTTCCACAATCGTGTTTGGACCTATTAATCCATCTGGCGTGGCACCAATAATCGAATAATCCACAAGGCTCGATTGTTACATTTTCTTGCTTCGCCAGTTGTTGCAAAGCCAGTTGTTCATTTTAGATTCCATGCGCAACTGATTTTACATTGCAAATATTTTATTTGTACAAAATATTTTTTACTAAGTTGGCTTTACTGCTGTTATCTCTTCTTTTTACCACTATACAAAAATTTCAATCTGTCAACATATTCTTACGCAATTCGAACCAGTCACTGCTATCCCTCTTGTAATTTTTGCTTATCACTACGGAATTTGAGTCAAATTTGTTAAAAAAAATGTTTGGCATTTCTTGGCTAGCTCTTGAACAGATCGTGTTAGGAATGACTGAAGTCAAATGTGTGTAAGACGTTGCAGAACTGTTATCTTTAACTTCACTGTAATTACAATAATGATAATTAGTTACGTACTTTATTATTAAAAAATTACTATATCTTGTGTTATAGCAAACAGAGAAGTTACCTTCTTACTTATAAATGATTGATTTTAGAATTTAAAAAGATATTAGATTTACTGAGACATACCTAATAGTTTATGAATAATCAAAGTTTTACCCGATGTACCTAAAAAGGTTTATGTTCAAAACACAATAATACAACATTCGTTACCGCTTGTGTGCGGATTGCGGAGCGCCATATTAGCGCTGTCATCATTATTGTTCGCCGTGGCGGCATCTTAGCGCTCCAGGCGCTCTGACAAGCTAATGAATTTGAAATATAGGTACATAATATGATTCGATTTTATGTTATTACTCTTTCAAAAATTGAAAACTGTGGCAGCTATGTATTGTGAAAATAATTTATATAATTATATTATGCATAATCGATAATATATAAGTAACATAGTTAGTCATAAAAGACTCTTATGAAAATAATTTGTGTATAAATGTTACATTTTTCATAATCACTTGGCCATGGATGAATTTCTATTTTTAACCGACTTCATATTACGACGCTTTCTTGTACAAATCCTTCGTAGAACTTAATTTCTCTAATTCTCCATATTTTATTCTTCTAATTATATATTTATAAGCACAGAAACAATAACTCATTAAACGCAACAAGAGTATAAACTTAGGTCCTAATTATAAGTGCCCATAGTTACATGAAAAGCCTATTTGATTCAAAGTATTCAGTCTATAACATAAAACATGAAATTACAAACTCAAATCGGCGTATTATAATAACAAACAGGTTTACGTAAAATTTCGTGCAGCGGAGACGCAAGCGACATGACCTATCTCTCACAGGGCTCATAGCCGAATGATGAGGTCTGGGTCGGGCGTAAACTAGCAACTGACACTCAGTACACCGCTTATGCTAATAAGGTTTAAATTGCTGAAGCGTTTGATATTGATGGGATCTACCGAGCGTCAAAATCATAGACGTTTGGCAGATTTTATTTAATTTTACGAAATATACACGTATAATATGAAAATAAATAGGGTAATTCTTTAGTTCATTAGATTTCCTACAATATTATCAAAAAAAAAATTACAGCTTATGATCAAAATATTGCAAACAGTGAGACGAAAGATTATTTTCTGCCTCGAATTTGTGATTTTTTTACCGTGATTCTATTTTACGTACATGAAAAATTCTTTCAAAAGTCTTTTGTTCAGACTTTTGACTTTAAGCTCTAATTTTTGCTAGTTTGTAATATGTACCGTTATGGCTAGATGCGCGACGAAAAATTAGGTGTTTCACGGCTTCTGAGGTATAACAGCGCCTTAAGCCTTAAGTGGTTGTAATAAAGGAAGGAAATAAATTTAAGAGTGCTAAGTTTTATAAACTTTATCCTAATAGGCTATTAGTCGAGTGAAGTAAAGTGAAAAGTGAAGTTAACGCGCGCGCTAATAGCTCTCGTTATCTTGCTCCACATTTTCAATACCTACCCAAACCATGACATAAATGGTAGCTCTTCTAACAATTTGTACCTTCTATGTCTTCCCATAGCACAATTACATTTGTTCAAACTTCCTTTACTATAAAGCCTAAACTCACACCGCGCGTCTATTTGTACTGCCTTTTGCCTTACAAAAAGTCGTTAAAATCTACTGATTTTTATACTCTCATGCATTTAAACAAGCAATGCATTTCAAAATAACATGTCAACTAGGATAACGCTACGTTGATGATGGTCAATGAACCGTACAAATACAAACGAAAGACAATTGTCTCATTTAGACCAGTACGGCTACTTATTTCTGCTACATTCTGTATAAGTGTAATAAGACAACATAACAAGTCAGGCGTAGCGAACATAAAAAATAATGCATAACTACCAAAAAGTTCCCTCTTCAACATTTACTTAAGTGGAGCTAGGGAAATAAATTGTTAGACATTTTTGAGTGAATTATTTTACCCACGGGTGCATACGAGTAGGAACCGCGCGCCCTTACTATAATAAATATTTCCACTAATGTGCTTATCCACCCTATTTTGGCTATAGGTACCTACAACATATATTTGTATAAATTATTCAATTGCATGTACAGTCCAACAAGTCGGCGGTGGACCAGTTTGAAAACGAAATCCCTTGGCTCGCTCATAGAGTCGAGGCACGCTAGCAACGACGATGTCTTGCTGAGCGATTCTCGCCCTTATGGTGGTCTAGCGGGAAGTTGTTCAATTGTACATATTCACGTTAAACTATCTTGACTTTATGTTCAATTTACTTTATTTTAAAAGAACTAAAACCTTATCAACCTTTAATAAAAAATCCAAGTAGTCTGATGCCCAATTGAATTTAACTTGGATGTAGTAAAACAGAAACCGAGACTAAATTCCAGATATAAAATGGCTTCTTGCCCATTAAAGTAATTGATTCGATAAGACATGGGAAAAGTTTTTATTTGACAAGGGACCGGACTCTATGAGTAACGTGGAATCCTGGAAAATTGAAAAGAGAAATAGGTTTACTCAGTCTTTATTTTACAAAATAATAGACGGGTTTGATGTTTCATGTGCGGGTAGTATGGGCGGTTCAATGAAAATAACAAGTATTATGGAATTTTCCTTTTTATTCAGTCGCCCTTTGTTATCGGCTTCGTTTGCATTAAATCAGCGGTGATACCTAGGAATACAATTCGATAACGAGATAAAAAAGTCTTGTACTTTTTAGCTGCTCATTTTTATGCAAATTTACGGCAAAAATCTGTGGCCCGGGGCGGGCTGCGACGGTTTGGTGTGAATGAATAAAAACCAATATGCCAATGGACTCATCGTTATATTTTGTGGCGTTTATTTTAGTGATTTAGACGATGCTGCTTATTATAGTGACTATACTTAGCGGTTACGGATACAGTATTGTTACAGTAAGTTGTTATAGCATATAACGAGTATTTTAGCCCGTTGAAGAAAAATGAACAGCTGTTGTGGAGTTATTTTATTTGTGCTTTATATGCAATACACATTAAATGTAAAATCACACAAAAGTACGTGATAAAATTACGCGAATAAAAGAGTAAACTAACTAGACCAACAAAACTCGTATGTTTTGAACGTATCTACTTTTGTTTTACGGCCGACAAACACTACACTTTTGCGGAGCAGTACAGAAATGCAGTGAAAATATAAAAATATTGTCCGTAGTGAGATGCGAGTTGCATCGTCTCCCTCCGGGCACGATTTGGACATTACACGCACTGCACTCCGAAACTGTTGTTCCACCAAAAATGAAAACATTCCAAAATGCTTGTGTATATTAGTTAATTGACGCTTGGAGAATATCACCGTTTAAGTATTATTGTGTCATGTGCGTTTGTCGTATGTGATCAATTTAGTGTATTTGTGATTTTTTGTGTACTGTGCATGATTGTAAGTTATGTATGTATAATGGATATAAAATATATAAATGTATTGTGATAATAGCAATATGCCTAAATATTATTGATTGACAGTACGTTACGATTTAAAACGTATTTTTATTGAATTCTTCAACAAAAAGCATTCCAATACTCGAGCAGTTGAACGTCAAGTCTTTGTTTCTATATTATTTACTTTTCAAAATAGATGCTCATGATATTCAAATAGTTGATAGTATACACATTGATTGAAAGCGGCCAGAAAACCTCCTGTTCACAGTTCACAGGTAGTAGAGCTTTGCTGATATCAGCATCAATGGGCCGGGTCGACCTGGTGAAGTACTATCCTCTCACAGAAAATCGACGTAAAGTAACTGCAGTAGGTACCTAAACTGTTACGGTTCGTTCGGTGAGTGAGAGTGCTGGAGGCCTTATCCCCTATTCCTTCCTGGGATAAGGGTATCCCACTCCTCCTATCCTTTTTCCCAACCCCATGGGGCGGCAACGCACATGTGACTCCTCTGGTGTTGCTTGTGTCCATGGGCGACGGTAATTGCTTACCATCAGGCGATCCGTCTGTTCGTTTGCCGCCTTTTACCATAAAAAAATAAGAATCACAGAATATGATCAAATATGTATATATGTATGTATGCTTAAGATACATAATTATAATATTATTTATCTAACGTTAGCAACTGCTTTGTAATATTCCTATAAGTGTGCTGCTAGCATCAAATATTTATTTTCACCATAGCAGCTCAAACATGCCGCTTTTGCTGCGAGACAACAGTGAACAAAACGCGATTTTGATTCGAGCGTGAGGCAAAGTAGCTTTTTAATTTTTCAATCTTCAGTGCCACGAATTGACATTGTTCAGCCACAAATTTGAAACATTCGAATTTTACTGTGCTCTGTCTCTTTCACATGCATATAAAAAAGCGAGTGAAAAACCGAACCCCTTCGAAATTCGATTTTGGAATTCGACCACAAAGAAAACACGTTCGGTAACGCGTAATACTTAGGTACCCTAAAATTTAAAGATATTAAATTTGTAATAAAGAAATTGTGTTGTGTTATAAATGTTATTGTTTATATGTATAATATATTATTGGATTTTAATAAAAATAAGTCTAATTAATAGTAAATAAATTAAATACCAAATTTAACCAATACATTTTTATTTGGAATTTCAACAATGATACATTTGAAAAATAAACATCAGGGACGCGGTATCAAAACGCGATTTAAAAAAAATAGCGGGCATAAAGTAAACATTTCGCTGCTGATGCTTATAGCGTATAGCGTAACGTGTTAAGTAATAATAATATAAAATACTTAATCTAAAAAGATGAGCGAAACTAGCGATGATGACTGTACTTTAACACCAGAAGCGTTAAAACAACAAGTAATCAATGTAGAATTATGTTTTCAATCTATTCCTGTTCATTTTTATGTCTCCTAAGTAATATGACTGTGTTCTCACTGCTGAGGTGAAAAGTTATGTGTGCTACATGAGAGCAAAGTTTTTTGCATCTCGTGCTGTTGAGTCCCTCACTACGCTCAGGATTCTAACTTTGATTCACTCGCTACGCTCGTGAATCATAGAATCCTTCGCTTGCTCGGGACTCAAAATCAGCACTCGAAACAAAATACAACTTTGCTCTCTTGTTGCACAAATAACTATTTGTCCATACATGTGAGAAGACTGAGAAGGCACTGACTTCTATAACACAGGTAGCCAATACCTAGCTTAGAAGTCAGAGGCTTCATAGACTTTGATGTTAACATTTTATGCGAATATAGTTTTATTATTATATATAATACTAGTTGAAATATGACGTAGGGACGTTAGGACGTGTTGAACGGCTAGTGCGTGGCACTTGTAGAGGGCCCAACGCGGCCGTAACTTCACGCGCGGCCGCCGACGGTAACGAGCAGCCACATAAAACAGAATGCTAGCCGAGAAGGGATCCTCTAATTTTGCTTAAATGCCAAATAAACTGCGAATTGCTTCGCCATTCATGAAAAAAGGCCCTAGATTTGCCTTGTTCCACTGATGTTGTTCAATTATCTCGTTTAGTTTATTTTCAAGAATATGACATTTATAAAAGAAATTTATTCACGTGCCAAGTGTTTCAGCATTTTGGTACAAACAGAAATGAATTTTAAGGTGGATGTTGGAAATATTTTTTTTACATAATATATTTTGCTTTCGGTTTAATTATTATTATGGGTACATTTATTATTTATGGGTAATTAAACCTGCGAAAGATTCCACTTGAACCGTAGTTATTTTACATGGCAATGTGAAGGTTATTTTTACATAGATTGCGTGCTATATACTTAGAGGTGGGTAGGCTAAATTAGTGTAGCACATAAGCGGCAATAAAACTAAAATAGACGTATCGTAATACAAAGCGTTTTATAGCGCCTCCCGCCTCAACTTGCTTTACGATTAGTAACAAAGATAACGAAAAATTTGGATCAACTAATTACGCAATGAAGTAATCTGAAATGTGACTATCGTGACTTTTTTATGTTACTTTCTATCTTTGCTAGCATTTGTTTAGGTAACATGTTTGTATTATGTATTGTAGCCCTCCTGTATGTGTATATGTCACTGAACTCCACTTAAACGGGTAGATTCTTCTTAGTCTATTTTGAAGTGGGTGGATGGGATTCGGATTAGACGTATTATGCAGGGTTGAAATTGCGTGAAAATGCTTGGTTTATATTTCGTAAGCTATTATATTTTAGGAACTGAAAATGTGGGCGAACAAATAAAACAAGGCAACTTTAACTTAAGGGTTACATGTATTGGGCCATACTTATTCATATTATGTTAGGATGTTATTTCTGAGAGACCGATAATACGGATATAGCTATTCTGCTTATATCCAGCTACCTATAAAATTAACAAATTTGATTTAGATATTAATTAAATTATAAACTGGATAACTGTTGCAAATATTTATGGAAATACCTTCCAACGTTATGAGTCTTACATACGTAAACATATATATCAGATTTGGATATTCAGGAGGGCAAAAATAAAATTAATACTTAACTGTTATTTGCCAGTTTACCAGATTCTGCCTCGTAATATCATATGTGATATTTCCGAGAAAATAATAAATTATAAAAGCTGCATAGACGAAATTATCAAAATAATATTCAGTACTCGTGAAAAGTAATTTCAAATCATTTTTTGTCTTTGTACCTACCAATTGCTTATGCTTTGCTTTTATTTATTTTTGTTTGCTTTATGTGTGTCTAATAAATATATTTTCTTTCTTTCTTTCAATTAGTGAACGAGAGTAGTATTCTAATGAATGTGATTCAAACAGTGTAGGAAAGAGTATACTACAACAACATACTCGAGTGGGCGTTCGGTGGTTTAGTGAGGCCTTCGTCCTCGCTTTGACACATAAGACAGCCGAGTCCATATCACGGCCACTATAAACAACTATTTTATTTCTTGTTTGCATATTTCTAAAAGTATCTAATTTAATATTACTATATAATATAGGTATGTACGTACACATGGGGTTTGTAACTGGTTTGATTGGCATAACTATACTTTTGCTCTTATTTGTGTTTACTAGATTATCTCGTAAAAACACTCGGTTTCACCGATCAAATGAAAGGAAGTGACGTTCACACAATACAATTTTGATTGTCAGAATAGGGAGAATGTTTATAACGCAACAAAGAATGCTAAGTTTCTTCATCACATGTCATAACACTAAATACCACTTAGTAGACAGATCTACAAAAAATCTACCAAAACCGCACATTGCCACAAAACTGTTTAGCCAGCATTCGATACCATGTCTTTTATTAAACGGCTAAAAGATCGATGAGAATATCTCAGAAATGCATTTCAATTTCGTTTATATCCTTTATAACAGATAGAACTGGTGTAATAGTACATAAATCATATGTCATAGTTTAATAACGCTTGACAGATTTGAGAGCGCAGCAGTTTCGAGCAATATGTCACATCGCAGGCTACAGTTCTCTGACGTCGTCTGTGAGCTACGACAACACTTGATATCTTCACAAATTATATTAAAACGTAAACTTTATAGGGCTCCGTTTATTTGGATATTTTACTTTGGTTCGTTTATACAAGGGGTGTAAAGGGTTTAATTAACGTTGGTATCAGGTACACTTTCTTTTTTTGGTTTAACTAAGGTTCTTTATAAAAATATATCATACAAAATAAACATTTTGTGATTTTGATCTTAGACTTATTATTTTAGTAACGTTTAGATTTGAGAATAGATTAATCAAATCGTATTTCGACAACGCTTAATAACCACATGTAATTTAAAAATATACTGTTATGGTTTGTAGTCTTTTTAAACAATGCTCACAAGTTTGCAAACAAATGAAGTTGATTTTGTGTTAATTGATTGGTTAAATTCATTTTCGTTTAATTAATGTTATTTGTTAGTGTACCAGAGTGAAGCAAAACAAATCACAATTATTAACATTGCTTTTCCAAGTATTCATTTATTTATTCTGCACTACTGCCTAATTATAATTAAATTGTTGATTTCGGGATATTTCCTTTTTGTTGACGCTGAATAGAAAAAGTAATTACATAAGATTTGAGAATAGATTAATCAAATCGTATTTCGACAACGCTTAATAACCACATGTAATTTAAAAATATACTGTTATGGTTTGTAGTCTTTTTAAACAATGCTCACAAGTTTGCAAACAAATGAAGTTGATTTTGTGTTAATTGATTGGTTAAATTCATTTTCGTTTAATTAATGTTATTTGTTAGTGTACCAGAGTGAAGCAAAACAAATCACAATTATTAACGTTGCTTTTCCAAGTATTCATTTATTTATTCTGCACTACTGCCTAATTATAATTAAATTGTTGATTTCGGGATATTTCCTTTTTGTTGACGCTGAATAGAAAAAGTAATTACATAAGTTTATTGGGCCTCAGGGCTACTATTGTCAATGGAAATTTTCATCAGTATAAATAAAATATTGTATGCGTGTCAATTAATTTGGCTTTTAGGTGCGACAACAATAAATAAGTAAAATACAAACATATTCTAGACGATTGACCGGAGTTTCGTATCAACTAAGCAAGGATTGTTTTTTGTTCTGTATACCTACATCTTAATTCTTGTCGTTGTGTGAAAACAAAGGGCAAATTAGTAAAGCTTTTATTTTTATAATAACAAATAATTTACACCACATCAGAATATTATTTCAATAAGTATTTTTGTTAAATTGTTGCTAACCTTTAGCAAAAGTAGGTATTATAGTTTTCCAACTTAGATTGTGTCAATAGATATGTGCAGTGGTGACTGATTCAAATTTTTGTGAACTTTACTAATTAGCACCTGTGCTTATCCATCGTACTCTCTTTTGGGTCATCTTTTACTTGGCATGCTCACCAGGAGTCGGCTATAGAGATGATCCCTGTCGTTATTTGCGCTTTGAGTATCGTTTTTTAGTACATAATTATTTATTTGCGTTCACGGGTCTAATTTTTACATGATTAATGCGATGGAACAAAAAGATGTGCTTCGCGTTGACCAGGGATAGATAGGCACACATAATAGGTATGTAATTCATTCTTTGAGTTTCTACAACGTTACCACAGTTATACGACTATTTAACGTTAATACCTATAGTTATAATAGAACTGATTCTAAACCAAAACGAAATGTCAGAACAACATGTGAATAATATTGCATTCGGCAATTCAAAAACGAACGTCAGATGTTATATTTCAAAGTTTTCTGTGTATAATCAGCATTTGTTGCTGACGTGTAAAACGCTGGGTTTGTGTTTTTTCACGGAATATAGCACCAGTTAGGCTACTTTAATCGATAAAACTGCAAGTGCGTGTTAAGCCTCGCAATATTCATAGGGCTGAACCCTATGAGTATTGCGAGGCTAGTAGTAGACTTTACATATTGGTGGGCTTGATCGCATCATTTTATCGCTTGCAAATGTAAGTTTAAGTTAATCAAATATTACCCGCTGATTAGTAAGGCCTAACGAGCCGTTATATTATGGAATGACATTTTACAATTAATCGAGTTTTCCAAATATTGGGCAAACGGACCCCTGAATAAAAAGAATGTAAAGGCAAACTCCTAATGTTTTTGAAAAACACATCTAACGATAACCCACACAACGTCATGGCAAAAAAATTAAAATGAAAATTTCCCATTTAGGTGTATAGTATATATATATATATATATATATATATATATATATATATATATAGTAGTTGTAGTTACCGCGTAACGACGCCACCCTAAAAATGTACTGATATTGAATCACTTCCGTGACACCAGACGCTTTCACAATGCAAATTAATTGATGTATGTACATTCTTTGAACCATGCCCTTTATTAAATATCATTTTTTATTGAAATTATTCAATCAATATACATTCTAATAATTTGTTTTTCTAATAATTGTTTTATACAAACTTCTGTTAAGGACATTTGTAAAATATATAAATCTGTTAGCACTATGTATAATATCCATATCGTATCCATTTTGAGGCGTAGTTTTTAGGGCTATAATAGTCAGCAAGATGTGACAGGTTGTAGTAGTCAGAACATTGTTACATAGGTATGCAACGTGAGAAGTTGGGAAACGTAGCCGGTCTATTTCTAGTTTATATTTTAATCATTACATAGGCATGATCTTAATATATAAATTCCTTCCGTTACTGACTGACTGACAGACGTGTGAATTTCGGGAAAACTCTTCTTAGTGCACTAGTACGGTCCCCAAGGAACATACATGCCAAATTTCAGCTTCTTGTGTCCAATAGACTGTGCGTTGTCTGTCAATAAACACAAGAGTTTTATATATTCAGATAACCTGGTTAATTGGTCACCTCCGAACTAAGCCGTGCCAAATGTTTAGGTAATCCCGTAGAGAATATCAATTTGTTAATTTTGTGGTATAGAGTTATTGTTTATTGATTCCATGTTGTTACTGTTTTACTTGGTACTATCGAAACATGATTGATTCCTGGAACAGAAGTATTTTTTTGATAATAAAATATCGTCCTTCATGTTGTTAGATCAAAATTGTTTATTTGATGTCGATAATAATAATTAAATTAGGTATATGATGTTGTTCGTGATAGATATAAAAAGTTAAATTCTTAAATTCACCATGAATAGTCGTCATCCATCAGAGGTTATGGCGTGCTCCAATATGTCAAAAACGCCACAATTTCACTTTCAAAAGCAATGAAACGTTAATTCTACGTTTACCTTTGAAGTAACAAACCCGTGAAAAATTATATAGAATTTCGTGTTGAGAGCGATTTGTCGAGTGTTTGAGGTTGTATTGCGTGAGCTTTCAGAGTCGTGTTTCTCATGTGATGTGATACACATTCTGTTTTGCGGCTAGCCTATGCGTCGGAATCAAAGCAGTTCTCCGGTGATGATGGTATTGTTAATCAAGAGTACATTGTCTAATATTACTGCGATGTGTTGCCTGTATTCTGTGACAAAGAAACAGAACCCTAAATTGTGGCAAATATTTGTTTAAGGACTGTATTGAGTTAAGGATTAAAGTGTGGGTGTTTTATTACGCCCTTTGAGTCACTCGTTTTTGTTACTTATAAAGATAGCACAGATTCTTTTAGTGGTATAGTTCAAGGGAAGGTTATGAAAATGTGCGGCGGTGGAAATAATCGTTAGATTGAGATAGATAGCTACACCTACGATTCACATTATTTTTTATTGATGCTAAGCCATAATTAATTTTGAACCGTCATCAAACCTCACTCACCGATCGTGACGCAACGGTACCTATAAATTCCATTGATATACTAACCCTAATTTTCTAAGACACTGCAGAGCTTCCCCTTCCAGCCGAGTCATTTTTGTAAAAAGCAGTAATGCTCTACACATTAAAATCTTTATTACTGACCAGTATTTATTTTCGATTACCTCCATCTCTTTCTTTTTTTTATTACTTTACAGTTTTAATTGATTATTAGTTTACAGAAATATCTTTACAATTTTAATCTATACTAATATTATAAAGCTGTTAAAGAGATTTTTTGGGTCAAAGCGATAGTCTCAATAACGTCTGGTACGATTTTAATACTATATTTTGTGTTGGGTAGCTCATTTATGGAGGCAGATTTTAGGCTGTATAGTATCACGGTTCATATCCAAAACCCCGAGAGCTTTCAGCTCGAACTCAAGAACCGTTTCGAATGCCTGGTTGAATGCCTAGATGTGGACGTGTACAGAACGGGTTCGTGGATGCTGTCCATACAACAGGGGCTAAATTTTTTAAGCCCCAGAAAAGCCAGAGAACCAAAAAGATCTCGGATCCGACCCTCGAGCTGTTAGAGGAAAGGCGCAAGATGGTTCTGCTATCCTCCGACGACATGCCGAAATATCGGCACCTCAACAGACAGATCTCTAAGTCTCTGACTCGCGATCGCCGCCAATACAACACAAAATGTGTTCGTGAGGCGATCGAGCAGAATAAGGGATCCAAAGTGTTCCAGAGGGAGCTGTCTGTTGGGCAGAGTCAGCTGACAAAGCTGAAGACGGAGGATGGCAGAATCGTATCGTCCAAGCCTGAGCTCTTGGAGGAGATCGAAAGGTTCTATGGACAGCTATACACGACAACGCAACAACCCGCAAGCACTCCAGCGTCAGACCCTAGAGCTGGATTGACCCGACACTATACCGAAGATATCCCGGACGTCAGCATGCACGAGATTAGTGTGGCTCTCAAACAGCTTAAAAACAACAAGGCGCCGGGTGATGACGGAATTATGAGTGAGCTTCTGAAGGCCGGCGGTGCACCCGCTAGAGAAGCCCTCCGGAAGCTATTTAATTCCGTCATTCTCGAGGGTAAAATGCCACAGGCGTGGCACAGAGGTGCTTTTCTTTAAGAAAGGGGATAAAACCCTCTTGAAGAACTACAGACCCATCACACTTCTGAGCCACGTCTACAAGCTGTTTTCGAGGGTCATCACGAATCGTCTCGAGAGCAAGCTAGACGACTTCCAGCCTCCCGAACAAGCCGGTTTCCGTAAAGGCTATAGTACCATAGACCACATACATACGCTGCGGCAGGTTATACAGAAGTCCGAGGAGTATAACCAGCCCCTATGCTTGGCGTTTGTGGACTATGAGAAAGCCTTCGATTCGATCGAAACCTGGGCGGTGCTACAGTCTCTCCAACGGTGCCGGATTGACTACCGATGTATCGAAGTGCTGAAGTGTTTGTATGAAAACGCCACTATGTCAGTCCGCTTCCAGGACCAGAGTTTGAAACCTATTCAACTCCAGCGAGGGGTGAGACAGGGAGATGTCATATCCCCGAAACTGTTTACCACTGCGCTGGAGGATGTTTTCAAGCTTCTGGACTGGAATGGACACAGCATCAACATCAACGGCGAGTACATCACTCACCTTCGATTCGCAGACGATATCGTAGTCATGGCTGAGACCATGGAAGACCTAGGAACAATGCTCGATGGCCTCTGTAGAGTCTCCCAACAAGTATTTAGGTCTTAAGATGAACATGGACAAGACGAAAATCATGTCGAACGTCCATGTTGTACCTGCTCCTATTCCAGTTGGGAACTCTACGCTCGAAGTTGTCGACAAGTATATCTACCTGGGACAAGTAGTCCAATTAGGTAGGTCCAACTTCGAGAAGGAGGTCAATCGTCGAATCCAACTCGGTTGGGCAGCGTTCGGGAAGCTGCGACATATCTTCTCGTCCGATATCCCGCAGTGTCTCAAGACGAAAGTCTTTGACCAGTGTGTGTTGCCAGTGATGACTTACGGATCAGAGACGTGGTCGCTCACTATGGGCCTTATCAGAAGGCTCAAGGTCACTCAGAGGGCGATGGAGAGAGCTATGCTTGGAGTTTCCCTGCGAGATCAAATCAGAAATGAGGAGATCCGCAGTAGAACCAAAGTCGCCGACATAGCTCTCCGGATAGCCAAGCTGAAGTGGCAGTGGGCAGGGCACATAGCTCGAAGAACCGATGGCCGTTGGGGCAGAAAGGTTCTGGAGTGGCGGCCACGTACCGGACGACGCAGCAGAGGTAGGCCCCCCGCAAGGTGGAGCGACGATCTTGTCAAGATCGCGGGAGGAGGTTGGATGCGGGCGGCTCAAGACCGGTCTGTGTGGAGAACCTTGGGGGAGGCCTATGTCCAGCAGTGGATGTCGTTTGGCTGATATGATGATGATGATGAGTATCACGGTATGAGATACGGGTGTTTAAGCCGTAGCCCAAAATAACGTAGGTGTACTCGCGGGCTTAGCTAGTTTATCATAAAAGTAAGATTTTCTTTTAATCTTTGTCACTGCAAAAAAATAAAGAGTCAAAAACTATCTGAACATACTATGAAGGTGAGATAAGTATAAATCTTGGTAGAAAATGATTGTTAAAAAGCGCTGAACATTTACGCTAAAATTTAATAGTTTCGTAATTGAAATGGAGTGCTCCTGTAAAAATAGCGAACAAAGAGCCACCTTGTTCTCAACATCCCAGTGCCGCAAAAACATTTGCAAAACTACTGACATAAAGAAATAAATTATTTTTGGAACACAAAATGTTTTATAACCTATGGATGTTTGAAAACATATGGCATTGCACGTGAGTGGGTAATAGTGTATGTAGTAAAAAAAGACAAAGTGTTTTTCATAATAATATGCTGAGTATGCCGTTGCCTTGTCATATTACATTATACATCTACTGATCCATATCTGCAGTAAGTACAAAGAGTTGCTGAAATACAGATTTTACCTTACAAAGAAGCAGTGTGTTGATATAGCTGATCACAATATAATTTTTGCACCAGTAACTTAGTTACTAGTAAAGGTATGTTTACACTTAACCTATTAAATTTTCAGTCAAAAGCGGTTCGACTAGTAAGCGAACGAAGTTAAAGATGAAGATGGTGATGTATATTTGCACTTAACTGGGTCTGGAACGTAAATTATGGCCCTTGCCTCTTGCGATACTGTACCTCCTAGCTTTATACTTGAATTGGTCGTGAATCTCTCTCTACTCTTGGAGGTAATCCAACATGTACGCCTTTTTAAAGGGTGTGTAGGGAACTGTACCTAACATCTATTGAATTGACATGTTGATATTAAATGATACGAGGAGATAGACTAAGGAATATGTTTATTACTGCTAAAGTTCTAATGCTAAGTACAATTGATAGAAAATGATAAATAATATTATGATAATGAGTACACGCGACGCGTTTGATGACCGGTAGTGAACTGATTTTATATAAATGAATTGCAATATGAATGCGTAATGACGAAAATTCTGACATGATAATAATGTAATTTCGCAATCTACGGCTGCACCGTACAGGAATATCGTCCGTTCTCGTCCTGGATACTGCTCGGTCGTGTGTAAATAGACCTTAAATCAGATGACTGACATGCTCTACATACCTTTGCTTACCAATGCGTTTGAGTATTGGAACATAGTTACTTTGAAAATTTAATAGCGAAAACCGTATGAATAGAGTACCATATATAGTATTCATAACCTAGTTTCATTTACCAAGAGACCAAAATTGGACAAGCTTGTTATATTTACGATAATTCTATCTATCTGTGTGAGTGTGTGGCTAACTCTGGTGTACAAGGCGTAACGATTCTTCAATATTTCGTTGTTAATAATAAGTTATGTTGTCAGCAGCAGAGGCGGCTCATGATAGATTATATTGGGTGTTCACTGAAAATAAAGGTGAAACTGCTTACCATTTATTTTGTGAATGCTTTTATAATAGTAAAATGAGCTAAATCATCGATACCTGAACCGTCCACGCAGTATCAACTCCGGCGCCACTAAACAAAATAGGTACATGGCAAACAAAACAGCTTCTTACTTCCTTCGCAATCACTTAACCAAAGCGTTATATCATATTGGTCGTTTTTTAGACTGCGATTAAGTATGTTTTTGTTTTAGTAACAAATTTTTGCGTAATTGTAATTTGTGGCCGAAGTGGTCCCTTGCTTTCTATTCCAACTCTCATTTCCAAAGCTTTTTCAGTTTTTTATAAAGTTTACGCTCTTATGTTCCATATTAATTACACAATTTAACTGTCTTTCTTAAACATATACACACAATCACACATAGATACAATTAACTATATTTTAAACACCAATCCTTTTCTAATCACCAACGCACTTGCAGAGAAATGTTTTGCTTTTGTTTACATTCAAATGATACCGGCAAAATACTATTAAAAAAAAACGGCGCACACGTTTTAATTTTTCTTTGTGACAAATGGTCATATCATTTAGTCGGGTAATATATTCGCGCATGCGCACCTTGTCAAGCTAGCCAGGAGCGCGGCTCCGTATTTGGCTTATTTCTCATACAAATCTGTTGTCTCACGTGCCCATCGCATAGAACGCTCTCTCTTTCGCACTCATTACATTTCAGTACTAAGCTTTCGTCAACTAAGAGCGCTGTTATGAGCGCTCCACTCAACAAAAATACCTATGTATGTTTCAATAGTGTTGACAAAATTATGATAAACAGCTTAATAGTCAAATACTTATTTGTGGATTTGCATTATAGATAAGAGAATAGGTGTGTATTAAAATATTGAGTATGTTTATAGAAAAAGTTTATATGAGTTGTACTTATACATATATTTTATAATTTTGGGAGTTCACTGCTCCAGCGCTCCTTTGAACGAGCCGCCACTGGTCAGCAGAGAAACAATAATCGTCCTCTGGAGCCGGCAACGCGTTGACTTTTAGGAGGTAGCGTATAAGTGTTATACTCAGTTATTGCCAGCGTTTTACAGTAAGTATTTGCTATTAGACGGACTTTAAGTGTACCACCATGGCGCAAAATACAATAAAATCCATAATTATTTCTTTGTTCTGATGTACCTTTTATTGAAAAGTTAAAGAGAACCATAGTACAAGCTCTATTTAGTTTGAGACTAGATGGTGTAGTAAAATATTATTATTAAAATAAAAACATAAAACGTAATAATTGTTCTATCTTAAGTTGTATACATGTCATAAAGAAAACACTACACATTTCTCATAAGATCGATTTGTAAGTAAGATAAAATTAGTGTATAACTACTAACGTTTACGTATCGAGAACATACGGTAATGATATTTATTTTTCCCTACTGCCGAGTGAAATGGGCACAGTACTTTGCCTCTGTAACTTGTTATGACTTCTGATATTTGTATGGCTTCATCCATATTTTCTTGTATTGTCAGCTGCCATTTGCAAGTTAAAAGAAAATAATAGTGCGGCCGTGGTTTTCGAACACCGTTGCTTGTTTTTAAAATTGATGTTTACTCAAAAATGATCGATATAACCGTTGTTTTTTAAACTTTTGTTCTGTTTCCGAGCTTAGTCACTGTGGCTTGAAAAATTTGGTTTCGCATTTTCACGACATTTAAAAAGATAATACGACTGCGCACGCAAATTATTCAGTCAGTTGATTGCTTTTTGTAGGAAAGCGACTTTCATATTTGTTTTTAATGTAGTTATTAGCTATTAGAGGCATTTTAGGTAGTTTAATGTCCTACTTTGACAATATTTGAATTGATAATGTGTATTTAAATAGTACCATAGTACAATTTAAATACACATTATCAATTCAAATATTCATAACGTATCGTAAGTAATTTCTATTAGTTAGTTGCTATCCGTAGAAGAGACCTAGGTGATAATTTTAAGATGGCCGTGAATAAAAATTTGCTCGTTGATATAAAATATTCTTTTGATTTGATTATTTTAATAATACGTACCCTATGTACTATGTTAAAAGACGCAAGTTTACATATAATTTTACATCATTTTGCATTAGTTTTGTATATTTATATTGTTGCATAATCCTTTTTTTAAAGCCATCTCTAGTATAAATTACGAATAACTGCCATATCGAAGATACAAGAAACCCGGTTCATTCCGACTATTTATATATTATTTTCGGGTATTTTATAATTTCCGGGTTGGCATCCGCAATACTCAGTACGATATAACATCGCGGTGACGGGCTTAACAATTACAAAATTTTCGCAATGAATAAATTGTATGCAAACATATATAAGTATAGAGATAAGAATAAAACTAAAATAATTATGTTAAAAATATGTTGTACAAAAAAAAAACAAAGTAACAAAGTATTTCAAACGACGATGCACTCCGAATGAATTTAAACTTCTGTTTACGGTTTGTCTGTTAGCTATTATATAACGACAAAGGTATACCATTTCGTTATTAATATCACGCGAAGTTTCATTCGCTTCCACAATAATGTGGGCACTAGTAGACATTGTATACCTAATCTTCTATTGACCACAGTTCCACGTCCGCGTCCTTTTAAATCGCCATAACATCCGTAGTTTATATGTTTACATTCACGTAAAGATAGCAAAATTAAGTTTAATATTATGAAACGGGAGCTTATTAAATCTTCTAATTTTGCAAGACTTTACACTACAAATAAAATTGGCTTAGAGATCATTTATAGTTTTGTATAATTTACTGCAGTTTATTTCAGTGAACCCAAAAAAATATCTTCTACTGTTGTCTCAAACATATTTATATTTTTAAATTTTGTCCATTGTAGGCAATCCTACTAAAGGTACTAAGAGGGAGTTCACAAAAGTTTGAAAGGACAGAAGGACTAACTAAATGCCTCACTTTGTCTGTGTATATTTTTTAAGTTGTTATCTCTATAGTCATCGCATTAGCTTGAGAGTAGAATAAAGTGGTACGTGATTTGTGTTGTCAACAATCTAATTTTTATAATATATATATTACTTATGAGATATATCGTATTTTCATGCGATGGCCGAGTCAATCTTTTTATTTAAAACATTCAAGATTTTTAATTAACCGACTTGGTATTACATGGATCTCACAACTTTTTAGGGTCGCAAGACTTGGTATTTTTGACAAGTATTGTTTTTATGGGATCTCATTTCTTTTTGTAGATAGTCTTACTTTTGTCCTTTCCGGTACCTTGTACTTGTTATCTATGCAGTTAATGTATCTCGAAAACTGGACAAAAATTATTTTTCCTTAATTCACATACAAAACACTAATTGTATTCTAAATTTGAAGCTTCTATGTCTGCTTGAAGTGCCTTAGACTTTTGATGATCGGTCAGTGAGTGACAAAATTAAGAATTTTGACTCGTTGTAATTCTTAAACTACTGGTTCAAATTGAATGAAATTTAAAATACACAATGTTTATACTATACCTGCATGGTTCCAAAAAAGAAAACAGGCTTCTAGTTCTATCCACAACAATGGTTGAAAATGGCCTAAATTGCTTCGAGAAAAGGATGGTACGGCCGTGCCGCTTTTTTGCTCGACTTGGTGGGGCTGCCGTGCCCCCAGATGTTTGTTTTAGAAGTAGGCGTCTGTTTATAGTTAGAAGAAAAATACCAAGTGCAGTATAAATCACTCCTTGTTTATTTCAATTATTACTGGTACACTTTTATACAATCACACACTGTTACAATAATTCCCGCTAGTTACTTCGTTACGTCCATTACGTCCGAGAGTTGTTATAAGACTGCCTGTGACATCGCGCCTTTCACTTCGACTCGTCCCTCTTCATATTAATCAAAAAGAGTGGGTAGTTAGTGAAGTGAGGTGCGCGCTGACGTATAGCCCATAAATCATTTGAGTGTTTATAAAATAATTCCCGTAATTAATATTTAACTAAACCAAAAATATGACATTCGGCCATCCGACAACGTGCTGCCTCCTGGCGCACGTATTTACAACATTCTAGTTACTAACATACATAAGTATAATACAATGCTTAACTTACTACAATCGTGAGTAACATATTTAAGAAATATGAATATGACATTCGGTCGTTTAAGTACAAGTGAAAAAAAAAATTACGACAGATTGCAAATCAAGATTAATCATTATAAAATTGTTAATAGACATAACTATGTTTATTTTAATTAAATAAAATCTGATATTCAATATAAAATGATGAGAACTGTTACTGAAACTGATCAAACCAAATTTAAACAGTATTTATTTATTTATTTACTTGTAGCTATATCAACAATATACATACTAAAATGCGTTAAGAATAAGGCTCTGTAAATAATATTTTATATGTATATCTATTACAGACAAACAACATTCTTGCAAAGTATTATGTATAGACAAACAATTAAAACTTATTTAAGATTTAAAAATACTGTAATGAAATACACTTTACGCAAAAAAAAGAATTCTTTAACGCTCAAACGCATTATCAATTTGACATAAAAATCACAATGATTATTATATTAGGAATTCTATTAACAATTTGAATTATAATAAATGCCTCCAAAGGCAATTTTACCATGAGAATATTGCTCAAATTAATGTCAAAGGAAGTACAGTTACAGACCAGCCACATATAACTTTAGTTTTATATAATAATTTTATTGACCCAGTGAAACCAATTAACTCTGACATATCTAATTCTACACTAAATTCATTGACATCTAACAAAAAAATTATATCATTACCACTTTGACATTGATAAAATAAATAATAGTGAGCAATCTTTATTTATGAATCCGACAATATCTAGTACTGTTCTGAATATAATAAAAACAATTATTCAAAGCACGGGCTACGACGACATCTGTACATCGATTATAAAATATATGGCAACTCAAAAAAGTCTCATATTGAGGAACAATTCAACATAATTATACATTGAATATGGTACTTTCGCGGCTTACGAAGAATGGCTTCGTCTTTACTGGAAGACGACGCCGAAGTCTTCTCCTGCGCCTTTGAGTCACCCCGACTCGTTTCCATACATTCTTAGGCAGGGGCGGCGTGCCGGCTTCATCATTCGTCTTTGCTTGTAATACTGAAACGTGATAAAGAAAAATCATCCACATGAGAAAAACATATCCACTTGAACTAGACTCGCATTAGCAAAGCGGAAAACATATCCGCCTCAACCCTAGTGGAAAACATATCCACTAGAACTGGAATCTTACTAACATAGCGGAAAACATATCCACCTCAGTCCTAATGGAAAACATATCCACTAGAACTGGAATCTTACTAACATAGCGGAAAACATATCCACCTCAGTCCTAATGGAAAACATATCCACTAAAACTGGAATCATACTAGCATAGCGGAAACCATATTCGCCTCAGTCCTAGTGGAAAACATATCCACTAGAACTGGAATCTCACTAACATAGCGGAAAACATATCCGCCTAAGTCCTAATGGAAAACATATCCACTAGAACTGGAATCATACTAGCATAGCGGAAACCATATCCGCCTCAGTCCTAGTGGAAAACATATCCACTAGAACTGGAATCAAACTAGCATAGCGAAAAACATATCCGCTCTTGGTGGAAACATATCCACTAGAACTAGAACCATACTAGCATAGCGGAAAACATATGCGCCTCAGTCCTAGTGGAAAACATATCCACTAGAACTGGAATCATACTAGCATAGCAGAAAACATATCCGCTCTTGGTGGAAAACATATCCACTTGAACTAGAATCATACTAGCATAGCGGAAAACATATCCGCTCTTGGTGGAAAACATATCCACTTGAACTAGAATCATACTAGCATAGCGGAAAACATATCCGCTCTTGGTGGAAAACATATCCACTAGAACTAGAATCATACTAGCATAGCGGAAAACATATCCGCTCTTGGTGGAAAACATATCCACCAGAACTAGAATCATACTAGCATAGCGGGAAACATATCCGCTCTTTGTGGAAAACATATCCACTTGAACTAGAATCATACTAGCATAGCGGAAAACATATCCGCTCTTGGTGGAAAACATATCCACTTGAACTAGAATCATACTAGCATAGCGGAAAACATATCCGCTCTTGGTGGAAAACATATCCACTTGAACTAGAATCATACTAGCATAGCGGAAAACATATCCGCTCTTGGTGGAAAACATATCCACTTGAACTACAATCATACTAGCATAGCGGAAAACATATCCGCTCTTGGTGGAAAACATATCCACTAGAACTAGAATCATACTAGCATAGCAGAAAACATAACCGCTCTTGGTGGAAAACATATCCACCAGAACTAGAATCATACTAGCATAGCGGAAAACATATCCGCTCTTGGTGGAAAACATATCCACTAGAACTTGAATCATACTAGCATAGCGGAAAACATATCCGCTCTTGGTGGAAAACATATCCACCAGAACTAGAATCATACTAGCATAGCGGAAAACATATCCGCTCTTGGTGGAAAACATATCCACCAGAACCAGAATCATACTAGCATAGCGGTAAACATATCCGTTCTTGGTGGAAAACATATCCACCAGAACTAGAATCATACTAGCATAGCGGAAAGCATATCCGCTCTTGGTGGAAAACATATCCACTAGAACTAGAATCACACTTGCATAGCGGAAAACATATCCGCTCTTGGTGGAAAACATATCCACTGGAACTAGCATCCTGCGCCATTGAGTCTCCCTGACTCTTTTCTTTAGATTCTTAGGCAAGGCTGGCGTGCCCGCTTCATCATCAAATGCCTTTGCTTGTAATACTGAAATGTAATAAAGAAAAATCATCCACATGACATGAGAACAACATATCCACGGCCTCGTCCTAGTGGGAAACATTTAGCACTAGAACTGGAATCTTACTAGCATAGCGGAAAACATATCCGCTCCTAGTGGAAAACATATCCACTAGAACTAGAAATAAATAAAAACAATTTAACTTTCTTTTAAACCCGGGTATCGAACCCGAAACTTCCATACGATATCTACGCTATAGTAGGTCACAGTCGTAATCGGACAACCATATGCTAAGAGAAAATACAGCAATGGGCGTAATTTAATCATTCAGTAGGTTACTACCTACAATTTTTTTTCTTTATTTCTTACTTTAAGCTATCAAAAGAAGCTTGTTTGGGAGATCACATCTTGGGAAACACGATACCGTAAAGGTCAAACGGTTTTACAGTAAAAGTCTTGTTTTAACCACAACTTCGTGTCTCATGTAGGAATCGAACCCAGAATACTCGGTACGATGCGATGGTGACATCACCAACACAGCCATTGTGACATTCCAAAGGTTACTAAACGTATATCAGTATTCTGCTAACCAAGAATGTTTTTCAAGTATCATCACATTCATCACTAAATAACATTTGCAGCACAAAATAAAAAAAATCAGATGAAATACGCTCACCACGGTTGTAGTTGAAGGCTTAGCTTATTCAGTAACATAGCAGCGTTAACATTTGCCTTCTCTATACCTTGTGGGCACACTTCATTGGATACGTCCGTGCCACTTCTGATATTTGAAGAAAAATACCAAGTGCAGTATAAATCACTCCTTGTTTATTTCAATTATTACTGGTACACTTTTATACAATCACACACTGTTACAATAATTCCCGCTAGTTACTTCGTTACGTCCATTACGTCCGAGAGTTGTTATAAGACTGCCTGTGGCATCGCGCCTTTCACTTCGACTCGTCCCTCTTCATAATAATCAAAAAGAGTGGGTAGTTAGTGAAGTGAGGTGCGCGCTGACGTATAGCCCATAAATCATTTGAGTGTTTATAAAATAATTCCCGTAATTAATATTTAACTAAACCAAAAATATGACAATAGCACATCGGTAAGCAATTGCACCCACGCAGTTCCTATTACGATACGTTATTTATTTATAATATTATATATATACGTTATTTATTTATAATATTATATATTTATTATATAGCTTTAAGATATTTTGTTATATGCCTGGCAAAGCATGCAGAAAAGTTGAAACTTTATATCAGAATTCGTCGCCTTATCTGTAGAGTAACAAACCAACACGAACACTGTCAGAATGTCCTTGAGTTTTTGACTTAATCGTGTCCGTAGTAAGTCTAAAATGACTTCATAGTACTGCATAATGCGCCATTGTACCTTTTTATAGCTGCAAAACTATTTCCAAGTATGTCCGAGTGATTCTAAAAACGTGCTTATAATTTATTTTGTTTCCTGGTAAATAATGACCGCCAAGTCGGCGCCACAGAATTGAGTTCTGCGAACAGTGGGGCATTTCCTTGCAGCTCCCCTAAGCCAGCGATAGGCGGCCTCAGAACCACCATTAATATTAAACCTACCTGCGTCACTGTTGTTTTTTCAATCGCAAGCCAATATCAATACTTTGCGACTCAGTTTATCTGTTTGCAAAGCAATATGTCATGTATATCAGGTACCAAGTGAAATATTAACATATACACAAAAACTATTTTAAGTTTAATAGCGTAGAATGCGTGTAAATACCACTTTATTCTACTCTCAAGCTAATGCGATGACTATAGAGATAACAACTTAAAAAATATACACAGACAAAGTGAGGCATTTAGTTAGTCCTTCTGTCCTTTCAAACTTTTGTGAACTCCCTCTTAGTACCTTTAGTAGGATTGCCTACAATGGACAAAATTTAAAAATATAAATATGTTTGAGACAACAGTAGAAGATATTTTTTTGGGTTCACTGAAATAAACTGCAGTAAATTATACAAAACTATAAATGATCTCTAAGCCAATTTTATTTGTAGTGTAAAGTCTTGCAAAATTAGAAGATTTAATAAGCTCCCGTTTCATAATATTAAACTTAATTTTGCTATCTTTACGTGAATGTAAACATATAAACTACGGATCTTATGGCGATTTAAAAGGACGCGGACGTGGAACTGTGGTCAATAGAAGATTAGGCATACAATGTCTACTAGTGCCCACATTATTGTGGAAGCGACTGAAACTTCGCGTGATATTAATAACGAAATGGTATACCTTTGTCGTTATATAATAGCTAACAGACATACCGTAAACAGAAATTTAATTTCATTCGGAGTGCATCGTCGTTTGAAATACTTTGTTACTTTGTTTTTTTTTGTACAACATATTTTTAACATACTTATTTTAGTTTTATTCTTATCTCTATACGTTTGCATACAATTTATTAACAAATTAGTAACAAATAATTATTAAGTAGGTAGAGTACTGTAATATTCTCGCATTAAAGCACTTAGACTAAGACAGTTTAGACAAAATGTTTTAAGTATTCATGCGTAAAAGTCAATGCCGTTTATAATAGTTAACATTAAAGGGTGCTGGTTATTATCAAAAAATCAATGTTCGATGTAGAGGCATTTGTAAGGTTTCCCAATGTTGTGGTTACAGCGCGATTCTAATGAAATATTATTTGGCGGTGGAAGTTACTCGAATTACTTCCAACTGCCAGTAATCAAATGAAACCTTTTCGAGCTTAAAATACACCTCGTGGTTTAGTTTATTATGTTATACGTACGAACGAGTAAGTTCGTAAGGGTTTTGTGTACCCCAAATCTGGGTACTATTAGCTGCCCTACAATAATTGTAATACAATTTGATAAACCGTAGTTGGGTAAATTCCGAACAGAATAATTGACTTGAATTTTACTCAGGTCAATCACACCAGCTTACGTCCTGTTTAGAAGGCAAATGGTTTACGTTGAATACTATCTGTAGTGCAGTTATGAAATAAGATACATTAAAGTGGATGCGCATTAGAGAAATATTATTAATTTTTGTTTAGTTTGAAATTGGGCGTCAAGTTTAATTTCAAATATTTTAATGTATTGGTCGTTTATTATACCTGTTAATTATTTTACTTATGTAACTGATGTTCAATCCTGATATAGCTTTTTTTTTACTTTTTCATGTACCCGTGTGTCAGAGGGTAGGGAATCGCATAAGCATTCGTCGCTACCCCCCGACGGGTATTGGCCCGCCAGATGGTCAGGCGGGCCCCGAACAAAACCCCCTTGGCGGCGGAATAAGGTGTTGGGCCGCCGCCAAAACACCCAGCGGCCGCAGAGGATAGGGAGGACGGCAACGCAACACCGCATCTCCTCTTCCTCTGCGGCCCCATCGCGACGCATCGAATGGTGCGCCCCCATTTGGTCGCGGGAAATAGGGCGCGCGGCAACGCAACACCGACATGCCTCTCCTCCCGCGGCCGCGCCCAACTGCGAGGGACAGACAGAACTGTCCCCCACACCCGCACCGTTGGACTCATCCTGCGCAGGCCCCTCTAAGCCCACGCGGAGCGTCCACTCCTGGGATCTCTCTTAGCTTCACCGTGGGTGTCCAATCCACGGTTACTGAGCCCCCCACCACGACAAGGTGGATATCCTACGGGGGGGCGTCCTGATATAGCCTAATAACCCATCAATGGTTAGCATAGCAAAAAGTCAGTAGTTGCTTGGGAAATCAGATAACAAGGACACTGATGTCTATCTATCTTTATACAGCGTGTAAAAAGACCCTTAGGGTGGAGTTGCTCACGTCCGTAGGATTTACCACCACTTCCTAGGCCCACCCTACACGAACCCCCCGGGTGGTGCTAAACGAGCAACAACGCCGAACCACAGGCGGCGGTTAAATATCCTGTAGCCTCAAGCTTTCGAGGCGGCTGCGGGGGTCGTGAGGTATTAAATCACCTCAAAACAACCCGACGTAGAAGGCAATGGGAAACCACTACGATTAAATTCCCAAGAGAGCAAAGATGGAAAGTCTCATTAAGGATGCAGCGATGTCGGACGACCCGACTGACACTCGGCGCCCATTGATATCCGGGTCAATGGGTGGGAAGTATGCGACCGAAGACTCTTCAGGAGTGAGTCATCAGGCTCCTGTCGCAGTTAATACGCCTGAAGACAAAACACGAATATCCATCCGGCCTAAGCATCGTATTGGCACCTGGAATGTGCGAGGGCTCGGTCGATCTGGCAAGCTCGAGACTGTGGAAAAGGAAATGGATGCGCATAATATATCTATCCTGGGACTCTGTGAAATAAATATGAAGGGAGCAGGACATTTTAAAACAACCACTGGGAAAACAATGTATTTCTCAGGGCATGAAACACAGAATCGATACGGTGTGGGAATTATTGTGCCTCCTAAACTCAACGCCTGTGTTACCGGGTATAATGCGGTAAACGAACGAATAATGACACTACGTTTAGACTCTAAACCGTTCCCACTTAACATCATACAGGTATATGCCCCACTGCCCAGTCTTCCGAGGCGGATATCGATCACTTTTATGACACGTTGCAAGAGATAATCAGTGGCATATCTAGACGTGAACTGCTTATTGTACAAGGCGACTGGAACGCAAAGGTGGGAGACACATCAAAAGAAGATCATATTCGCCATATAGTCGGTAAATACGGACTTGGCTGTAGAAACGAGAGAGGTGAAAAATTTATCGACTTTTGTATTGGAAATAACCTGACAATCTCTAACACCTGTTTTCAACACCACAACAGACGCTTATACACGTGGAAATCACCAGGAGATAATTGTCGCAATCAGATCAATTATATTACTGTCACCCATCGATGGAAGTCTTCAATAACCAACGCGAGGACGTTTCCCGGAGCTGATTGCGGAAGCGATCATCAGCTTTTAGTAGCGGACATGCATATTCGCATTAAATCTACTCATAAACGTAATAAGCCCGTGAAACGAATTTCCCGAGCTGAAGCCAACTTCTTTATGAAGGAGAGTGAAAGACAGCTAGCCTCAGTGTCACAAATAGCCGAAGTCACATCGCAATGTGTATGGTCTGCCTTCAAAGAGAAAATTATGGAGACACTCGACTCCATGACTAAAAAACCTGCAGCTAGAAAGGATTGGATAACGGATCAGACATGGGAACTAATCGCCAAGAGAAAAGAACTCAAGAGCTCTAATACCCCAGCGGCGGCTCAAGAATACTCGCGCCTAAACAAGCTTTTTAAAAAACAATGCAGAAGAGACAAAAATTGTTACATTGAAAATATCTGCGCAGAGGTAGAGAAACACGCCGAAAAACATCAAACGGGAGACCTTTTTAGAAAGATTCGTAAGATCACGCGCGACTTCAAACCACACTCTTGGCAGATTGATGACAGGGAGGGTAACCCGATCAATGACATAAAGCAAGCGGTGGAACGTTGGAGGGATTATTGTGAAGATCTGTACAAAGATCAATCCAACAATGTGATAACAAACAACTTACGAGAGGCCGAATTGGAACCAGACATCATTATATCCGAGGTAGAGGATGCCATCCATAAGTTTAAAGTAAACAAAGCACCAGGACCTGACAAAATTACCTCAGAAGTCTTAAAATCACTTGGCCCCGGAGCGTTAAGCTACTGCACAAAATTTGCAGCATAATCTGGAAAACGTGCGAATGGCCTATTGATTGGGTTCACTCGTCGATTATCCCACTCCACAAAAAAGGCTCGGTAAGGAACTGTAGTAACTACCGAACTATCGCTTTGATCTCCCACTCTAGCAAAATCATGCTGCACATAATCAACAGCCGGTTGAGATCCTACATAGATTGGCAAATACCGCAGGAACAGGCCGGTTTCGTCAAAGGCAAAGGCACCAGGGAACAAATTACAAACCTGAGACTAATTGTAGAAAAATGCTACGAATTCAACACCCCAGTCTTACTATGCTTCGTAGACTACCAAAAAGCCTTTGACTTTGTAAGGTGGCAAAATCTATGGGAGACCCTTCACCGAACAGGCGTGCCGAGTCACATGGTTTGTCTGATCCGAAACCTATACGAGGCAGGTTTTGGAACAATTAGCGTGAGAAATCACACGTCCAGTTCTTTTAAGTTTCAGAGAGGCGTTCGACAGGGTTGCGTGATATCTCCCATTCTATTTAACATCTATGGTGAACATATAATGCGGAAAACACTAGAAGGATGGGAAGGCGGTGTCAGTGTTGGATGTACCAAAATATCCAACCTTCGATATGCCGACGATACCACCCTGCTGGCTGGATCTGAAAGAGAAATGGCGGAGCTACTACAGCGTTTGGAACAAGTCAGTGCAGAATTTGGTTTAAGCGTCAATAAAAATAAGACCAAATTGTTGGTGGTCGATCAGCTGGGCCAAATACAGCGAACCAACCTGCTGGCTGATTACGAAACAGTATAGGAATTCCAGTATCTTGGATCAGTGATCAACAGCAAAGGCGGCTGCGAAAAGGAAATCCGTCGACGCATCGGCATGGCTAAGACCGCAATGACGCAGCTCACCAAGATTTGGAAAGATCACAACATCTCAAGGAAAACTAAAATTCACATTGTTCGCACGTTGGTCTTTCCAATATTTCTCTACGGTTCCGAAGGCTGGACTTTGAAGGCAGGCGAGAGAAAAAGGATCGACGCTTTCGAGATGTGGTGCTGGCGCAGAATGCTTCGCATCCCCTGGACGGCACGACGCACCAATATCTCGATTTTAAGAGAGCTCAAGCTAGACAAACAACAACGGCTTTCGACTGTCTGCCTTCACAGGATATTGCAATACTTCGGCCACATAGCGCGCCGAGGCACAGATAACCTTGAAAAGCTCATCATAACTGGCAAAGTGGATGGCAAGCGACAGAGAGGACGAAGCCCGAAAAGATGGTCTGACCAGATGTCCGAAGAACTTCAAATGCCGGTGTCTCAGGCTCTCCATGAAGCACAAGATCGTAGCAAATGGCGAAGCCTGCTGCAGCGTTTCCGTCGGAGCCACGATCCTCAGCAGTGAGGGACCGACTTGAGGAGGAGGGAAAAAGACCCTTAACGAAAACTGAAATCCCATATTGTACCAATAATTACGAACATTTTTCTTCGGCACTATACCTGGAAAATTACTGGTTCAGGAGATATTGAGGCTCAAAGTCACTATGTTTTTTTTTCTAATTAGGTACAAAATCAATGTATTTAATCCACCGATATGTTCTATAGATGTCCTATGCACCCATGGATAAGTTAATAGCATAGCGCGCGCGCACTTTTAATTGCGGCTTAAAAAATGTGTCAACTTAAAAAAAAATTGTTTCCCAGGTATTATTTTTGCTTAGGACTTGGCATGATGTCCAAAACGAGTAGATTTTGGCTTGGTGATGGGTCTTGTGACACCGTGTATATATCTTATCTATTGCATTCATACAGAAACTTTCCACTGTATGTTGGCTGCAAAAATGCAGTTAAATCTCTTAATAAATTGAGATTCCGAAATACATAATACTAATTTTTTTACTTTCTTTTTGTGTATTTTAATTTTGCCTACCATTAATTATAGTTTTATCCACTATTCATAATGTATAGCAAATAATCCATTGTATTCATGAAAATAATATGGTGTATTTTTAATTAAACTAAAAATAACTATATTGTGTTTGGTAACTGGATTAGTTTAATACATATATTAAATAAATAAATAACCAATAGTAGTTTGCTAGATTATTAGATATTCCTTTGTTTTAGTTATTTTTTATATTTAGTTACCCTTTTTCGCCACTTTCTGGTTTGTATAATGCATGCTGTGAAACTCTGTCTTTAGAACTTCATGTCACATTGTTACCATATTATGTCATCATCATCCTCTTAGCGTTATCCCAGTTACAATCTGGGTCCTCTTGCTAGTCTAACCGGATTTGGCTGAATGTTAGCTTTTCCGCGAAGCGACTGCCAGTCTGACCTCCGCAACCCGAAGGAATAGCAATATTCCATGGTTTAGACTAGTATCAGTTTATTTAGAAGGTACTGACGCCCTGTAACGACTGTCAAAGATGTTAATGACAACCGGGACCGACGGCTTAACGTCCTCTCCGAGGCACGTGACAAGCGATAATTAACAATTGAATACGCACTTAACTTCGAAAAGTAATTGGTGCGCGCCGTGAATTCGAACCCGATACCGTCTGCATGGCAGTCCGTTGGTAACTCCACTAGGCTATCGTTGCCTATTGGACAAGATGTACCATATTATGTACTTTGTAAATAAGTTGTTGAGTTTCCTATAAAAAAAAAAAATTCGTCCTATGCAAAAGTTCGTTTACTGATTAATATTGAATAATATATTTTAACTACGTGAATATTATTAACATTTCGAAGAAACAACACGGTGTGTTATTGTTGTTTTGGAATATACGAACAAATATTAGTAAATCAAACGGAGAAAATCTCTTGCTGTGTAAGTTAACCTCAGTTATATTATTTCGTGCTTTAAAATATGTCTAAAAGTCACTATACCAGAAAGCTCTGAGTACTGAATATATTTTGCTTTATGTTATTTTAACGTACTCGTATAAAGGTGACTTTATGATCGTTTTATTATCAGCCCACTGCTAGGCACGGGCCACTTCTTACTGTGAGAGGGTAAGATCGTTTGATAGTAATGGATTTATTAGTTGCTTGTACAAACGAGCTATTTAAAAGTTTATCATTTATCATCATCATCAGCCCTGAATATAAGCTGTTCCACTTTTGGGCACTGGCTTCTTGTTTCCATGAGAAGAGTAAGGCCGTAGTCTACCAGCCTGGCCAACTGCGTGTTGTCAGTCTTCATATGACTTTCAAGAACACGTGAAGGTTTCTCAGACATGCTGGATATTATACCAATTCAGTACTTACTTAGTTTCAAATAATTCAGTTTTTAGTTTACTTAATTTTATTTATATTATCCACGGAGTGCGAGTAAAAGAATATTTGTAAAATTTTGTGATTGACATTTGTATTGCTCAGATTGGTATATACTATAAGCATCAGTTAGCCAATAAACTCGGTATTATACCGTACTATTATGAAAGAAAAAGAAGGTTAAAGCAAAGGCTGTTTTATGAATTGTGTGCGCCTACTTTATGTTTAAGAGACAATTATAAGAAGGGGGTGGCGCTTTCGGGCGCGACGGGCGACCGGCACAAGCCAGTCGCAACAGTTATCTGCAAGCCGTCAGCGATATCGGCCGTGTCCGCGCCGCCTAGCCGACGTCTCGTAACAAACTTTTCACGGGAGTTCGGGAAAATATTGTCGGAGTTGACCGCCCGAGTTAATGGAGTTGATCAGGAGTTAATCACTTTTTTGCGTGCGTTCTATGCAATCTCAAACAAAATTTACCGCGTGTTTTATGTTTTAGTTTGTTTATTAAGATTTTTATTTTCATTATATAAGTCAGCAGTCACATGTCAAAATATTTTCTACAAAAATATCACGTCATCTTGTAACATATAATTCAGATTCTATTATTATTTTGTATTGAAATGAAAACATCAACCGCTGGATCACAGGCATCAAGTTAACTGCCAAAACTACATACTCTAAATGCAGATTAAACCTTTAAAGTTTTAAAAGGACTTAAAAAGCGACATGAACTGTCTATGTAAGCTGTGTTCATGGAAAAGTGTTTAAATGTTATTAACGCTGTTCGTATTGGATTGGCTATTCGCCGCTTCAATAGACGCTACGACGCGTAAGTATGATTTATTTTTATTAATTGTAGCTTTGCGATAACAGAACGCTTATCGGTTTTGATTTGATTCCATGAAGCCCATTACAAGCTGTATTTCAACCAACTGTTTTTAATACATTGTTTTACGTGATAACAATGGAAGTAAGTCGATGATTCTTATCTGTTTTATTTTTGAAACGATGAAACAGAATTGTGTTTCACAGCTTCTTTGTGTGTAGCGCTAAAAATGCTTTGAAATATCGATGATAAATTTGTGATTGCCATAAAATGTTTTTAAATTAGTTAACTTATTAGTTAGGATAGCGATGGCCACTATGGCATTAATGCAATCAGATAAAGCCCATGTCTATGAAACTCACATATATCAGAATCTCACCATATCTGCAAAAAAAAAAACAATTACAACACATTGTGTGTCAATTAAAAGACTATTAGATAGTACATGGATCACAAAGTTATGCATAAGTGCATTGATACATAGCAGACTGTAAAAAAAGTTTACATGAATGTACCTATGTTGTTTTAATTATTATTAATTAGCTATAGGTATCCTATGAAGTTTTCATGTTAAGTCGATAGTTTTTTTTTAAGGATTTTAACATAAAACAAGGAAAACCGCATAATATGTGTTAACAATTCTATTAAGTTGTAGACATAAACAGTATCTAGGATTAAGCCTTTTGATTGTTTGTTTGTCCTCTCTTATACACCAGACACACAGAAAATTATAATACCATTTAAGTATTTACCCGAAAATTATCTATGCGTTACGCTTCTTGTTTTGTAAAGCAATCATAAATAGCTTATCTACTAAGTGGTTATACTAAATAGAATAAAAGATTAGACAAAGATTTAAGACGATTTGCATAATATTTTTTATTATTATTATCGCAAACATAAGTATAAGTATGTAAAAATAATTTTATATTAATTATAATTAATTATTTAGATTTTGCCGCACTTGTATCATGTCTCAAAGTTTGAAAAAGATTTAAAGACATTGAAAATTATCTAGGTCTAACTGCCGTATAAGTGAAATAACAACCCTTTAAAGTGATATGACAGAGAAAAATACAAGAAATATTAATGACCAACACTACTTGGGCAACTAATTGTTGTATAACCATTCAATATAGCCAATCTTAATCGTACAATAACCATTGAAATGGGCGGTAGCGTCGTGGTTGTTACTTAATAGCGGAAACTTTATTGAAACGTTTAAACGAAAGCTTTGTGATCTGTTATAATCAAGTATATGATACAGCAGTGTCTAGTGTTTATCATGTCCGCAGGAGTCACCGGAAATAAAAAATAAAAAGAAACAGTTCTAAAACGTGCAATTTTTTAAACGTTGCTGTATAACTAGCGCGTAGGAAAATTACTTTTGCTTCTTCTGTTGGCACGATAATGTCTCGTTCGTAAACTCTCACACTTTTTCAGGGAGAAACTTTATGCTTGTGGTCTCTAGCGTTACTCAATCGCTTTTAATAACGTAAATCTGCTCGGAACTAGCAGTACAATAGCTTGCAGAATACACATTATTGTAAACCTTACACCATATTATTGATAGTATTTGATTGATTCGATTATTGAGCAAACTACAAGATGGTTTTGCGTTTGGTTCCGGTCGCCATAAGCGACAACCGAATAATATTAATACCATCGCGGGCCACGGACATCTGCTCATCGTACGAAGAGATAGGCCAATTGTTGCTTGGCTATCATCAAAGATAAGACTGCGATATGAAAGTTGTAACAGGAAGCTTTTGTTCATTATTAAATAAAGGTAGTCACACACTCTAGGGTGTATCTGACGAGGATGCCAATTACATCCATTAGGGAATCTTGAAATCACTATAAGTGTCGAGCCCTGTGAAAAACCTCAGTTGAACCCGAGTCTCCAGTATGTACCTAACGCTAGTTCTGGACTGGGATTAGAATGATTAAAAATAGTAAATTCTAATTAATTTTTAAAACTGTATAAAGCAGGGTATTTACTACAAAGAAAACAATCATCGAGCATAAGTACGAGTATTACATTTCTAAATTGAAGAAATGAAATGGATACTTAAGGCGCTGTCCTAAGCGACTGTTTTGGTAAATGCGGGGATGAAGCAGGGGAGGTGAAGGGAGCTTAGCTCCGTCTACTGCGGGGCGCCCCCCTTCATTCTCGTCGCGTGCGGCCGTATTCTGGCGACATCCGTATTCCAATATTTCAAAATCGCAAGCAAAACGTTTTAGCGTATTGAATTGAGATACTGATATTAAAATTTATATTACATACATCAATCTGTTTGTACAATATAGGCATAGCGCAATTTTTGTTCTCAGTGCAGCCATGAGCAAAACTGGCTTACATTAGACGTTATAGGTATTAAATGTTAACGAAAGTAAGTAAACCTACGTGCCGTAAGATGATAAAAATAATTAAGTCAGTTCCATGTATGGAGAGGCCATTATTATGTTTGTTTCGTTTTTGTATAAAAATAGTGAAGCAGTTCATAGAATACCTACATCAAATTCCATTCCTGCCAGTTTTCAAATCTGTTTTGCAATAAATTGGCTGTGACATACGGGCGGACAGACAGACAGACATTGCGAATCTATAAGGGTTCCGTTTTTACAATTTTTGGCTACGGTACCCTAAAAAACACAATACTGCACTACTAAGCGCAAAATCCGTATCTCAACTAAAGCGAGTTACGAGATAATTGAAGTTTAGTAAAAGTTGATTTCTTTTATTTATTTATGGATGTTTATTGTTATTATAGGTATAATTATTATGGCAAAGGTTTCGAAATACGTCGCCGTTTTTAGGGGTTGTGAGTGATTGGAGAGGGAGCAGGGGAGGTCTTGAAACCCCCGTCACCATTTTCACTTGCCGGAAATACTTGGTTTCCTCTGAAAAAAAAAACCTCCAAACATCGGTGTGTATGGCACTGCCAACTTCCACATTCATCACACTAGTTTAATAAACTAAGGTTGTCGGAGCCCTGCGAAGGGCTCCTATTTTCGGATTAAGGGTCAAAAGAGAACCTAATATAACCTATTTATTTACTTATTACAGTCGCACCTAACCCAAGGCACTCGAAAGCAATGACGCACAAATTTGACATTAGCTGTCAATATGATCATTGCAAGATGGCAGTTTTGCGTTTCGTTTCACGTTTTTCATATAAAACCTAAAAATTACATTTGTACTAAAGTATAAAAACTATGTTCCGTTTTGCATAATTGCCAAAGTATTTATGAAATTTTGGAAATTGTTAAAAAATATTTAGACGCATGGCACCAACCAAAAACAGTTTCTAAGCTGTGACTGTGATACATATATTATTTGATGTTCATGGCAAAAACCAGTGAAAATATGAGTATCAGCAAATAATTGATCTTATTGGCAAATCTACCAGTTCGTTACATATGAAGTGCAATGTGCAGAACTTGTATGTGATGTGTGATCCAGTTTCTTGTGTTTTTGTACCTTTTTATCATTTTATAATAGACAATTTTATTTTATAAGTTAAATTATAAGTCAGCGGTGACGGGACGCGACGCCGGCACCTAGGCGACGTCCTGTCACCAGCTAAACGTCAGGTGTATGTAAATAAATAATTTGATAATTTTTAAGATATAACTAGTTTAATTATACAATATTTATGTCAGCAACAAGTGACGGCATTAGTGATGCGGATTTGAGTGCGAATCAATCTGCCACATCGTCGCAGAATAACCTAGTGCGCTGCCCAGCATGTTCCCAGGCTCGTTTTTTCAAAGGTAAGCGGGGCTTGAAAGTACATTTTGGCAAAGTTCATAAAAACCAAAATGTGCTTCCTGGCCCCAGTACTATTTCACATCCTGTTCTTACTCAAATTCCTTTTTGGCAATACTTAGGTACATTAAAAAATTCAATTCCGGTTTTAAAGAGAGTTCCTCGCGGTGCGAGACCATTATTAGCTCACAATTTAGCTCAATGCATTGGTCTCGTTGTGCGTGAGAACTCCAAAACGGCTTGGGAACAGTTACTCACCTTTCCCTATAGGATTCTACACATTCAAAGTAGCCAAGCAACATCAAAATCTTTGACAGCCCAAATTAAAGACCACTGTAATCATTCTGCTTGCAATTTTGACCCTACATTTAGTTTCCATAGATATAAGAAAACAATTTATCAATGTGTAGAATCCAAATTGAGGGAAGGTGACATTCAAGGGGCGTCTAGGTTATTGTTTAGTAGCGATGTGGTGGCGCCTTACTCTGCAGACACACTCGCAGGTCTGCAGAGTAAGCACCCAGCGCCAGCTAATGACCTCTCCTTTCCCGACATGCCGGACGAAGATATTGACTGTCTGAATGTTTCAGCCAAGGACGTATTTGAAGCCGTCTGTTCCTTTCGAAGTGGATCCGCTGGCGGTCTCGACGGCTTAACCCCCCAGCATTTGAAAGATCTTCTGGGTGCAAGTGCTGGAGAGGCTGGAGATGCACTTCTGAAGGCACTGACGGCTTTAACTAACCTTATGCTCTCCGGCAATGTGGCCACAGATGTCACCGACTTATTGTACGGGGCCAACTTGTGTGCTCTGCGCAAAAAAGATGGTGGCATTCGGCCCATTGCCGTAGGGTGTACCTACAGACGTATGGCAGCCAAACTATGCTGTAAATATTACAGTGACATCTTGGCGGACAAATTTCAGCCAATCCAGCTTGGCTTTGGTTCCAAGGGAGGCTGTGAGGCTGCCATACATGCGCTGTCTACGTACCTTGGCTGCGGTAAAGGTGAGGTCGTTCTAAAGATTGATTTGAAGAATGCCTTCAACTCAGTGAACAGGGACACCTTGTTGACACAGGCTAAATTAGAAACTCCCAAAATTTTTAAATTCCTTTGGCAATGCTATAGACATCCATCAAAATTAATTTATAAAGACAACGTTTTGGAATCTGCTGTTGGTTGTCAACAAGATGACCCTCTCGGGCCAGTCATTTTTAGTTTAGCCATTCACCCAATAATAAAACAAATAAATTCTAAATTTAACGTCTGGTATTTGGACGACGGGACCCTGGCAGGGGACGTTAACACTGTCTTACAAGACTTAGAGCTTATAAAAACTAAATTTAAAGCAATTGGTTTGGAACTAAATTCAGACAAATGTGAAATTTTTATTAATGACAATTTGGATAACCTTTCGATCTTAACAAAATTTAATTCTTTGGCGCCAAATATTAAAATCATCAATAAATGTTCCTTCCGCCTCCTTGGGTCCCCTATTTTCGACGACGCTTTTGGATCTTTTATAGATGAAAAACTACAAAATTTCTGTGAAACTTCAGAACGGCTTTACAAAATTAATATTCATTCGGCTTTCACGATTATTCGGCACTGCCTTTTTGTTCCAAAATTTACATATTACTTGCGGTCCTCTTCTTTTTGGAAACATTTATCCCTATTGGAAAACATTGATAATATTATTCAGCACACCTTGAGCAAAATTCTAAATCTTGATATGAACGACCGAGTGTGGCTTCAAGCGTCTTTACCTGTTCGTTTGGACGGCCTCGGCGTTCGCAAAATTACCGATGTAAGCCTCCCAGCGTTTTTGGCCTCGGTCCACGGCACTGAGGAATTGACCAGGAAAATTCTAGAACCCACACTGGTTAATTCTGAGGTGCCGTGCAAGACTGATGCCATTAACGTTTGGAAAATGGCTTGCCCGAGCTCTGACTTACCCCGATATCTATCCTCTCAGAGGCAATGGGACGGGCCGCTCTGCAGCAAGATGAGAGAATATCTTTTAAGTACTGCATCCAGTGTTGCAGAGCGCGCCCGTTTGTTGGCTGTGGGAGAGTGGGAATCGGGGCTATGGCTTCAAGCACTTCCATCGTCCAACATAGGTACTATGTTGGACGATACAACTTTCCGCATCGCTTCTTGCCTTCGCTTGGGAGCTGTTTGCAATTCTCCGCATCGCAGTCACTGCGGTGAAGCCGTCGACAGTCTTGGCCACCATGGCCTATCGTGCAGCAAGAGTGCTGGGCGTTTTTCCCGACATGCCCACATTAACGACATAATCCGTCGAGCTCTTGTCACCGCCCGAGTACCAGCTCATCTTGAACCGAATGGGTTGGTGCGCGACGATGGGAAGAGACCAGACGGTATGTCCTTATTACCTTGGAAGATGGGCAGGCCTCTGGTATGGGACGCGACATGCGTCGATACCCTTGCGCCATCACATCTTCCAAGCACAGCTGGATCGGCTGGCGCTGCTGCTGCATCAGCGGAGTCCCTCAAACGGCGCAAATACGGAAACCTATCTGGTAATTACGTTTTTGAGCCGTTTGGGGTCGAAACGCTGGGGCCATGGGGGCCTAGTGCACGCGCTCTGTACAAAGAAATCGCTAAAAGGCTGATCGACGCTTCCCGTGACCAGAGGGCTGGTTTATATTTTGCAGAGAGAATAAGCATTGCCATACAACGTGGCAATGCTGCCAGCCTTCTGGGCACGCTACCAGCCGACAGCGTTGCGGAGGAATTTTTTGACGCCGCGTAGTTTCTATTTTGTTATTTTTATTTATTTAGTTTTATTGGTTTAGTTTAGGATAGTTTAGTTGCATAAGTAGTTTTATTCTGTTGTATATATGTTATTTGTTACTTCAATAAAGTCATTACAGCTTGGTTGGATGTGAAATTTAGACGCAACTCTGGCAGCCAAATTTACTTTTATGGGATTAAAACGAACTACCTTAAGCCCTCAAATTCAGGCGACTCGTTTCGAAACCCAACCCATTATTATTTTTCAAAATAGATGAAACATCAAAAATATATGTGGATATACCTTATTTATGAGATACTGCTATGTCGCTTAGACAATTATAGAATTAGATATTGAGTTACTGCTTTTTCGTTAGCTCTCGTCATACATGTTTGTATGGAAAAATATAAAAAATTTCTTTCGCTTCGAATATGTGTTTATTCAAAGAAAATAATATTAAAAGATATTTATTTATATTAATTTATAATTTATTAACGAAATACAGAGTTTACAGCTCATCAAAAGTTAGCTGGCTGCTACGACCCGGCAGGTTTTCTTTATTCTCATCGAATGTTAAAGGCAGTGTGTGAGGTGATAAGACTTATTATTTGCTGTTGTTCACGAGGCACAGTTTCATTTACTTTCCTTTTACGGCTTGGTATTGTATAAATTTCAAGCACTGATGAAACATTTTCCTCTCCGTGATCTCGCAATGCCATCCCTTGAACTTGACGAGAATCAACAATTTCAGGCAACTGCCAATTCATATAAAACACCCCAAGCTTCTCCCAGAAAACATCATCTCTTTCTATAATTTCTATTTTTAGTGGTATACTTTCGCCACTCCACACAGCAAATAAACACTTTTGTTTGCGTGTAACGTGGCGTTGCCCCTGAATTTGGTAATAACAATTACAATATTTGTTTAGACTAGTCAGTTCACTTTTTTATCATGTTTCCATATTTGTATTTTATTTGCTCTTATACTATTCTCCAGGCCATTCTTATAGGCAACTTTAGAACATTAAATTTCCACAATCGTGTTTGGACCTATTAATCCATCTGGCGTGGCACCAATAATCGAATAATCCACAAGGCTCGATTGTTACATTTTCTTGCTTCGCCAGTTGTTGCAAAGCCAGTTATTCATTTTAGATTCCATGCGCAACTGATTTTACATTGAAAATATTTTATTTGTACAAAATATTGTTTACTAAGTTGGCTTTACTGCTGTTATCTCTTCTTTTTACCACTATACAAAAATTTCAATCTGTCAACATATTCTTACGCAATTTGAACCAGTCACTGCTATCCCTCTTGTAATTTTTGCTTATCACTACGGAATTTGAGTCAAATTTGTTAAAAAAATTGTTTGGCATTTCTTGGCTAGCTCTTGAACAGATCGTGTTAGGAATGACTGAAGTCAAATGTGTGTAAGACGTTGCAGAACTGTTATCTTTAACTTCACTGTAATTACAATAATGATAATTAGTTACGTACTATATTATTTAAAAAATACTATATCTTGTGTTATAGTAAACAGAGAAGTCACCTTCTTACTTATAAATGATTGATTTTAGAAATTAAAAAGATATTAGATGTACTGAGACATACCTAATAGTTTATGAATAATTAAAGTTTTACCCGATGTACCTAAAAAGGTTTATGTTCAAAACACAATAATACAACATTCGTTACCGCTTGTGTGCGGATTGCGGAGCGCCATATTAGCGCTGTCATCATTATTGTTCGCCTTGGTGGCATCTTAGCGCTCCAGTCGCTCTGGCAAGCTAATGAATTTGAAATATAGGTACATAAAATGATTCGATTTTATGTTATTACTTTTTCAAAAATAGAAAACTGTCGCAGCTATGTATTGTGAGAATAATTTATATAATTATATTATACATAATCGATAATATAATAAGTAACATAGTTAGTCATAAAAGACTCTTATGAAAATAATTTGTGTAAAAATGTTACATATTTCATAATCACTTGGCCATGGATGAATTTCTATTTTATTACGACGCTTTCTTGTACAAATCCTTCGTAGAACTTCATTTCTCTAACTGTCCATATTTTATTCTTCTAATTATATATTTATAAGCACAGAAACAATAACACATTAAACGCAACAAGAGTATAAACTTAGGTCGTAATTATATGTGCCCATAGTTACATGAAAAGCCTATTTGATTCAAAGTATTCAGTCTATAACATAAAACATGAAATTACGAACTCAAATCGGCGTATTATAATAACAAACAGGTTTACGTAAAATTTCGTGCAGCGGAGACGCAAGCGACATGACCTATCTCTCACAGGGCTCATAGCCGAATGATGAGGTCTGGGCGGGGCGTAAACTAGCAACTGACACTCAGTACACCGCTTATGCTAATAAGGTTTAAATTGCTGAAGCGTTTGATATTGATGGGATCTACCCAGCGTCAAAATCATAGACGTTTGGCAGATTTTATTTAATTTTACAAAATATACACGTATAATATGAAAAAAAAATAGGGTAATTCTTTAGTTCATTAGATTTCCTACAATATTATCAAAAAAATATGACAGCTTACGATCAAAATATTGCAAACAGTGAGACGAAAGATTATTTTCTGCCTCGATTTTGTGATTTTTTTACCGTGATTCTGTTTTACGTACATGAAAAATTCTTTCAAAAGTCTTTTGTTCAGACTTTTGACTTTAAGCTCTAATTTTTGCTAGTTTGTAATATGTACCGTTATGGCTAGATGCGCGACGAAAAATTTGGTGTTTCACGGCTTCTGAGGTATAACAGCGCCTTAAATCGAATTATCCACAAATGGATAAATCGTATTGCCGTGATTGCAGTTTTAAATATCGATATAAAATATAGATATATATAATTATATGCCCGACCATAACCATGGTTGTCGTCTGGCATGCATCAGTTTTCTATTTTGTTTGAACAGGTAAAACCATATAAAATGGTTGAGGATCATATTGATTTGAGATACCTGTAAAAGTGTTGAAACCCAAGCTCGTCCCTTATACGCTTACCTATTCTGATAATTCTGTCATATATGCCGTAGCATGTTTGACTACCGTAGACGAACTTTGAATATTTAACACGCTACGGCACCGCCTAGCCACCGACGGCGACGCTCTGACTTACCGAACCTTACTCTGAGAAGGAGCATCTCCTGGTTAAGAGAGTCAATGTTTATGCATATATATAGTAGCCAACTAGTTTAATTAACTGTTAAATTAACAGCCTCTTACAGCTCTTTGTTAAAAGGCGCCTTCCGACTTGCGGCCTGAATGATATTAAGTCATTAAATTGTACAGTTAGGCATTTTTTTTGGATTTGTAACTTTGCACTACTCACTAGTCAAGTCATTCAAATTTAGTTCGACTACCTACTGAGAAAACTTGTTTTGATGCAATTGCACTGGTAGTTGTTGCAACATGTGCATGATTACACTATGATTAAAAACTCTTTTAAACTCATTTACCACCCGAAAACTTACATAATTAATTTGCAAATAGCAAACTTACATCGCTGAATGCTATATTAGGGTCTCTTTTGGACTTCTTAATATAGCAGAGCACTCCAATGGTCACACAATTATACAGCAAAGAAACGTGAAGACTACGATCACATGTTAAATCTTTGAATTCGATATATTGAAGTCATTTAGTACAATTGCTTAGATTTCTTCCATGTGTAATTTCTTTGATAAATTACTTTATCACGCTACCTTTGAAAAGTTTATAAAACTTAAATTTTCCCTGTATTTAAACTGTCCCGTAGTGAGATACGGGACTCTTTTAAAGTATAAAAAGGATTAGACCATTTATGATAAAGCTTAGCCACCCAAAAGCTTGAATTCAGGAGAGCTTAATAAACATTGCAATTCTTCACGTTTGTGGCTTTATTAGGCTGCTTTCTTATTTAGTCAAATCAAGAACTATGTGTGTAAATTTGTGTACCTACTGACATTTTGACATTTTGACACTGCGGAATGGTCAGTATACACAACAAACTTTAACCCGTTATCTAAATAACAGCGCAAATATTCGAGGGCTGTTAGAACTGCTAATGTCTCCCGTTCTGTTATACTGTAGTTTTGTTCCTGTGCATTTAGTGACCTACTCATGTAAGCGATTGGTAGTTCCACGCCATCTATTTCTTGTGTAAGCAACCCACCGATGCCACTCGCACTCGCATCTGTGTGAACTTGAAAAGGTTTCTCGTAATCGGGACACAATAATATTGGTGCGGAGCTTAACAATTGTTTTAGTTTACGAAACGAGTCATCAGCTTCCACCGACCACTGAAATGGTGCGGCTTTCTTACCGGTAGAGGTAAGTTTGTTCAAAGGACCGGCAATAGTACTAAAATTAGGTATAAATCGCCGATACCATGATGCAATGCCTAAGAACCTTTTAACTTCTTTTTTATTCTTAGGCGTAGGATATTGAAGAATGGCTTCCACCTTACATGGGTCCACTTGTAATCCTTTAGAATTTACTACGTAGCCCAAGTACTTCAATTCATCACGGAAGAATTTAGATTTTTCTAAGTTTATTGTAAGGTTGGCCGATTAAAATTTTTCGTATACTTTATTTAATAGTGACACATGAGCATTAAAGATGGCGATATAAGCACGATATCATCTAATAAAACGAATACAGAGTTTTCGAACTCTGTACTGTTCGTAAACAAGTGATCCACCAAACGCTGTTGTGTCGCAGGCGCATTCGTTAAACCAAACGGCATAGTCACAAATCTAAATGTTCCTCTAGTAGGCACATAGAACGCAGTCTTATCACGATCACATTCGCGAAGAGGCGTCTGCCAAAAGGACTTAGATAAGTCTATACTACTTAGATATCTAGCGTTCCTAAGATTGTCTAAAATTTCGGTTAGGTAAGGTAGTTTGTACGCGTCTTTTTTAGTAATAGAATTAAGTTTCCGACTATCTAAACAAAACCTTAGTTTACCGTCCTTCTTAGGCGTTAGTAAAATAGGTGACGACCAAGGACTTTCGCATTTTTCTACCACTCCCAATGCAAGCATTTCGTCTAATTCGTCAATAATTATTTTTAATTTCGCCGGCAGTAACCTATAATATCTTTGGCGTATCGGCGCAGAATCGCCAGTGTCTATTGCATGTTCTATTAAGTGAGTTCGTCCTAACCCGGTTTTTTCAGTGGAAATCGACTCGTATTGCTTTATAATTAACTTAGCCGTTCTTTGTTGTGACTCACTCAACTCACTAAAAGATTGCAATACGTTCGTGTTACTTGGCTTATTTTCACTTAACACAATACACTGCAATGTTTTAGACATGCATACGGATCCGATATGGTTAGGCAGTAATTTAAATAGTTTCCAGAAATCGATGCCTAAAATTAAATTACTTGTAACTTCTGGAATAATATAAGTTTTCAATAAGTGGGTTTGATTATTAAAAGTAGTGGGTAAGTTGATAAAACCGCGCGGCAACAATATATTTTCACCCGCGGACCGAATGGAATTAGTGTTGTGACACTGCTGTATTTCTAACCCGGTTTTAGTAATTACCTCCAGATGTGAGTTGTTACCTAAAATTGTAATAAGTTTAGGAAACATTTCAGTGCGGAATGCACTGAAATGATTCCTAAACTTGAGCAACCCGACTGGTAGATTAGCTCGGTGATCGGTTCGTCTGTCAGCCTTTAACTTCGAAATAAAGCATCGGCGCGGCGCAGATAATATTATAGCAGATGCGTTATCACGACCCCTACCTGTAAATATAATTAACGCAAATAACAATAACGTGAACAACCCTAATGTTGACATTGATCAATGGTATTCAGCCACCTACAATGGTTGTTTATCTTCGCCTAATGATGTGACGTCGTGCCCCTCCGTCTGAACTGTGACGTCGAACGAAAGTGGGAGCGCCTCTGCCCGCGCGCCCCCGCACGCCATATATAAGCGTGCGACGCTGTTCAATCGGCCCTCTGCTCCAGCTCACGGCCAGTTAAGTCTTCTTCCTATCAAGACCCTGGCCTTCGGAACACCAGTGAACACCAAATATACTTGTCGGACCACGCCCTGAATTTACTCATGTTCTCAATTAGTAAATCTTAGTTTTAAAGTAGCTGCATTGTATCTACCTATATAGGCAATTATATTGTGAAGTGTACTATTCTAAAAGTGTTTTCATTTGTAAGTAAAACCTGATTTTCTTCCTTTTTTTGATCGGCGAGTGATTGAGTCTGGCTCACCACCTACAAACCAATCACCCGTGCGACATTGGCGCCCAACGTGGGGCGCCAATGTCGCACGATACGAGTGGTAAGGGGCGATTGAACATCGATTGATTGTGGCAGTAGCGCTCCCACTTTCGTTCGACGACACAGTTCAGACGGAGGGGCACGACGTCACACACCCCCCTCTTTAGGGCAGAATTTTTCCTAGGGAAAATTCTCTGGGCTAGCAGCTAGTTGAGGATTGCCTGTAATCAAGTAGTGGAAGTGGTGTCCGGCGCGGTTGGTTTGTAGGTGGTGAGCCAGACTCAATCACTCGCCGATCAAAAAAAGGAAGAAAATCAGGTTTTACTTACAAATGAAAACACTTTTAGAATAGTACACTTCACAATATAATTGCCTATATAGGTAGATACAATGCAGCTACTTTAAAACTAAGATTTACTAATTGAGAACATGAGTAAATTCAGGGCGTGGTCCGACAAGTATATTTGGTGTTCACTGGTGTTCCGAAGGCCAGGGTCTTGATAGGAAGAAGACTTAACTGGCCGTGAGCTGGAGCAGAGGGCTGATTGAACAGCGTTGCACGCTTATATATGGCGTGCGGGGGCGCGCAGGCAGAGGCGCTCCCACTTTCGTTCGACGTCACAGTTCAGACGGAGGGGCACGACGTCACACACCCCCCTCTTTAGGGCAGAATTTTTCCTAGGGAAAATTCTCTGGGCTAGCAGCTAGTTGAGGATTGCCTGTAATCAAGTAGTGGAAGTGGTGTCAGTATTTTAAGTGAACAACCAAACTTACATAACTACATTAGCTATAAATATAATATATTACCCACAATACGCACGCAACAACTGCCCTATGATAAACTAACACACCCGTCATCCATAAAGCCGCCACACACTACATAAGTGCTTAGGCCATAACATAACAACAGAATATGAGAGACAACCATTAAAGGCGTGAAGCGCTTAGGGTAATACACGAGATAAAAGGGACGTCATTAAGAATGAGTTACAGGTAAGAGAAGTTACGTCTAGCCCTACGAATTATTATTCTTGGGTTCGGCACCTTGACCACTAGATAAACAAAATACCAAGTCATAGTTAGGTATAACAAACAGAATTTATACAAAAGTTAAACAAAAATAAATTCAAGTTGCAGACTACAAACTGACTACTGAATTACAAAAGAACAACAAAATACATAATTATTTTGCTCAATTTAATTACAAAGACCACGATAGTCCAAGATGAATGAACACACTATTAAAGTAAACAATGATGAATCATAAGTTCGGTATCTATCTACCAGCGCGTCACTGAGTGAGCGCGTGTGCATCGCAATAACAAACTAGATATATTTTAATTAGATAAGTACTATTTGACTGTTCCGAGTTCGCAACGCCCGGTCAATCACACACAATATTGCTTTATAAAAGTACCTATAATAACAATTCGATTATAAAATCGATACAAAATTATGAACAACAACAATAAAAAAAACTTCAGAACAAAGCACAGCGAAAAAAAAAATAATACGCCAACAAAGTAGACATTAAAATGAATAGACTTCCAGAAAAGACTACAAGCGAGAATCGAACTTGTATACTCGGCTGACAGTGACCTTTTAACCACTGATCCACAGGGTAAAAAAACAATATATTTAGTTTATGGTAAGACTTTTTAAAACAATGTTCAACGCAACATTTGGGTACATAACTGCGCAGCAATTTAAAAAAATAGTGTATTTTATGAGAAAAAAAAATTTAGCTACCCACAACAAGAAATATTAATTTATAGTAGACACTACTACAAACGGTAACATAAATTAGAGAACATTTGTTTGGAAAAATAAACAATGTATAGGTTATGTTATAAGTATTCTTTTTTAATTTTATGTAATTTTATGTATCTTTAGATCTTTTATATGCCATTCGTCAAGTGGTTCAACATTCATATATGATTTAGTTCTGAAGAATTCTGCCGGATTAGAGCGAAGATTATAAAATAAACAATTGCGTTGATGAGCCGACAACAGAGCTGAGTGTACCTTCTCGAGAATAGAAGATAAATAGTTCAACGATTCGGCATAAACTTCACATGGCTCATGCACCATATTGGAATTGAATTCCATGTCAATATACTGAGAACCAAAATATCCTTAATTATTGAGTTTATGCACAATGTGAGGCGTAGGTAGTTAGGTACCTATACAATGGCGTATAATTTACATTTAGAACATTTTATTTCAACATTAGATTATAAAATTAGTGCCAATAAATATAAACATTGTTTATTATAAAAAAGATTGTGGATGTAGTAACATGCACAAAAAAAGCAACACATTTTATTTTATCACTTTGTTATTAAAGTTTATGTAGGTATTTATGTATGTTCAACAAACATTTTAAAACAACAAATAGGCTATATTGTGAAGGTATTTATGAGCGATAACTCATCGCACGAGTTTATGGAGGTATTTTACAACGAATGCCCGACACCTGGCAATTAGTGATTACGCGCAACGCGTTAGAATAATATAACACATAAAGAGTTGACCAACAGTGGGCAAAAGATACTGGGTTCTCCAGTAGTGACCCAAAAAGAAAAAAATATATATTTACACATATTATATTATTATATACACTAAGGTCAGACAGAATGACCATCATACGCTAAAATTATTTAGTAAGTGTGGATTAAAATCTTATATAAAACGACTTAACCCGCATTTTTTTTTTAAACACACATTTTTTTGTTTATTAAATCACACAATTTATTGTTATTACCTGATAGACAACAACATAAGTAGGGTTACCTAGGAACCCTTTTAAACACCAAAAACCTTTAGTCGGAACTTGATAGTTTAAAATGAAATGCCAAGAACCGTTAGTAGAACTTGAACATTTTAAGAACGAGTCTTCACCACGTTAGTATTGTAGTGAAAACAGGTATAGAACAACAAAAATATCAGGTAAAAATACTGAAAGACAACAAAAATCATCGATAAATCGACGCAACCTCGCAGTCTAGCCACCGCGGTAATTCAAGGTTAAAATTCCAACGTTTTAAAGAGGCGTTGTCGGTATAAACAACAGACTCCATAACACTTTTAACCCGACAATGCCCGTTCTTCGCAGCAAGAACAGAGTACATACCATTTATCTCTTGTTTAGCAAGAGCAAAAGTACCATTAGAAAAGCAAAACAGAGCACATACATCATCAGAATCAGGTAGCAAACAGCACCCAATCTTCTCCCATTTAGCAAGAGAAGGAGACCATTATATAAATGGCAAAACAGAGCACCATCGGAATCCGACAGCAAAAAGCATCCATGCGCATTTAGCAGCATCCATACGCATTTAGTAGCATCCGTACAGATTTCACATAGCAAATAGGGTCAACACACGGCTAGTAGACGCCGCGTGGACTACAAAGCACTCCGAATTATCTGGTCAAAACAGCAGAAAAAAAACAGCCGAGCAAAGGCTAGCAGAGGCTAGAATAGAATAGCCTTTCCCAAAGCTACCAACTCAGCAAACCAACAGCAATAGAAAGAAAAAGAAAATTAACTTTAGAGGTTAATTCATTGATTAATTTCTTTTACAAGTCAATTATTTAGTTATTTATTATTTATGTACCTTCATTAATGATATAAGGATGCGACATTTTGAGCAAAGTTATTTGTATAAAGCAATTATTTAAGAAAGAGTTTAGTAAAGACTTTAAAAACTTCTTTAAAGCTATTTTACAGTTTAATTTACACAATCGCATGAGACAAAATATAACAAAGAAACGAACCCATGAAGAATAATGGCAAAAAAAATTATAATAAATTACACTGCAATGTTCACTAAAATTACACACATACTAGTGGAATAAAATAAAGTGCGTAATTGCGTATTGTAGGAAGAGAATATAGTAAAATGTAAATGCGTCCAAGAGAAATTGAAATTGTTGGTAGATAAAACACGTGGCTTCGTTGAGCCGGCGCGGCGCGGCGTCGCTCGTACGCCGCGCCGGAGCAAACCTACAAACCAATCACCCGTGCGACAATGACTATCCAGACTATTCTATAAAAAATAATAAATTGTATCGTTTGATAAAATCTAGGTGTATGCTACGTAAGGAGTTCGAATGGAAAGAAGTGCTACCTTCTTCTGATCGAAATAATGCCATACTAGAGAACCATGCCGAACCCACTTCGGGGCATTTCGGTATATCGTAAAATGGGGTTACTTTCAAATAGCGGGGTAACTTTGATGATTACTTTTTATGGATGCTTTTTTTATTAAAATATAATTTTCTATGAAACGCAGGCATTTGATTTTTTTTGTCGGCATCATTGACTGTTTAGCTATCTTTCTTCAATGCGTGAGTGTTGGTGCTGATAACGTTCCTGGTTTAAAAAAAAAATTATTTCGTGTACGTGCAAACCCAAGAAATGGTGTGCGGGGACAACTTCAATGCTACAAAGGTTAGTATTATTGCTGTCGTTTTTTTTGTAATATCAAATGATGAAATGGTATCTTCCGAGCAAAATTAATTAATTGCCTTGGATAGATGGTGGCCATATTTTGTTTTATTATGAGTATTTTTTCCTGGGTTTATTTTGATAGGTGGTACGGGGCAACATTGATGAACAATCAAAGTAAACCCAAGATTAATTTAAACAAATCTCAATGTAATAAGTACAGTTTATCAAAGATACCCACTGTTACAGATAAAATGAAGTGGAACTATAAGAAACGCCTGGTATTTACCCCAATTACAGGAACTATACGGAAGAAACACTTGCAGAAGCGTTGCAAAAAGTTACCGATGGAGTTGAGTGATGTAAAAGAGCTATATGAGCAAGCAAATTACATTGATGAAAATAATCATGTACCTACTGATCTCAATATTTCTTCCACAAGATTGTTGGTTGTGTAGTTTCTAATATCGTAACTAAATGTTTAATAAAAGTTGATAATTTTCTCTAATTAAAATTAAAAAGGCTGATTATTCTAAGTAATAATTTAGTAATGAAACATTTAGATATTTTTTTTTCTAGAAGTTTGAGTTTTTTAAAGATTTTAAGGTTTTAAAGATTTTAAACCTTTATTTTGTATATGATGTTACAGTTTGATTGTTTTATGTGTCATATATTTGATTATCCTAAAACGATTGTTTTCTTTTTCAAACTAATAAACTGCTTAAAATCTGTTATCAATGTAACCCCTGTAATCAAAGACACCCCACCAATTTTCAAATTGCTCTAATTTGAAATCTAAGTAATCAATATTTATTTTTGTTTTTGCTTTTTACTCCTGTTAAGGGATACTATGATATTCCGTCATAAAGCCATGGCCTATCAAAATAACCCCTTTTTATTGTCCTATTATGATAGCAGGTCCCGAGTTGGCAATACAGTATTTATTTTGTATTTTTCTAGCATAAACTGGCAAAGTTATGATCAATTGAATTTTAAAATTAATCAAAGTATCCCCATTTTACGGTATTTAAAACTTACAAGCGCTTAGCACTGCGTTACTATTGGCCCAAAATGCACGCTGCGTGCTAAAGTTCATAAATTCTTGTGACACTTGTATCGCGCACATACATCAGAACCATGCAGCTTGGGAACCATGGGACGACCTAAAGTGTGTTCACGAGCCTTCTAAACCATTAGTGTAGATTTGGTGGGGCCATTACCCGTCACAAGAAAACAAAACCTACATCTTTGTAGTAACTTGTTGTTTTAGTAAATACTGTCTACTTTTTCCTATCAGGCGCGCAACTGCTGAAATAATAACTAATATTTTGGAAGAAAAAATATTTTTAGTTCATGGTATACCATCTACAATTATATTGCACAATGGTAAACAGTTTGTAAGTGCTACTTTAAAAGCTATGTTGCGCAAATACAAAATCCCTAATCTTCATTATACTCCTAAATATTCCCCACATGTGAATACGGTCGAACGCTATAATAAAACCATTGGTTCTACCTTAGCGGCGTTTGTAGGAAATGACCAGAGATTATGGGACACTCTCCTACCTAAGGTGCAGTTTGCATTAAATACTGCAGTTAATGAAGTCACGGGCTATACACCTAGTTTTTTTGTCTATGGACGTGACTTAGTTCCATGCGGCTCACACTATGTCGACACGGACGCTGATGATATAGTATACATACCTAGGGACGATTACGTAGAAAACATAGGTCACTTATCAGGCATATTTGACAAAGTTCAGGCACTCCTCATTCAAGCTCATGCTAGGAATTCCCAAACTTATAATTTACGCCGTAAACCAGCTGAGTTTAATGTGGGAGACACTGTGTGGAAAAGGACTTTTTATCAGAGCGACAAGGATAAGTCCTTCTATAAGAAACTAGCCCCTAAATTCGTGAAGTGTACAGTGATTAATAAAAAGTCGCCACTCGTTTACGAGTTGTCGGACGCGTCTGGAAATTCTATTGGGTTTTGGCACATAAAGGACCTAAAACTTATACACTATGGTGCCTAACTATTTGTTACAAATCGTATAAGACTTTCCCTTCTTTCTTTCTATATGCTGTCTTAGCTTGGACAGTAGCGGACTCGTAGACCTAACGCAGCTAGTCGGATTTTTCTTGTTAGTCACGCAAAATCCTCTCCTAAGGCGGGCGGTATTGTGACGTATGTCCGGTACCTACCGCGTCTACGTCACAGTACTGTCCATACGCTCGGCCAATCAGAGAGGGCCATCGTCCGCGCTCGCGAAGCCTGACCAAATATGGTCATGAACGGACTCCAACTCTGATGGAGGGCCGGTATATAAAAGGGCCGACAGAGAGGCCGGCACCGCTACTCTAACGTCGCTTCTACTACATACCTACGCGTACCTACTGACCCTACGTCTTACGTGTATCCGGATCCCAGCAGCTGGGTGAGTTACTACATTTACTGCACTAGCGTACTGCCCATCTCTCTACCTGCTAGCTGAGGCCGGCTGACGCCGCCTGCCTGACTCTATTGGTTGTGGCTCTCCTAATGCTGATTTCCTTCAGGTTCCAGGTCCACCTTAAGGCTCCGGGCTACTCTACCTAGACCGCTACACTACCCTGCACCGTCCTCGACGTCACCTCTACCGAAGAGTCTGGCCCTGCCCTGCTCATCGCACTCAGACCGCCGGCGCCTGCCAGCTGAACCAACGGCCTGCGAGGATCTGCCCGCTACGCGTAGCCCTTCGAGCAACCTGCCCTACACACCACCGGAGGGAACAGCGTGGGAGACTGCAGCCCTTAGTGTTCAGGCCAGTGTCGTGTTGTTGGTCGGTCATACTCGTGGCAAGGGAAGTGAGACAATACTCGGCAATAAACGCACCTAGAGCCTCTACTGCGTTTCTATTCTAGAACCCGTTACACTATCTTAAAATCACTTTTCATCATGATCCTGATCACTACTTCTGTTTAAATTAAAAACAAAGTATTTCCTCATAATATTGTCTTTTTATTTTCCTATCTGTCTGGTTATTTTACCTTACCAATTCATTGATGCCTGTAAGTATACAAATTGCTATGTATGATATTCCGGCGCGTCAATAGCTGTGACACAGTTCTACATTAATGCAGTTATAATGATTATGCATATATTATAATAAATATTTGTATTTCACTGATTTATTACTTTTTTTTTTTTCTTTTTTTTTTAAAGGACTTTGAGCCATTGTTGACTATGTCAGTCCTATAAACTTATAACTTAATACAGAAAGTATATGTATAATCTTAAAATAACTTGTGTATTACACTCTGCTACACTTAGATATTATTATTACTATTAGTTAACTTATCTATTAGTTTATATAGGACCACAGCTGCTTCCAACGTAGGATTAGACAAAATACTTAGAAATATTCCAACATCATATTCATTTAGTTTAAACTGAGATTTTAATTGAGCTCTCATACTATCTGTCCGTGCACACTCTGTTAGTAAATGATGTACATCTTCAGCAACATGACACGTCAAGCAATTGGGTGAATCCGTTTTCCTAACCAGAAACTTAAATTTATTTAATGGCATGTGACCTGATCTCAATCTACAAGCTATAACAATTAGTCTTCTACATAGTTTTATATTAACAAACCATGGTATCTGAAATGGCTTGCTCTGAACAGCTTTATACCACACCCCTTTGTTAGTGGAAATACTGTTAAACTCTGACTCCCAGGTGTCCTGCATAAGCCCTTTGTACTTTAATAGTATGTCACTACACTCAGAAAAAACAAATGTCTCTGTACCACTCATTACAGCCTCCTTAGCTAGCTTATCTACCTCCTCGTTACCAGTAATACCTATATGAGCTGGAATCCATTGAAGTCTCAAAGTAAAGCCCGCAGAAATCATATTCTGAATCTTTTTTAAAATGGCATAGGCTATCGAAGCACCTCTGCCATCAGAGGCACATCGAGCCAGATGCTGCAATCCACTCTTAGAGTCAGTAAATATTACTGACTTTTCAAATCCCTTGGCCTCCACGTATGAAATCGCCTCTGAGACTGCAAATAGTTCCACAAACATAATGGAAATTTTATTATTATTACCAGTACACAAGCTATATTTTTCTTTTATATTATATATTGGATCATAATACGCTGCACCTGTACCGTGCTCAGATTTCGACCCATCTGAAAATATTGGATACCAACCCTTATATTGATCATTTAAATAATTTAGTACATTAACTTTAATTATATTCGTATCATCATAATGTTTCTTCGACAAGGGCCTGTTTTCTATGTTAAATTGAATGAAATCTACATTAAAATTGGACATCCACGTGTTAAGTGAGTACATGAGAAAAGTGTTTTTTGTGATTATATTTGCCTCTGATTTTATTTCGGAATAAACCGATACCAATAACGGTTTAACTTTGTTATTCCAATACCTAGTTCCACACAGTTGTTCAAGTATTTTCAATGCTTGTGTTAATAAATGATTAGCAGAAGATAACAATTTTAAGCCATATTTTGTAGCTAAATATCTGCGTCTTATGTATAAAGGTGGCACAGCTAACTCTGATTCCATCACGTGTATTGGTGTCGTTCTAATATACCCACCAATTACACGCAATGCAATGTTTTGGATTCTGTCTTATTTTACTAAATGTGTCTTAGCTGCATTGCCGTAAAGATAGCTACCAAAATCTATTCTACTGCGAACTAGAGATAAATAAAGCCTTCTTATGTGTTTTGGATGAATTCCCCATGATTTTCCTGACAAAATTTTAAGCAAGTTTACTAACTTTAAACATCTCTCTCTGATTTCATTAATATTTTTGCCCCATAATAAAGATCTATCTAACCAAATTCCCAAATACCTAATACTTTCTACCTGCTCTAATATGACATTACTGGCTGTGATATTGATTTGATCCCTCCTTCTACCCCTACTAAATAAACAGCATTTAGTTTTAGTGGCTGAAAGTTCTAACCCAATATTATTAATATGCTGGCTAAATATCGAAAGGGAAACTTGAATATCATTGATACATTTGTTTACATTTTTATGTTGAGTATAAATAACAAAATCGTCTGCATATTGTAACACACTGGCCTGTTCGAAACTACTGCATATATTAGAGGTAATTATATTAAATAAAAGCGGAGACATTGGGTCACCTTGAGCTATCCCTTTATTTGTCCATCTAATATACTTACAGGAACTATCCTCATGTTTAATATTTAAATATTTCTTATTTAGGAAAGACCAAATGTAACTACATATCTTAGAACCTACATTTAGATTATCAAGAGTACGCACTAATTGTGTTACACATACATTATTGTAGGCACTCTCGATATCTACAAAACATGCCAATGTAGGATAGTTCTTTGAAAATCCTGTCTGTATATCTGACACTAATCGAACTACACAGTCAAGACACGACAGTCCTTTCCTAAAGCCAGTTGTATTCTTTGAAAGCAGTTTATTGTGCTCTGTATACCATTCAAGCCTTTTAGTTATTATAGTATGGAATACTTTGCATACGCAGGACATTAATGAAATAGGTCTCAACTTCGGTAAATTCGTGTTATGGTTGTTTAGCTTAGGGATAGGCAAAATCTGTGTGCATTGTTCTGGCACTATAGAGAATTGAAGAACAGCATTATAAATTTTAAGAAGAAATTGTTTGCCACCTGATGGTAATTGATATAGCATGGAATATGTGATTCTATCCTCTCCTGGTGCAGTATCTCTTTTTGTTAAGGAATTGTTCAATTCCACTATTGATATTTCTTGCTCCAAATAGTTATTATCTGAATAAAAAATAGGCGCAGATTGTTCTACAAAATCGGGTGTCAGTGAGTGCAATAAATCCCTTGACATCTCTGTTGAGGGGTGTGTATGATTACTGCGAATACCTTTAACCTAACGCATTTTATGCCACATATCAGAAGCGCTAGTCGTTTCATCAATTTCACTACAAAAGGATGTCCAGCTATTAAATTTGGCCCTTCGTATAAGCCGACGAGACTCTGTTATTTGCTCTTTCAGTTTATCGTAATTATTAGGCGTTGGGTTACGGCGAAAGTTCTTCAATGCCAAACGGCGTTTGGCCACGGCTTGGGATAGTAGGGAATTCCAATAAGGCTTTGGCGTGAAAGAGGATCTAGCGTTCACCGGTACTTTAGTCATAGGGATGCTTCTATCCGTAGCTTCGTTCACTATATCTATGAATTGATTATAATAACTCTGTATGTTATTGTTATTACAACTGTCAATTATGTTAACCGAACTTAACTCGTGTGTTACAATATTGCGATATTTTTTCCAGTCGGCTAACTTAAAATTACGGTGACTAATTACTTTCTGAGTATCTAGGAACTTTAAAGAGAATTTAATAAATAAATGGTCGCTGCCGAGGTTTTCTCTCGTCACATTCCACTCAAAATAAATGACAATGTCGGAGCTAACAAACGTTACATCTGGGGAAGAACTCTGCAATAACCCATTAACCAACTTAAGTCTAGTCGGCTCTCCATTGTTAATAGGAATTAAACTGTGTTCTAAGGAAGCATCTAATAATTGGTATCCACGAGTGTCATTTTTGTATGACCAATTGGTCATATGACCATTAAAATCGCCAGCTACTATAGACCTACTATTGAAATGGCAGAATAAACTTTCCCAGTCATGTTGTGTTGTGTGAACTGAAGATGTACAATATACAGAGGCAACATAATCTACATATTTGCAATTTAACAGTCTTACACAAATAATTTCAATACCTGTATTAGTTAAATTAACTGAATGTATATGTGACTTTATAGATTTGTGTACTAATATCGCTACACCACCGTATCCATCTAACCTATCGTTTCTATATATATTATAATTGCTTATACTAAACGTAACTTCAGGGTCTAACCAGGATTCGCTTACTAGACATACTGATATTTTTTCCTGACTTAATAATGACTCAAACATCTGTTTCTTAGGTAGTAAACTTTGTGAATTCCACTGCCCAAAATTTATAACAACACTATCTAAATTATTATTAGCCATTGAAAATGGTTTTGATAATTTTAGATATAAATTCTCCATCTCTTACAGTCTTAACAATACAATTAACTATCTCGTCAAATAACAATTTCCATACTTCACCAATCTTCTCATCTAAATTTTTATCTGTATAAAAAATTTCCTTCATTTTGCGGCATATTCTCCTGAATGTATTTTTGATTCTATTACATTGACTTGGCTGACTTTCCTCTTCTGATAGTGTATCCGCACGTGAATCACTCTCACCCATATCTACTTCAGATTCACGGTCACTCTTATTTAGGTCTTTCTTCTTATGTTGTTTCTTTTTCCTTTTTTTGTTCTTCTTCTTTAACTTCTGGTTGCAGACTTCATTATCTGATAATTCAACCTCCTCCTGGATTATATTTTGCTCAGTATGTAATGTGTTTGATAGTAATATGTCTCGATAACTTGTTGACTGAGAGTTTAAATTAGGTTGTCTTGTTATTGGTTCAGTTTCAATAATGGAATCTTTATATTCCTGAACTGTCATTAAGGCTTTTCTATAGGAACATTTTTCCTTGCTCATAATGTCACGGATAGCTTTTTCTTTATGAAAAACTGGACAACTTTTATCTAAAGCCATATGCGATCCTCCACAGTTGATACATCTATATACTGTAGTTTCGCAATTAATATGATTTTTGCCACATTTTGGGCAAAAAATCTTTTTCGCTGGACAATACCTTTTTGCGTGGCCATATTTCTAGCACCCTGAGCATTGTGAGACCGGGAATGTATAGGGTTCAACTTTAAAACGGCAGCCAAATCCATATATATAAGTAGGTAAAACAGAACCTCTAAAACCAATGCGAATCGCCTCACTCTCCACCCATTTACCCTCATAATTTAATCTTTTGAGACGTAATAAGGATATAATGTCAAACTCACAACTTAAAGATTCTTCTAGCTCCTTTACATCAATTTCCAAATCCATTTGCTTGACTACTCCATAACATAGGTTCAATTCAGACGACAACTGGCATTTTAGTCCCAAATTGTGTATTTCTTTGCAATTTACTAGGAGATCAGCATTTGCTTGAGAATCAAATGAAATTAAAACTTTGAAACGGCTTTTATATTTGATTCTTTGTATATTAGTAACTTTGTGTTCTTTCAAAATCTTTGCTAAGGCAATTTGTTTGGGTAGCGGTTCATTAGAGGTGACACAAACTTCAAATTTGGTAGTTCCCGCTTTTTCATCATGATTTTGCATATTTCCATCCCTAGAAAAACTACGAATCAATCTTTTAGCTCTTCTGTTTATAGTTATAAAGCCTTCATCATCCTCATAGCCTTCACACCCGTCACTTTCATTCCTTATTCTCTTGTTTCGTTGCATCTCAACTTCTTCCATATTAACCAACTCCATATCTTGCTGTATCTCTTCTGATTCATTATCACTACAGTCACTTTTAGGCAAACTCGATATTAAACTCATATTACTTTTGTCACTCATTATTAACAAATGTGGGTACTTGTAAATAACAACGTAACATTGCGATACGCGGACCGGTTCGACTAACGCGTGCGCTTGACTCAACGACCCGCGCGCAACCGATTTATTACTTGATACGCTGAGAAAGCTGGACACTTGCGTGGGTCAGGTCAGGCACGTGAAGTACGGAAAGTATCTAAAATTTCTCGGAAGACTTTCTACAGTGTATTACAGATAAGGCGTCATATATGCCAAACTATTGTCGAACAATTAAAATAATGCAATGGAGAGTGGATGCAAATTATTTTCTATATATATTCCTAATATTATTATCATACTTAATATAAAATAATTAGTAGTCGCAAGTACACTAAGAAAGCTTAATTAATTTAGTTCTTCATAATAATGCTCCAATTTATCGCTATTTTTCTAAAACTTATCGAATCAATCCGATTAAGATAACGATATCTATCACTCTGATTTATTAATACGTAGGCCTCTGTTAGCTCGTAAGTGTGATTGTTTAATCACCTGCTCTGTACTGCGTCGGGTCATTGACCCTTAATCATTCAGTACTATGTAAATGAACAACAAATATTTGCATATGTAAACTTAATTACAAATAGGCGATGACAGATTCGTACGTAAACGGTACCCGGTTTTCGTTTTTTCCAGTCGAAGTAATAAAGAGTTTTAAGAATTAAAATAGACAAACAAACCTTTTCTCTGGTAAATACTGACGATATTGTTAACGAAATTGTTTGATATGAAATTACAGATATATTTTATTCATATTACAGGTAATATTTATAAAAATATAATCTTTTACTTGCAATTATTTACAAACGTTATAAGGTGTAATTAGACTAATTAGCCTTTGACACCACAAATACTTTTAAAACTTTTATACTCTGATAGGATATATATTATAGGAAGAAATATATCCACAGCAGCGGACCCATAAGTACACGCGGGTTTGGCATCAAAATAGGATTTATCTTAGTGTTGACTATTTCCTTCAAGCTATAAAATAGTGAGAAGGGTATTGTAAATGTGGCTGCGTGATGGCATTTTATTGATTCTGCAAACAAAATATAAAAATATTGTACAGAAAATACTACAATTAATCGATGTTTTGTGAGAGGGTAAGAACTTGCTCGGTCAAAGCGATTCATTCATGTAAAACAAACTTGTTGTATTGTTGTGATGGCAAGAAATTACCTGCGACAAAAGCCAGAAAGAACAATATTTTTCAGATTCGTATTTAGCTATTTGTACACTGCTCTTGTCAACTCGTGATAAGAGCCTATTGAAATAGGCACTTATTACAATCTTCCATCTCTTGGCGCAGACAGATAGAAGCTGTGTTGTGTTACAGGGCGTTTGGGCCTACCGGCTTAAACCACCACGGTGACCGTCGGCGTTCCGTAGCGGCGGAGCCACGCTAATCGCAGTTATCATACTTTACTGCGACCTAGCCGTATTCATTCAGACTATATAGATAGCAGTGCTGACCATGTACCTATCATGTTAAAATAATTACTGATAGTACTCTATGACACCCGTGTATTATCATATAAAGCAATATCATCATACTCATTGTCCTAGCGTTATCCCGCTTGCATCCAAGACTTTAATTTAATATCAACATATAATAGATTTTAATATCAACTTCCACAGCACGTTTACGTGTAAAGAATATTTTTATATTATTTGCATAGGAAGGTGTCTCACAAAACATTATTGTATGAAATATAAAAAAGAACAATGTATAAAATACTTCCGTTTCTGACTGACTGACAAACAACGCACAGCCGAAACTACTGGGCGCAAGAATGTATGTCTTTGCGAAGCGTGAGGGTTATATTAGCAGAAATTCTTATGCGAACGGGCAGAAAGGGTTAAATTTAAAAAAAAAATGCAGGCGTAGCTATGTTTTTTTTATAGTATTAGGCGGCAAACGAGCAGATGGATCGCCTGATGGTAGGCAATTAACGCCGCCCATGGACACAAGCAACCCCACAGGAGTCACAAGTGCGTTGCCACCCCTTGGGGTTGGGAAAAAGAATAGGATGAGGAGTAGAATGAGGAAGAAGGAATAGGTGATAGGGCCTCCGGCACTCTTACTCACCGAACGAAACGCAACAGTTTAGGTACTGTTACTATACGTCGATTTTCTGTGAGAGGGTAGTACTTCCTCGGTCGATCCAGCCCATTCATGCTGAAATCAGCAAGGCTCTACTACCTGTAAAATGCCAAATGTCCATCCTCTAGATCAAAATCAATCCTGATCTTTTTCTGCAGGCATCGTAGTTATATGTATATACGAAGCTTAGTGTTAATTTTCTATTGTTTTTACTAAAATGTTATTTTTATTTTTCTATTTTTATACACATTGGCAGGTAACTTTATTTTTATTTCATTGTCTGAAAAATCTCTAAAATAACCTATTGAACAAATGTAGTACATATTTCGAGGAAGAATACCATATTTTAATCTATGAGAAAATATCCACCCCCGCCACCGTTTAATTTTATAAAACGTAATCCTGTGTACGAATAGCATTGTAAACAATTTTGATGTTTGTAATATTTATATTTTACAATGTTTTTCTATTGTTATCACATTTGTAGGTACAACAAAGACGTAATGCACATAAATGAAAATATTTCTATGTAGCCATTTACTTTGCGCCGTATTTTTTAAAAAACGTCTCCCGCACTAGGTAGAAATTCCTGTGTCGTGGGGTACTTTACAAACATTCAATCAACGGACACAAAGAACACCCAGATTCGAGACAACAATTTGTAGATCACACAAAGTGTTGTCTCGTGTGGGAATCGAACCCACGACACGCGGCGCAGTACCAAGCGGCGAGGCGACTGCTTAAACCACTACGCCAAACGTGCAGTCGTTCAATGGGGCTCGGTTTGAATTGGACATGTCCCATTCTCTAGAGATTTAGGAATGGTCGGGTTAAAAGTCCAATAGATTGGTAATGTAATAACGGCAGCAAACAAAGCTTATTTACAGTCTTACTCACGCACATACACACATACACACACACACTCGCACGCACGATCACAACTTATTTTTTTTTTATAATTATAGTAATTTATGTTCTTCGTTTTTGTATTTTTCTTTCACTGCTTTGTTTAATACTTTAACTTTGGTCTGTTAACTGTATTTAAGTCAAACTTTTACTTAATATTAGGCTATGTTTAATATCTTACTAGTTATGGAAGAGTGTGGTCTTCTGAAACAAGTATCTTAATAGTTAAAAGAAGGCCTCAACAACTTTGATGTAAAACGTTTTATGGAAAATAAAAGTAGTAAAAAGAAAGTCTTGAGCTACGAAAATGCTGTGATTCGCACATAAATTACAAAATAAATGTTTGAGGATGATTAATTGTAAATGTTAAGATACAATTTTTAATTCTAAACACTTTATTTTAATCCCCTTACATACGAAAAGTTTTAAAATTGCTCCTATATCCTTGAAAGAAAAGCGTCTACGCTAGTATAGCCATATGCTGATTGAGCATCTGATCTGATCTGATCGAGCTCTGTGAACCATATCGTCCAAACAGCATCGATAAACCCACTACGCAGCGAAGACGTGGTACATCTCCGTGGTTAACGACAGTCCTAAAGGATCTGAATTCCACCTGATAACTTGAGGTCCCCGTGGTTAACGACAGTCCTAAAAGATCTGAATTCCACCTGATAACCCGAGGTCCGCTTTCTGGTCCCAGCATTTTTTGACAGAATATTAGCTTTCACATTAAGCTATATACCAAGGTACTGTCTCGCCATAAAAAATCTCAAAGATCTTTATGAAAGCCTGTACCGACAGCTTTACGTGCTCTGTGAGGCACAAGACAAGCGATAATTAAAAATTAATTCTAAGCATTTTATTTTATAAAGCATAATTAACTACTTATTATACACAGTGTTTTTTATACGTCGTACAAAATAGGTTAAATTGGTAAAATACTCACGATTCATTCCTCAGAGTATGTGGATATAATTCGTATCAACTAACAACTATTATTATATATGAGGTAGGTACCTACTTATAGCTCAGGATAACTCATGATAGGCACCACACTTATTATGCCTTATAATTATGTTGATAAAAAGTAGAACAATAAATATATTTTTGTTATTATTATTTGTTTCTCAATCACGTGATTTTTCCTAACATTTGGCAAGAAAATACACGGAAACATAGGTGCACTTTTATTATGCGTAATAATGTTATGCGTAATAATGTTATGCGCAGATAAGATGACATTTTGATGTACTTTCAAATGTATTGTAGTATTAGTAGCAAATATTTATGACGAAACTTAGTGACTATATTTGCTCCTTGGTGACTATGCATTATTATTTGGTGGTTATTATTTTTACTGGTAAGTGGAGTGATTAACCATGAGCTGTAGAATTTCTAAAAACCAAATTATAATATGTACCACTATATACCATGAAATATATGAGGATTTGAGGAAAATTACATTATTGTGTTTAAAATGTATTGAAGGTTATTAAAAACCGAGTATAATAAAATTTTATCCAGTATCTTGATCATTATATACGCGAGTCGTTTTAGTGAAAGAACTGAGATGTTATAGAGATTTGTAAAAATGCGACTAAATGTAGGTATGACATAATCATAATAATGAAAAAAAATGAAAGTAAGAAAATATTAAATAATTATAAAGAAAACATGTAGTAAGAGATTATGTACGTATCCGTGACACGATTATAACTTATTTTGAATGTATTATTTTTACTCACGAATGGCCAACGTGGTAATGTAATTACAAACATCGGACTAGACTTATACCTACACGGATATGACAATTATGAAATTACTTGTTTGTACTTTTACCTAGCAACGACCATGAGCTAAATATATATTGCTTATTTTAGATTGAAAACGGAACCATTTTTTATAAAAATGTATAACTATTGTTTATACTGTCTAATTATAATATTATATACTTTTTCAATTCATTAAAAATGTAGCCTATTTTACTTTATTTTACAATGGAGATGTAGTGTAGTAACACCTCCTACATAATCTTTTATATTTTACTAATTACATTAGTTTCTTAGTACATAAAAAATTGTTACCTATTTTTTATTTTCTTTTGCAATGGAAGATGAATTTTATTATAGTGCACAAATTGCAGTTTTAACGTTATACATAATTATATAGAATTTAATATTGCTTTAATTAAATGTAGTGTAGTAACACCTTCCTATATATTATGTGTGCTTCTTATTAAATAAAGAGTGTATCTTCAGACGTCTTACGTTTCACTTGTGTGTCTCGGCACACCTATCCCTACATAAAGCCAATTACATATGTTACTACTTTTATTAAACTGTTTGATGGCTGAGCATTAGAGGTAATAATTGTAGCGCCATTAGCGTAACTTGGCATGCCGTTGGTAATAGATCAGCAAAGTTTAACTACGTTTGCAAGAGTCTCCACACGGTTGACTGAACCCGGGTTATAGCTTTTAGATCAGAGTTCTACTGGGCATCGGGGAGTATTTGATACTAAAGCTCTCGTTCCAGTTCTTGTCTTGAGCCAAATTTTTAAGCTATGCCGGCGGCCATCGGGCGGCAAAGAATTTCGATACCAAAAGTGTGTCAAATCGTCACACACTTAAACGAAAGAGGAAGAAGGCTATTCTTCTCCTTTGTTCTTCATGGTGGAAACCCATATCAAGGGCTTCTTCCTTATTTAGGGCAGGTGGAAGACGAGCCAGGTGAGTGAGTGTGTGTGACACTATCTCCGATTGTCGTTAGGGTTTACCCACTTACCACCACCACCACGAATCGGAGTAAGCGTACTTTGCCGCAACACCACCTGAGATTATTCATAGACAAGTCAGAACTAATAACTTAACTAATCCACCTGGAAATGTCAACGTTGTTAACACGATGCTACAAACTGCGAGAAAATAAATATTTCATTAACTACGGAACTTTTGCTGTATAATTTCCATTTTAACTGATAGATAAAACATAATCTTATTGCACATTTGCGCTTAAACCAATTTCTGAACAAACATACAGTTTAAGAAATTAGGGTCCCAAGCCAACCTCACCTGCAAGTGGTGCACCTGCCGATCAACAGACGATCGAGGCTCTGGCAAACAAAATATCCCGATAAGCGGCAATAGGCTCGCCACCCATTACGTGGGATCAAAACACTGGCGAAAAGTGGGCGTTTAATATGCCTCTGCCTATCCCTTCGGGGAACCAGGCGTGAGTCTATGTATGTACGCATAAAACTGTATGTATGTACATACAGTTTTATGCGAGCTACGAAAAGGTCAACATTTTCATGAAAATCCCTATAGAAAGCGTTCTACTTAATTCGATGAAAAATAGTAAATATAATTTAAAATTGCTCTCAATCACTGCTATAAACATCAATTTTATAAAATCGTTATTTTATATTGTGATTTACTAGAAGTCAGGCATGCCATTAAAACAGGCGTGAATGTAAAAGGAATCGGTCTTCGGCTGTATTTGGATTATCGCGGTTAAATTTGACGTGTGGTTGACGGCATAGAATACAAGTGTCACCATCCCCTATCTTCCCGTGGGTGTCGTAAGAGGCGACTAAGGGACAACACGATGCAAATACCATATTTGCGTAGAGACGGAAAACTCGACATCAAACCCTATACGACTGCCTCGTTGGTCTCGCGGCATAAATGTGCGCGTGGGATCGGGAGGTCCCGGGTTCGATTCCTGGGTCGGGCAGTGTTATTGGGTTTTTCTGTCACGAAATTCTCAGTAGCAGCACGGAGTCTGGAAATGTGCCCGGTACGGCAATAGGCTCGCCCCCTATTACGTGGGACTAAAGTATATCTGGCGAAGAGTGGGTGTAGAAATACACCTCTGCCTACCCCTTCGGGGATGGAAGGCGTGACGATATGTATGTATGTAAATTTGACGTGCAGTCAATTAGTGGGGGTTGAGACCGTGCCGGGCGCGTTCGAAATTTGTCAGTGACAACGTCGGAAGTTTAACAAGCCTTTTTTTTTGTTCACTACGGTGCGAAACTCTCCTAATGAGTCATCTCAACCCCGCCAACCCACCCATTAGAACGGTTGGGCTTGGGACTGACGGAGGAGGTATGTGGAGGCTCTCCCCTAAAGTCGTTCGGGGCATACCCACTAAAACCCACCGCGGTGTCCCTACGGGTCCCGTGTGTTGGCGGGGTCACGCGATTCGCGAATAGCATACTTTCTCGCGATCCCGCCCGGGATTGGCCCGCCGTTGGTGTTGGCAGGAACCGTCTACATATGATCTCGCAATCATCCATCAAACTTCTTGCATCCATCAAACTTCTCGCATCCATCGCCTTACAAAGCTACTTGGGAGGCGGCGAGGACACGCGCCGCCTTCCGCCAAGTTTAACAAGCCAAGCTTTAACAATATCAGCCACTATAACGCCATTTAGAAAACATTAAATCAAATTGTGCTGTCCATTTATATAGCCATAATATTTATGACACAAGTTTCCATTACATCGATAGTTTATTAGGTATTTATTGACGCCGATTATGACTCTGTTTTGAGTTTCGCTTCAAACCCCTGTTGTTCCGCGTGCCGCAATGCCCATTTATATTTTGGTACTTCAGTATGATTGTGCTTTATTGCCATGTTAAGATTGGCGTGATAAAGATCTGAATTTCTTGACTTTAGGCAAAGCATATAATTTGTTATGTATATTCGTTAGCTGGTCGAGTGGATTTTGTATACGAAAGTGGGTTTACAAATATTTAGAAATAAATGTTTATAAAAGTTAAAGGTTGAATATTTGTAACAATTAGATTGTTTGATATATGTATTTGTTTAAAGAATAATATTAATGAGGCACAAATTTTGCCAATTATTGGCTCTCAGTCTGCGTTATTTATAATAAACTCTTAGGAATCTGCCACGTCATCGAACCATTTATTTTTGGTCTGGTCCAGCTACATGAGTCGTTCATTCATTCATTTCTGATAGCGCGACAACATGTCAAGTCACTCACTGGACCGAATTAGAAACCAAACACCGTGCCTATGTTTATTCATGAACCTAGTTTTAGGCCCAAATATTCTAATCTCCTTAATAACTAGTTTTTATACCAAACCTCAAAGAAGGTCAAAGAAGAAGGAAAGAGCAGGAATATTATTATTTTTCTAGTTATAATCATATGCATGTGTCAGTTTTGACCTGATTTCGTTAGTATATTTTATTTTCGTGTATCGCGTGCCACCAAACTAATTTAATAAAAAAGTTTATTAAAGGGTATTTTGACATAAACGCTCAGATTCATGTCACACACTAACCTTCTTAAGTTAAGCACCTTATCGAATTACATGTAATAATAATGTAGCTTACTTACGAGAGGATACTAGAGGTAGTCACTGAAACAACATTAAACGTTGTGTATTTGCATCTACTGGAAAAGCTCATGTATGTGAGAAGCTTTATGAATGAGTTATTAAAATTATGAACTCCAAACTGGACGTATGGATCAAATCACATTATAATTGCTGGATTCGCTCCGGAAAAACTCACGTTTCACAATTTCCGAGGAGACGAGTCACACAATTGTACGCGAGCAATCCGACGGGAAAAACAGTTTGCAGTAGCAGTTCTGTATAAAATGTTTTACTAACAAAATGACAAACTGGATTTCACCAGTCAGTTCTGTAGTCCGTATTATTTAGTATTTGTGATTGACTTTGTAACATCGCACGTTGTCACATAATTAGAATTTGAATAATGGAATGCGATGGATATTATCAGTTTCCGTGTCCCGAGTATCATATATGATTCATAATAATTGATTTTCTATTGTGTCTCGGGCCGGACAGCGAATGGGTTAAAGTTCCAAATACAAAGACAAAATATAGGTGCAGTTGTATAACTTTTACGGTAATTTACTAAACTGTATGAAAGTTGTTGTTTCATTTCTAACGATGCTCTTCAAAATGGCGGCGTGAGACCGGGACTATTCACCATTGACGTATTTTATTAAAGAGAAGCGAAATGCCTGACTACTAACAGGCACTGACTTATTTGTATTTATAGAGTTAAAGAGTACATTTCAAGGTAATAGCTATAATTTTGTGTGTTATATAATAAGTAATAGTTTGCCTAATTTTACTACATGAATTCTGGGCTGCTGACGTTAGTAATTGTTCCATCGTGTTACCAAAGCTTGTTAATGTTTTGTAGTTGTGTGTTTGTAAGTTCGGACGAATCAACTCCTTTTGTTGTCATGTAATAAAGCTGGCGTGAATGTCGTTAGAAGATACGGCGAAATAATTATTGTTACAGCTTAAACACATTTTTCAGCAGCCGTTTAATGCGTGTTTATGAATATTATATTAAAAATAGGTTTATATAAAAATGTTCTAGGAACGACAAAGAAACTCCTGAGTTAGCCATAATTTATTTTCTACAGTTTTGTATGATATAACAGTTTTAATTTAAGCATATAAGGTTACTTATATGCTTAAAATGTACAGTATATGTTTTCTTAATAATAATATACATTACAATAAACTTTTATTTAAATTATTTAACATTAGGTACAAAAATTAATCGGCAATAATGCTAGTATTAGCTAATTATTTATACCTAAATAATTTGTACATATATTATACACAATAAGTTAAAAAACTAAGTCTTGTCTGAGTGGGAGGATCTACAAATTCTTTAGACCTTTGTTAAAGTTAATGTGAACATGAAAGATTTGCTCATCTGTTGCTTTGCATGAAGAAATTGAAAACAAAAAATAAAATCTATTTTTATTATTTAAACAATAAAAATATAAAAAATAACGAGTTTGTAATTGCTGTAAGACATGTTTGTATAGATTCACTTCTATTAATTCCTGTAGTTTTGGGAAGTAGGTACATTAAGATGTTTTAATTAAAATATTAAAAATAAATATCAACACTGTTCTGACCGGGTATGGAGCCTAGAAGTTCGAGGCTTGTCCAGGGACAAAGCAAAAGCTTCTGTTGGTAATAGAAAATATAGTTACAAACATCTTTGTTGTTCCTGACCATATATTTTCTTCGTATTGTATCAGCGAGCACATTCTCCCATCCTCAAATAGCAAAAGCAAAGAATAGACTGTCATGTAGAGTGGCTTAGGTTCGAATCCCCGGCGCGAATCACGGTCATTTCGGAGTGATGCGCATACTAAATTGTTGATTGGACCATGCCTGGGAGAGCACGTTAAGTCGGCGGTCCCGGCTGCTAGATTGAGCCAGGACCTCATCTGGTGTTAACCATTGAATAAATTAAGCTGTCCCTTTGGGTAGCGGAGATCAGATGGTGGTTACGCCATAGAAAACCTTCTATTCTGTCAGATATGGTTAGACTAGAAAACCGAAACCCTGATAAATGAAAAGCGTCAATAGGCAACTGGGAGAATGCTCCAAGGATGACTATCTAATTTTCAAAGCTTCTTGGTAAAGGTTATGTTAGCATAGTCGTTTAGGTATCAAACTGACTGATTGAAGAAAGTTGTCGCTTGTATGATGTAATTGCTGTCCCTGAGAATTGTGTGGCTTACATAATACAAACTTTGTTCGATTGTAGGCTTGACAATGGCGATATTAATTTAAATACCAGCACCTGGCCTTGTTCTGCTTAGGTTTCTAATATTATTTCGCCGTAAAAGTGTCGTAATTGAGATTAGTTATATTACTTTATTTAGGTTCGACCTTCATAATTGCATTTTGGGCATAGACACGTATTTTTATCATAAATTATAAATTCTAAGTAATAACTTAATTCAATAGATTATTCAAGTAATCCAAAACGGTGTACTTTAATTTTAGATTTAGCTTATAACATTCTAATAACTTTAAATCTAGTGCTAACAAATCGTTTATACGTTAAGTTTACAGATATAATTTAAGTTTATGTTTTACGTAGATATTAGAAGCATAGATGCATGAGTGTCAGTAATATTATTAGATATTTTTGAGGTACTTTGCATGAAATGACTGGCCAGTTTCCTCATGAGAATAGAATTGGAGCTTCTATAGCTGCAGGGGACGTACGAATGAGGTACCATCAGATGGTCGGCTAAATGCGTTTGTGTTCTATATTTTTAGTGTGCTGATGACCGTCACGGCTGTCAAGTCAGTTCACTGACGAGAAATTGCTTTAAATTTGCTGCATGTGATGTGGAATTTGGTTTATAGGCATCGAAATTTGCTCATGTAAAAATAAATAATTAAATTGACATTGAGATGTTTATTGTTTTACAGCATATATTTTATTAATTGTGCATAGTCGAGGAGTTTGAACGTCCATATACAAAAATAATGTTTTATTGCAGAAACATCGAACGGCATCGGATAGCTAAATATGCATCCCTACATGTAGTAAATAATTATATCGAAATTACTCTATATTGAAATGTTCACATCACAGCTTACTAATAAAATTTAAGATTATTTTAAAATTTGTCAGGAGAGATAGACTATCGCCGCCATGAATCTATGAATTATAGTCTGTTCAAGATACGAAAAAATAAAATGTAAACAAACCATAAAATGGTTCTTTTAATGTCGGCTTCGCAACAAAAGTAGACTTAAGTTAAATACTCCAAGCGAAAGATTCAGTTAGTTTTTAAAAAATACGCCTGTCCCTTCAATTTATAAATGGTGCAGCATATTTATTATTTTTCCTATATTATTCATAATTATTATAAGGAATATTTTTTTAAATGTATTAGTTATGCTAATAAACTATTTTATATGATAAAGAACCTAAAAAGCCAATGATTCTAAAATGTCAATGTATTTGATATCCTGTCAACTTATGCATTACACCCATGGAAATATAACTAAAGCATGGAATGAACGATATTTTTATGAACAAATTGAATATAGCTACACTCTTCACTCATATGACAAATTAAAGTTGCCAGCAGAAGATGGCACTATGTTTGTCAGCTAGGGCTAAAGACCATTTGAACACAAATTTCGTAACTTTTTAATTTTTTAGTGATTGAGCAAATCCGCTATCGATATCGATCAAAGTTTCAATATAGGTTCAAAATCAAACAGACTTGTAAAAGTAAGTATGTACATGTTATACATTCCGTAAGTTTGTGTCCACAGCAGTCAGAACGCTAGTTAATGGATAGTATTTATATAATTATTACACAAACTTGCATTTTTAAACTGAGCTTATATATTTTTGTTTCAAATGGGTACTCAGTAGAACAGGCGTTATTTTCTAATTTTCATGGTATTTTTCTTTACGCATCAACAGCCTTTTCCAGTCCACTGCTGGTCTTAAACCTTCCGTTGTGGAGCTTTGGCCTACTATTATACCACACTAGCCAGACGTATTCGTATAGGGTTTTATTTCGAGATTTCCTTCTCTTGTGTTTCTCTTAGTCGCCTCATACGACACCCTCGGCATTAATGTTTATTTATACTTATTTATAGTTAGTTTTTCAGCTGTAATTATAGCTGTAAGTGGGATTAATAAATATTAAATAAATAAATCATCACCCCCAAATAACATATTTTTATTAGAGAAAGCAAATAATTAAGAAAAAAGCAAAACTCATAACTTAAGCATTATGATAACTGAGAATGGCATATCCAAATTAATTCTTTACAAGGATAGGACATAATCGACATGGATTTTATCAAGCAAAAACCATAAAAATTAACTTAAAATAGATAAATCAGACAAAATCTTCAATAGTCCCCAAAAGTTTGTTATTAAGGCGCTGTACCTAGTCAAAATAGGCTTCACAAAACAGTTTTTTAGCCAAATGTATACATTTTAGAGCAGCTAAAAAAATATATGTTAATCTTGATCATATTTATGGGGGGACCATTGTGTTCAAAACACGTTTTCGGTTAATTTTCTCGATAAAAAAAAACATAAAATAACCATTAAAATTGAAATTGTAGCAATTGTAACTGTATTATTTATAAACAAATCTTGATAATATTAATAACAGTGATGAAATATATAATAATAAAGGGAACTGTTCTTTTTATTTATCGATTGGAATAAGATATTTGTAAGGATTAATGTATTTAATGATAAATAACTCGTTCTGAACGTCCCGTCGTCATCGCGCTTCTCTTTCTTATGTATACAATCCGACAGTGACAGCAACAGCTGAACTCAGTGTACTGTACACAGCGCCTTAACAATAATCACTTTTTATTGACATTTTCTCATTACATAGTGTAGGTAATACAAATCTATGTGTAAAAAAAGTATGTGCGGGATCGGACAATTTTCGATCATACATGTGACACATAGAATATTTAGAGAGAAAAAAATTGTGGCTAGACTAGCCCTTCGATTTTATCTTGGGATCGGCACATTATTAGTCTACTAGTCGAACAAGAACAACCAAGTTTTGGTCTCTGAGTAGATGACATTTAACAAAATTTATTTCTTTCTTAGTCGTGACTATTAAAGTAGACAGTTCTTATCAAACCTTCAAATTACTGTCCTTTAAATATTACTGTCTTTGTAGAGAATGATCAGATTTTTTCTATAGGTGCATTAATTTTTTTGTAATATGATGGATTCTAACAAGCTTCGGAATTCACTACTGTTGCTGATAGTTTAATTATTAGCAAGTAATTATTTAAACACTCACACTGTTATGTTTAGAAGGGAGGAGCCATCTGTCATTACTATAAAAACGTTCCGCAGTAAAATGCTTGGAACAAATTCTGTGGTGCTTTCTAGGCACCCAATTTTCTCCACGACATACTGCAGCAATCCACTTATTTTATAAATCTTTATCACGTGCACATAGAATCTAAAAAATAACGAGGTAAAAATATACGGTGGATAGACATATCGATAAGATTTTTTACAACACTTGAAAAGTCGATATAAATATTACACGGCTAAATTCAAAATCATGATATAACTGTTATAAAAGAAAATTCACTAGGGTTATATAATTTGATGGCACAAATTGTCTAAATTGTATCTTACACGTCAGTTGACTGTGTTCAATTTGGGAGTACTAGGACGGTCTCTATGTATATTATCCAATCTCTTTGATTACACCCAATGTAAACATTTCGCATGACAGGGGGCCATTTTTAATTGGGTCGGGTTATCCCGATTGGTTGTCGTGCTAACTTATTAAGTTTGAAAATCATTGGTTTCTTTGTTTACATTTAATTTTTTCGTATCTTGAACAGACTATAGTAAGCCCAATTTTGTGCCAAAAACCAATCGAGTGACTTATTTTCATTTTTCATTCACTCCATTTCCCTAAAATACATACAAACACTTACGCATGTTTCCCGGAGGGGAAGGCAGAGACTACGGAACGCCATTTGCAACGATCCTGACATATCTCTCTTGCTTCATTCATTCCCATCTAATTCCTCATGCATGCTCTTCTGTTTAGGTAGTTCTAACCTTTCCTGTTTTAAGGATGTCTCCAAACTGGTTAGAGAGTCTAGGTCTTTCCCTTTGTCCTGTCCTTTTCTGGTCCTGGTCCTGGTCTTTCGTCATCCATCCTCTCCATGTGCCCAAACCACCTGAGCATACCTTTCTTGATGCTTGTCACTACATCTTCTTTTACCCCACAACACTCTCTTATCACACAATTCTTTACTCTGTCAGTCAAAAACACATCACAACTACTGCCAGCGCTCTCATTTCTACGGCATTTACTCTACTTTCAAGTCTCTTCTGCCATACCCAACTTTTACTACCATAAATAAGTGTAGATACTAACACCCCTCTGTGCACATGTAGTCGTGCCTTTTTGGACACGTTTTGGCTGATCATAAACGCCTTCAGAGCTCCATTCACTCTATTACCTGCATTTACTCTTCTTTCAATATAAATAAATAAAAATGATTTATTTCATTCACGAGATCTAAATCTAGTTACATGATTGTTGGAGACCTCCTTTTAAGCATAGCAATGCCTGTGTTCGAGAGAGAGGGTTCCGCTCTTTCAAATACATACAATTACTACAGATTATTACCCATAACACAAGTTAAATCTTACCAGAGTCCAACAAAACACGAAATTGTCAATGTCACATATTTGTTGCTTAACATTGTAAAATATTAATATAAGTGTTAATATTGTTAAACCTTTTCGCAAAATAAATTATTATTATTATGATTATAGATTAAATAGCTATTATATTGTATTTAGTGCATGCAAAATAAATAATATATAGAAAAAAATAATGTAAAGGTGTGTGTGTGTGCATGTGCGTGTGTGCGTGTGTGCGTGTGTGCGTGCGTGTGTGTGTGTGTGTGTGTGTGTGTGGTGTGTGTGTGTGCTTGTGTACTTGTGTGTGTTTGTGTTGTTGGACTTCTTTATATTTTGGATAATATTGCCAAGAGTGCCTCAGTTTCTTCATAAGTCAGTGGTTTTAACCACTCAGTAAGTGCTTTCTTGCACTCGTGTTTGTTCATAGGGTAGATGTTTATCAGTCTATTTATTTTATTATAAAGGTAAGCAGATTGCCTAGTTTATTGTTGACGAGCAAAAGTACTTTTAATTTGATTGTAGGGGGCTACTATGCCATATTTTCGTTTCCTAAGCTGATCAGGATAAAATTTTAAAGTGCTATGTAATTTCAATAGAGCAGAAACTATATACATTTTTCTAACTGTTAGCAAATTGCTATAAATATATAGCTCTGTAGTTGGAAATCGGTAAGGCTTAAAAAACATAACATTTAGTAATGAGCGCTGGGCCCTTTCGAGTGCCAGAAATTTTGTCTTTGATGCTCCTCCCCAAACTGGAATACTGTACATCAGTATAGGCTGTGCTAATGCAATATATATATTACTAATGATATCTTTAGTGGCAACATGACTTAAGGTTTTAAAAACCCATATTAACTTCCTTATTCTTGTACTTAACAATTCTAAATGTGAGTGCCATGACAGTCTATAGTCAATATTTATGCCTAAATATTTCACTGTGTTCACTTTATTTATTGCAGGACATTTGCAAGTATTATCAGGGGCACTGCCACAGCTATGAATCTTAACTTCAAATGTTTCATTTGGTTGCATAGAGCTATTTAAAGAAAAACAGATGTAATTAGTTTTATTTATATTAAGAGTAAGGAGGTTCAATAATAGCCATTTTGATATTTTGGCTAATCCTCGCTCAGCATTTACACGTACGTCTTCCCATGTGTCACCATGAAAGACAATGGCAGTATCATCTGCATAGGAGAACATGTTCCCAGCCTCAACATTCATGCTGCATAAGTCATTTATATATATTAGGAATAAAGTTGGGCCGAGAACACTCCCCTGTGGCACGCCAAAAGAGACATTTGCATCCTGGCTTACATAGTCTCCTATTTTAACGCGTTGCTTCCGGTTTTGTAAATAATTTCTTAACAGAGCAAGTGAAGTACTTCTGATTCAGATGTTCTCAAGTTTGCGTATAAGAGTAGGGACAAAAACGGTGTCAAAAGCCTTTTTTAAATCTAAGAAAACTGCTAAACATTTTTTACCACTGTCTAAGTTAGTTACTACTAAGGAACTTAGTGCTAGCACTGCATCTTCAGTGGACATACGTTTCCTCAAACCATATTGCAATGTGGATAAATATGTATCTAAATAGGATAGTATCCTCTTATTAAGTATTTTTTCTATTATTTTAGACAGTGCAGGCAGTACAGAAATCGGTCTGTAATTATTAGCAACGTCATTGTCCCCACTCTTATGCACAGGAGTTATTATTGATTGTTTAAGAGCATCGGGAAAAACACCGGCACTGAAACATATGTTTACAAGATATGTGATTAATGGAATTAATTGCGATTTGACTAATTTTAAAAATCTAGTGGGTATGTCATCGCATCCAGTGGCGCTGTTGGAGTCAAGACCCATCAACACCCTTTCAACTTCAGACTGGTCAGTTTCTAATAAAACAAATGATGTCAACCTTGCCTTTAATGTCGGACTGGGAGTGTCTGTGTATTGTAGCCCGGTCCCAGCCAAAACTTCGTCAATTAAGGTCTTACCGATGCCCGCGAAATACCTATTTATTTGATTAAGTGAATCATCTGGAGTTAGCCTGCTATTTAGCAAATTAGTCTTAGTGGTTTTTGAACTTTTATACTGTATTATGTCATTAATAGAGTTCCATAAAGCTTTGCTGTTATGTGTTGAGCGACTTAATTTATCACGGTCATATTTTCTTTTTAATTTCTTAATTAATGTGTTACAATAAAAATATCATCACCAGGACACAATTTCAATTTATTTTGCATACGATTTCTGTTTCTGATACAACGTAATACGCCATCGGTCATCCAGGGTTTAAATGTTTGTTTCGATCTAGGAACAATGCATATTCGGGTATTTTTTATAATACATTCTTTAATTTCTGTTATTAGAAGATCAGTAAGTACATTTGGATCCGTACATGAGTATAATTTTGAAAGATCTTTTGAGCACAAGTCTATGTACGCCTGATCCAGATCGACTTTCCTTCTAAATTTATGGCTACACTTGTATTTAGATTCGACATTAATACACAACAATATTGTTTGGTGATCAGTAATTGAGGTATCAAGAACAGCAATAAAGGCCGACATCAAATTGTTATTTAGTTTTAATATATAATGATCTAAGCAGCTGTGTACTCTAGTAGGTAGAGTATGACTTGGAAACAAACCATGCATAGCCAAAACTGTAAGATATATTTGCCTATTATTTCGCTCAAGAGATGTCTCTGTATCTTTAGGTATCAGGTTTATATTTATGTCACCCGCCAGGATTATCGTTTTATGGTTGTTAATAGTTTCTAGATAAGAGTTTAGTGAATTGACAAAGGGTTCAACGCTAGCGTTAGCAGGAAAACGATAAATACCAAGTATCGTGTACTCAACCAACGATATTTGCAGACAAGAAGCATGATTCAGGGGAATTTCCTTAACCTTGAATGTGAAATTGTCTTTTACATATACAACCACTCCATCATTTTGGTTAAGTGATATATTTGTGTGAAATGAGCTGTAATTATGCAATGACGGGATTACTTTATTCGAGTTTAGCCGGCATTCTGTTAGTATTAATATATCTACTGAGAACTGGAATTGTGGCAAAATTAGTTTTATTTCGTTGAAATTGCTGTAAGCACTTCGTATATTTTGTGATAATATGTTTAACTTCGAGCGGTTTATATGTTTGTATTGGGCAAGGTCATCTACTGAGCATTCGACCGCTTGAGCGATCTCTATATTGTCTAAGTCTTTCAAAGTGTTGAGTGTATCAAACATACTTATTATTTGAGAACTGAGAGTGAGAAAAATTAAATGTAACGTAAAAAACTTACTATCGCATGAACCCCTATTTGACCGAAAGGTTTTAGTAAAGATAAAATATCATTAGAAAATATATGTAAATTTGAATTTTCTGGTTGGTGTGTGATTGTGTGTGAGTTAATATGAGTATGTTGTATATAAGTTGTAATCTAAATTGTGAGAATATATGAGCGTAATTATTTTGTTGGTGCTGTAGAGCATATGTAGAACATGAAATGTGTGATAAAACTTATACATGCTAAAAAGAATATTATTATAAGTTGACGGATTTCTAAAATTATCCATAAGATTACCAAACAGACAAATAATATTTGTTGTAAAGGACCGAAATATAGAAATAGTGTGGTAACATGTTATAATTTTTCTATACTGCTGAATTATTATAAAAACAATGAAGTTAAGTATATTGGCAAAACGAAAAGTTAAATATAAAGTTATACAATTAGCAAAAACGTATAATCATGCAGCCTGAATTAAAAGTTGTATTTGTGATTCGCTTTTGATAAGTCTTCTTCATTCTTACCATCTCCTGTAAACAGTACGCTGTAGGTACGCCTAAATATACAAACTCATTTACTTGTTCCACTCGTTGTCCATCGATCATAACATGGCAAGCCGTAACACATTCCTCCTTTTCAAAAACCATAACTTTCGTTTACTTACCTTCACTTTCATTCCTTTCCTCTCTAACGCACCATGCATGATTGTAACCATCTCCTGCAACTCCGCCGCTGAAGACGCAAGTATTACCTGATCATCAGCATAAAGGAGGCATTTGACAAGTTACTCATTCATCCTTAATCCACAATCACTATGTTTAAGATCTTGCAAACAACTGTCGATGAATAGGTTAAACAGCCACGGTGACGCTACACATCCCTGTCTTACACCTGTGTCAATGGTAAACCAGTCACTGTATGACCCGTTTATCCTCACATAAGCTCTAAAATCATCATGAAGGGATTTCAGAGCACGTATGAGGCTGCTGTTCACCCCATACATCGACAGTACCGACCACATTTCATTCCTCACCACTTTATCGTAAGCCTTATTCAAATCCACGAATGGGCAATAGACCTTTTAACTTTTAGCCAAGAATTTCTCGGCTATGCATCGCAAGGAAAAGACTTGATCTGTACACCCCATACCCTTTCGGAATCCTGCTTAAAGAACCCTGCAAGAAAATATGGGATGTACCTGCTTGTACATCTCATATTTTCTTGTAGATTACTTTCATAACTCTTTCAATCAGTACCTTCGTATACAACTTACCAACAATGCCGAGATGTGGCTCTATAGTTTTTGCAGTTTTATTGCGATCCTTTTCCTTTATAAAGAGGCACAACTACTGCTGTCGCCCAGTCATCAGGTACTCGGCCGGTGCTCCAGCACATGTTAAACAAGCGCCGCAGCTGACTAACTATGATGCCCTGTCCAGCCTTTAGCATTTCTATTGTAATCTTATCATATCCTGCAGCCTTACCTAATTGTTTACTTCCCAGTGCCTACAAAATCTCATCCACGCCAATATCGCTTTCATCATTGCTATCATTACCAACTATTTCAGTTGCAGGTGTCTCTATCGCCGTTCTTTCAAATAATCCTTCAAAATACTCGTCCCATCTTTTCAGCCCGCCCGATTTACCATTCTCTAACTAACAATATTATACTTATATATTAATAACTAGAATCTAACCCACATTCCAGTGCAACCACACGAAACCAGAACAGCGTTCTAACAGATTTACAGACACTCACTGCCAAATAAACATGAGTAAAAATAAGTGTAATGTAAGTGGGATATGGCTGTGTCTCCGATGGTTAGTAACCAACTGAAACAAAGTTAACTGTTCCACCAATAGTGAGTACAAAGGTGATAATATGGTAATTGTTACTATATTCTACGACGTGACATGCCATAAGAATAACTTATAAATACGGAGTGCCGATTTGAAAATAAATTCGACTTGCTAATTTCAACACATATTTTTAATAGGTATTTATTGCGACACCAAAATGTCGATGGTCATGAGTGTACTAGCACACCCTGAAAGTACACTTTGTCAACTTGATCTGATGCCCGACGGCAAATTACTAGTTCACATTGCCATTGATTGCTTTCCAAAAGGCGATGTAGATTTGAAGGCAAGGAACATTGTACGTAATGAATAATAATTTTAATCGTGTCGTTCGTAGTAGACAGTGTAGTGTTCACAACGAAAATATTTTTAATGTCGGCTATTTTATTATAACCAGCGGTAGCGTAGCGCATTGTTCGAATTTCGACTCTAATTAATTTTTATTATAACCTAATTCGTAAGAAATTAAGAGATTTTTTAACTCTGAAAATTGTGTTTTTTTTTTTTAATTCTGGAGTATTACGTCGGTTTGTCAAATGACACATACCTAATGCTGGTAGAAGTAGATTCTGAGTTTTTTCTATTGATAATTACATGCAGTATACTTAAAAAGGGATGACACGCTTTATTTTCAAAAAAATATATAATATCTATCTATCTATCTATCTATATCGTCACGCCTGTCTCCCATTGGGGTAGGCAGAGACTATAGAACGCCACATGCTTCGGTTCAAACATTCTTCTTTCGCTTCTTCGACATTCATTAACCTCATCATGCATGCGCGTCGGTTATGGGTACTTTTAATTTGGCCCTTTTTCAGTACGTCACCTATTTGGTCGGCGTACGTCCGCCTAGGGCGTCCCCTACCGACATTTCCATTCATTCTCGCACGATACACTCCTTTCGTATTCCTTCTTTCATCCATCCGTTCCAAATGTCCAAACCAACGCATCATTCCTTTTTCAACCTTTGTAACTACATCTTCTTTTAGACCACACTATCATCCCTCTCTATGACCATGACTTTGGTTTTGTTAACATTCACTTTCATGCCTTTCTTCTTATACGCTTCATTCATCGTGGTGACCATCTGCTGCAAATCCAACGCTGACGATGCAAATAGAACCTGATCGTCAGCGTATAGCTGGGTCTTAAACACAGGGTCTTAAACACTGACCCACCCATTCTTAATCCACATTCAGACTCTTTCAGATCGGTCAAACAACTGTCCATGAACAGATTAAACAGCCAAGGAGACGCTACACATCCCTGTCTAACACCACGATCAATGTTAAACCAGTCCGTGTAGGCCCCGTTTATTCTGACACAGGCACTTGAATCCCTATATAAGGATTCAATTATATAATATTTAACAATATTTTGCCTAAAGAACTAGTTTTAATAAAACTAGTTTTTTGTTACTACTGTAGCGTTATTTGTTGTGTCTGGGTGTAATCAATCTATAATATACATGTATATAATAATATACAGAGTGTAACGGAAGTTATGACGCACGTGTTATCACGCTTGGCTAGCTATACGACAACATAATAGAAAATGTAGGTATTTGAGTACAAAAGTAAGGAAAAGTCCGTCATGCTTCTTAAACCTTGTTTTTCATATCTTATACTAATATATAAAGCTGAAGAGTTTGTTTGTTTGTATGTTTGGTTGGTTGAACGCGCTAATCTCAGGAACTACTGGCCGGATTTGAAAAATTATTTCAGTGTTAGATAGCCCATTTATCGAGGAAGGCTATAGGCTATATAATAATATAATGACGGGAGCAGAGCAGTAGCCTTAAATAACGCGGGTGTAACCGCGGGCAACGTCTAGTATGTTATAAAAATATATCAGGCACGCTTTAGCTAATGGTTTTAGACAGCGCTAATATAAATATGAAGCATATACTTCAACTTGGACTAGCCGTACTAAAATAGCATCGCATTAATTAAAATGTAACCTTTTCAAGGTGAATTACCTAGAAAATTTCGGTATTATTTAAAATAATTGAACTGTATTAATGCCATTTGACTTGTACGTCAGGTATTATACAATGAAAGGCAATGATATAAAACCATCATGTAATTTAAATTACTTTCTGCTGTTTGAGGACTAGTTAGATTTTTGGCAGTCGTATTGCTTGATGGTTAGCAATCACTGCCACCAATTGACACAAGCAACATTAGATGAGTCGCAAATACGTTGCCGCCCTTTAGGATGTAAAAGAAATAGGAGGAGATGATGAGATAGATGAAGAAAAGGACTAGGACGCCGTTACTCTTAATCACCGAACGAAACGCTGTTACTTTACAACGATATTCTGTGACAAGGAAGTACTTACCGATGCATGCCGAAATCAACAGTTTGAAGTCTAGTCTATTTTAAGTCACATTATTTTTGCATTCACTTTTGTCAATTTTGGCGGTATGAACATTCAAAGACTGTAGATAGTGAGAGGTTCTCTGCTTTAAAGCCAATCCAGAGGATAGTTTTGGATCATGCTTATGATAAAAATACATTATCATCGAAACTGAACCGACACGGAATTGAATTTCGGATATGTACCTATACAAATCGTTAAAGTTTAACATTGCGTATACCAACTGACAGATAACAAAAATCATAAATTATATTTACAATTTACATAAAGGCTCTTTGACTTGAAAAATAAACTCATTAATGTCGAACTCCAGCGAAATTTCCTTGAATTTTGACCACTAGCCAACCACTGGTAGAGTTAATAGTCTATCGGCTCTATTGACATGATATTTTATTTAACTATGAATAAGCCTGTTAATAGTTTTGTCGACCGAAATATATTAATTCTAGTGATTGTCTTAAACTGAAGAATATAATATTATCATGAAGCCAGTTTTTGATGTTTCATGCAACTTGTGGCTTGAAAGCTCATTGAGCCATAGGTCCCGCCAAGGTTTCTGCTTGCGTACACAGTCGTTTATAACACCTAACGATACGTTGCTAAGTCGTAATAGTAAGCATATACCATTGATATAATTCTGTATCAGAATAAAAGATAATGTACTGACCAAAAAACAATAATAGTTTGTTGTTTTTATATAGGTACATAGTACATAACACAGTGACCTGTGTTACAAAAGCAAAGCATAGCTTTTTATTCAATATATTGACATAATTAGTAAAAAAAATAATATTTATCACCAGCGGTCCCGTATTAAACTGTCCCACTGCTGGGATCAGGCCTCTTATCACTAGGAGAAGGGTAATCCCACTGTCCATCACACAGGCCATTATTATGGAGGACTCTCAGATACATAGGTTTCCGCGCCATTTAGCAAGCGACAATGGAATACTTCGAAAAGTCAGTGGTGTACATCGTGGTTTTAAATCTGAGACTCACATTCCGTTATATAAAAGATAAATAATTTTAAATTGAGGATATGTTTAATTTTTGTTTTCATATATAGTGTAGTGAAGGAGATATTGAAAGGAGAAAAACTGCGGGAAACTGTGCGAATGGAGGGCTGCACGCCTTTATGAACGGTCAGACTGTGCCGAAGGAGGCGCGACTGGCGGTTTATAATGGTGGCCTGAAAAAAGATGTTGTGACGAAAATTGAGAAAGGAATGCTGAGATGGTTTGGACACGCGGAGCAAATGAGTGAAGAAAGATTGACGCACCAAATATTTGAGGCAAACGTGTATGGGGAAACCGGTCGCGACCGACTTCGTAGGATATTCGTCGACCAAATATGTGACGTTCTGAGAAACGGAAAGGTCCGAAGAACCCTGAACCGGCGAGCTTCCCTGTTACCCTAGGGGACTCCGAAAGATGTGTTTTTTTCATCAGTACTAACTATATTACCGATTTTTACGCATTGAGTGCGGTCCACTAAGAAACTTTTAGTTAATTCTAACTGTTTACCTCTTATACCAATGTTCTCGAGTTTACGCATTAAAATTCCAGATTTCCCGCAGATGGTGTCAAAAGCCTTAGAAAAATCCAGAAATATTCCTATTGTGTGGTTACCCTTGTCAAGTTCTTGCACCAAAAAGTCAGTCAGGTGATGTACGGCGTAAATATGTGATGGCGGCCTAAACTATCGACAGCATCGATAGTTTAAGCCGAAATCCAAACTGTGTCTTAGATAGTATCGATTTATATGCTTGTTTGTTTTTCGAGTGAGTGTGTGGCCAACTTTAGTGTCGGAGTTTTCAGACCACCCGAAGGCCGTCGACATGGCCTAACGATTATTATACTCAGACAAGACATATATTAATAAAGCATTTAATGAAAATCTATTCAATTAAGTTCACGTTTGAACCATAAAACTCGCTTCCAATTTGATAATCTCATGCCGATTCTACACGAAAATATACTTGCCGCACTGGATAGTTTAAAGAGATTTTATGAATATGAATAACAAACCCAATTTTTGCGTACATATGAGATGTATCCCTAGGACAAATTTGATACACATTGTGTAATATAAGAAAGGTCACGAAAATCTAAGGAGGAGCAAACCCAAAATCGATCACGTAACATTCATCAAAATTTCAGATGCACTGAACCAGTTGTATCCTCTCTTAACATTGACAGTCGACCTAGGTCAATTAGCACGTACAATATAGCTAAGTGCTATAGCGAATGTATTAATTTATATGATATACACAGTACAAGTTACGGACTGGCTCATGACATCGAAAGCTTAATACGAAACTGCTACGAAACCCACATCATTAAATTTTTACGAGTTTTTATTAACTGCCACATTAAATCATACGTTTCGTGTCTTCTATTTTCAAGCCGTAGAATAGATTTGTTTGAATGCTAAAGCACATAAGGTCGTAAAGATACAAATATTAGCAACAGCCCTCGCCTATAGATGTTGATGTTTTCACCTTTTGGGAAATCGTGTTCGGTTTGTTATGAACAACATGAGTCGGTTGTTTAATTAAATTTAACCAATTCTGTAAAGAACGTTCATTACAAAGGTCTTATAGATTAACCATGTAGGTGCCTGATTAAATTATTCAACCATAATTTCAAAGTTTCTGAAGCAAAATTATACGCAACATATTAAGCTAATTTGGTAAATGAATAACAAAGCAACAAATAATGCTTTATCTCGTTGTTCCTAACATTATACACGTTGAACTTAATACGTTATATTTTCGTTCGTTTAATATTTAATATGTCAGTTTCACCAGTGCGTTACTGGTGATACAATATATAACAGCCGGCTGACATGACGAAGAATTATCTAAACATGAACCAATTAACGCAAATTTTCAAACTACCCATTGTGTCTAAATACCAACAATTTAGTAAATTCAGTATACTGTACATACAAATATTTAGCGAACAACTCGAAATCTAGTTCTTATTAAGTAATGTAGTGCCTTGACGGGTATCGAAAATAAGGATTATGTTTGATAATTACTCTTATCTGGAAAATGCACCGAAAAAACAAACGTCTCTTTCTAAGCCTTTAAAATCAGTGCTTTTTTATGAAAGGTGCAAGTAAAGATGGTGTTAAATAGTCACCCTAGATAAAAAATATCTGCTATATTATGTCATGCATGATATTGATTCCGATCTTGCGTATGTTAATATTAAAATTTCATCACAAATTAAATCGATGTAAAAATTCCAACATTCCTTACATGGACGATTTAAAAATAGAGTGAGTTTCAACTGAATTTATGGCTCTGAATACAGAAAGTAACAGTAATACTATAGTAGTACAGTATTACTTTACAAAATAAAATACCTACGTAAGATGAAATAAGACAACACAAGTTGCATTCAGACGCTGTTTCAAAGTAGATATAAAACGTTGGCTCACGATTTTATTTGAATATAGATATAGCGACGGCATCCAAGCGATTATCATGCCGAATAGCATCAGGGCGGTTGCGTAGGTCACTCGTGCAAACGTAACTAACGTTCTCTGGTCCTTTCTGTGTTGCACTGTAATGTTAATATGGAGTGCTGCATGCACAAGGACTGCTGCATTACTACTTTCTTATAGCAAATAAGTATCGTATTCTTATTTTCGTATTAAGACCTTTGTCGATAATAGTATTTTGTTGATGTATTTAGTTGTATCATAGAAGCATTACGAAACCTTTATGGTTGACACGTTAAAGCCACTCCTTGCAGAGACAAAGAAGGGGGCAAAGAAGCAGAACGGAGGCCAAAGGGGAAGCACAGGTCTCTTACACACTTACTCGCTTAACGACGCATAGCAGTGTGGCTAATTTACAAAGAAGTTCTGAAAAGGCAGTGCTTCTCCGATTTAGGCCCGTTCATACGGTTGTCTTACTTCTAAATACGGTGAAATTTAGCTGTGATTTATAATAATTATTATCCATGACAGCTAAATTTTACCGTATATAAATACCTATTATAAATGACAACTAGTTAGCAGACATTACAAATAGATTCTTGAAACACTACATTACCGTCATTTTAAACTTTCGTATGTTATGACTATAATAAACGTGAAAGTTTTTGAGGATGGATGTGTGTTACTATTTCAATTAGAAACAGCCCAATTTGATAAACCTTTTGCAATGTTATGGCCTAAATATCGGACTAAGGAACCACCTTTTGTCCCAATAACAGAGCCCACTAGGGCAAAGCAGCAGATAGAAGCTCGTTATAATAACATAAACTTACTGCAATACAAATCACGAGTCTTTTACGTTAAATAACGTGAACGTTGAGGCATAAATACCGCTCTATTCTCCGACGTTTCGACCAGCTTACATCGGTTGCGGTCACGAGTAGACTACATAGCGCTATATACAGCTTCATACATGTGTTTAACTGGTCTATTCGTTAGTAAACGTGACCCCTCAGCCTGAAGACGTGGGTTCGATTCCTACCGAGGACATGATGATGATGACGACGAAACAATATGCAATATTAAATGATTTAATTGTGAAAGCAACTTCAATTACTGCATAAAAGGATAAATGCATTTTGAAACCATAGCGAATGAATATAAATGTTCTATTTTGTATGAGAAAATAGTAATAATACGGGTATTGTTTCAGATGAGCCCGGCTTCAGTGCGCCAATAGCGAATGTGACGGCGCCACTCGGCCGCGAAGCTATCCTCGCGTGCACCGTGCATAATCTCTCTACGTACAAGGTTTGACAAACTCACGCTTTTTGACTAAGAACCGTCATTCTTGTAGAGTGGATTTTGGATTACCTAAGTTATGTGTTAATAATGACCCTTAAAATGTTATTAAGTACGAATACGTACTAGTTACCTTTTTATTACCAAAAACCCTGCAGTGTTGTTCACTACCATTGAATGATTTGTCAGTGATTTTAATTTTAGAAAGGGTTTCACAATACGAGACTGTATGTTATAAAACTGTAGAAAACCGGAATAGTGAAAATATTTGCGTTGCTTTATTGATTTTAAGATTGTAAGCGTCTAGAATATTGTTGACTTCCTCTCATTGTCAGTAAAAGGCGATTGAAATTGTGTTTTGATTTTATCGAATTAAAACTGCGAACGGTCGATCTTAAGAGTGGGTGCTTTAAAAGCGAATATTTTAACTTGAATTACTAAAAGTTTTTGGTATTATACTATTTATATTTTAAGTAGGCTCTTGAATCCAAATAATAAGATACTAAGAATTTAGCTACTACAATAATTCTTATCTAACACTTTGTTGAAGCACTCTTAGTTCTAAAGTGTTCATCTGTCTGCATTAAGAAAGTTGTAGCCTTTACTAGCAACAGCGTTCAGAACTTTATTATTTACAAAGAATAAACTCAACAAAAGGTTTAAAGTGAAGTTGCGAATATTGGATTTAATCGTTTTAAGAATAGCAATTCAATTTGATCGTTTTGTCTCGACTAAGAATAAAGTAGCCCATTCCTCCCGCGGGTCTCGTAAGAGACAATTAAGAATATCCATCCGGCAGATTCTGCATCAGCATACCTTCGAGTAAGACCATTGTATATCTTCTATACTTGCTGACATTTTCTGCAGAACTATCAGAGAATACGGTGGCTAATTACATTAGGCTCAGAAAAAAGAATATTATGCGTGTTATGCTTCGATGTTTTTATAGTCAAAGATGCGTTGAACGTAGTCTACCTATATTGTCAAGATCAAAGCAAGGTGATTGCCCGACGTTTAATTAGCCGAAATTTTAGCGTAATGTAATGAAATAAAATTTTGTAAGAACTATTTTTAAATATAAATTTTATTATTTCTTCGAGTCAATTGATAAGTACATACATATAACTATATGCTCAAATGTACATTTCAGCGCTGTCCTGTTTATCAGTGCAATGATGTTGGTCTTTTCATTATCCTTATTGTTATTTATAATATAATCATATTGATAATATAATCATACTATCTGTATAAAATGGAAATCTTTACTGTATATTTGTACTGTTTTTAAGCTACACATAATAATGATTATATAACATATAAAGTGAGAAAATTATATTTTTCATAACCACGAACAGGTTTCCTGAATTATATAAGTAAGAACACATTTACTGAACTGACCTGTATTTTCTTCTAACTAAACTAGGAAATACTGGTACATTAAGTTGAACATCTTTATATAAGACGTCTAATGTTCATTGCTGAAAATTGGCTCCTCAACAAACCATTCGAATGAATGTTCCTGGAAGGATTTTCTACCTGTGTTCGCTGATCGTAGTAAGATGTCTTAGGTGAAACGTATAGCCACAGATTACTAAATAGTTACTTGGTGTAGCCTTATTCTTCTCCTTTACGGAGTCTGTTACTTGTACCAATGTTACGAATGAAACTTTTAAAGTCATTTAATTTATTTTGAAGCACAATTGTAGCCTAAAACTGTCAATGTAATACGGCACTCAGCCCCAAAAAAAATTTCAATCGAAACTGAAAAAGCTTTTCTTTCCGTGTTACGTACGCCTAAACGGAAGGAGAGCGAAGGAATGTATAATGTACTTTTATAGTATGCTTAGAAAGTTATTTCGAATTTTATATTGCGGTTGTTATGGTGTTTGTAACGGTAGTAATAAACCTTACGTTATAGGTCGCGTGGCTGAGAGTGGACACGCAGACCATTCTCACAATCCACACGCACGTCATATCGCGGAGTCGAAGAGTTGGAGTCACCCACAGCGACCACCGGAAATGGTTCCTGCACATTAGAGAACTACGAGAGACCGACAGAGGATGGTACATGTGTCAGATCAACACCGATCCCATGAAGAGCCAGCTTGGCTACCTAGACATTGTAGGTAAGTAGCTATCAGCAAAAGCTATCGAGACTATATTTTAGTTACTAGCTAAAAGACAGCAATAAAGCGATAAAAGAGCTTGTTCAGAATATTTATGGTCACCATTTCTCAAGAAAAAGAGCAAACTTTAAATTGGAACGAATTTATGTAAGAAAATACGATACTTTAAGGTTAGTCCAGTGCTATACGTTTATCTAGGTTCACTTTAAATCTTGTGAAATCAGATACTAGACAGGTCAAATTTTAACAGGATTTCACTAATAAATAATATTCAGTAGCAGATAGAAAGTGTGTGCGAATAACTAAGCCCGAAAGAGATAAGATCATCTCTTTTGCAACCTACCAGATTGAAGAGTACAATCAGCCATGTCTACTTGTCTAGCTCCTTAGAATATTTTGGGCTTGAATCAATGCAAGTAATATATAAGAGCAGAAATAACAATCTAATAGTCATAAAAGCTTTTGGCCAAAAATCTAGATTCAAAGATCTAAAAATGTTTTGCTGACGTCATCTATTTTTGCTTTATCCATTAGTACCGCCCGATATTCTCGACCGCGGCACTAGCACGGATCAGACGGTGCGAGAAGGCGCCTCGATAAGTTTAACGTGTGCCGCGACAGGCTCACCACAGCCACAAATCACCTGGGGAAGAGAACATCCCAAAGGCACCAAAGCTATTACTGTCGCCAATGGAATACAAGGTACATTCTTCTAAATAATATTCATACATTAATAGCATTCCTTTCATAATTTCCTTCAAAAAAGTTACTTAATTATACATCTTTAAGTTTGTTTTGTTACCGGATATTTACTACAGCGAGTAATTTTTGAAATCATCCTTATTTAATAAGTAACAAGTTAGGTTCATTATACGCGGAACTGCTGCTACTTTAGATGCAACGTACAATAAGCTTATAAGAATTTGGAAGCACACCTGCGTTCGACGATACCGATATTGCTTGTTTAATATGAGCATAAAACGAAACTGTCAATTGCTGTGTAATTAATGATTGTCAGTTGCAGTTTTGCGTTTAGCAATGAAGCGTTGAAACATGTAGCTATCGCATTTTATAGTTTATGAAACTTTTTGTGTGATATTTTAGTGGGTTGTTTCTTTTATAGTGACCTCATATGAAGGCCCAGTGCTAAACATAAGCCGGGTGACAAGGCAACATGCGGGCGCGTACTTGTGTATCGCTTCGAATGGTGTTCCGCCGACGCCGAGCAAACGAATCATGCTCACCGTACAGTGTAAGTGATGTTGTATTTTACAAACATATTGCCGACTTCGATTCCTTTGCTAGACGCAAGTCAAGCGAAAAACTTTAAGGCTCATTGGTTTTCTCAGTCAACAACATTTTTAGGTAGATTTTGAATCACAAGAAAGTTTTATTCGGTTGGTTTACAGTTACTTGAACAACTATACTTTTGTATAAAATTAAGTTGCCACCGCGTCCTGTTTGCCAACCCGATTAACTCAAAAACTACCCAATAGTTTGTTTGTCCAGCTTTCACAAATAGATTTTCTGAGAAAAGCGAAGGCGTAGACCTGTCTAAGCGAAGGCGTAGACCTGTCTAGTTTTATATAAACTTTTATATTATATATAAAATAACATTATTATGTACAGTTCCCCCGGTGATTACTATAAGAAACCAGCTGGTTGGCGCGGCGCTCGGCAGCGAGTTGGTTCTCGAGTGTGAGACCGAGGCGTACCCTAAACCTGTCAGCTACTGGAGCAGAGACAACGGAGAGATCGTTCCCGTGGGTAAGATCACTTCACACTCACTATAATTAAGAAGTAGATTACAATAGAAATATTTTTGCAGACTTACATAGGTATTACCTTTATTTTTCAACACTTATTCTTTGGCCCACTTTGTATAAAAGATTTACACATGCGTTTCAAATTGATCCAATTTTGTACCACCAAGTAAAGCTTGCGTATGTGTGTACTTAAAACATAAGATTAGCTGTTCTATGTTCAACATAGAATATTAAACGAAAGAATGTTTACGTACAAACCAATTGAAATATCAGTGTTTACAGCAAACCCAATTAAATCTTAATATATAAAATCCTTGCGTTACTGACTGACTGACAGACACGCTACAGCCGAAACTATTGGGCGCAGGAAGCTGAAATTTGGCATGTATGTTCCATGGGGACCGTAGAGGTGCACTAAGAAGGGATTTTCCGAAATTCCCACGGGATCGGCCAAAACGGGTAAATTTAAAAAAAATGCAGGCGGAGCTGCTGGCGTCCTCTAGTAGTATATAAAAGCGATTGCTTCTTTACTATACGTCTTATTAGAAACGTCTGTAAAGCCTTCTCGAATAAAACCGTTTCCTATCTTACCGTCGCCGTCGGATGGATTTATAAAAGCCTAGAGAACGTCTAGCTAATGTATCTTTACCCGCATTGGATTTACCGTTTAGTCGGTCGCTTACGTTTGCGTTCACCTAAATTAGTTACGTTACGTTTAGCACCCTCTAAAAGCTATGACTACATGACTCGTAGTATGTCATTGAACACAATGTATGAAGCTTATTAGTATTGTGAATCCTGGCCTTTATTATGCTTGTGACTGTTGATGGAATCTAATTAACGGATCCATTGTTTAGTTTTGCTTTTTCATTCGTTTCATATTTTATTATTGTATATTTTACTTTGAATTTATTTTCTATTTCAATAAATGGAGTAGAGACAGTTCAATTCCTGAAATTGGCTTTGAGTAATATGAGATAGCATTGCATATTATTAACCTATTTAGTTTTTGCAGAGATACCGTTAAAGTAGTAGGTAATGTTAAAGAATTATGACAAATAAAATGAAAATGTGATGAGACTGACTATTATAATTCAGTTATATAATTGAAGTAAAAATATGTATAAAAATAAATTATGAAGAGTGATAATTAACATAACTGAACGAGGTCAACAGTTCTCGTTCGAATAAATCAAGCTCCAGTAAACTTTTGGAGTGAGAGAGGGTAATTAACACGATGATATCCATTTCAATTTCTATTCCGAATCCGGATTGAGGCTTAAATACCTTCGCTAGTCTATAATCTACACAGTACACGCCTATATGTTTACCTGGCTAAGTCCGTACTTAATTAAAAGCATTTTGGGCTTTGTTAGAATCATATCGACCCTTCGTCTTTTGCCTACTTTGGTCTTTACCGATAACAAACACGCTTAATATTTTACCTTCCAGGGATTGAGAAATTTGAAGCTGTTTCGTTTTATGAAGTGTTTTATTATAAAGTTTAAATTGCTATGCCGTAAAAATCAATATTGTTAAACATTGGTGTAAAATTCGTGTTCCTCTGAAGTGTAGATTCAAATGTTCACGTATTGCTTTACCTAAATATTGTGTGTTGACAATAAATTGTGTCACACAAGAATATGAAGTATACTTACTATAAAATTATGGTGTAAGACTACGAGTGGACTTTCTTCAAAATGTAGGTTTGAAATGAAAAACGATGAAGTCGATTTTGGTCATAAATTTGAAAGTAATTTTCAAAATAAACGTCTACTTTATTTAATACGAGAAATGGACCATAAATATTATATTTAAGTGTCATCTTTAATGTCCTGAGTACCTACATACGGATACTAAGCTACTTACTCTTTGGGCAATATTTTACATCTAATCGAATCATGTTAAAGCGTTTTCGTTATTATGCTTTTATTCGTAAGAATATTTTTCTTCAACAACGTAAACGTTTCCTAGTACGGTAGTAGATAGTTTTATTAGATGCAATTACCCTAGTTTTAGTTGTCATCTGAGTGCATAAAATACACAAAACTAGTTGTTGCATGTAGCTGCTTAAATGGCAAGGAGAGTGAGTGGTATTTAATTCCTTTTGGGTGGTATTTAGCATCGCATTCAACATTCATACGACGAATATTTTAGAATGAACAATTGTACTAAAACTCGTCTTTGTAATTTGTGTTTAACAATTATAGTATACATTCTACAGAGCTATGGGAACCAATGATGTTACATAAAAAGAAGTAGATACGTTATATGCGTACCAATAGCAGGACGCTAAACATAAGCCAGTTGGCAAGTTTGACATATGTGTGTGTGACGTCGCGAACCGGCGTCAAAGTGTAACTGACACATCCTGTCAACCGAAGTTAAAATAAAATATAGAGTTATTAATGTGTGCGTTAGTGTACCGTTTCTATGGATTGATTACTACGTAGGTAACGTATCTACCTATTTCTAATATCATTGTTTGGAACTATTTGCTTCTGGTAAGCTGGAGTTCCTCGTTTGTGTGGAAAGTTTTGGTTGTTGTATTGAGGTGGATGTGGTGGTGAAATAAGTATGAGATCGTCGTTGTATAACCACGTTTCTATAAAAATAACGCTGTTTAAATTGGTATTTTAAAATGTCTATAAGTATTGGCTAAAAACTTTTATTTATTTAAAACTTTGAGTGTAGAAAGCTGTTTTTGATTAGGTTACGTGGGTATTTTTAAAGATAATACTGTGAGCCATTTCATAAACACTTAAAACACCTTTTAAATTCTTTCGTTAGCGTGTAACCGCGTGTGTTGAGGAGAAAAATAAGGTCATCCCAAAAATGCCATGAATTTGTCACCAAAATCTGGTTCTAATAGCGAAAAATACATAATAGTCATTCGCGCCAAGCCGTCTTCTTATTTAACTAATTTTCAGAATACTTACTTACTTACTCCGATGGCTCAGCGACCCAAAGTGTGTCTTGGCTTCCGATATGAGAGCTCGCCACTTCACCCGATCCTTCGCAGTTTCTTGCCAGTTAATGGCTTGAAGCTGCCGAAGGTCCTCCTTAACTACATCACTCCAGCGATGTCTCGGTCGACCAACCGGGCGACGTCCAGTTGGTCGGCCGAGATATGCTCTCTTTACGCTGCGATCCTCTCCCATTCTTTCTAGGTGGCCTAGCCATCGAAGTCTTTGCGCTTTCGCTTCTCCAATCACATTGGGTTCAGCCACCAGTTCTTCAATTTCGGCGTTCCTTCTAATTCTACAACTCCCATCAGGTCTTTGCACAGGTCCTAGGATCTTTCGAAAGATCCTCCTCTCCGCTATCAGAAGTTTTCTTTCCTCTTTTAGTGTTAGCGTCCAAGCTTCACATCCGTACATTAGTATTGGTCGAATGACGGTTTTGTAGATTCGGATCTTGGTGCTTCTGCTGAGGAGCTTGGACGCCAGCACTTTATGTAGCGTGGCACTGCATCGAAGCGCGTTTTGGATGCGAATATCTACTTCCTCTTCTCTTGTGTTCGTGTCTGTCACAGTACATCCTAGATATTTAAATTTAGCAACGCTTTTGTACACGGTATCTCCTACGCGTAGGTTGTTGCGTTGGACGACCGTGTTTTTGTACCGTTTCGTAAGGAGATATTCTGTTTTGGCATAGTTTATTTTGAGTCCTACTTTTCCAGCTTCCGTTTCAAGAACCTCTGCGGATCGCCGAACTTCGTCCTTGGTTTCTCCCAGTAAGGCAAGGTCATCAGCGTACCCTATCACCCTATGCCTTCCATTCAGTTTCAGTCCAACATCTAGTGTTTGCACTCTTTTGAGGACATATTCTAGAACTAAATTAAAAAGCATGGGTGACAGGGCATCGCCTTGCTTTAGTCCAGTGACTACCGCAAATTCTTCTGTTAGCTCGTCCTCAACTTCGCTTGGTTGTTGTTCTGTTTCCCAGATCTTTAGTAGGACTTCATATAATTTTGATTGGGCCGCACCACCTCCATACTTCCACACTTCCGCCGGTATGTTATCAATACCCGGAGCTTTATTGTTTTTAAGCCTAAGAATGGCTTCTCGAACCTCTCGGAATGTTATGAGTTCTACTGGGACTTCCGTGTTATTGTTAGTGCATGGAAGTGGATCGCTACATGGGCTACAGTTGAGCAGTTGCTGGAAGTAGTTGCGCCATTGGTTTTTGATTTCTTCCTTAGATGTTATCAGGTTGCCATCATCGTCTTCAAGGAGTTGTGTTGTCGGTTGGTAGCCTTTCTTCATAGCTCGCACTTCTTGGTAAAATTTTCTAGCCTCATTAGCTTTTATGAGAGTCTCCATTTCCTGTACCCTCCTTTCTAGGTGTTGTCGCTTTGCTCTTCTAATTACTGTTCTTGCCTCCGCTTTGATTTGATTGAATTTCTCTAACCAACGAGGCTCTTGCTCTGAAAGCATCTTATATTTCCTTCTCTCTTCTATTATGTTTTCACAATCCTGATTCCACCATTTCCTCTTTTTCTTTCCTTTCCCAAGCCCAAGTACCTTGCATGTTACGCGTTTTATGGTGTCTTTTATATTTGCCCAATTGTTATCTAAATTGTCATCTACAACTAATTGATTAAAACTGTTACTAAGTTCTAACTGGAAGCTACTTCTTATTTCTTTATTTTAAAAATTTTCTGTATTAATAGATTCTAGCTTTTTAATATATTTTCTGGATATAACTCGGATCTTGGCTTTAATTTTTACACCTAAGAGGTAGTGATCACTGTCACAGTCGGCACCTCTATAAGTTCGAACATCTTGTATGGTACCCTTGTGTCGATTGTTTATAAGAACGTGATCGATTTGATTTACCGTTCTACCATCAGGGGACTTCCATGTGCCTTTATATATGTCCTTGTGGCAGTACATTGTACTCTTTATCACGCCTTTGAGCGTGGGCATAAACACGCTCATTAACGCGGCCTCAGGGGGACTAGAGCTACTTCTCTAGTGCCCACTGGGGTAATCCCTGTCCGGCGCGTCGACGTCGCGGGGGTGGGCACCGCACGTTTCAGTAGGCCGGAATGTGTTGGTGGCTGAGTTCGGATAGGGATCCAAACTTGTGGGGTATAACACAGACCCATGCCCAGGGTAACGGGTGAAGACCTTAACGGCTTCGGAGGCGGAGATGGAGTCCATCGGTACGGCAAAGAAGGCGGCAGAGGCAGGTCACAAGTACTTGCAACTTGGAACTTGGCAGAGGGCAGCAGCTCTGACAACACTACGTAGAGGCGGAGGAAGAGACTTCCAGGTCGGCTCTATAATAGACACTCTTGTGCGCAGCTAGATTAGCGAACACAGACAGGAGACTGCGGTGCAGAATAAAGAAGGGGAACAGTCTGCACTATTTACCCCATAAAACGCAGTGACGTGCCGCGCCGGCCCTCACGGCGCAGTGTGCTAGCGTATGCGTCCACCAGGTGGCGGATGAAGGAATGGTCGGTAGTACAGCCTAGCTACGCTTCCGGTAAAGTCCGAAGGACTCGCTGACCAACGACGGGTGTGGTCCTCCAACATCATGGGGGTTGTGCGGTGGGCTAACAACCCTCCCATAGAAAAATTTCAAGTTACGAAACCGATAAGAGAGCATAAACGATCTGATCCCAAAACTAACGACCCTTGGCGTGGCATCCTGGATTTTAGATTAGCCTCGTGGAATGTGCGATCTCTGTATAGACCCGGTGCCTTATATCAACTCAACAATGAACTCCAAAGATACAACGTCGGAGTCGCAGCCCTTCAAGAGGTCAGGTGGCCGGGCAAAGGAGAGTGCAGTGTTGATAATGGAGCAATTCTGTTCTACAGTGGTAGTGACGATGGACACCATACTAATGGCACTGGATTCATGGTATCAAAACACTTAGTCGGAAGCGTGATTCGGTTCGAAGCGATCTCAGACAGACTTTGTATACTTCGCATTAAAAGTAAATTTTGTAACATCTCAGTGGTAAATGCATATTTCATATGCATCCACAGAATTAGCCGACGAAGACAAAAATATGACTTTTACGACCACCTGGAGTCAATTTATGATCAACTACCAAGTTTCGACGCCAAAATACTGATAGGCGACTTTAATGCTAAAGTAGGACAAGAAGAGGTATTTATGCCAACCATTGGGAGGTATAGTAAGCACATTCAGTCTAATGACAACGGTATAAGACTAATAAGCTTTGCAACATCAAAAGCCATGGTGAATTTTCAGAATAAGCTAGTTAAAATAAATTATAATTGTTTATTGAAAAGAAACTCTTGTAATGAAGTTGCAGTTTACTATTCCGTTAAATAGGATCACAAACAAACGCTGAACCTAATTTAATTTGTTATTACCTACATACGCGCGTAGTTTAGTGTATTTAAAATTGTGTACAACATTTGAATTAATTGTAGTATTTGTTGAAGTTATGTGCTACTTACGCATAACTTTTTAAAATACCACTCTTAAAGGGAATTCTTGTTAAAGTTATGTGCTACTTATGCATAACTTTTGAAAATACCACTCTTAAAGGAAATCACGACATAATAGCATTCAAGCGTACCTGTATATTGATTTTTCAATTTTCAAGGAGAATCGTTTACATACCGCACTGTATGCTTGTATTATAATGTTAAATACATTTTCGTGTTTAGGGGGAAGTCTCGAGCCTCAGAAGATATATGGATCATATCGATCGGTACTGCGGCTTGCTATACGAAGGGTCACAAGTTCCGACTACGGGACGTACAAATGCGTCTCGAAAAACTCCCTTGGAGACACCGAGGGAACTATTAAGTTATACCGTAAGTACTTTTGATATTTATTGTCTGTATAAATGTGCATGTTTTTTGTCGAATGTAGATTGCGACGGAAGTATGTAACTTGAATGGCTGTGAAGAGAAAAAGGTTTCTATAAACTTGTTCTTATTAAAATAACCTCATGTCATCATCACTCTATCGATGTCTCAGTGCATTGACACCCGTGGCCCGCTCCGTAGCCTTGCCAGATTAGATAAAATATGAGGTTTTTCTTTGGAGGGTTTGTGTGGCTACCACAACTAAAAGGGATAGCAGCTACCTATTGTCAGGATATTTTAAGAAGTCTTCGTAACTAGACTGTAACGACGCTATAAGGCGCTCTCGGAAAGTGTAGGGAATGAGCGAAAACTAATACACCATTTAATAGTTTCGTTATTTGAATGTTACCTGCAACACCAGATTAATTTTATGCATTTTAGTTCCTAGGAACAAATATACATAGCGTTTTTAGCTGTAAACTGTAACGTAATACTCCACGTATTGCGTTATAATATCTCGCAGGCGCTTAACGCCAGCTTAGCCGCAGAGCGTTCGCAATATTACCATATATAGTCATGTTCAGAACCAAAGGCAGTCTGTGAGTCATAGGTTTATGCCTATATAAGATGGGTGCGCGATCTAAATCGGTCACTTTCCCTAGAGGTCGGAACGCTGCCGCTACACCTCGTGATTATTCTACATTCTTCTTCCTATCTACTGTCCCCCTGAAGGTAAGCATATTCCAGTCGTCTGTGTGCCTATATGTTCTGTCTGTAGTATCTGTGTCTCCTAAGCATAACAGCTAATCTAGGGATAGCCTGTTCCTGACCGGTTATTGTGTATTCTCTATGCTGTTTTCAGTTCTTCCTACGGGCCACGATTCTCCCTACGGGCTACGATTCTTCCTACAGGCTGCGACTTACGAGCTGCGGGCGCCGTGCTGCTGCCAGCCGCTGCCAACGCATCAGCTCCTGCCTACGAGCTACCTACAGCCAGGCCACGGACGCCTGACTGCACCATTTACGCCTGAGCCTTACCGCTCGGCCCACATCGGCTGCATCGCCTGAGCCTCCATTCAGCCTACACCTCGACCACCGTGCTGCCTGCGCAGCGTGCACTTCGGCCAGCTCATCGGCGACCCTGAGATCCTCCGTCTCAGTGGCGCCCAACTCTATTTGTCTCACTTCCAATTACTGCAGTTGTTCTTGTTTAGGAGGTCAGTCTTTGTAAACGAGGAGGTGCAGACATCAGCGAACCGGTACGCACTATATATTAACTTGTGTGTATCTCTGTATTGCTGTCGAATTTCTACAACGCGTGACGGAATTCAGGACGGTTAGAAATCTACCTGCCAATAGATTATTCGATTACGCGTCCGAAATTTTTACTGGTAATGCGTTACACTGGTTTCGCGGTGTTAAAAATTCCATTTCTACCTGGGACGAACTAGCTAGTAAACTCACAGCTGATTTTACACCGTACGAATATGACTATTTTAAAATCTAAAATAGCAAAACACATAAGAAAACAGTTCATCAAAACATACGTCTGGAGCATTGCTCTGTACAGAAGCGAGACATGGACAATGACCCAACAAGACCTGGAAAGACTAGAGGCATTTGAGATATGGTGCTGGAGACGCATGGAAAAAATTAGCTGGACAGAAAAAAAGACCAACGCGGAAGTATTAAGAATCATCCAAGAAAAACGCAACATATTGGCGACAATCGAAAGGCGAAGAGGAAAGATGTTTGGCCACCTTATACGACATGACGACTTCATTAAAAACATCATTGAAGGTAAAATAGACGGAAAGAGAGGAAGGGGCCGACCCAGGAGAGCATATATGGACCAGATAAAAGAAAGAACGAAGGTCATGTCGTATAAGGAGGTCAAGGTACTGGCCGAAGATCGTGAAATATATGGCGTTTATTATTTTATAATATAATGGCGTTTATTCCACCGACAAGAGCGACGCTCTTAAGTTTAAAGAAAGAAGAATATGACTATAAACTTTTAGCCGAGATTCGTAATTGTACTCAAGGGCAAACGGAGGGTAAAATCATCTACTTATCAATTATGTACCAACTTTTTGAGCGATTATCACCGAATACGTTACTAACCGAACATGAAAAACTAAATATATTGCTTCACAATATTAGACCGTGTTATTCTACTGTACTAGCTTCATGTACTACGGCTATAGACACTATAGACACTCTAAGAACACTATGTCTAAACTATGAGAGGTTCCGGCGTTTAAGTTCACAATTTAACGAACCTAGTTACCCTACGTCTAACACAGTAGCACCTGATTTAGCTTACATAAATAAAAAGGACACGCACGGTCACTATAATAATTCACACTACTATAAACCGTCTAAACTAAAAAACTACGATTCCGTCGCATCTATAAATGTTGAACCGAACCATACACCTGTGCCTAACCTACAACACTACAATGTCGACATGAATGACTAATAAGAGGTCTGTGTTCTGCCCGCGATGCCGTTCAACTGATCAATCGCTAGGGACGTAGAAGCGTGAACGTTATCCTATATGTTTTAAGTGTGGCCTTAGGGATGTCACATTCGTAAATTGTCCTAACTGTAAAAATAAATCTTTTTCAGAAAACTAATTTACTCGGATCGTAGTATGTCAAATAAGATGACAAACCCTACCGTTTGTACATCTTTTAAACCTAAATATTTTGACAAAGAAGACTGGAAAAATTGGCTGAACACTCTAAAAGTGTATTTTTCTAGTTATTTTGTGGCTGCGATCCGTGATCAAAAACCTAATACTGATTTTCGACCCTACGTTAATGTAACCATTAAGAATCTACCCCTTACTGAGTTACTTGACTTAGGTTCTGCCGTGACTATATTGGGCAATAATTCTCATATAGAAATTATTTCTAAAACGAATCTCCCTTTGAATAAGTGTGACAACCCTACTATATTTTTTCGATCGGCGGGTGGTCATCGTTTGATACCGATTGGCTATATCAACCTACCCACCACTTTTGAATATAAAACTTATAACTTAAAAGCGTACGTAATTCCAGAAGTTATTAGTTCGTTAATTTTAGGTATTGACTTCTGGAAAAGATTTAAATTGTTACCAAACTATATTAACTCTGTTCCTTTATCTAATAATGACTCTCGTAATAATTCCTTGCCTAACAAACCTAATGCTACCGTATCGGCTATTGATAGTAACACTGATAACGACACTATAACCTCGGATCAGTGGTATACTACAATCTGCAATGGCTGTAAAAACTCACCTACATCTTTCCCTAATTATTCTATCAAAAATGATAAATTATATAGATATATGGTATCGAAATGTACACTGCGTAAAGTATTCGATTGGAAAGAGGTCCTACATACCTCGGATAGAACGGCACTCGCTGCGGGTCATTTAAGCATTTTTAAAACGTATAAACGTTTAGCGCAGCGTGATAATTGGCCTGGTATGCACGCTGACATTGTTAAATTTATATCTTCGTGTGACACTTGTGTCGCACATAAACACCAAAACAATGGTACTTTATATACACACACATACAACTTACGTCGTAAACCGGCTGGGTTTAACGTGGGTGATACTGTGTGGAAAAGAACCTACGACAAATCATTTGGCAAAAAACTAGCTCTTAAGTTTACCAAGCGTTCTATTATTGCTAAAAAGTCACCACTAGTATACAAATTAGGGGATTCGTCGGGTAAACCTATTGGGAGTTGGCACATTAAAGAATTATAACTAATTAACTACACTGATTCCTAACCTAACTAGATTCTCTCATTGTACCTACCTACAGTTTGAGTTTCGTAGTCAGTATTTATTTATTTATATTTACAACTGCTCACTGCACTTACAGTTGCCCAACGCGTGCAGTGAGCCATTAGAATACAATTTCCTACAGTAAAATCTAAAGTAGGTACGTACAGTGTCTTATTAATATGCTATTCTAAATGTAATTAGGTACATGACAAAAAGAATGCAGCCATTTTCAAAAATGTGGTTTGGTTCGTAAAAAATATGTCTAAATCAGGATACTGAGCAATAAAAGAATTGAGCAGTGAAATTGCATGGCATGTGGGTGCGTATTGCGCCGTACATGTTCGCACTTGTGGTGCGGCAAGTAAGCGGCGCGATCGCAGCCGAGTGTACTGGTTCGGCACTGATAATGAACAGTGTGAGTTACCGAATCGTCAATTTTATGATTTAATAACATATAATAAGGGCACACTTGCGTCGTAATGCCAGCGTGTCAAGACCTACCATGCCAGACGAACAGAGACGGGTATAGATAAGGATAGTACCCATAAAGCTTTTTATACAGAAACCGGCAGAATTTCCGCTGCACTCGCTCTATCATCATGCGATACTTGTCTTCATGAGGGTCCCAGATGACGGAGTTATGTTCCAAAGTACTCCGAACAAAGGAGAAGTACAACACGACAGTAGTGCTCCTGCGCCGAAACGGAGACGCTTGTCTCATTACAAAGCCTAGAGACTTAAAGCTCCTCTTACACATTGCTGTGATGTGTGTATTAAAGGTAAGACTTGAGTCTAGAATCAAGCCTAAGTCTCGTATTTGAGTGACTCGTTCAAACGGGACACTTGATACACGTAAGTGTAGATGTACGGAGAGCGAACACGAGTAAACGTTATTGTTTTGCATTTTGAGGCGTTAAATTCTAAGTGATTGCGTGCTCCCCAAGCTACAACGCTGTTGAAGTCCCGTTGAAGGGCTTCGCAGTCGTCTAGGCAATCTATGCCCAAGAACAGCTTCAGATCATCAGAAAACATGAGACACCTTGCCGTACTGACGACACTCGGCAAGTCGTTGATCATTATTAAAAAGAAAGTCGGACCCAAAACACTTCCCTGGTTTACAACGGAGCGAGTGTCATATGGGTCAGACTGCAAGTTATCGAACTGGACATATTGCGAACGGTTGGCAAAATAACTGGAGAAAAGGTTCAAGAGATTAGGTGTGAAGCCCATATCAGCAAATTTCTGCAACAGCACGTTAATTTGGACACGGTCAAATGCTTTTTTAAAGTCAAAATAGACCGTGTCCACTTGTCTACTCTTGTCCATTTTCGTCACACAATAATCGATAAAGTTAATTAAATTGGTGGCTGTAGATTTACCAGCTCTAAACCCATGCTGACACTCGCTCATTTGCTGTTTAACCTGTCTAGTAATGTGACGATTTAGAATATATTCAAACACCTTGCCGAATGCTGAGAGCACGGCAATAGGCCTGTAGTTTGTGATCTGAGACCTGGAGCTGGACCATGGGTACAGGTGTAACTCTAGACACTTTCCATGCGGCAGGATAGACAGCAATACTTACCGCCAAATAAAAAATATGCAAGAGGGGCTCCTCTAAAACACCAACGCAATCTTTGATAATATAGGCAGGTATGCCATCTGGCCCAATAGAAGATTGAGCCTTTAAGCGTTTCACTGCCCGCGATATATTTATTTATTTATTAACACTTTATTGTACACTAAGTTGGACATTAAAACATAGTACAATGGGCGGCCTTATCGCTAACAGCGATTTGTACCAGGCAACCTTTGGATGGATATTATTGGTAGGAAAGAAATGGTAGTTGTCAGTGTATCAGTAAATTATGATTTACTTTAAATATATACATATATAAAATTAATAGTACAATAATATACCTAATCATACATAAATAACTATACATAAATATATACATATATACATATATATATATATATATATATATATAAGGAATGTCATAATGATAGATAGTGATCCTTGACTAGACATTTGAACCTTGTTACCGTCTGAGCCTGCCTTATGTGAAACGGTAATGCATTCCAAAGCCGAACAGCAGTGACAGAAAAAGATTTATCATAAAAAGCGCGTAATCCAAATATGAATCGTATACAGAGATTTTGAAGGCGCTCAAGTTTTTCAAGCTGGTTTTCGGCAAGATCTGGATAGCTGACATCTGCGTAATCAATAATGGGTAATAGAAGAGAGTTTGCAAGTGCAATTTTGGTGGCAGTAGGAAGAAAATTCCTAAGTCTTCTTAGTGAACCTGCCGATGCAAACACCTTACGACTCACTTCTTGGATCTGCGAGGGCCAGGAGAGGGTTGAATCGATATTTAGGCCCAGATTCTTTACTTTATCCTGTATAGGAATAACTGTGCCATTAAAAATAAGGTCAGGAAGTTGTGACCAGTCGATTTTCGCTATCATTCTCGAACTACCAACAACAAAAACCTGGGTTTTCGAGGGATTCACTTTAAGTCCATAGGATTTACTCCAGCTGCTAAACTGTGCAAGATCATTGTTGATGGTATCTATAGAATCTGATAACTGTGCGAATGGCGACTGCGTATAGATTTGGAGATCATCTGCATAAAGGTGATAGGAAGAGCGAAGATTGTTAGATATAGAATTTATAAACATTGCGAAGAGTAAAGGAGATAACACGCCACCCTGGGGCACACCAACAGTAGTGTTACACCAAGACGAAAGTGAATTTTCAATGCGTATACGTTGTCGGCGGCCACACAGGTAACTACGAAACCAATCAATCACAGTAGGAGATATGTTAAGAGAGCAAAGACGGCTAAGTAGAACGTCATGATCCACTGTATTGAAGGCGTTGCTAAAATCGAGCAGAGCTAGGATTGTGAGCTGTCCGCCTTCCATACCAGCCCTTATGTCATCCGTAATATTGACAAGGGTTGTAGGGATACTATGACCCGAACGGAAACCGGATTGGAAGGGATTAAAGAGATTATTTTTAGATAGGAACGAGTTGATTTGACTGTGGACGAGACGTTCGAGGACTTTGCCGAGGAATGGTAAGATGGAGATAGGACGATAGTCAGAAAAGGATGAAGGATGAGGGGTTTTTGGGATGGGAGTTATTAGGGCATCTTTCCACATTGATGGGAATTGACCACTGGATAGGGAATAATTGAGAATGTGGGTAATTATGGGCAGGATTAAATCGAGGATTAGAATGAGCATATTACGGCTGACACAGTCACTACCAACTGCGTTGGAAGTGATTGACATTATGTTCTTCTTAACATCACTATCGGAGAAATGATTAAAGACAAATGATGAATAACTAGGGGTTGGCAAGGATGAAAGATAATTTATAGTGCTTTCTTTAGTAGTCCTATCAATATTGGACAAGGCAAAGAAATGTTGATTAAGCATATAAAAATTGAAGTCATTAGGAATAGTGTGTTGACGTGGTTTGCCGACCCCCAGGGTTTTAAGAAATTTCCAGACCTTCGCTGGATCTCCGTTATTCACAGAATTATGGATATGTTGGCGTTGTGCATCCCTACACACCCTATTGCAGTGATTCCTGATCGCAACATATTTTTGAATATTCTGTTCATCAGACCTAATTTTGTATTTAAATTTTGCAGCAGCTTTTTTGTTTATGAGCTGTTTGATGCTATCAGTGAGCCACGGTGAGGGAGGGTGTTTTATTTTTACAGGTCCAACTGGTGCATACTTATCATATAGATCTGTGATATTAGATGCAAAGATGCTGACCTTTTCATCAACAGATTCAACGGTGGTTGTGCAGACATACTTACAATTGTATATGGGATATGTGAGCGAAGATATATGGCAACACCCCCACCGCCCCCGACCGCACGATCATTTCTTATAAGTTGAAAACCAGGCAGGGAGTATAATGAAGAAGGCAGACAGGGCATAAGCCATGACTCAGAAACAAGGATAGCATGAAGGTTCTTAAAGTCTAGATTGGCCAGCATATCAGGGAAATCATCAAAGCATTCCGGCACGGAATGCTTTGAGCATTGATATGAACGGCATTGAAATTTTTAGGTACATCAGAAAATTGTGAATGAAGACTGTCGGCAAGTGAAGGTATACTGGTGAAGCTGTCATCTATACTACATATTGAGTAGAAGCTTTCATCATCACTAATGCTATCAATATCAATGGCTGCAAATATACTTAATTAATATGATAATATTATCTAAAATATAAATATATATAATCAGAAGATAAACAAATAAAATACCTATTTTATATATACTACTACTACTAAAAACTGAATATTAATTCAAAACTACCAACAATACACCACCTGCCAGTAGTGCCAAGAATAGAAAACGACGACGTTCATGAATCATGACATACATATTATGTGGAAATATAAAATATTTATACAACAAAAAACAAAAAAAAACAGAATCCGAATTGGTCCGGGAAGTAACAAGAACATTGCAATAGTTTATTAATAAAAGCTAGTATGAAATACAATTATATAGATGGAAATAAGAAACAAAGATAAAGAAAATAAGAATAAAAGGAAGTATAAGTAAACTTTCCAAAAAGCCCTGTACCCATACACATTATAATTTGACAGACATTAGATGACAGATGACGGATATGACAGCTGACGGCTGTCAGACAGCTAAAGAGAAACAATTCAGACACCCTTAGTAAATACTTATTTAATTATAAATGTATAACGATAGAGAGAAAAAGGAAATATATTAGTAAAGTGGAGCATAATGCTAAGCGTCCACTGATCGGCATCGTACGCATCGGAAGCATCACATTTTTCGGATCGTAGTATTCTTTGTATAGCAAGTCATATAAGTGCGTCCACTGATCCGCATCGTACGGATCACACATCGGCCATGCCGACACGGATGCTCCGAGAGGCAACTTTTGCGATGCGTGCCGATGACGTCACACCAATTCTTTTTTTATATGTGTTTGCATTTTCTCCCTCTTCTACTAACAAACAAGCAATAACGCCAAAGCGTTCTTCTTCGCTTTGTTCTATTCTCTGGTACTTGTGTCGGCAATCTGATCGCTGCCGATACAGTGGACGCAGTATGAAAAAAAATGCGATGCGTCCGATGCGTACGATGCCGATCAGTCGACGCTTAGCATAAAGTGGGTACAAAGCAAGAAAGAATATAAAGGTGATACTTATTACTTACTACCCGGACCAGAAATCGACCAAAACAAAGAAAGTTACTTCATTTGGGCTATAGTCCGTTTGGATTTTGCGGCTGGCTTCGCTGGTGTGGGCTGTTTCTCCACGTCCTTTTGCTCAATTTTATGCAGCTCCGTGAGGTTGACCACTCGATGACGGGAACCATCAGGCGCAAGAACATGGATAATGATAAAACCTCCCTAGTCCAGCATTGAGTTATTCCACACTTGTGACGAGCGGCCATGAAAGCTTCGTGTCGCTGTTTGGTTAAGAATTCCGAGACCGTAATAACAGTGCCCTTGAATCTAGTTTTACTGAACCATACACTGTCCCGTACCAAGGAGTTGTTGAATTTCACAGCGATGGGTCTGGTCTTGCTTGATGTGCGACCCATTCTGTGTCAGCGTCGAATATCAGCTGTAGTAATGTCCGATTTGAGGTGCTCCTTTATAACATTTACTACTACTTTGGCTGTATCCTCTTTGCCATCCTCTGTCACACCATGCAGCAGCAACATTTTTCTTCGAGTCCTCATCTCCATGGAATCCAGCGTATGAGAAAGGAGCTCTATTTGCTGTTGGAAACCTTTCAGTGCATCCATTACAAAGGCCTTGAAGGAGGTGTATTCGGAGGCCAAGCCGGGCATGGATGGAGTACCTTGGGATCTGGGCAACTCAGCTTCGAAATCAGCCATTCGCTTAAGAAACATTTCCTTTAAGCTGTTGATAGACTGTTGCAGTGGTTGTGTCATAGTGCAGTGAAGTAAGTGAATGTATGTAGGATAGAGAAAACACTTTACTGGCAGGTACTGCTTGTTATTATTGAAGTATTTTCATACAAATCAATTCAAAATATAAACTTGAACTATTTATTTTAAATTTTATAAGTGGAGCTAAACATTTTAGGTGTTAATGCTACAACTACCCACGATTCGGTGTTGTTGTATATCTGTCTATGTAATGCTATCAAGGCTAATGTGCGAATAGTGTAGGTTATTACTACCAACGGTACTTTCAACATGGCCAAATTGTGTCGGTGGTACTGCTAAAAATGCAGATTTAAAATACTCCGCGAAAGCATTCACGGCATCTAAACCGGAGACTTTATTCCCATTGTACTCGAATTCTGCACCTGATTGCTGCGAAGAACGCTGCGCCTTTACATAACGCCAAAAACTCTTGGGATCCTTACTTATAACCGCCTCAGTCCGATCTATAAACTTAGCATAGGTTGATTTTAAAAGTTCTTTTGTTCGTTGCCTATAAAAACGATACATTTCCTTATTATACTGTAATTGTAATTCTTTGAACTTTTTTAAATGGTAATACTTATTTTTAATACTTACAATTATTTCTGGAGTTTACCACGTAGGATACACATACTTATTATAGCTACTTACTTGCCGTTTAATAGGAACATTGGCATTCAAACATGTTTCAATTTGTGTATAAAAAGTATCTAAAGTGTCATTCACGCTTGTACACATTAGCACATCCGACCATGATGTCGACGCAAGGTTGTCGTATAAACCGAAAAAGTCAGCTTTTTTAAAATTCCACATATGCGGATGTTGTTGTTGTGGTGACGCGTGACAAGGTGGCGGTAATTTATGAGGTTCATCAATTTTTACTGATTCCTTATCGATGAACTTTTTAATGAGCTTATTCTGTTCCAAAATCAGCTTTACCAGCGCAGACACTTTGTTCTGGAGCAAGATCACGGACTAGTTTAACTCCAGAATAGTAATTGCCGCACTTTTTGACGACATTTCTAATTCTTATCGTATTTGAATATAGACACCAACAAAACACAACTTTAATCCACGAGAGAGCGAGACAAATGTCCAAGTATCTACTTAGCACTGTCTACAGAAGTTCGGACGACTTAGTTAGACGGATTTTTCTTGTCTAGACACGCAAAATCCTGCTGTACAGAGCAGGGTAATGTAACGTAATACTCCACGTACTGCGTTATAATATCTCGCAGGTGCTTAACGCCAGCTTAGCCGCAGAGTGTTCGCAATATTACCATATATAGTCATGTTCAGAACCAAAGGCAGTCTGTGAGTCATAGGTTTATGCCTATATAAGATGGGTGCGCGATCTAAATCGGTCACTTTCCCTAGAGGTTGGAACGCTGCCGCTACACCTCGTGATTATTCTACATTCTACTTCCTATCTACTTTCCCGCTGTGGGTAAGCATATTCTAGTCGTCTGTGTGCCTATATGTTCTGTCTGTAGTATCTGTGTCTCCTAAGCATAACAGCCGATCTAGGCATAGCCTGTTCCTGACCGGTTGTTGTGTATTCTCTATGCTGTTTCCAGTTCTTCCTACGGGCCACGATTCTCCCTACGGGCCACGATTCTCCCTACGGGCTACGATTCTTCCTACGGGCTGCGACTTACGAGCTGCGGGCGCCGTGCTGCTACTTGCCGCTGCCAACGCATCAGCTCTTGCCTACGAGCCTCCTACAGCCAGGCCACGGACGCCTGACTGCACCATTTACGCCTGAGCCTTAACGCTCGGCCCACAGCGGCTGCATCGCCTGAGCCTCCACTCAGCCTACACCTCGACCACCGAGCTGCCTGCGCAGCGTGCACTTCGGCCAGCTCACCGGCGACCCTACGAGCAGGCTACCCTGCGAGCGTCGGAGAGCAGCAGGAGTCTACACTCCACCCCTTAGGCCAGTGCTTACCTAGTTCGGTCATACTGTATGTAAGCGGTAGTGAGACATAATAAAGAACCTGTTCAGTCTAGCACTGTTTCTCTTGAACTCCGACATCCTACCTGAGATCCTCCGTCTCAAAACGTTACTGTCCTGCAACTTGAACTGGCGTAGCGAACAACTTGTATTTACATAAATTAAATTATTTGAATACACTACGCTCTGCTTTTTGTGGATATTTCCTTCAGTCTCTGCTTCTCAGAATTTATCTTTAAATGTTAAAGGTTTCGTCAATGTTATCTTATCTTTAAGCATGCATTCAATAAACTTGACTGTTTTTTAAATTAAATTTAAATTTTGTGTAAACAGCCATGCCGCATCCTGCGACGGAGAATAAGAACGGTAAGCATTAGAAAATATTTCATAATTCTTAGACACTGATGCTAAGTAAGGCATAATAATATATGAATGGTGATGTGCTGACGATTTCAAAAGATTTTGACGTTTGTAATTTTTCTGTGATATTACAAACAAATATCAATATTTGTTTGTTAGCAAAGTTAATCTTTTGTGTTTTTTAAATGTTTACATTTCCGATGTTTCTACAGTTGTTCAGCGATTAAACATCATGGCTGATAAGTCATCGGAAAGCACACCCTTCGGTACAAAAGGTACGTATTAACGCGCTACCACTATTTGCTTCTAATACCCGACTAATTATAACATAGCAGCTCACGCCCTATATTTACATTTTAAATATCTCGTTTTCAATTACTATCTAAAGGTTAATGGCATTGTTTGATATAAAACATGTTCAAATATATCAATGTCACACAGAGTTTCTGTCTATACTTTGTTCGACAAATTTCATTGTAGAATATTTTATAATAATTTCTTTTTGATGAGATACATGTTATTCTTGTAAAAGTTCGGTGTTCTAACATACGTCGTATATTTTAGAGCTTCTAATTACGAACACAATTATCAAATTAGATATTGCAAAATTCTTTTGCGTTTTCTATTAGATTTTTGTTCACTTCATTTAAAAATTCCTTTGAGAATACGCAAATTAAGACCCTTTCTCGGAGATCGCGCAAACAACGAAAATAGTGTGTTTGCTGCTAAATAGTAAAATGTTTTCAGATTTCAGGTTACAAGATTACAACAGGGCAGTCTCGAAAGATCAGTGCCGCTACGGTTTTTTGTTCTCATTAGTCATTTTAATCAAGATGGCAACATCTCGGGGCTGATGTTTCTCTTTGAGCAACTAAGAAAATAAATTAATTATGCCTTCCCGTACAGTACAATCACTTAGATGGAAGGAATGCTTTGATGTTTTATAAATTTTCAATAGTAGCCTGGAGTTATGTTTTGCGAATGACTTATTTTAATCATTATAACGAAATTACGTGGTTTTGGTAATTGAACTATAATTTTAAGCTGTATTTGAAAAGAAATGAATGCATTTATATGTGATAACATTATTTAAGTCGCGTGTTTACGTACTATGTCTGCGCTAACTTTTTGAAACACTAATGAATCTGATTACACGCTGATTGAAAGCATTGGTTCGAGGGCCGAATATCGTTTGTACGAATACTATTACCTACTATCACGTAAACTAATTCTCTTAGAGTCAAATTAATCTGAAGTAAATTTTTTTGTGTTACAGTATTCTATAACGTATATGTTACTAAACATACGTATAGAAAGTATAATGAAATATATATAGAATAATTAAAGGTGTTATTTTACTACTATTGTTTTGTTAAATAGATAGTACGTATCAGAAAATTTATTTCTTCTTATTGGGTACGACGGAATATATCTCTTAGATCTCAATTTAGTCAAATTATATTTGTAAGTGATTTTAGAAAAATATATTAATTATGTCAGAATATTGAAAGTATTAATAAATATAGACTGAGTTTCATGAAGAATAGGCTTGTATATATAAAGCTAAAGTTATTCATATAGATAATGTATAAGTTATATGTATATGCTTAAATTTAAGCGGTTATGATTTGCTGAAGGCAATCAAATACACGGGCATATTGGCTATTCGCCATCAGTTCAGTTATATTGTTTTTATATTAGGAGGATAAACCTATGTAATACGACAAAATCAATGAGGCATATGACCAAACAGTACTCATTACTCGTAGCCTTCGTCATGATTGATGTATACCTATGTTATAAATGTGCAGGGCAGTGTAAATATACACACTCTGTCCTAGTGTCCTAGAGTGTCAATATTCAGTTGTACTGCGGACCATTGTTGCTTTCCTTAAATATTATAAGAAAGATTATTGATTTAAAAGATTTTTATTTTCAACCCAACACACAAATGTGTAAAGTATTTTTTTTAGTGAATCCATTATTTAGCACAAGTGTACTAGACATAGAAGGCAGATTTTCAAATCAAGCAGGAGCGAAATTGGGATCAGATCAAGGGTAACACTATACTTATAATTGCAACATCTTATACTAATATATAAAGCTGAATAGTTTGTTTGTTTGGTTGAACGCGCTAATCTTAGGAAATACTGGTCCACATACGTACATACATAGACTCACGCCTGCCTCCCCGAAGGGGTAGGCAGAGGCATATTAAACGCCCACTTTTCGCCAGTGTTTTGATCCCACGTAATAGGTGGCGAGCCTATTGCCGCTTATCGGGATATTTTGTTTGCTAGAGCCTCGTCCGTTGATCGGCAGGTGCACCACTTGCAGGTGAGCTTGGCTTGGGACCCTAAGTTCTTGATGGGTCCAAATACTGGTCCGATTTGGAAAATTATTTCAGTTTTAGATAGCCCATTTATTGAGGAAGGCTATAGGCTATATAACATCAAGGCTTTTGCTGTTGGCCGCTGACGGCCTTGGTAATTTTAGGCTGACTGTCAGTAAGCGCGGGAGGCTTCAACTCCAAGATCGTCGTGCCATGATACTAAACTACACTCATGGCTTCGTCTGCGTGGTAGTATTTTACCCTCTCTCTCGTAACTCCGGCGCATAAGTCACGATGATGTAGACATTGCGTGACATAAGTGCAGTAGAAGATGCGACTTTAAAATTTGTTACTCTTTAAACGTGTTTTCTCCTTTTTTTATTATATAGCTTATGTATTCACAGCTATCGCTGCTTAGTCAAATAAATTAGATGAAATAAAACATCAAAATTATTTCGAAAATATGTGAGCTGTGAATATTGACAATGAGTTACACATTAGTACCAAGAAAAGACAAGGATACTTTTACAATATACCAAGAAAATTGTCTAATATATATAATGTCTTGCCATATTTAATTACAGCATCTCTTAAGGAAAAAGAATAACACTCGTTAACTTTCTTTGAAAACGTAATATATGAAAATTATGTGATATTATATTATACTTGAGAACGTTTGTAAAGTATTTGCAGGGTAAATATGGATGTTTTGTTTTTAAACTTCAACCTATACCAAGAAAAACGATATCAATAAAACAGGAAAGAATTCAAAATATAGGTAACGAACCTGCTGTTCGTGAATCTTCAAGACGGCGTATTCATCCGGTGTATTCAATGCATACAATAGTACCTAAACTGTTGCGTTCCGTTAGGTGAGTGAGAGTGCTGGAGGCCCTGTCCCCTATTCCTTCTCCCTCAACCCACTCCTCATCCTATCCCTTTTCCCAACCTCAAGACGCAGCAACGCATTTGTGACTCCTTAGGTTTTGCTTGTGTCCATGGGTGGCGGTAATTGCTTACCATCAGGCGATCCGGCTGCTCGTTTGCCGCCTATTATTATAAAAAAAATACTAAAATTTATTATTCTTTGAAAATAATATGAATAACAAAAACTAATAATATTCAAATTAAGACCATCTTAATAAAGACCACAACATTAACACGTTCAGATTACCCCTAAATGAGAAGCGTACTAAAATAATGCTATTAAGCGGATTGAAGTAAATGAGCTACGAGAGGTGCATAGCAAGCGCGTAGCTTGTGAAAATCTGTGGCACCCGCACTACGTCTGTAACAGACACGAAAGAAAATGTAATATAATATTACAAATAAGCCTATGTCAAAAAGTCAAAAATCAAAATCGTTTATTCATCTAGGTCACAAGGTGACGCTTATGAACGTCAATTTTTTAAATCGAATTACTCAATGCTTCTACATTTGCATTTACTGCCTCGTTCGCAAAGCTATTGCTTTACCTATTGGTAGAACCACGAGAAAGAACGGGCAATAAAACTCGTGGCCACTCTTTTGAATCGCCAATATTATGGTACATAATTATGTATTTTATTCTTGTAAGGAGCTGCAACTGTTTCACATTGTACTTAATGACTTGTAAATAGTAATTAGTTACAGATATAATACTTAATAAATTAATGCAGTTACTAAATTAAGTGCCTTAGTTAGCCTTCCAATGAGAACATTGTGTAACAGGAGCATCCACTTACGTCTTATAATGTAGGCAACTCGGGACCATGTTCAGAACTATGGTGGCAATGTATGTTACAGAAAGTGACTGTATATGAATACACAAAATTACAAAAACATTAGTTTACAGCAGATGAAGATAACTCGTGATCATGTCACGAGTTATCTTCATCTTACAGTGCAGTAAAACTTTAATAAAATTAGTGGAACAACAATGCAAATGTAAATGTAGTAAGTTGAATGACCTAATAATACATGAATAGTAATTTAAAAGAATTAGAAATATTATATAAAGATAAATATAATTCTAATTAGGTATAAAGATCATGAGTTGTCTAGCTATGTTTGTAGTTACCTACTTACGATTAGTAAGTTACTTATAAAGAGAATTTAGGCAAACATAACAAACTTATAAAACTTTGTTTAATGACCGTAAATACACGCATATTACACTTTGAAGACAGCAGTGTATAAGAAAGGTTATACGGTTCTATAAGCAAGCTCAAACATCAATTTATATTTTTAACTGAATATGTAGACCATTATGCTTTATCCCTTGAAAAACGTTTCTAAGAATAATCCTGGCGGACTTTGTTATTTACTCTTATATTCGAAGACAGCTCTTTGAGAATTGAAGTGCCCAGGTTCAATATTCATTGTGAAAGGTGAAACCGAGAGTAATTCAACTAATACATAATAAACAATAGCTTGTTCAAGAGTTGTTAAACCTTAAACCATGTTGTGCATGTAATTATGTAAGTTAATAAGGTAATTAAGCAGATATAGAATGTTGTTAATATTTAATAATATGATATTTTCGCTGCTAAGTCGATACGTAGCGTTACACATAAAGATGGTTTATCTGATGTTGTTAATATTACTGCCTGGAGGAAAATAATTAACGGAAACACGCTCCTTTTCATGTTCAAAGCATTTTCCGAAGATATGCGAATTGATCTGTCAAAAGCATAATCAACAATCGTGTATCATAATTAACAGTCATGGTGCCGAGATTGTAGATATAGCTCCTGCAATAATTACTCGTGGGATGTGCTCGTCTAAATACAAATTATTTAACACAGCTATCATCGCTGTACTAATCTATCGAACTGAACTGACAGCTAATTTGTGTTTGTTTTAGTAATAGGATTCGTATGCTTACCCTGTCAAAATATTCGATACGGAAATAACTCGTCAAACAAACAATTGTATAGGTAGGAATAGTAGTACGTTGCTATTTAGGAAATATATACTTTTTTTTAATGTCCTCGAAACACAGATGACGTCTGCTAACTCGCACTTGGCCAGTATGGTGGACTATGGCTTTACTCGCTCATAGTGAGAATAGAGAAGAATCGCTCATGTTGATGATTTTATAAATAAAATTCTTCATCTGTCCGCCCTGTTCCCATATTACTTGGGCTCGGTGCAGAATGTCTTTCTCTTCAATTCGACCCTATCAGTTGCCATCTGAACATTTACTCCTTTTTCATTAATATTTTATTATATTCATTTTTTACCTCTCATTATGGAACCATAATAGATTATATTGATTTGTGCCGATAGCATAATACGTATAATATTGTCATAGTTTTGAAAATAAATACAGTCATATTAAAGTTTATTTGAAATATGCTGCAAGTGTATTTATTTATATTTACCTACATAAATATTGGTAAGTATTTGAACTTTGAATTGAAAAGTTATTTGACTAAACCGTATTTCATAAGCAGACGGACAGGGGTGGAAAAACCTTTAGCAACTAGTTTTCATGTGTACAATGTCGAATAGAAACGGTTTACTTTAAAGCAATTTTTTTATGTCTCTGGTTATCAAAGGAAGTGAGACTGCGATACACAACGCTACACTAAAGAAAAACTCATATTATATATTTCAGCCATCTTAAATACAGAGCAAAACTTATAACGGGCGCATAGCGTAGTCGGCTACTGGACGATCAAAGGTTATAAAAAGTTTCACTGACGGCACCAAAGTAAGTGCTCCAGCGTACCACATATTCAACTTTGTATACCCGCTACAAAATAATGTGCCTCCCTTGTGCAACAAATTTTATTAACGACTGTACCTCATACACAGTTATATCTATATATATAAAAGAAAGTCGTGTTAGTAACACTATTTATAACTCAAGAACGGCCGAGCCGATTTGGCTGAAAATTGGTGGGGAGGTAGCTCAGAACTAGGAAAAACACATAGGATACAATAAAATGCAAAAAATAATCTGGGAGGGATTTTAGAGAGGGTCGAAGTTTGTAGGGACAAACCAGCCTGGCGCAAGTTCCTAAGAAAAAACCGAATGTATGAAACGTGCTATCTTTTTAATGGCTACTATTATATGTATAAAACGTGAAGATAGCATCCTTCACTATGTACCCTTGGAACAGTATTCTTTCAAAGTTAGACGGGTTATACGTACATCACCGCCTTGGCTGTCAATAGTGTCAAATGTCACAACTGTCACATTATTATCCAGATTGAACTTTGCCGCGTTATGTAGTTTGTTTAAAAAACGTAAAAAACATACTGTAAAAGTGGTTTGTGTATACCAAATAAATGTGATTTTACACTTCTAGTGTTAGTGTTACTATATTCATTTGATTAGCATTGAAAGGAGCGCAATGAAAACAAGCAAAATAACGTGCGAAATATGGCATACAACAACATGCCCAATGAAAAAAGGGTAGGTATTTATGGCAAAATGTCCCTAGATAAAGATCAATGAATATTTATAATGTTATATAATGTGATAATATATTTCAATGAAACATAAAAAATAAGGAAATATTCTAAAGTTTCATATCATAGTACTTTGTAGGTAAACAATAGTGCTGCCTGTCAGTTATCGATAATCCGTTATTAGAAATTGGCACAAGGACTAAACATTCTATTTTTTTTTTCTTTTTAGATGTAAAAATGGGTTGCTGCAACTGGAAATCAAGACTTGATTTATGTGCCCATTGAAAAATTACATCAGTTGAACTATGTGTGTGGCAAGCATTTTAAGCCGAAAGACTTAAAAAAAAAGGGAACTCAAGTCAGAACAACAGCTGTGCCTTGTATCTATAGACATTTCTTTAAATCCTATTACAGAAGAAATGTTGAAAACTTTTCCATTACATGTATATACATATATCTTTTAGTTCTGCGTATTTTTCTTCGCTAATCTATAGTTGGTGCCACGAGAAGATAGACTTTTTGTAAACAAACGTTCAGGGCTTCACAACCTTTTTTCAAACAGTTGTGTTTTAGACTTTATATACTTTTAGAAAAGTCTTTTTTTTTCAATGCCTAAGTATGCCACTATGTTGTTTTAATTTATATTGTTTAATTTTACTGAAATAAAAATATTTGATTTTGTGTTTGAATGGTAGAATGTTCATAAAATTACCCATTTTTTTGTCGTTTTACACATAATTTATTTTGTATAATAATATAATTAAGGAAAATACAGTACCATGTATGTAAATGATAGAGTACATATGTACATGTTACACTATTGTTGACATGTTTTTTTTTTAAATCGTAGGCAATAATCATTTGTTGAAAGTAGCCTACCTATCCTAATATATTAGATTATTGACCAACAATGAATAATATTATAGATAACTAGCTAATACATTGCATAAAAAATTCTGGGCATGGACATTTTACGTTGTTTGTGAATGAAATCGTCAGAATGAAGTTAAACAAAATCCATTAAAGTTGCGGTAGTCTGAAAACGCTATTTCTTTTTAGGTATAAAAAATTTCTGTGCGACTAATAGTTTGCCATCTGCTATTCTGCACCCGCTTTTTCGAGATGCCAGCAGCGGGAGGAGCGTTGCGATCCTATACACTTGTATTTAACTTTACATTTACCTTTTCTTGACAACTAAAAATTTAATTTTGTCCTCTGATAAATGCATCTTAAGTCCAAGAATGTAACATTTCAATGAACTAACTCCAAATGTTGACATTCTAGGCGTCAGTACCTCAAAATATTAAAAGATTCTGTTGACAGCGCATAACATCGATAAAAACCCGATCCATTGACATATTAGTTTCCAATGACAGGTATCTATGTACAATTCCGCTCATTGGATTTGACATTTTGTGCTTTTGACAGAACTATCGCTAAGTAACTTAGTAGAAATTCTTTGTTTACAAAAAGTCTATGTTCTCGTGGCACGGACTATAGAATAGATTTATAGAATAGGCTAATTTGTTTGAATAAACACATAAATATTAAATACATCTTTTATTTGTGTTGGAAAAGTATAATTCTAGTCGAAACATAATTATAATTATTTATTACCGAATATTATCGATATCGATATTTCGTTAATCACTAGAGGGTACATCCCTATATTGACAAATATGACAATGCTGACAACATAAAAACGATGTCAATTAGTATTTTTATGTTGGTACGAGTTCTCCCTGCACGTTTCATACAAAGCTGAAAGTCTCGCATGATCTATGGCACATCCGCCTCTTCTTACGTAGTATTTGTATACTCTTTGGGACAAACCTCCTACCTATTGACAGTAATAACGCATGCGCTGTAATAATTGAGTTGCTGCGCATGTGCTATATCTGTCAGTGCTGTCACATTATTACATTGACATAATTATGATGCACTGTCATTACTTCGTTCGCTTTTAAGGTTCGCTTACTTAATTAAACTAATAATAATTATTGTAACAGCCTTGGCTAATCCCTACTAATATTAGGTACCAGCTGTGCCTGCGGCTTCGTCCGCGTAGAAATCGGTATCCCTTTCTGTGGCCTTGATAATGTAAAATAACATAATGATCGGTTAATGAAACTTACACTCATATTTAAGTTTCTTACTTACTGTATTAGAAAAGTAGTAACCTGCACCTAAAGATAAAAGATAGATAAAGATAAATTTATTGCTGCTAAAGAAACACAAGTCACAAAAAAAACATTAAATAGAATCAAGAAAACAGTAAGGGTTATATATACGTATACTGGGCAAAAAGAAACAAATAAAAACAAACAATAGTGTGAAATATCATAGAATAAGTATAGAGCTGATATTGTGTCTCACGAAGCAACAACCAGGTGCTCATCTCGACATATGCCAGGCCACTAAGGTCTGGCGCCGGTTTTCAGACGAGCCCTGATGTGAAGCCTGCCTACCTAAATTTTTAGCTCTTTCTTTTAATAAATACTATCTGGCCGGATTACATAATTATTAGTTAATTTGAATCTTTGCACTCAAAAAGTAACACTCGAATAGTAAGTCTACGATGCTCTACTATCTATACTAATATAATAAAGCGGAAGTGTTTGTTTGTTTGTTTGAACGCGCTAATCTCACGAACTACCGATCGGATCCGAAAAAACCTTTTTGTTTACGATAGCCCAGTTATTCCGGAAGGCTATAGGCTATACTCGTATACCATAACACTTCTACAATTTGGGCCGGCAAAAGGCTAAAAAGGCTAAAAGATAATGTCGGCTAATCAAAAATCTAAACTAGCAGTCGTATTTAAAAAAATGTTTTTGCCTATGATAGCCCAATTATTCCGAAAGGCTATATAAAAATACGCCACAACTTTTAGGGGCCAGACAACAGGGGTGACGTCACGAATGTCAAAATCAGTGGATTGACCTTTGTTGTTGTTAACGTAAATAAAATTAAAATCAGTTCAAACTAGTGATTTTTTATTGTAGAAAGACTTATAAACTAAGTTGCTACAACATAAATTGTGCGAAGGAGTTTATGTGTTGTGTAAGGACAGAAACAATAAATGTAAATATATTGACCTTCTGGAACAGTGATATCTACCCGTACTTTGGTGAAAATAAGGTGAATTTACAAATATATAACTTTTATTCGTCAGTGACTTATTTCTAGTGTGTGCGCACCCTTAGACCGCCTAGTGCTTACATCCACAGCGCTAAGTGTCATTATTTACTACCGTAAACACACTTTTATCAATTCGACCGTTGCAGCGCCATCTAACGCTCCACTAGTGTATCACATACGACTTCATTCAGCTCAACTTTGCTACAACAACAGTTCAACATGTCGAAGTGCGGTGGTTGCGGTCAATTCATATCTCCGGCGGACGCCGCGAGATGTCACAGGTGTAGCGCCATGTATCATCGTCGTTGTGTGGCATTACCATCCTCTGGCCTGATAGCTCAGTCATGGCAATGCCCTGAGTGTAAAAAAACCAGGCCAACGGACAACAAAGCCGATACTCCGGTAAGGGGCAGCGGTTCTTATCAGACTGTGGGTAGGAGTCCCCCCGGTGATGCTTCGGAGCAGTCCACCTCAGCTGACTGTGGCGACCTGCAGCTATCTGACAGCGTTTTCACGACCGGGACGTCAGTAACTGCACATAGTCTGAATGAGGAGATCACGACCGAGATGCGTATATTTCGCGACAATATGCGCAGCATTAATAAGGAACTGTTGGCCTTTCGGGAAGAGATGGCAGAGATACGAGCATCAGTCAGGGCTTGTGAGAGTCACCTAGAAAAACTGGATGAGCGAGTAGTCGCTATAGAAAAGCAGGTGCAAGTAAGGGATCAATTAGACATGCATGGCGTAGTTGCTCAACTCAAACGCGAAATCAATGACCGGGACCAGGATTTATTGGCGTTTGATGTCGAGATTTCGAACCTACCCGAGGTCAATGGTGAGAATGCGGTTCACACGGCTTTGCAGATAGCCGCAAAACTTGGCGTTAAAATAGAACAACGCGATATTGCTTGCGCTGAGCGCGTTGGTCCACGCCACATCGTTTCGACGGACGCCGCTGACCCGGAGCGTAGGCCCCGCCCCCTCACTGTGCGCCTGGCTTGTCGCAATTTGCGTGACGAGTTGTTGTCGAGCGCGCGTGTGCGCCGAGGTGCGACGTCCGCCGACTTGGGTATCCCCGGTCCTGCACGGCGCTTTTACATCAACGAGCGCCTTACGAAAAAGAACCGGGATTTGTTTCGTAGGGCGCGGACTGTCGCCCGTGAACTCGGCTGGAACTATGTCTGGTGCCGACGGGGACGTACCTATGTGCGTAAGAGTCAGGGAGACAAAGCTTATTGCATTCGGGAAGACACGGACTTTGAGAGTGTTTTTGGTCCGACCCTGTAATAGTTTAATTCAAAACAACAAGTTACATTTAATGCGTAAAATCCCTAATCTGTTTCGGTTGTCATGGGCCATTTCTTTTAAAAAGAAATACTATTTTTGTATTAGCACTGTTATGTTTGTACATTATCTCACAACTGTTCTATCATCTCAGAGGCACTGTCATATATTTTAAGAAGTGGTTGCATAAAAGTTGTCATATGCTCGGACAGTAAGAGTGCGTTATATCATATAAACCAATGCGCCTCTGGGGGGAGAGGTATGCCGGTAGCATATGAAATACTGTCTAAAATAGATACACTATTGTTGAGAGGTGTACATCTGAGATTGCAGTGGGTTCCATCGCATATAGGAATACAAGGTAACGAGACAGCTGATAGATTGGCAAAACTTGGCAGCACTGAAGGTAAAGAAATTTCTGTAATACCTTATTATACAGAAATATTGCCAAAATATAAAAAACACTGTTTTTATATATGGAAACAACATTTTGATAAAAGATCACTAGAAAAAGGCATATGGTATAAAACCATCCAATCTGAGCCTCCCCGTATACCTTGGAGTGTTAATAGTAGTTTAAACAGGAAACTTATTGTAATAGCCCATAGAATTAGAACCGGACACATTCCATCAAGAAAATTTGCATTTTTAATGGGTAAAATCTTATCTCCGAATTGTGAGAATTGTGGGGTGTTAGATGATGTACATCATATGTTAATGGAATGTGTTCGGTGGCAAGATGAAAGAAACGATTTTTTCATAAAATTTGGCTTGAACAGGACACAAATGGGTGTGTTTGTTAATATTTTGTCAAATCCTAATAGTGAGGAAGCATGTGTCTTGTTCAGGCTCCTAGATTCTCAATTAGACATAAGAGAGTAGTAATTGTTATTTTGTAATAATCGGACTCACATGTACGTTGTCGTACAGAAGTCCTTTAAAAAATAGAATAAAAAAAAAAAAAAAAAAAAAAAAACTGTTCTATCACCGAGGTCAAAGTGTAATTTCAGATACCATAATAATTTTGATAATATATCATATATATGTGTGTACGTACAATTTTATTATATTTTAACGTCATTGATCACACTAGAACAAGTTTATCTTATTGTTAGTTTATTATACAAAGACAACCAAATATATTGCACTGGTTAATGTGCGAAAATGTTTAAATATACATTGTTACATAATGGGTGAGAAACATTTTAAAATTGGTTTTATAAATATAGGTTCATTAGGCACCAACCATGATGATTTTATTGCTTTGATGCAGCGAAACCAATTAGATGTAATAGCCATCAACGAGACGTGGTTGCGTCCGGGCGAAGACGGGCGAGCTCCTACGGTGCCCGGTTATTATCTCCGTCATATACCACGGCCAGCCAGCGTTCGCTCGGGCCGAGGTGGAGGGGTCGGATTTTATATCAGGCGGGGTCTCAACGTGCGCATACTTACTATAGCGGTCGATCCTAGGTTCGAGTCAATAGAACAGATGTGGCTTACTTTCACTCTCAATGGGCAAAGGGTTACTATTGGAACCGCGTACCGGCCGCCATGGCTCGATTTAAGTCTCTTCCTAGATGCTATGACCGACACAGTGGCGTCACTTACTAACTCGGACTATTGCGTTTTATTAGGGGATTTCAATGTCAATTTGCTCAATGGGACGGACTCCAGAACTAAGGCGATTGAGGAGTTTTTGTGCAGCCTTAGCCTCTCACAAGTCGTTACCGTCCCAACACATTTCACAGAGTCAAGTGAATCCCTGATAGACCTAGTTTGCACTAATCTTCGAGCTAAAAAAATTTCAACCGAATCCTTTGGAAATATATGTGGACATTCGTTGATTTTGTGTGAATTTGGTATACGGAGGGAGCGGCTTAAACCTTATAAAGTACACTACAGACCACTGAAACACGTCAATTTACAATGTTTACAAGATAGTCTCTCTCGCGTGACTTGGAACAATATTTTGCAACTGGATACGGTAAACGAGATGGTTGACACTTTTAATGCCTACATTATTGCAGTGTTTGATGCCTACGCGCCAGTTAAGACGGCTCTAATTAGAGAACGATCATATCCGTGGGTTACAGACACTATAAAACTTATGATGAAACTGAGGGATAACGCACTAAAAGCATATCATAATTGTAAAACAGAAAGCAAAAAAGCATATTATAAGCAGCTAAAATCACTTGTTTCGTCGTCTTTATACAATGAAAGAGTAGCGTATTTTAAATTTAATATTAATAGTAAAATTAAAGACCCGAAAACATTATGGAAAAATATTAAAACCACTTTATTGCCAAACAAAGAAAATTTTGACCTTCCGTCTCACCTTTCAGACCCAAATTTAATAAATAACTATTTTTTAAACGTACCAGGTAATCCAGTAGTCAAAATTTCGGCTATGACATTTTTTGAATTTAATAAACATAGCGATGCCGTCTTTTCAATATTACCTGTAAGCCCTGAAGTTATTACTAAATATCTATCTGTACTCAAATCTAATGCAGAGGGTTGTGACGGTGTTAGTTTGGAGATGTTGATGCTATCTCAGCCTTATTCACTATCAGCAATTACTCATATTATTAACTCATCAATACAGACGGCAACCTTCCCTGACACCTGGAAATTGGCTATAGTGAGGCCACTGCCAAAAAATCATAACCCTAATGATTTTAAAGACCTTAGGCCTATAAGTATTCTTCCTTGCTTGTCAAAGGTAATTGAGAAAGTGGTAAGTGGGCAACTCTCTCAATACTTAGAAGATAATAAAATATTACCAACACATCAATCGGGCTTTAGGAAAGGCCGTGGTACCGCTACCGCGTTGCTTGACGTGACAGATAACATTCTTTCTGCACAGGATAAGGGTATGTGCACCTTACTAGTTCTTCTAGACTTTTCACGTGCTTTCGAAAGCATAAATATTTCTTTGCTTCTTTCTAAATTAAAATACTATGGCTGTGACAACAGAACGGTCAATTGGTTCAACAGTTATCTGTCACACCGCGGGCAAGCGGTGGAGGTGCGTCTGTCTGACGGGGAAATGGTGGCCTCTGATTTTAGTCCGGTCGTGCGGGGAGTCCCACAGGGATCAATCCTGGGACCTTTACTATTCATCCTGTACTGTGCTGACATTACTAACTGTATAATTAATTCGCAGTATCATATCTACGCTGATGACATTCAAGTCTATGTGTCATTTAAATCTAATGAGTATGCTATGGCTATTGCGAGTTTAGAGCAGGACCTCGATAGAATTGTGGAGTGGGCTGAAAATAATTCCCTGGTTCTGAACCCAAAAAAAACTAAATATATGGTGTTTGGTACACAAAACCAACTGCGTTCATTACCAGACTTTAATATTACGCTCATGGGCGAGGTGGTAGAGAGGGTGAGTGAAGCCCGTAACCTAGGTCTGAATATTGACTCGAATCTAAGATATGAGAAACATGTCGCTGAATTAGTGCGTAACTGTTTTTACAGGTTACGTATTCTTTACAAAATGCGACCATATTTATCCGAAGAATTGCGAGTACGATTGGTAGAATCGTTAGTTCTCTCCAAATTGAACTACGCGGACACTGTGTATGGACCACGTCTGCTAGCTCGTACGGATCGGTTGATCCAGAGAGTCCAGAATGCCGCCGCTCGTTACTGCTTCACAATAGGCCGTAGAAGTCACGTTACACCTTTTTTAAATGATAGGTTGATACTGAAAATGAAATCACGGCGTAAGCTACACTTGGCATCCCTTATGTTTGGTGTTGTTCATTGCCGGCAGCCAGTGTATCTTTTTAACAAGATCAGCTGGGTTGCTGGCAGACGCGACTGTGCTAGCAGACAGTGTTCGCAACAGCTTTCCATATTGCCTCATAAAACAGCTGCATTTAGAGGTAGCTTCCGTTATGCGGCTTCTAAAATATGGAATAATTTACCCCCACCTATAAGATCCCTCAAAACAATAAGCACTTTCAAAATTCATCTGCGTAGGTATCTTATTGACGCACAGCGGAAGCTAGATATGGTAAATGTGAACACGTCGCTTATATAGTCGCGTCGCGCGTCGTTGCGTCGCGTATAAGTACTGCTTGTGCCTATATGTGTGTATGCGTGCGTGCGTGTGTGTGTGTGTGTGTGCGAAAACAAAAATATTATTACTACATAGCATTGCGCAGCTGATGCATGATGATAGCTGTTTGTCGGATGTCTGTGGTGCTTGTGGTTGTGCTGACGGACCTTTTCCTTCTTTACTGGGAGCGTTGGTTGCATTTCCCATCACAAAACGGGCGGGTGGGGTGACCTTTAAATGTAACAAATATACTCATTTTTGGCATGGATAGGTGTATTATAATTGGTTCATAGTAAAATGTTTCACATTTGTTTTTATTATATATAGATATTTATTTATTTTTTCACTATTCTAATGTAATTTGGTATAATTTTGTTGTTATTGTAATGTTTTTTATACACACTTACCTATGGAGTGCGGCCATCGTGCTCTGGTGTCGATTGTATATTCCCTTGGATATTTGTCATAATAACTAAACTTGTCATGATTTCTCCGCCAGTCGAAAGTGCTAGTTAACAAGATAAGACGACTTAGGTGACATTTGCTTCAAGACGATAGTGTACCACGCTAAACACAGTAATATTGTTAGAAATTAGTAACTATCGCACTATTAGTAATGTAAGCTGTTTGATATTGCACTATTATTCCGTGAGTTCACAACGCAGTGCGAGTGCGCGCCGTGCGTGCGGTGAGCGTTCTGTCGGTTCCCTCACTATTATTATACTCTTTGTTCTGTCGGTTATCTCTTTCTTGTTGTCGGTTGACGCGACGGAGACTCCGCCCATACCGCCCGCGCCGCTCGCACCCGTGTTGCTAATGTTGTTTGTTTTGTTATCACTAGATAAACTTGTTTATGATTTTGATGTTTGGTTTTGTTTGGCTTGTGTAGTGTAGGTAGCCACTGCTTTGGACCTTCATGATTCACTAGTAGGGCCCCGTAGAATATCAGTGCCAGCAAGTCTGGTATTATGCTGAACGGGGTCCTATTACTGCCATGACCTGGCCTAAGCATATTATTGTATAGCTGATAAAGATGTTTTTTTATTTTTGTTTGAACCTTTATTTTAATTTTTTATTGTGTACTTGTGTATGGTTGTAAAAAAAAAAAAAACAAAAAAAAAAAAAAAAAAAAGGTCAAACGAGAAGGGGGAGAGTTGGGTCAAAGGCAAAAAAAGGCTAAACGAATAGGATACAATCTATACGGGTATCGTATTCGAGATTTTCGGGACGCTGATTAATAATATGAAATTTATTTAGGATTTAGTGATTTGGGAAATCAAAGATGGCGGATGAGAAAATTTTAAAAATCATTATGAGTATCGCCTTCGATATTTTAAGGGGTGGGGAATCGAAATACAACATATATTTCGTGATCAAAGATGGTGGATGGGAAATCAAAGATGGCGGATGGGAAAATTAAAAAAATCAATATTGGTATCGTCTGCGATGTTATAAGGGATGGGGAATCCAAATACAACATCTGTTTCGTGATCAAAGATGGCGGATGGGATTTTTTTAAATCGATATGGGTATCGTCTCCAATATTTAAAGGGATTGTTGGCTTTGGTAACTTTGTTCAGAATTTCCTGGAAAATTGGTTTGAAAAAAAATGGAATAAGCAAAAAGAACTTTAAAAGGCGATACAGGGTTCGCCAAGACAGCTAGTTATTAATATACTAAGAAGTAGGTAGGTACGGATCCCCCCCGTGGGATCTCCACCTTGTCGTGGTGGTGGGGCTTAGTAACCGTGGATTTGATTTTCACCCACGGTGAAGCTAAGCGGGATCCCGGGAGGGGACGCTCCACGTGGGCTTGCGTGAGGCCTGCGTAGGACGCGTCCAGAGGTGCGGGTGCGGGGGACACTTCTGTCTGTCCCTCGCAGTCGGGTGCGGTCGCGGGAGGAGAGGCGTGTCGGTGTTGCGTTGCCGCGCGCCCTGTCTCCCGCGACCAAATGGGGGCGCACCATCGTTGCGTCGCGGTGGGGCCGCAGAGGCAGAGGAGATGCGGTGTTGCGTTGCCGCCCTCCCTATCCTCTGCGGCCGCTGGGTGTTTTGGCGGCGGAGCCCAACACCTTCGTCCGCCGGCAAGAGGGTTTCGTTCGGGGCCCGCCTGACCATTTGGCGGGCCAATACCCGTCGGGGGGTAGCGAGGAATGCTTCGGTGAAACCCTACCCTCCGGCACATGGGTACATGAGGAAAAAAAAAATAACGTAGGTCCAGATAGCAAAGAACTCACGTTCTTGTGGCAAACTGCCCAGAGCGAAGGCTGCATTCACCAGTTCAATAGGAATACCTATTCTTGTACTTAAACCACAGCACTATTCTAATCATAAGTTATATTTTTACTGGGTAAGTTAAAATTACATTTTATGGAAGCATGATTATAGGCACTAAGGTAGTTTTCGGTTTTAGTATCTAGGCTATACCACTTAGTAGAACAAATCTATGTCGGTTAGTTTGTCGTCTATTAAATAACTGGCTGTTGCCCACGGTTTCACCTGCAGTATTTTCAGTATCTCGACAACAGCGCCACTTATCGGGTCAATTTATATACTTAAGTTAAAATCTCATTAAAATCGGTTCAGCCAATCTAGAAATTAGCCCGGACAAACAGACAGACAAAAATCTTGGTTTTTGACACCAACTATAGGCACTTCAAAAAACAAGTTATTTTGACACCTCAATTTTATTTATTATTTATTTAGATAAAATAGTTGACTAAAAATGCACGTTACTGTTACGATGTCATTGTATATTTTTCAGGCTACTTACAGTTGTCTACTTATTTCCTAATAAGAATGTATGTGTCCACTGCCAAAACTTTAATCTGGTATATACTACATCTTTGTAATATGCTTGTGAGAAGTACTAATACCTATTTGAAGTACAAAATGTGAGTGTGAGATCGGCTCTGGTGTTCCACAAGGCGGTATTCTCTCTCCTTTGTTATTTTCAATTTTCATTAATCTCGTAACCCAGAATCTTCAATGCGCTTAACATTTGTATGCCGATGACTTGCAGCTTTATGCTCAAGCTAGCGTTGAAAATATATCGTCTGCCATTGACACTGTTAATAGGGATCTAGAGTACTTACGTAATTGGTCTAACTCTTTCAGTTTGACGATAAATCCAACCAAGTGTCAGGCTATAATTGTGGGCAGCCAAAGAATGTTGAGCAAATTAGACAAAACTGCTTTGCCACCTATAATATTCAACGGTTCTGTTATCGAGTATTGTCCAGCGGTCAAAGATCTAGGTTTACATATTGACACAAATTTAAATTGGCGCGCTCAGGTAACTAATGTTAGCCAAAAAGTCACCGGTACCCTTCGTGCTCTGTATCGCCTGAAGAACTTTTTACCATCCAAAACTAAGATAATGCTTGTGCACACCTTAATTTTCCCTGTAATCGACTATGGTGATTTGTGTTATTTCGACCTGAATGCAGACCTCCTCAATAAACTTGACCGTCTTCTAAATAACTGCATTCGATTTATTTTTAACCTTCGCAAGTATGACCATGTGTCTGCTTATCGTTCTCGTTTGAAGTGGTTACCCATTCGTCAACGCCGTAGTATGCGCGCTCTCACTACACTCTACTCTATTCTCATGTCTCCTAACACACCTTCCTATCTAACTTCTCATTTTCAATATCTGTATTCCAGTCATAATAGAACTCTACGCTCCTCTAATAATCTACTCCTCGTATGTCCTTCACACAGCTCTGACTTCATTCACTCATCTTTTCCCGTGCAATCTGTTCTTCTGTGGAACGCCCTCCCTCTAGAGATCAGGACGGCCACCAGCAGACACACTTTCAAATCGAAAGTACGAGAGCTCTTACACTCCGAACTTTCAGGATCATCACAGAATTGATATATCTTGTTAATTTTATATTATATTTATTTATTTATATATTCATATATATTTTTTTACGTATATATGTAGCTTTATATTTTATAGTATTTACTATTGTGTATATGTATTGTATGTAATTAGTATGTAGTTATTGATTTGTATATATTAAATAATGCTATGTTAGTCCCTAACACTTCAGCTTGCACCTACTTCATATATCTCTGCATCACCCCAAGGTAGACTGTTAGAGAATGCCTCAGGCATTAAGTCCGCCGATACATGTATATTATGTGTATGAAGTCCAATAAATAAATTAAAAAAAAAAAATCGCCGCAATTTTTCTTGAAGGCTTAGAGAATACAGCCATGAATGACTTACATCAGTATAAGTAGAGTCACGTTTGTGACTCTACTTATACTGATGATAAGCTGTAAAATGTTCTATCAGTTCGACACCACGAAACTATGCTTTCCGCATATTTTATGTCAAATTCTTGTTTCGAAAATGATTATTTTGTGTGCGTTAGTCGTTAGTTTACCTGTACAGTCCTACATAATACAAGATCCTAGTGTAGCAATATAGGTATTCAACCACCGTGGTAATAAGCACTCATTTTAAATTGTCTTTCGGGATATTTACTACGAACCTTTGTTTCCAGAAACCGACAGTATATAGATAGCGCTACAGTTATTTTGATTACAGATTATGTAATTATGTATCTTATAGACAAATCCTCCTAATTTTAAGCGTCAGACGCAGCACGCTAGAACAGAGTGGAAATAAAAAATATATTGAAAGTAGAAAGTAACCTTAAATATTTTTAAGAAATACTTTCAACACTGTAACATTTCAAATATACACTAATAATGATTATACAGAGAGAGAGAGATTTTTCATTTTTTAGCAGCTGTGTTCTAGTTTTACTTGTAGGTATGACACCTCACCCAAAAACAAGATGGTTTCACCCCGTGTACGTAGCACAAAGCAAAAGAACTAGTCCGATTGCCAATCGACAGTTTGCGATTGACTTCCGCAAAGCGTTGGCAGTTAGCGCTTGCAGTTCGCTTTCAACGGCGACCGTTGCTGTTTATATAGGTACGCCATGTTATTGACATGAATATGACATAATTTGTAGAATAACTTATATTTGAGCTTTTCAGATAGTTTAAACAAAAATGTTGGGTTGGGCGTATTCTTGCACAAAAACATAACCTAGGGTAACTGTATTTTTGTCTAGACTAATCATAAGAATAGTATAGACGAACACGATTTTGTGTGAAATGAGCAAACATTTTATTTTAACTTAAGTGTGAGGCAAATAAATGGTTCTCCAAGGCAATGGCTAATATTATAGTAAATAGACATAGGTACATTAATTAAGCAATACGGAAGCAATGCCACAGTAATAATAGAGTAGGAAGTTTAAAACACTGGTCCCATGTTGGGCGCCAGTTTCATACCTTATGTTTTTCGATGGCAAACGAGCAAAAAGCATACGCACTTTACAGTATCTTAGGTGAAGACTCAGACTTAAATGGAGGAAATAGCATCAATGGTACGAGTGCAAAATATTGACCGACAATTTGAACCTTGTATAACTGGACTATTAATTAATTTTATCAGTTTAATACAAAGTTGGTGCCACTAACGAAATTTAGGTAGAGTTCAAAAAAAAATTGTAAATGCTACAATGTCACAGTTCAAATGTAAGAAAATAAAATTATTATAAACCCCAGTTCCGATTGTAAGACTGACCCATCATCGGACCCTGTAAGACATAGAAAAAGAAACAGTTTTTACACTACAACCATCTAAAAGGATTGCAGAGACATAGACACGTACAAAAGAATATTATATTAAATATGATATTCTTTTGTACGTGTGTATGTCTGCTGCAGCTGTTTTCACGACTGCATTTTGTGAGGACATTTCAAACCTGTCGCAAAATCCGTTCTTAGGTGACAGTGGTTGTAAGCTATCTGCCAGTCAAAATATGTCAGTTTAGGATATTAAATTAATTTCTTGTTCAGTCAGTAGGTGAACGACTGAGTGATTTTTGCCTTCTACAAACATAAATTATATTTATAGTCAGTTTAAGATCAGAAATATATGTATAACCTACGTCCACAATTGGATTTTATCAGCGGAAATTACCACGTTCAAAATATGGTAGCGCCATTTTAGTTACAAACGGATATAATGTGGTAGCTTAATTGTCTTGCTCCCTTTTTTGTGCATAAGTCGGCACAACTGGAGTAAAACTATCTGTTTACAGAAGATCAACATAGAGCTATGATATACATTAGTATAAATGTACAAAGCTTTTTGTGCAAGATCAGTCCAAGAAGATTAGCAAGATCCTGTGTGGCGAGGTTATTGCTAAACGTCCAATCAACGGACACAAAAAACACCCAAATTCGAGAGAAGAATTTGTGGATCACATACTGTTATCCCGTATGGAGATCGATCCCACAACACCCGACGTAGATGGCAACATGGCCGCTTTTATAATTACACTATCATCATCAACAACCTGATGCAGTCCACTGTTGGAAAAAGGCCTCGCCAATAGCACGCCACTGAGCTCAATCTTCAGCTATTAGTGTCCAGCCGCACCACACCTGCAGGCTAAAATGAAAATATAATTTTAACTTCGTATTATCACACGATTTATTCCGAAAATTTAGTAAAAGTGAACGTTAAACTATTATAACAAAAAGTCGATCAAACTATGACCGCGTGATTACAATCATTATTTTTGAACTACCTAAAACGGTATTAATGTATTTCCTTAACACTTTCACGGACAGTAAACGAGACACAATTGAAGTTTTATTGTTATCACGCCTATAGGCGTTTACTGTCCGTGAAAGTGTTTATTGTAAATCTACGGCCGCGGACGAGCTTTGAACACGGCTAACTACATGGTATTAGTTTGTGTATAAACTGAAATTGCTGTGCCTCGGATTCCACCACATGAGAAACTCTCTAACCGTTGTTAATGCTTACATTGCTTTTATTCAATATTATTGTTAGCAGATTATTTTATTAGTTTGTAAAAGTTAGCTATTAATGTATACCGATTGAAAGCAAATCTGAATATATTATAAGAAAAATTATAACCCTGTATCCCCGTAGGGTTAGAGGTGTAATATTATACCCACATTAAGTGTATTTCTCTGAATTTTAGGAGCCTGGTGCCGGACACATTACCAGACACCGTGCTGCTACTGATAATTCGAAAAAACTTAATAACAATTTTGCCCGACCACGCTATCCACTGGACCACGGAGGCATGAAAATATAAGTAGTTTATATGAATATTTCTCTCAAAATAATTGTAACGGATGCCAGGAATCGAACCTTTGCTAGTCCGCTACAGTGCGCTTGTGGTGTGTAACTGGCGAATGTTCCTACGAAGATGTGTGTTCTTCTATATGTGTGGACTGTATGGCTTCGATAGCTTCTATCTATTCGGGGCTTGAGAAATAAAACATCTTCATACGTTGAGAGCGATGCTGTTCAGGTGTTCGGTGCTTGATGGTTACATATGGTTACTTGGTCACGAGATGGTGGTTGGGACACCAACGAACTGGCCGAATACATGGTCGCTTAGGTACTTCGGAACTTTACCTTAACGACGACCACCGCACCGAACACGTGCACAGAGAATCTTTATTTATTTTTAATTTTCTATCAGGTACAAATGTGTATTTATCTTAGATATTATGATACATACATAAATGTTCTATACATCGTTAGATAGGTCTCATAAAGTTCTATCTATCGGTATACAATACCTAAACCTAACTACTTGCGTCACTAAGCTATTCTAGAAAAACTGTTAAAAAATGTCGTCACACAAGGGCGCACCCACTATATTTTCTATTGAAAAACTATTAAATACTATAGTTACATATGTAATTTTGGTAGGCTGTTGTGTGCAACTATATGGGGCATCTATTAAAACAAACACCATGAAAATATCTTTATTCAATTCGAAGTTATTACATGAAAACCTACGATGCATAGGAAAAAATACAGATTTTCTTAAGTAAACACTATCGTACATAAACAAAGTTTATGATTAACATGCAAATGTTTGTTATTAGGTTCATTTTAACTATATAAGGCAATAACTAGTAATAAGAACGACGGCGTCTCGCATCTCTCGGTCGGCACCGTGCATGTTGGTGCCGTTGTCCGAGTAGATCTCTGCGGGGCAACCTCGGCACGCTGCGAACCTGCGCAGCGCCAAGATTGCGGAGTCGGCGCTCAGGCTGGCGGCGACCTCCAGATATACTGCCCTGGAAGTGAGACATGTAAACAGTACCACGTAACGTTTGTGACGCTGTCTACCGACGGTTACGGAGAGCGGCCCGAAATAATCAAGGCCCGTGTAGGTGAAGGGCCTCTGATGGTGAGCAAGGCGCGTTTTCGGATGGTCCCCGGTGGCTGGCTCAGGTGGCTGCGTTTTTCTAATGCGGCATGGTAGACATCTATGTACTATTTTCTTTATAGTCGGCCGCAGACGAATAATCCAATAGTGTTGGCGTATTACATTGATTACCAACTCTGTACCGCTGTGATGTAATTTTCTATGTGTCCAATCTATGTATAGCTGCGTAATACGATGATCGCCGTCTAAGATTGGCGGTCTCTTTGTCTGTTCGGAGATTTCTTCTGTAGCTATTATACGACTGCGTAGAGTGATCATTTCGTTGTTCATCTCCACGGGTAACGAATACAGGCGGCTGTCTCTGTCGACACCTCCTCCGCGCCGCAGCTCCCGAAGGTCGGCGCCGAAAGGAGTTTTCTTATCCCGCCTTCACAAGAAGGTCCTCGACGTCGCGGGTTTGTTCTGCAGGGAGAAGCACGAAGTTTTGGGAGTCGGCGGCTGGACGAGGTGCCGCTCTGCCCGACTTGATGTTGTGCTTCGTCTTCGTCACGTGATGGCAATCTGGATCCTTCTGTCTATTTTTCTGCTTTCTAGTGTGTAGAACCTTCTCTGCGGGTTTCTTACACATATCTATAGACTGTGGAACTCTCGCTGTTGCTTGTAAGAGCCTTTTCCGTTTGGGAAATCTATTCGGGTCCGGTACGGCTTCTATAATTCGCTGTGGTCGGCGACTATCTATGCAGGATGCAATGCACTGCTCCCCTATTGTCTTAACGACGGTAGGCTTAACGGCGGCCTTCGATACTATGGGAGAGTGCACCTGTCCTCTATCTAATACTATGTTTCTATCCGTATCCGGCTTCATCTCCTTGTGAGAGTTTCTAAATTCTATATTTTCTATGCACGCGAACCTCTCCGCTGCGTCTTCAAAACTATTCGATATGACGTGTGCTTCTTTCTGTCGAAGGGCCGTCTCTATATGTCTATCCTCTATATGTTTCGAACTGTTTCGTAACACGTCCGTCCGCTTCTTGGGGTCCGTGTTCGGTCGACGTGGGTTCACTATATACGATCCGAAGGCGAAAAACTCTTCATACAAAGATTCTGTGTTTTCATGCGTAGCGGCGAGTCCGTTGACGAAGTGTACGGTGTTTCCCAAGGTGCGTGAGCGAGCGCCGTGCAGCACCCATCCCAGCGACGTAAGCGACGCCACCGGTTGATCGTTGGGTCCTCTTCGTACTGCGTTCGCTATGAGCAGGTGCCAGTTGTCTTGACCTATTAGCACCTTCGGCACGCCTATGTCATACACCAGCTTCCTTTTGATGCCTTCGAGGTGTTTGCAGTCTATCAGGACCTCTTCGGCGATCTTCTGCGGCGATAGGTGCAGGCTGGCTACGGTGCGCGCACACAAAGGCACTTGTTTGCTCTCGGCGCCGGCTCCACGGATGTGTATGTCTACGTGTCGCAACGTTGGCATGTCGATCAACGTATCGCCTATGGCACGGATCGTAAACGGGTCCAGTTTCCCTTCCGCGCCGACTTCCTTGGATATGTCTTCGTCTATGAGCGATATGGTGCTTCCGTCGTCGAGTAGGGCGAACGTAGACACCTCTCCCGTCGGTCCGACTATCTGCACGGGCACTATCTTCAAGTACGCTTGAGTACGTATGCACGAACTGGCGACCGTTTCTTGCTTCTCTGTATTCGCATCTTCAGTTCTATGGGCTCCCCTATCTTAGTGAAGCAACTGGTTGTGTGTAGCGCGGCATCCCTCTACACCGCACTTCTTGGGCTTGCACGAGTGTTCTATTCGGCGTGCGCGTAAGCAGCGAAAACACAATCCATACTGCTTAGCTAGCTGCCATCTCTTCTCTGCGTTGGCGTTACGAAACGTGCTGCAGGCCGACGAGTAGTGTCCTTCGCGTTCACATATTCTGCACTTCGCGTTAGACGTATCCGTAGGGGTTCGCTTCTCCGTCGCCGTCGCCGTGTATGTCCTCTGCACGGTACGTCTGCTTGGCGGCCCATCGGTGATGTTCTCAGCCGGTGCGAACGCGCTACAGTAACGCGCGTACTCCGTCACGAAATCACTAAATCGGCTGAGGTCTGGCTTCGAATGGCACTTCTCGGTGTACGTCTTGTACCACTGCACACGTAGGGAGTTCGGTAGCTTCTCGGTCAACACATGCACTAGCTCCGCATTGACGAGGTAGTGTTCCTTTTTCAACGCACGAAGTCAATCAGTTCCGAGCTAACTGTTTCTAACGCTCTTCCCTTGAGACTTCTTCTCAGTCTCGCTGTATTCTCCACGTCGTTGAAGAAACTCTTGGTGGTGTCGTATATCGCCTTGAACGACAGCCACTCGGTGTGCGCGCCGCCGAACGTCGGTAACGTCATGATGACTTTCGAAACCGCCGGGAGTGGTGCAACTATCGATGTGTCCGGTGGCTTCCTGTCGGCGAGCGCGGAGATCGCGGAGGTGAGATCCGTGATGAACGGTTTCAGCGAATCACCTCCCTGTTGATGAACGTCCATCTTCTGATGAAATTTATTTAGTGATCCAAGATGGCGGACGGGAAATCAAAGATTGCGGATGAGAAAATTTTAAAAATCAATATTGGTATCGTCTGCAATGTTAAAAGGGATGGGGAATCCAAATACAGCATCTGTTTCGTGATTTAAGATGGTGGATGGGAAATCAAAGATGGCGGATGCAAAAATTTTAAAAATCAATATGGGTATATCGTCTCTGATGATTTAAAGGATGTAGAATCCAAATACAACATCTATTTCGTGATCAAAGATAGGAAATCAAAGAAGGCGGGCGGGGTTTTTTTAAAGTCGATATGGGTATCGTCTCCGATATTTCAAGGAATGGGGAATTTTAAAAACACCGTCTATTTTGTGATCAAAGATGGCGGATGGGATTTAAAAAAGAATTAATATGGGTATCGTCTCCGGTGTTTAAAGGGATGCGGAATCCAAATACAACATCTATTTCGTGATTCAATTCAATTCATGGTGGATGGGAAAAAAATTAAAAATCAATATGGGGAATTCAATGTTATGTAAAAATCTATGTATGTTGGTTCATTATTTATAGACTCTGAAACGATAAGAGATTAAGCGCTAAGTCAATGGTAACTTTGAAAAAGGGGCTTGGAAAAAAAGGAATTAAATAAAAGCTCTTAAAAAGGCGATACGGAGTTCGCTGGGTCAGCTAGTATGTTATACTTTTCCAATGTCTGTGACAAATAAATAGTATTTCTTTCTTTACTTTTCTTTCTATTTCCCTCACCTTGATGGCCCAGAGAAAAGCAGTTTCACGCCCCGCCTAAAGGACCCGGGATCATAATTTTTAAAATTTTACTACAGAATCAGAGTAAACATAGCCTTGTATTGCGGTATCTGTATACTACCATGGTATTATCATAGATATTACGTGCTTCACTGCTTATAGTTAAGAATTAGACGGTAAACAGTACAAATTTTCACTAAGTTAACAGATACAATAACATACCGCAACGCCTGTATCCCTAAGGTAAATGTGGAGTGCGCTATTGTAAACCTATTACGGTTCATTGATAACAGTATTGGATCCCATCGGGATGTACAGAGCACAATACTATCATGTGTAGTATGATTTACACTGTCAACGTAACACAACTCTTTTTAACAGATTTCAAAAATAGGAGGAGGCTCTCAATCCGTCAGTATATTTTTTATCTGTTCTAAACATTGCGATGACGCCTGTACCAAAGCCTGTTATAAATTGTATTTTTTTTATTGAAATGGTCAATTTTCCAAGTGGTTCCACACTCAACAGGTCATGATGTGATGCAGGTGTCCTGGCAAAATTGAGGAAGCCCTTAAATGCATGCTGAGAATTTGAAGAGATTTAACAATATGCTTTCACAAACAAAGGGTGGGTTATATTTTTTCACGTAGACGTTGCTTAACATTGTAATATTAATTGATGTATCTATCTATCTACGTCACGTGATTATGTATATGTACCTTAAATTTCCCTCGATGTGACGTTATTTCAGTCTTCTCGCGACCACTGTCGGTATAACCCATGCCAAAAGCCGCTAGGCCTCCCAGAAGTGGACGTCTTACGGCTGATATGATGATAGCGAGGATGACGCTACATAGACCTGTTATAAGAATAATACTATATTACAAGTCGCGAAAGTTTAAAAGTATTCGTTGCTTAACATGCCATTTATTTTTATCCTATTCATATTTGATAAAACGCGAAGAAAAGGTTTAATGGTAAGAAGTTATTTTGTCTCCTTACATTAGAAATATTACTTTGGCAAGGAAAAATCTCCTTAATATCTCACGGGACCAAGACCTTTCACGTGATACATTATTTTATAGGATATGTTCTTTAGTATAAAACAGAAGGGCCTGTAATATAATGGCGACCGCAGGAATCTATCGATCCGCTAGGTTAAGCTCCTTCGTCAGCATCTAGTTTATGGATGGATGACCATAATATCATGGTCACAAAATTCAATAGGGCCTTGAAAGCTGACGCCAGACTCAGCTTCTTTGCAGATTTAAAGGCTGCTATGTACACACAGTGCCGGCGGCACGGGCCGCTGCCTTTTGCCGGGCGTTTGTGTCGCCAGCATCTGTCGCAGAAAGCCGCCGAGCATTATTCTAGTGGAGACAGTCGTGTAGAACGACCACACACAAGTAGATAGTTGCAGGCTACGCGGCCCGTCGTCATACCTGGATGGTTATACCGGCGGCTCCTTCGTGCGGCAAAGCCGGCGGCTTTGTATGCCGCCGGGTGCACGCGGCTTGGCCTTAACAGCATAATTATTAACTATACTACAAAGCGACTGTCGCCTGACCTGTGTCGGGAAAGGGACGGCGATATTCCATAGCTTAAACCAGGGTCAGTATATTCAATCAAATGAGATGTGGAGATCAGACGGAAGTCACAGAGCTAGAAGCAAATATTTTGTCATATCTGGTTAGACTGAAAAGCGGGCATCGAGTTCGAAAGCAAGTCTTGGATAACGCTGGGACGACGATGATGATTCTTTGCCTTGACCAGTCATATTTAAGAACTCTAGTTCCTCTTAACGGCTCATAGATTTTCATGTCAGCCGGGTTTCTCGTCGGTGTATACAGAAATGTCTAAAAACTACAGTTATAGGTGGTATAAGGAAAGTCACTCTTTGACAAAAATAATAGAAATATTTAATATTTATACCATTAAGCCTGACAGTTTGTTTTCATGACTGCGAGCGATGTAAGCCGGTCGAAACACCTAATACCTATTAAACTCTTAACTTATGGAGCCAAGTGTCAAGGGCAACAAAAACATAATGGATACCTAAATTTCGCAAAAATTAAAATAAATAAGTATCCTTATATACCTTTTTAAATGTTTGCAACATTTAAATATAAACATAGGTACATAAATATAATCACAGACCTACGATTACGCTAAGCTCATACAATAAGAATGAATCTCAATCAAGCATTAAATGAATATCCTGATTTGTACCTTAAACTCATATTATATAAATTATTCAATAATTATTGTGCTCGATACCCACGTACTTATTAAAAAATAGGGATTTCTTTTCAATAAAATAGTCCCTTTTAATAATAGTTAAAAGTTATCTTGTATATTCAAAGTTGTTATGGTCCAACAATAATTATTGTTAGTAAATATAGCCGCGAGTAAAATAGCTTACGAAGTAAAGATAAGTTGTCTCCATCTTACTTGTACTTAAAAAATCCCGTAGGCAACTTGAAAAAAATTGTACCTACTTTAGAGTTAGAAAAATAATGAAAATAAATAACAACCGTTTAGTGTTAGTGGATAAATAATATATAAATAGGAAATTATGTGAATTTTATTATGGGGGTCGTTATCACCAAACTCTTATATTACCGCCTCTGTATAACATACCTACCTTCCAGGCTTTTAGACGCAAAAGCTTAACTATTTTATTTTGACCCGGGCATTATTTAGATTAGATTTAGCCGGTTAATTGTTTTCGGCATGAGCCATTAAACCCGCAAAACAAACACAAATAATAAATCATTTTGAATGATACAAAAGCACTGCATTAAGTGCAATGTAATACAATGACATTATGTAACATCATGCGAGCTCGAATGTTAATCCGTTGGGGATAAAATTCTAAAACTCATTAAAGCAAACCCTGGATTATCAACTTGGAATTGCTCGACTGAGCAATATGAATATTATAACGTAAAAAGCAATGAAAACTCGGTTTAAACCCTCCTGTATTTCACTTCCCATAAAAACTTGGGATTCCGTGAAATATATTGGGGAAAAAAAGGTTAACACGGTCGATCATTAAAAGGTAAATTGCTCTGTTTTATATTCGTTGAAATGTAAAGTGTTGAAAATGTTTTAATGGCACGCTCGAGTTGCCGCAACTCTTCCGCTTGCCTCCTCACGTACACACCTTTGTGACTTAGTGTTTGCAGCATGCATGAGGAATCTGATGGGAGTGAATGAAGCAAGAGAGATATGTCAAGATCGTTGCAAATGGCGCTCCGTAGTCTCTGCCTACCCCTCCGGGAAACAGGCGTGAGTCCATGTATGTATGTATGTATTTTAATTATGTATTTGCAACTCTGTCTGCACCGCCGGAAGGCAATGTTGAATAGAACTAAGGTGTTTCGAGAACTTAAAAAAGTTCATAAGGAGGTCACAAAGAATTTCAAGCGTCTCATTATCACCTTTGAAGTAGTTGCGAACGCTTTGCGGAGACATACAGAAAATGATGACTAACTAATAGAATTAGGGCAAGTTGCTTTGATCTAAAATAATAATATGTATTGAATTTTATATCTTAGCCACACGAATTAATATCAGGGCTCTATAACGGAAATAAACATATTGAATCAACTTATACCTTTAATACAAGCTTAATAAAGTTTAAAAGAGGAAGGACGTAATGAACAAATAATTAAGTTCCAAGAATAGCAAATCAAATATCGTTTGTGTTACTTACAGGATTTCATTACTATCTTCGCTAAAGCCCTGCAAATGTAATCCAATTATATTTTTAAAATATGCAACGGCTCAACTTTGTTATTGGTAACCAAATTAAAAAGAAAACTTCTCGCTTCGAGCTTTATTATTTAACGGACTTTGTAAAATCTACATCTATACTAATATAATAAAGCGGAAGAGTTTGTTTGTTTGTTTGTTTGTTTATTTGTTTGTTTGTTTGTTTGTTTGAACGCGCTAATCTCAGGAACTACCGGTCGGATTTGAAAAATTCTTTTGGTATACGATAGCCCAGTTACTTCGGCAGGCTATAGGCTATATAACATAACGCTTCGACCCTTTGGGGCCGGGCAAAAGGCTAAAAAGGCTAAAAGATAATGTTGGCTAATCTCAGGAACTAGCAGTCGGATTTTAAAAATTGTTATTGCCTATGATAGCCCAATTATTCCGAAAGGCTATAGGCTATATAAAATTACGCCACAACTTTTAGGGGCCAGACAAAAATAATAAAATGGTCAAACGAGAAGGGGGTGGGTTGGGTCAAAGGCAAAAAAAGGATAAACGAATAGGATACAATCTATATGGGTATCGTTTTCAAGATTTTCGGGACGCTGATTAATAATATGAAATTAATTTAGTGATCCAAGATGGCGGACGGGAAATCAAAGATAGCGGATGAGAAAATTTTTAAAATCAATATGGGTATCGCCTTCGATATTTTAAGGGGTGTGGAATCGAAATACAACATCTATTTCTTGATCAAAGATGGCGGATGGGAAATTTTAAAAAAATCATCGTCTGCGATGTTAAAAGTGATGGGGATTCCAAATACAACATCCGTTTCGTGATTCAAGATGGTGGATGGGAAATCAAAGATGGCGGATGGAAAAATTTTAAAAATCAATATGGGTATCGTCTCTGATGATTTAAGGGATGGAGAATCCAAATACAACATCTATTTCGTGATCAAAGATGGCGGATAGGAAATCAAAGATGGCGGACGGGATTTTTTTTAAAGTCGATATGGGTATCGTCTCCGATATTATAAGGAGTGGGGAATTCAAAAACACCATCTATTTCGTGATCAAAGATGGCGGATGGGATTTTTTTTAAAATCATAATGGGTATCGTCTCCGATGTTTAAAGGGATGAGGAATCCAAATACAACATCCATTTCGTGATTCAAGATGGTGGATGGGAAATCAAAGATGGCGGATGGGAAAAATTTAAAAAATCAATATGGGTATCGTCTCTGATGATTTAATGGATGGAGAATCCAAATACAACATCTATTTCGTGATCAAAGATGCCGGATAGGAAATCAAAGATGGCGGACGGGATTTTTTTTAAAGTCGATATGGGTATCGTCTCCGATATTTTAAGGAGTGGGGAATTCAAAAATACCATCTATTTCATGATCAAAGATGGCGGATGGGATTTTTTTTTAAATCATAATGGGTATCGTCTCCGATGTTTAATGGGATGGGGAATCCAAATACAACATCTTTTTCGTGATTCAAGATGGGATGGGAAATTATTAATATTATCACTTTGACTCACTTTTTATTATTAATATTATTGCCTCTATCTCTCATTTACTACATCTTGACTTACAATAAGATAGTTATTTTTCTACCCCAGAAATAATTTATATGGCAAAACAACTTTTTCTGCGTCACCTATCTATACGTATATATAAAAATCAATGTTCGTTTGTTTGTATACCTCTATAAACTCTAAAATGTTTGATTAAGCACTGGTAGCCTTGGTAACTTTGTTCAGAATTTCATGGAAAAGTGGTTTGAGAAAAATAGGAATAAGAAAAAAGACCTTTAAAAAGCGATACGGAGTTCGCCGGGACAGCTAGTAATAATATATAATATATGCCTATAGATTTTCTTCTTGGGCTACACATGACTGAATTATTAATATAGACCTATATTAATACAAAATATGATTTATTATATCTTCATTAAATAACCCATGTGTGAGAGACTGATGCCTGCAGCAGGCATATGAAAACACGAGCAGGTATAACAGGTCACTACGGTCCCCACCACAACAAAACTTAGCAATAATAGACCAAAGAATAATAATATAAATTAACTACTTTGTATACTGTCCAATAACGCACCGATTCAAGTCAAGAAGCAAAATATTTCGGTTAAGGACATAATTTGCTATTTGTTAGCCGGTGTCAAAAAATGCTAACCAGGAAACACCAACACAACCAAGGAAGGCCTAAAGTATGAGCAAAGGACGTCCTTTCCTTTAAACAAGTCACATATTTTAGTGAACTAGATGAGGTGTATTTATTTTCAAAGGCAAATGTTTAGAGAATATACAGGAACTTAAAAGGGTCTCGCACGTCAAAGTAATTTAATGTTTTTAAGTTCTTTAGCCATATATTAAAAACCAAAATCGTGTGGCATACACAATGGCTTTCTTACAAGTTAAAATGTGAAAGAGGAAATGCCCAATTAGGTGTAAAACCAGGGTTCACTAAAGCAACGCTCTGACCACTGAACATTCAGGTATACAGAGATGAGTCACACCTAACAAATGTAGTCAGTGACTAGGTAAGTTTTACAAGACAGTGTACGTGTATAAATGTCTTTTTGTCTTGGTTATGGTGGTGCCTGGTACTGAAATAGCTTTCTTTAAGTTAGATTTGTTCGCGGCTTGTGTATTTTATGTTTTTGAATAATTACATCGAGGTTAAGATCTCTAAAACATGTTAATTTAAAGAATGAAAATATTTCTTCAAATTAGTTTGAACTTCTTGAACTTTTATAATATGCATTGCAATAACCTTTTATAACGAATTAATGATATAATTTTTCTCACTTTCAGTGCCATTCACCGTCAAAATGTTTTGGACATGTTTTATCTCGTAAATGAAAGTTATGAAAGAGACGTTACCAAGCTGAGCATGTTTTCATAAAATAAAAATCAAATGCGAAAGTTAAAGTCTAAAACATGGAGTGCAAAGTGATTCATTCATAGAGTAAAATATTCAAGAGCGAGAGCAGAAAGCCGTGAATTTCGCGTTATGATGGTGAAAATTTATCTCAGGGGACCCGCTAGGTCACGTGACATGCCGCTTTCAGCTCATATAAAATCGTTCAGAAGTCACGAAAGACATAAACGCTGTCTTAGTTATTTTAGTACGTGTTAAGGTAGCTTAACTAAAGCTGTTTCGTGGGCGGTGCTTAGTATTCATACGGCAATTACTGATGTTTAACGAGCTTCTGAACATTTGTTATTAACGCTACTTTTGTATCGGCCGTGGTTCTGTATACAAACATGATGATCGTAGCATATATGTATAAACATTCATTGACGATAATAAAACCCTTGGAATGACAATCATTAGCTCATTAATCTGTAAACGGTAGTGCTTGTCGTGTAAATCGTGGCAAGTGTATCATTTAAGGCGGTCGAAAGCGAACAATAGGTGGTAATCAATAAGAGCCGCCGGGCGGCCTATTGTGTCCCTAATGTGTGGGAATTAGCTATTTACTCCTTGACGAAGACAAATTATATGCCCACTTCGATTAATTAAAGAGCTTCACTGCGTTGTCGATATTAACATGTGAAGTGTGCACTGTTGGTTGGTTTCACGAACATCCGCTTCTGCTTGCTAGGCTAGTTGATGAAAAAAAATTTATAAGTCCGTCCTTTAGATTATTCAAAAATAAGTGATATGTATTTTTTTATTTGTAAATTAAATCAAAAATGACAAAGATATACATAGCTCATTAAAGTTACGTATAACGTCACGCCGTGCTGCATTTTTTCGCACGGTGTGACGTCACACGTAACTTTAATGGGATATATCTTTGTTTTGCCGTGTGGTTGACGGCATAGAATACAAGTGTCACCACCCCCTATCTTCTCGTGGGTGTCGTAAGAGGCGACTAAGGGATAACACGATGCAAATACCATCTTTGCGTAGAGACGGAAAACTCGACATCAAACCCTATACGACTGCCTCGTTGGTCTCGCGGCATAAATATGCGCGTGGGATCGGGAGGTCCCGGGTTCGATTCCTGGGTCGGGCAGTGTTATTGGGTCTTTCCGTTACGAAATTCTCAGTAGCAGCACGGAGTCTGGAAATGTGCCCGGTACGGCAATAGGCTCGCCCCTTGTTACGTGGGACTAAAGTATATCTGGCGAAAAGTAGGTGTAGAAATACACCTCTGCCTACCCCTTCGGGGATAAAAGGCGTGACGATATGTATGTATGTGTATTTTTTATTTAATCGAAAAAAGAAAAAATACGTGTCCAATATTTTTTTATAATATAAAATACGGACTAAATAAAATGTAATTATTTTGACCCTGGAAACTACCCTATTGTGACGTTACATGCTGGCCACAGCTTAGTCATAGAGCATAGATGCTTAGTGCCTTCAATTTAAATTGACATTTGAACTTTAACGGAATTTGCTACGCACGGGTTCTGATATCAGACGTACACGACTGCATAGAAGGCACGGCGGCTTTTGTGGTTTTCAATGCCTTGTTGGCCAGTTGCAATTCTATAAATGTTTTAGTATTCTGATCCAAAAATGGTGTTCAATTTTATTTCGCCGCTAGCTTCCTTACTATCTTTGGTAGTAAGACTTTTGAAGTAAAATGTTCAGTTACTATGAGAAATACATTCCAAGCCTATACATAATTGCTAAAGGGTTTAAAGGGTGCATAGGGTTCCCACCAAGAACTTAGGGTTCCAAGCCAACCTCACCTGCAAGTAGTGAACCTGTCGATCAACGGACGAGGCTCTGGCAAACAAAATATCCCGATAAACAGCAATAGGCTCGCCATCTATTACGTGGGATCAAAACGGTTTACTATTGTTTGACAAAAAACGTATTACAAAAGATCATTTTACAAACAACGTTTAAAAAACTAATCATTTGACAAACTTTCATTTCGCAAACATATTACTATAAAAACAATCATTTGACAAAATACAAGTTTCGCAAATGTTTTACTTAGAAAATAATTAAACTGCTAAAATCTTAATATATAAAATCCTTGCGTTACTGACTGACTGACAGACACGCTACAGCCGAAACTATCCGAAACTATTGGGCGCAGGAAGCTGAAATTTGGCATGTACGTTCCTTGGGGACCGTAGGGGTGCACTAAGAAAGGATTTCCCCCAATTCCCACGGGATCGGCCAAAGCGGGTAAATTTTAAAAAATTGCAGGCGTAGCTGCTGGCGTCCTCTAGTATTATTATAAAAATAATCACATGACTAAATAATTCGTTTGCCAAATTGGTGATTGTACAAAAAGTTAGAAGACAAATTATTAGTTTTAAAAAATAACTAATTTCCTAACCAATAAAAAAAACAATAAATTTTGAAAATATTAAATTGCATGGTTACAATTTTCATCTTGGACAGATTATTTCTAGACAAGTAATAATTTTGTATTAATACTAATTCCATAGAAACTTGTCTTAAAAAAAATACACACTGCCTGAATTTAGCGAAATAAGTAGAATTCGGTTCTGGCACTCGCCGGCCGCTGCCGTTGTGGTCGCAGTTCTAACCTAACCTTACCAGCCATTCTTTCAGTTGACCCTAGACAAAGATTGTTGTATTAACGTAGATTTTGGTTAATAAAATATTTACCAAGCAATGCATTTTGTCAAATGTTATTTCTGCTTTACGTTGTTTTGCCAACTAACATGTTTAAAAAATAATCAATTTGTAAATTAATGTTTTAGCATAATATATTTTTTTTTTCGTAAATATATTGTTTAATGAGTAGTTTTTTAAACAATAGTTTGTAAAATGATAAATTTATCAAGTATAATTTGGTCAAATGTTATTTGTCAAATGAAAATTTGTTATTTGTTAAATGATCGGACACCGATCAAAACATTGGTGAAAAGTGGGAAATATTTTGTGGTGAGGCAATAAACAATCACACGCAAAAAGTGCAAATATTAAGTGTTTTTTTTACTAGACTTAGCTCGGGGTTCCGCCTGCGTGGAAACATCTTAAGCTGTAAATTTATATTCTATCTAATAATATATATACATGGTGTCACAAGACTCATCACCAAGCCAAAGTCTACTAGTTGTGGACATCATGCCAAGTCATATTAACCAAAAATAAAGCCTGGGAAACGAACTTTTTTTGAAGTTTTCACATTTTTTAAACCGGAACTAAAAGCGCGCGCGTGCAATGTTCGAAATACCTACTTATCCCTGGGGTCATATGGCATCTAAAGACCATATTGGCGGGGTAAATGCATTGATTTTGTACCTAATTAGAAAAATTCCATACTAACTTTGAGCCCCAATATCTCCTGAACCAGTAATTTCCCAGGTATGGTGCCGAAGTAAAAAATGTTCGTAGTGATTGGTTCGATTTCAGTAATACTATAATATATATACAGGGTGTAAAAAGACCCTATCTGCGATGATATGTCAGTCAGGACACTGACATATCATCGCAGAGCCCAAACTACTGAAATTAGAAACATGATATTTTGACAGCGGGTTCCTCTTTTATGACGTTGGCACTTACTAACGAAGGATTTTTTAATCTACGCACCCTATGAGAATAAAAGAGTGGTTGGAATTTTTAGATAAGCAATGCTGCGGGCAATTGTTAGTCAAGTATCTATGGCATATAACAACTAAATATAAGTAGTTTGCTCTAAATAACTTTCAATCATTATGGCCGTTAATAAAAAGTCGCACAACCTGCACTACAGACAGTTAAATGAAGCTAGAAATATAAAATTTTGACAATGGATGGGTGATGTGACTACATGTGACAAAGGAGGGAAGGATTTTTAATATTGCGTCTCCTTGAAAGTTAGTTTAGAAATAAGATTTTACAAAATGCGAGTTTCAAGTCTAGATACAACGCCGCATATAAAAAATAGAGCCGATATGAAAACGTACAGTAGATATCTAGAAAAATAATAAGGACTCCTTCTTACGACGATAAGTTCGTATAATATTACATGTATCCCATATATCATTGGGGATTGAATGCCATGAATTGTGTAGGTAGACGAGAAGTACTGGCGCGCTTGCTTTTAGTTCTAATCTTTGTCTCAACTACTTCCATAATACCATATACCTATATACCAGTAGGTATACTGCTTTCGTCAAGTCGACTTGGACGGAGTATCTCTTGGATTATTTTAACTTGGTATACCAGACGATTGCTTGTGTTTGTATTAAAGAATTACGTTTCACATAAATAGTATATATAGTGTAGATCTAATAGACTATAAATAAAACTTGCGTAACTAACGTATGCACTTGGCCTGAAACTAAGGCAGAAAATATATAATTTTCTAGTTAGAGAAAAAGCGACAGTTTAATAATACTTCCATCTAGTTGGCAGTATATATAAGATGGCAGTTATACTTTAAAATTGACAGGTTACGTTTCACATAAATAGTATATATAGTGTAGATCTAATAGACTATAAATAAAACTTGCGTAACTAACGTATGCACTTGGCCTGAAACTAAGGCAGAAAATATATAATTTTCTAGTTATAGAAAAATCGTCAGTTTAATAATACTTCCATCTAGTTGGCAGTATATATAAGATGGCAGTTATACTTTAAAATTGACAGATGTAAAGATAATCTGTCAAGGTATCCCACCTTGACAGGTTATCTTTATATCGACCCAAGTCATAATAAGTGCGGCGTATCTGCCGCCGACGCAATGTGGTGATAACCACAGACCATGAGCTATATGCTGACGTGCCCCACGAGCCCAGAATGCACACTTGACGACGTGTACCACGCAAGGCCTAATGCGATACCCGTTTCCGATTACTGGGCTAAAACCGTGTGACGAGTTTTGCCATCGACACGAGACGATAATGCCATCTCCAGGAACAAACCTTTTTCTTTTGCCAATACTACAGACCGCCTTTTCAAGATATTCTTTAATAAGTCATGCTATTTGACGCAGCATATGAGTGACAGTCTAACCTGGTGCTTACATATATAATTTTGTTGGCGTTTATCAATTCAGGTGTATTTCCTCCTAAATTGCCAAAGACCATCAAATAAAATAAAACCATAATCATATTAAATAAAAAAACATATTAAAGCATAAAAGCAACTTGAAGTCAAGTAGCGACAAAAACCTTGAGCAGTATATTTGGATGCAAATTCGTATTAACCCCCAACTAAGCTTTAATAAATCGGGTACTTACCCAACGACATGGCTATAATGGCATTTTTAAACCTTTTAACCAAAATTAATCCAACAAATAGAAACGTTACATAAAAAGAGGTAAATACCGTTTAAAAGCATTTTGTGGCAAGTCATCAAAAGAAATGATATCTATCTGTAAGTGGAAATTTTGTACGAGGTGATTTCGAGTACCCGAGGTTGGCGCCGTGAACCCAATCAAATCTTTGTGTTTGTGTTACGATTGTTGTGTGTGTTTTACAATAACTTGGTCGTTCGGCAATTAAGCCTTGTTATGATCTCGCTTCAGTACCGGCACTTCAGTTTGTATTGTTTATCGCTCGAAGCTTAATTAAAACAATTAATTTGCTTGGTAGTTTAGTTAGTTTCATTCGTTTTCTGGTCTACCAAGACCGATTTTATGAAGCCGGCAGTTTTAGAATTTTCTTTTTCCTATATTCTGCATGCTACTCATTTATTTTACTTTTTCCATCCATGGTTTATCATACTACGATCAAGTGGAGTTTAGCCCGCATATCAAAGCTTCTACGTTTAAACTCAAAACTTCTAGTCCGCTTTGGTTGCGTAATTTTGTAAAATAAACTGTTGTGTGCTTACATTTTATGAACCAAAATATTTGGATTGGTTAATACTTGTATGGTGTAAGTTATACCTTCATCCCTATCTTTTCTTCGGACTATTTTCACATTTTACTTGGGTGATGATTCGAGGTTTTGGTAATGGCTGCAGGGACAGACAAAGATCAGTAATTAAGGAATCAAATTAAATAATAAAAGGCTTTATTAATTGATATAAAGCATACATACATGTACCTACTAGTAAGAAATAGAGAAATTGTAAACAAAGTTCAAAACAAGTTAACATTTCCTTAGCACCTATAGGTCTTGCTATGAGACATTGGGAGATTATGCTCATTGCCCGTGTCATGAAGTCCGCCTGTAAGCTTGTGTATCATAATCGCCCTAGCGTTATCCCGGTTGCATCCAAGACTTACGCTAGGTCTGCTAACTAGTCGCAACAGATGTGACAGAATACTAGCTTTTCTACAGAGCAATTTCCGTCTGACATTCAGCGCCCAAAGCTATAGCGATATTCAGTATCAGTTTATTTCAAGCAGAGTCCCAGTAACTACTGTCAAAGATCTTCATGAAAAGCGGGACCGATGGTTCGATGTGCTCTCTGGGGCACGGGACAAGCTCATCGCAACGTGGGTCTGAACTTAAAAATAGGAGCCCTGCAAACATAGTTTATTTTGATTTCGGAATCTAATTAGTACTTTAATAATCGGAATTCGTATATTTAGTTGCTAACTATTTTCAATATACCAATTTTCAATTATGCGAATAACAAACAGTTCAAGTTAATGAAAATTGTCATCATTATGTGACTTTTCTAGGCAAATAGAATGTTTTAGATCCAAATAATTTGCCTGGATGTTTGAATGAATGGCTGAATAATTGAATGGCTGATTAAACTAGTTGGTTGCGATATATATAAAATTATAAATAAATAATTTAAAATTATGGTTTCTACCCAATCATTACTATATTAAATAACTATATCATTTAGCAATATATTACCTATTGGTAGCGCCATTTATCTATTCTATTGATAATTAATTATGTCGACACCTAGCTAATAAATTCCTTTGCATACCGCGGTGTCGGAACGAGTGATCTTTTATCCCTTTCTATCCCATTCGGGAAAATGGCAAACCTCGCTCTAATTGGTGGCAGAATTCAACGACGCTACGACGAAGTCAAGAATCAACGGTCCCGCTGACCGGCTGTGTCCTGCTGCAGCTCCGCGCCGCGACGAATACATGCAGCACTGAAATATTTTACCGCTATTTTATAATATAAACGAGAACTAAACCACCCGCGGGTGTAGTGGAGTAATCAGTGCAGCTTCAGGATTCTCGAAGACACCAGGAGGCCGCCATTTTGTAAAGAAGAAGACTGACTTACCAGGTAAGGTGTGCTCCCATACTTCCGCCTCCTATTCCTCCCAAGAACCCACTCCCTTTTCCTATTCTAGGCGATCAGAACCTTATACAGTCCACAATATTAATATTTTTCAAAATCGCCTAATACATACGGTTAGGTGCATCGCCGATCTATTTTTTGGTTCGTACCGAGCCGGATTCATTTGCGTTTATACGTAACCTCTCGTTTATATCTCGCGTAGGTATCTCTTAGATGTACCTACCTAGGTAGTTATAGCACCTAGCTATACTCCTTGTCCATTTACATACCCATTACGTGGTTATTTCCGCACGCTTTCGTAGGTAATAAACTTTTATGTAGCTACCTACTAACCCAATTATTATTACTGGGACTATCATAGTTGGCTTGTAAATTACATATTTCAAGCACCTTTTAATTCCACCGCCTTAAAGTGTTGCCTACTTACGAATAACTAACGCATAATCACCTACTTAGGTAAAATAACTTTAGGTATTCTTATTTTGATTCGGACTCATTAGCTTATACCTACGTAAACATGCCGCAACAAAAGAAGCCATGCATGTCGGAAGAAAAAGAGCTGACAATCTTGGAAGCTAAACATGAGCGTATTCAAAACATTTACGAGCGCTCAAAAACTGCCGCTACTTCCGATATTAATAGGGAATCATTTCTTAGTTATTGTATGACAGTAGATAGTATTCGAACAGATTTTCATAAGTTGTTAGACGATTATAACGCAAGATTGCTTTCTATTAATCCTGATGAACAGCCGAATTATCAGGCGTACACCTCATTCGAAGATCTTTATTGTATCATAAAGCGCATACAATCACAATTGGAGGGTAAATATTCAGCACAGCCTGTTTTTGCGGTTCGAACGCCGAGATTACCGCCAATTGAGCTCATGTCATTCGATGGCGATATACGAAATTGGCCGTTATTCTATGCGAGTTTTAAGTGTACATTGCACGAAAATGGTTCTCTGACAGATGCTGACAGGTTGTACTATTTGATAGGTAAGCTGTCACCGAAGGCCCAGTCCGTATTTACAGGTGTCACACCCAGTGCTGAGAACTATCAGGTCATATTCCAGTCACTACTTGATAGGTATCAAGATACTCGTGTTCTAGCGTCTACTTACTTTGATCAAGCTTTAAATCTTAAATGGTCCGGTGTCGCGTCTGTTTCGAATTTCCAGCTGTTTATAGACAACTTTGTTACCGCAGTTAATCCCCTTAAAACTTAAAATTAAAAGATCTTTCCGACTTTATGTTACTTCAACTCGCTTTAAAAAAGTTTGACACTGAAACAATTCGTGCGTTTGAGATGACTGAACGTAATCATAAAATACCTACACTAGATAGTTTTATTTCGTTCATCAAAGATCAGTGTCAAATATTTCACAATACGCAGCCTAGTTCATCTAGCTCGTCTAATAATAATAATAGTAAACAAAAGTCGAATAAATCGCGAAATAGCAATAATAACTCGGTCCCTAATCCGCAATCTTACGTAGCATGCTCGGAATCTAATAATAATAATTCACAGAAGTGTCTGTGCAGTAATATAGTACACGACCATTTCTATAAATGCCCCGCTTTTAATAATTTAAATCCGACTGCTCGTTTCAAATGTGTAAAAGAAAACAAAGTTTGCGTTAATTGTTTAAGTATAAAACATAAAACGAGTGATTGATCTAGTGAGACGAAGTGTCGTTCATGTAATCAATGACATCACTCATTATTACATTTTGATAAAAGTTATCCGTTGTCGAGCCAATCCGGTAACCTTGACCCGATTTGTAGCGCGCCGACGTCGCAGGTGCAGGCCGCCACGATGGCTTCCCCCTCCACGTCTCAGAACGAAGTATCGTTGTGTACGACGTCCATTGCGCGGGCAGCGCACACATGCGGACAACCCTCGTGCGCTTGTCGTGCTCAGCGCGATGCTAAACCGCAGTGTACGGCGTCCAAGACGGTTCTATTAGCGACAGCGCAAGTTATCGTTTATGATAATAATAACGCACCGCACATGGTTCTTTGTTTACTAGATAGTGCGTCACAGAGTAATTTTATTACTTCTGATTGTTTCAAACGCCTCGGACTGTGGGATAACTTTAGAAATACTAACTTAGTAGTCAAGGGTATCGGGGGGTCAGAAAAACATTGCAAGGGTTCCGTAGATATTAAAATACATTCGCGTTTTGATAGGAATATTAACTTTAACATTTCTTCGCTTATCGTGGAGCTACGCTCCACGTAATACGTTACGGACACATTGCCGAACGCTAATGTGGACGTATCGCTACGCACACACCTCGAGACATTACCGCTAGCAGACGCGGAATTTGCGAATCCGGCAGACATTGATGTTTTGATCGGAGCTTCAATATTTCCGCACTTGTTACTACCTAAAGTTGTACGTAGTGAGCAACATAATTTACCGCCCGCTATTGAGACGGTATTTGGGTATATGATTATGGTTACCGTACCTACGTTACATACTTCTCATTATATTACGTCTTGTTGTTGTTCTGTTCTTCAAGAAAATAATATTGATTCTCTTCTCAAGCGATTTTGGGAGCTGGAAGAGATTACCGCACCGTCCTCGATGAGCCGTAAGGATCTCGAGTGTGAACAACATTTCCGCGCTACCACTGTTCGTGACGACAGTGGCAGATAAGTTGTGGCGTTGCCATTCTATGGTGACCCTTATTAGTTAGGCGACTCGGACGCTGCTGCGCTTAGACGTTTCCATTGTTTATATCGTAAACTTGATGCATTACTTAAGTTACGCGGCGCCTATAATGACGTCATTCGTGACTACCTAAATAAAGGTTTTTTGAGTGTAGTTGTAAACAACGAGGGCAACTCTCTTCCCTCATATTATATCCCGCAGCACGGCGTAGTTTGCGAAGATAAAACCTCTACTAAACTTCGTGTGGTTTTAGATGCTAGTTGTAAGACTACATCGGGTCAGTCGATTAATGACATTTTGCATGGCGGCCCTAATCTACAGAGTGATTTATTTAACATCATAATAAAGTTTCGTCTTTTCCAAATCGCTCTGTCAGCTGATTGCCGCCAAATGTTACTCAATATCGGCGTTTGCGAATCTGACCGTAGATTTCAACGGATTTTTTATCGTTTTAACAATAAAGAACCTTTACCCGTGTATCGGTTCAATCGTGTTTGTTTTGGACTCAAGTCTAGCCCATATCACGCGTTACGAGTTGTTCACCAGTTGATCGCTGATGAAGGCGATCACTTTCCCGCCGCAGCAGCTGTTGCTACTTCCGCTTTGTATATGGATGACATTGCCTGTAGTGTCATATCCGTTCCGCTAGCAATTTCGCTTTATGAAGAGCTTATTCAGCTTTTCAAGCGAGGCCAGTTTGATCTTCTCAAATGGACAAGCAATTCTAAGGCGGTTCTCGCACGCATACCTGATTCTCATAAAGCTTCTCCGGACATTGAGTTTGAGAAGTCTGTACCGCCTAAAGTTCTCGGTTTACGCTGGGACAAATCCTGTGATAGTTTTCGGTTTGACGTCTCACCGCCAGATGATAAGTGCACCAAACGCACTATGCTGTCCACAGTAGCTCGACTATGGGACATAATGGGTTTTGTGGCTCCCACAATTTTGTACGCCAAGCTCTTGATCAAAGAACTTTGGCTTTCAAAGTGTGAGTGGGATGAAACACCCCCTGACCATATTGTCGCCGCTTGGAGCCAGTTTTGTATTGAGCTTACCGCGCTCAATCAAATTACTATTCCGCGTCATCTTGGGTTGGTAGATGGATGTACCATCAAGTTAATAGGTTTCGCTGATGCCAGCGAGCGTGTTTACGGCGGAGTCGTATATCTGCAAGTCCGCATTGGTTCTAACTACTCGGTGCAGTTAGTTTGTGCCAAGTCCAAGGTCTCGCCTATTAAAACCATTTCGGTTGCGAGACTGGAGTTGTGCGCGGCCCTTCTGTTGTCTCAGTTGCTCCACAAGGTTCAAGACACAGTTTTGCCCCACTACCCAATCAATAAAATATACGCGTTTTCTGACTCCAAAGTACTTGAACTTGAACTTGTTCCCGCTACTTGTTTCAATCACGTCGCGGGTATTGAGAACCCCGCTGATTGCCTGTCTCGTGGTCTCCACTTAATCTTCTGCGTCATCCATTGTTGCATCGTGGACCTTCTTGGATTTTCCATGATCCGTCAGAGTGGCCCATGCAACCCTTTGACCACAGAGGACGAGGATGTACCCGAACGGAAGTCTGTTTCTCATCCACCATATACACTCGCACTACGCATGTCATCGTGGTCTAAGTTACTCCGCGTCATTGTCTATGTCTGTAGGTTTCTTAGGCACCTACCTAATGGGACTTTGTTACAAGTGCTGATCTTGAATTTGCAGAATATAAGTTACTACGAGCTGTACAGGCTGTTCATTTTAGTAACGACATTCAAAATTTGAAAAATAATGTACCTTGTCCTCCCGCTATTCTTAGACTCAAGCCGTTTCTCGATGAGCACGGCGTCATACGCGTTGGTGGTCGTCTGTCAAATTCGGATGAACCTTATAACTACAAGCATCCTTGCATTCTACCGCGTCATGATCATGTTGTCTATCTCTTAGTTTAAGTATTTAGTTTGTAGTTTTCGTTATAATTGTTTCGCTAAAGTTAATTCAGATTAATTTTAATATCACATCGCTGTCTTAGCCTATTGATGGGTCATGCGGCAGTACATCCAACATAGCTAAGTTCAATTTTTTTTAAAGGCAATCCTTTAGGGCCGGGGGGATAATTATGGTAGCGCCATCTATCTATTCTATTGATAATTAATTATGTCGACACCTAGCTAATAAATTCCTTTGCATACCGCGGTGTCGGAACGAGAGATCTTTTATCCCTTTCTATCCCATTCGCTCCCAAAGGCACACCTCGCTCTAATTGGTGGCTGAATTCAACGACGCTACGACGAAGTCAAGAATCAACGGTCCCGCTGACTGGCTGTGTCCTGGTGCAGCTCCGCGCCGCGACGAATACATGCAGCACCGCAATATTTTACCGCTATTTTATATTATAAACGAAAACTAAACCACCAGCGGGTGTAGTGGAGTGATCAGTGCAGCTTCAGGATTTCGAAGACACCAGGAGGCCGCCATTTTGTAAAAAAGAAGACTGACTTACAAGGTAAGGTGTGCTCACTTCCGCCTCCTATTCCTGCCATGAACCCACTCCCTTTTCCTATTCTAGGTGATCAGAACCCATCCTTATACAGTTCACAATATTAATATTTTCCAAATCGCCTAATACATACGGTTCGGTGCATCGCCGTTCCACCTATTCATAACAACATTTCCTGATGACTCCAAAAATATATGTAGTGTTTCTTATGGACTGCACGTATGGCGTAGTGGTTTAAGCTCTACGCCAAGTGTAGCTGTTGAAGCAGTTTAAGATGTCCCTTGTGTCCGTTGATTGAATGTTTGTAAAATCCGCCGTCATAGGTTTTACTCCTGGTCTTAAAAAAAGTCTTGTGAAGGTAACCTCAAATTATCTCAAGATTTGCATTTTCCTGTATTTGTACAGAAAAGTGTTGCCATAAAAAACATTTATTATGTTACAGTTTAAAATAAGTAAAATGGAGTGTTGCGTGATAGGAAAACATGCTTTCACTATAGAACAATCTTTCAGTAGTAACGAAAATGAAGAAGACTAAGTAGTGAGTATGGTGTTCTATGTTTTGGAATGATATCTAATACTTTCGCTTCCTGAATCGGATGATATTAATGCGGATGACATGAGCTACCAACAAGTCGGTAACATACTGTGAGCGATATTTTTAGCCATGTCAACTCTTGTTTCAGCTATTTGATACCATTGGGTTTCTTTTAGTGAGGATACTTGAAGTTTAAAATATTATGCTGACAAGTTCAAATCCATTCACATTTTACTATAACCTAAAGATTCAAGGAAATTTTCAAATAAAGTGTGTTCATTTGAAAAGGACATCTTCATCCCAAAACATGCCTTGGCATCTTCGCCCTGGCCGGTCTTACAAGAAAGCTCAAAAGTTAAAGATAAAAGTGTAGACAAGACAATAAAAAAACTCAATGAATTACATCGGTACACATATATAAAGAAAATATATACCGATGTTTGAAGTGGGTTAGCAATAGTGCAGCATCGAAATCAAATGGACGTCGTAATTCTAAGAACAGGGATTGCTATAGGTACATAGTAGATAATAATTTATCAATTTCAGGAGATTATTTAGCACATGGCCGAACTTCAAACTTGGTTATTATTAGATAATCATAATTAATGAAATTGTAATTATGATTAAGTAATTTGATGTAGACCTAAGATAATATTATAAGTTAATAAAGTTTAGACATTAGAGTTTAGAAGAGGGTCAAAATAAAATTGTAAGAGCGAACGTAATGAAATGGCCCTCATTGAGAAATGTCAATTGAAAGAGCAACTTTCGCGAAAACATTTTGTTATTACACTCTCTTGTTACGTTTGTCTGTTTGTTGTTTTGTAACTTTTGTCTTGTTAAATGTAAAGGCAATAAATCAACATTCTAGTGAAGTAATCTCTCCGTGAGGTTAAAATAACTGAACAGTTTTGGACTACAACAATAATTTAGAAAACAATAATATTTTGTTTAGTACAAGTTGAAACATTTTCAATTGATGTTAAAATTTTGAAATTTAATATTAACTTTGGTGTATTTGATCTTAATAAAAGTAAATTACGACGTTGCGCCGTCACTAACAAGCATTACGGTACTGGAATCACTTTGTTATATATTAAATAACACAATAGACACTGTCGTGCTTTCTTCTACATTAAACTTAATAACAAAGTAAAAAATATTATAAGTTCGTTGCAATATCTACGTTGACGATTTAGTAGCGCACACATACTCAGTTGGAAGTAATTTCAGACTGCTGCGGTGCTTTGAATTGATTCAAATTCAAATTCAATTTATTTATTCACTGTGAATAGGCTAACATAACATATTTGCATTGAAATAATTATATAATATTAAGAACAAGCCCATTTAGCCATAGTTCATAGCATGCAAATATATTTTTTATTTTTTTCTAGTTATAATGTGGTCATATTAATAAATCAAATACGTTTAAGCAATAGGGTTATAATGTTGCGTGTATACCACTACCAGTACTTTTCCCAATCCAGAAACCCTTGAATTTGATTCCTTGATTCCTGTGATATACTGTTGTCCCATGAGCTATTATAACGTATCTACTGAGATACGTTATAATGGCTCATCTTAGCCGTAGATTATGTTTAGCATGTAGCAAATATTTTTTCAACTTAAATAGTGTCGTAAGTCTTCAAATGTATTGTCTGTCTTTAAATGTAATGAAAACTAACAAGTGTTAAATGTAAACGGCTTAAGCAACATTTCTATTACAGTATGGCGTTGAGATATTATGAGAAATAGTGTGAAATTAATTCGAAGTAGGTATGTAAGTAAAAGAAAACCTGTAGGTTATTTTATCATTTTACCATTAGATGTCGATATCCCTTGATAATAATTAAGGTGTTGTACGTAGGAAGGCGAAGTATAAAGAGAAAGGTATATTTTTCCTAATTCTTGTCCGATCGTAGGCGTCCAATGGTTGTATAATTTGATCTAACTTTCTAAATTTACGGTAAGCTTTCCTAGGTATTGTTCAAACGGATAGAAATATAACCAAGATTAATAATTAAAACGTGAATTTATAATATCATTACCTTAAAACAGTCGTTGAATGTTTTAAATCAGTGAACGTGAATTGAAATGTGAAACTTATTTACAACTATTTTAACTTTTATAATTAACCAAAATTGAACTGACTTTTTTGGATTGTCATGTTACAAGTTTGTAGCTTTTTAGTAATTAATATCAGCTTTAGAGACGTTGTTTTTACGAGAAAGGAAATAGGATATAATTTTCTTCGTATCTTTTCTTAAAATCGTTAATTAGTTTTCTTAGTTGTTTCACGTAGACATAGTCGATGTAAATATTTAATTTGTTGATTTTAGTCGCTTTACAAAACATTTTAAGCCAGAAAGACTTTGTGTTACTGTTTTAAATGAGTATTGTGTCAATTCTAAATTTTTTCCACTACTGTTCGACTCGATCTATATCCGCAAAGTCTTTATGTATTAAGTCAAATCTCAAAACTGAATCCCATCGCCATTCGCATTATAAAAATCCCTTAATTATTTTTCTAAAGACTTCCTTTTATTCGCTGTAGTATTGCATTGGTCATAGGTACTTCAGAGAACCTAAATAGTGACAGTAATCGTCTAGGGACTCATAAAAAGAGATTGCTTCCAGTCCGGCGACGTTTTATTGACTTATTAACATCGATATCAGATCGTAACACTTGACTCTTTAATCTTTGTCAAATATTTACTCAATATTTTACACTTCCACAAGTAAATCGGTTTACCTAAATCTAACGTTGGAACTGTAATGAGTGTAGTTAGTATTCAGATTTATAAGCACATTTACAGTCTTATTAATAGTGTTAACGTATTAACATTACTTACTTTATTTCTTTACTTGTATCCGATTAGGCGATATAAAGAGCGATGAAACATTAGACTGTAAATTACAGGCGTACCTAATAGTTTACAATATCTGCCTGGACTAATCTAAATTCGTCTAGTCTAGTAGATGATTAAGACTAATAATAGAACAATTGGCCGGTAAGTAGTATACTAATGTATGGTAATAAGCGGTTAACGTCGAGTTTCACGTCTTAATACCAACCGCCGTAAAATCAACAAATAAACACGGCGTCTTTGTTTAATGCCGCAGTACTTGCCGCGCTCTATCCAGACGACTTGTAAATAATTTAATGGTAACGCAGACTTAAACAAATTGTGATAAATATAGCGATTTATTTGACGGCAGTGATAACCGTGGCAACAATCTGATCTTGATAAAAGTCTTCATCTGTAATTTGCCGTCTCTATCAAGATGTTTAAAAAGGTAATTTTCCCTTTGTAAAAGCCGTCTTTTTGATACTTTAGAACGAATACTTTGAAAGCGCGACTGTTTATTTGATATAATCTTAACCTTTTCATACACACACATTTACACTTTCGTGCAACGTTAATTGGCTATTATCGTATTTACACGGAATAAATGATCGTTTTCTGTGCCGCCGTAATAGGGTATTTGACTAAAAAAATCTAATTAGTCCGTCAGTTAGATTATCGAAAAATATTGGATACGTATTTTTTGTTTTATCAAATCAGTAAAAAATTACGAAGATAAAACGCATCAAAGATGGAGAAACGCCTAAGAGTGGGGGCTTGTAACGTCACTTGCCAGTAAAAAGCGTACTGGCAAGTGACGTCACACGAGTTTTCAACGAAGTTTGTCGTCTTAATTTTTTGTTTACGTGACTAAAGAAAATATACGTGTCCAATATTTTTCGATAATCTAACTGACGGACTAATTCAATTTTTTTAGTCAAATACCCTATTATAATAAAGTCCTGAAATACAAAATTTTGAATAGGGAGTAAAAACCCCTTAAAAGCAAAATGCACCGGTACGTACGAGGAAAAGAAATTGTATGCAAAATAGCCTGGCCAAGTAATTTGAAGCACGTTCGTGAGAATATGCGCAGATATTCTATACTGTCGATTATACGTTACAGTCTTCTTTTTATGCTAATGTGAGGCATCCGTCGCCGTAAATTTAGTATGCATATTTGCTATACGGGCAATATAATATTATAGCTACCTGTATTACATAAGTACTCATCTGATTCTCGAATATTCGTAAGAGATATGAGATATATTTATAATTTCTAAGAACAATACAAGTCCAAGTTATCGAACTGTTAAACTGACAAGACAATAATTGTTTAAGAAACGTGTTTCGTATCTTGTCAAAAGAATAATTGTTCGTGAAAATGAAAATAAAACCAGTCTGGTTTTTGAATAAAATAAAACGATTAAAAAAGCAATAGAATTCTCAGGGGTGGAAGGTTAATCGTGCGTGTTGAAACAAACAAATGGAGGAGGATGCGAGTGGCGGGTCGTGGCGCGACCGCGGTAAGCCGGCGAACAAACGTGAGGAATATGCGTGCATACAATTTTTCGATTTTTTTACCGTGGCTTTGAGAGATGTACATAACTTCTTCTTCTTAGAAGTTATAGAAGTTATATCTAGCTTTGAGAAATGTATTCGTAACAAAGCTACACGATTTGTTTTCACAATAATTGATCATATAACAATGTTACTCATATCGTCTTATATGTTACACCTCTATAAAAATGTTCAAACACGTCACGTTAGACGAAACGATAACCTATTGTCACGACATATTGGGCACGCGCCCTAAGATTTTTGCTAACGTTTATTTATCGTACAAAAATAAGTTTGAAGGAATACTCATTACAAATTTTTACTTACTTTCATGGTCCCGGAGTCTATCCGCAGGTGTAATGAAATCTTCCAAAGTAAATTTTATCCGTTTTCCGATTTTTAGTAATGGAACCGGAAGGTACCCAAAGGATCTCCGTAACAAAATGAAGCAAACCCATCGAGTTTGGGTCTGTTTGATTAATCTTAATAAACTTTCATTTAACAAGCTCAAATTATATTTTGGAAACGCTTTTGATATATTAACTTGTTACTTTAATCTCTTTTTATTAGAACATTATTAAAATCTTCAGGATAAAGAAAGTTATAGGTAACCTTATGATTAAATATATAATTTTCATTATCATGTTAAAAACAAAGTCAAGTTTTACAAACCTGTACACGTCGTAGTTTTCAGACGGCTAAACTGCTTACCGCACGCCGTAAAGGTCATTCATCATTTAATCTGTCTGTGGATTTTGTCATTCCACCACTAGGCTTATTTGTCACACTTGAATCCGCTATTGGACATTATCAACACCACAATACTTGCTTACTTCTTGTACTTTTCTTCTTGGTCCTGATATGTTTTGCTGTCACCACCCGCGTATTTGTCGATAACGGAGAGATGAAGAACAGGGGCTTGCTTTAATTAATTAGCACCAAGCAACTAGGAGCCAGCAATGGTGGCAATATTTATTTTCTTACGGAAATTTTGCGAAGGACAAGAAGGCGATTGCACCAAAGGAAATTGACTGTGAAAGAATGAGACTTCTGTCAAGTTGAAGACAGTCTTTTGCTTTTTATGACATATTATGAATGAAGTAGCAGCTTACATACTGTTATATAAAGATAATTAGAAATATAAAGCGATAAAGATATTTTAAATAATAATAAATTGCAAAATTAATTACACAATATATCTGTTCATTTCATTATAATACGAGTAAATTAAATCTCAGTCTACAGTACCTTGAAATTAGTACTTTTATAATATCTTGTTTGTCTGTTTACAATCAGTAGGAGCTCTTTGTAGCGAGTTGAGAAATTCGGGAAAGTTTTCGCGCCTCCGCTGAGTATATGATAGGGCAATTTACCCGCCCACGGCTATAATAATACATACATACATAGTCTCACGCCTATATCCCCGAAGAGGTAGGCAGAGGTATATTGCTACACCCACTTTTCGCCAGATTTATTTTAGTCCCACGTAATAGAGGGCGAGCCTATTGCCGTACCGGGCACGACTCCGTGCTGCTACCGAGAATTTCCTAACGGAAAAACCCAATAACACTTTGCCCGACCCGGGGATCGAATCCGAGACCTCCCAATCCCATGCGCACATTAATGCCGCGAGACCGACGAGGCAGTACCAACCAATAATGCCCTCATCTATTACGGTTTTCATACATACTTATGTATGGTGACTAATTTGTATAATGTGAATTCTTTAATTTTGATAAGCGTAAATTGAAAGCATAAACTTCCGCGTCGTGATTTGGTTATACATATATGAAAGATTGCACGAGTATCCAACCTTAATAAATTGTAGCCTTACGATAGTGAATAGGGGTAATTTAGCTTTATTCCACAATTAATGACCATAAAAATTTCTTTTAAATTTTATTGCGAGTCTTTAACAATTTTAAGGGCAGGCCGTTAAGTGTTAGTTGTGAGGGTAACATCGTAAAATTATTTATTTATACGACCCATTTTCGTCGGTATGCTGGTCGACAAAGTATTTTCGGGTCTTATCGAGACCGAATCAGGGGTCAACGCTTCAGCGCACACTTGCTGTGGGACGATGTTATACGATAAATGCGCAACACATTTCACACAGTTCGTTTCAGCTCTGCATTAATTTGTCCTTTAATGTAAATAATCGTATTCAATGCATATAATTATGTCGAAATATATATCTCCACAAAGTGGTCGAAAATCGACAATTTATTTTAACAAGTGCTTTCACATTTTGGCTGAAATTTAAAATAAATATCAACAATCAACAATCAATCAACATCAGCCTTTAACAGTCCACTGCTGGACTAGGCCTCTCCTTTGAAAAGAGGAATTGGCCTACTATACCACGCTGGCCAAACGGGTTGGTATAGGGTTTGTATCGAGTTTTCCTTCTCTTACAGTGCTGTTCTCTGCATAATATGCTCCCTCTGTCGGCTTTTACGACACCCATGGGATGATATGGGGTGGTGACATTCCGTATTCTTAATCCGTCACCACACGGACGGTATATAATAATAAAAAAATATCATTGCATCATAATTAAATATTATTTTCTGAATTTCTTTTTACTGTGCTTTAACAAAGACAAAGGTAGATCAGAGAATGTAATTTTAAATTAGGATTCGAAAATATGCATAGTATTAAAGAATAAAAATGAATGGTTCAAATGTAAAACACGTAGAATAGGAAAGCGAATAAAAATAATAGAAAAATCACCAGTAGCTTAAATTTGCTAACAGACTCAGTGTTAGTTCAAAATACATAAAATAGAAGGTATATTTTAAATATTTCCGTTTTAAAGTAAATAATAGTATTTTTATCTAAAATACACAATACATGAGACTTAACTCGTGTTTTGTGTATTTTAGATCGGGAATTTTATTGGTAAGCGCTAAAGAATGAAAGTCTATTAATGGAGACTTGTTTTTCACTATTTTTCCATATAATTATGGTGTTGTACTTTAATCCTGGAGTTGTTATTAGTATATTTTGATAGAGGAAAAAACAATCAGGAGATTTTGAGAGTAAAATAACAGACACTTGAGCTGCATTTCTTCACCATAACGTTTATAATTTCAATGAAAATTTGAAAAAAATATACAACATACATCCTATGCTACTTGGAGTGCTCTATACTTACACAAAAACATTTGAGAGAACATTTCTTATATTCAACAACTTGAATCTTGTTTGGTTTAACTTCTTTAATTTCCTAATAAACTAAAGCCTGCTATAATTAGCAGTTATTGTATGAAGCAGTCCACATAACAAGGTCTATAACGTAACGTTCGATCGCTAACTTGGAAATAGTTTGAGCTTTCGTGTTACAATGCTACTCAATATTGGTGTTCACTATATTTTTGCTCCATATCATATTGTGTGCAATTGGTGGTGATATGAACCAAACATGTTTTATATTATTATTAACTGAGGGTTTGTGTGCCGCACGAATTTCCTCTTAGGCTTTTATTACTGAGATTGTATTGTGTACATTGTTAGTCTCATGGAATTAAAGCCCACTTAAGCAAGGATAATTACACTGTTTGGTTTCAAAATAAAATGGAATGCTTTGACACATGAAACTGTCCTGAAATACATTTATTAAGTAGCGACTGACATGGATGAAACTGAAACGACTTTTTTTTTCTTTGCCTCCAGTTATAATTGTTGAATGCCAACAATGTCGTCTTCATATTTATAACCTTTTTTATAATCTTGTTTATTTATGTATGTCTTATTCATTTGTCAATCCGGTTAGAAACTGCACAATTAGAAGGACCTTCGCAATCCAACGTAGTTAAAATGATAAGCACATGCATTGCCACTCTTGATACATTTTTTGATAAGCATGACCTGATTCTACACCTAGGATTGCTAGAACTGCTAATAACGCGGACTGAAAATGGATGTTTTTAAAATTCCTTAACTTTAATTGGTACTGTATTTCCTGTCCAAAATTGTAGAGTAACAGCACATTATATGTTTGAAAGAAATTTTATTGTATTCCTCGCCAGACTTGTAGTACTTGTATAATTTTTGTCATGAGGTAAACTGACTTTTTAGTCAAAATATCACAAAGTCTATTAAATTATATATAGCAATGGGTTATAATGTATTACATAAATGTGACTCGCAAAATATTGGTATGACCTCCTCTTCTATTACATCGATATCATCCAATCTTGGTCGGTTTGGGACGATATCGAACTACGAAAAGGTTACGAATACATCCAGCAGGTGTAAAAACTTCATATACATGTACAATTCATTGTGAATCTGAAAGCAGCTACTATTTTTATGAGAGCTATGAGTATGGGCAACGTTTATATAACCGTGGAGTATATGCAATACTTTGAATTTAATAACAGACATATTCATTAACGAGTTTACACCCACCCCACATGACAGCTAAATGAAACTCAAGCTTATTTCATGGTATCAACAAGTCAAGCTGTAGTTGTTGAAATAATGTATATATATTCTTCAAGAATTATAACAATAACTGTATAACATAATTAAATATTTTAGAACTGTATATACCTAGCTTTGGAATACCATCAGTATATTTCAACACTCATTACACATTCGCTTCATTTTCATGCGAGAAACTATGTGTTTAAAGTTTTTATGTGTTTGACAATGAAATTTTAGACCAGCTTGAAATACTTGTAATCACATATGCATATTCATTCCAGTTTAGCGTACCGAACACAAATTTCGGATATTTTCCCATGATATTCGTACCTATGATGTATGACGCTTCTTCAAGTAAATGAAGTAATGAATATTCATAAAAGAAAGCTTATATGTGAAACTGCGAGAGTACCTATTGCTTTTCGCTTACCTCCGCTTACACAAATAGGTCGGAGAGACACTGACATGGTTCTTGTTTTACCGACTTAATTGCTGCCTACTAATATACACATGTGAGGTTTAGCGCACAAATACGTCTGTCTATAAGGTTGTAGGCTGTATCGTGTCTGGGTTAAGTATTGTGAGTTTCTGTAATGTGATAATGCTGCGCTGTGTGTGTACGTTTTTTTACCTAAACTTTTCATTGACACATTTTTACTAGCGCAATCATCTGTTAAATGCACTTCATATTCTCAAAATTTCACGTCATTTTCTGCTAATTATATTCACAATAAGAGATGCATAAATTAATAAAATTAAATTGTCACGCTTGTTACGCGTCGCTACCTAAGGGAGATCGCCGACGCAGCACTTCATACTTATTGACGATATTTATTGCAACATACATCGAGCTACGGAAACGGCGAGCTTCGTATGCATTTTATGACGCACACATTAGGTTTCCTAATTATTGCAAAATCATAATCATGTATTCCATATTCACACTTCGAATAGGCATTAGGCTAATTTTAGATATAATTAATTGTAAAAGTTTTTATTCAATTAAATTAAGTTAAAATCATTTTGGTTTTTTTCAATCTTCGAAATGCAGCTAACGTAGTTGGCGCAGTCGGCAGGATATTCGCGGGCCCAGATCGCGAGCTTAGGGATCTCTAATATCGATATCCGCGTACGCGAGTCGCTCGGGCGGCTATCAAGACCTGACGCCGAATATCCGAATCTACGGTCCAGCTGCAAATCCGGAGGAGGAATCCAGACATCAATTCACGAGAGAACCAGATATGAGATATATGTAAGTACACTTGAATTGGTCTTGTGTTGCTTCCTTTTATTTCCTAAGTGTGTTTTTCCTTTTCCAAGATTTTTCTTCCGAAAAATTCTAAGCCCGGGGAGCCTACATCGCGTACGGCTCGCTGGAACATTATAGATATAGGTAGAGATTTAGATACTAGTGATAGTTCAATTAATTCTGTAAGAATGGCCCATGATGCAGACACCATATATAAAACTCTCCGCATGGTGCCGGAGTTCGATGGAAACCCGAATATATTGACTAGATTTGTCTCAATTTGTGACCAAATAGTTAATACGTAAGTTAGTCCCGCGCCTGGTAATGAGTTAACGAATTTATGTTTCATAAATGGCATATTGAATAAAATAAAAGGTTCTGCCGCTTGTACTATTAATTCGAACGGCATACCAGATGGTTGGCAGGGTATTAGAACTGCATTAATTAACATTTTTTCCGATCAAAGAGACGAAACAGCGCTGTACTGAGACCTCTCTTTAGCTACGCAAGGAAATAGAACCCCTCAAGAATTTTATGAGCATTGCCAAACTTTATTCAGCACGATAATTACGTATGTAACATTGCACGAATCAATTCCAACCACTGTTGAAGCTAAACGCACATTATATAAAAAAATAACTATGCAGGCTTTCGTAAAAGGCTTAAAGGAGCCCTTAGGGTCCCGTATTAGGTGTATGCGACCCGAGACAATAGAAAAGACCCTTGAATATGTTCAAGAGGAACTTAACGTGATTTATCTGCAGGAACGTAGTGAATTTCAGAAGCCCTCTACTAGCCATAAAAACCCTAACCAGTCGTCACAACCTGTCAACCATATGTCGCCACGTTTTCCCAATTTTCCAGGTCCTATACCTAACTGGCCTAGTCCTGTAGGAATGCAACCCAATCAAACACCTCCTCAAACATTTAAATTTAATTCTAATATGAATCAGCAATCGCAACATCGTATGCCTACACGTACACAGCAAATGTTCCGCGCCTTGCCACAGTCTTATAATCCACAAAGTAACGTTTTTCGATTACCACCTAGGAACGTGCCACCACAAAATCACGGTCCGAAACCTATGAGCAGTGTACAACATTTTACACCTAAGCCTATGTTATCTGGTCATGATTGGCGTAGATCAGGGAACCCGCCACCAAGTAATTATTTAAAATCGCGAGAAATGAACATGAACGAGTGCGCGTCATATGACGAGTCGTATTACCTATCGGAGTATTGTTACGAGCCGGAATATTATAATAACGATTTTAATTATTATGATTCACACGCTTCATTAGAGTGCAATTATGACTTGACGTATAATTATAGTAGTACTGATAGCAATTTAGAGTTCGATATCGAACCCTTCCACCTAACCAGGATTTTCAGAAAGGTCCCCTTGCAAAAAAGCCAACATAGAATTAAATCTTCAAACCCAGCGTCAGTTACCATATATATTAATATCGAATCCCCCTTTAAGACTACTTATAGACACTGGCGCTAATCAGTCGTTTATCAGCCCGGAAGCTGTAGAAAAGTATTTTCCAAATTTCCCACTTAATTATGACCCCTTCGAGGTTACGAATGTACATGCAGTTAGTAGAAATATCTACTCCATAACCTTGCCTTGTTTTCAGGAGTTTAACGCTCCAGATAGCATAAAATTATTCATATATCGTTTTCACGATTATTTCGACGGCTTAACTGGTTTAGATTTATTAACTAAGTTTGAATCAAAAATAGATTTAAAAGATCAGAGATTAATCACAAGATCATCATCTAATCCTGTTCGTATGTACAATTCATGCAACGTGAACCTGTACGAAGATATTATACCCGCGCAATCCTCGAAACTCGTTAGAATTCCCATTGACACCCCTGACGGCACAGCATTAGTTAGCGAACAGGCTATATGTAATTGCATTATACGCGAATGCATTACTACTGTAAAGAATAATCGCGGCTATTTAGAGATAGAAAATCCGACTTCTAATGACATTTTAATATCACTTGACCGACCCGCGCGCGCAAGTTTATTTAAAATTAAGACCCATCACTTAGAAAATAGTAACAATAATCGAGTCAAAGACGTTATATCACGCTTACGTACCGATCATGTAAACGAGGAAGAAAAAGCAAACCTTATAGCCCTCTGCTCTAAGTATAGCGACGTTTTTGATCTTGAAGGCGAATCGTTAACATGTACCAACGAAGTTAAGCACCGAATTAAAACCACGGATGAGGTGCCCGTTTATACAAAGAGCTACCGCTACCCGTTCATTCATCGCCAAGAAGTTCGGGACAAAATATCAAAAATGTTAGATCAGGGAATAATAAGACCTTCAGACTCTGCTTGGAGTTCACCTATATGGGTAGTTCCCAAGAAGATAGACGCTTCTGGAAAACAGAAATGGCGATTAGTAGTAGATTTTAGGAAGATTAACGATAAAACCATTGACGATAAGTACCCTATCCCCAATATCAACGATGTCCTTGATAAGTTAGGCCGATGCCAGTACTTCACGACCCTTGACCTTGCCAGTGGGTTTTATCAAGTCCAAATGGACCCTCAGGACATTCAGAAGACAGCATTTAACGTCGAACATGGGCATTTTGAATTTCTTCGAATGCCTATGGAACTTAAGAACTCACCCTCAACTTTCCAACGGGTAATGGATAATGTCCTTAGTGGTCTCCAGAATGAGATATGTCTGGTGTATCTTGATGATATTATCATTTTTGGAACGTCCTTGAGCGAACACATGCGTAACTTCAAAAAGGTACTCCAAAGTCTTCGAGAGTCCAATTTTAAAATCCAAATGGACAAATTCGAGTTCCTAAAACTTGAAACCTCTTACCTCGGGCACATCATAACTAGAGAAGGTATAAACCAAATCCCGATAAAATCAGTGCTATAGAAAAGTATCCCATTCCCAAAACCCCCAAGGAATTTAAACAATTCTTAGGCCTCGTTGTATTACCGCAAAATTTATCCCAGACTTTGCCAAGATATCTAAACAATTACACAGTGCTTAAGACTGAAAAAAACATTACACAATTCAAAAAAATCTAAATGAATAACGAAAGGAATCAAAAATAGCAGTAAAACTAAGAGAAAGCTAAGATATAAATATTACGTAAATAAAACTTGTGAGAATAAAAATAAATACATAATATACTCAAAACTGTTAAAAAAATGTATGTGCGGGCTTCAAGCATTGTGTAACCAAAGACTAATAGCCTACTCACAAAACAAAGTTAAAGCCACGTGGGATATTGTAAAGAACACCATGGGTAGCACGGCACCTAAAGAATTCATATCGAATATTTTGGACAATTCTATATCACTGACATCTGGACCTGACATTTGTAATAAATTTAATAAATATTTCGTTGACATTTCTAATAATACTCAATTTGACGATACAAAGAATAATAATAACAATAATGTAAATAATAATAACCCTGACAATATAATAAACAAATATGAAAAAAGTTTATTTTTAGACCCTACGTGTGCTTCAGAAGTCTATAATATTATAAAATCTTTAAAAAACACTAAATCAACTGGTTATGATAATATTGGCACTGATCTCATTAAAAGAATATCTCCATATATTTCAACGCCTATAGCTCACATAATTAACCTTTCTTTCATTCAAGGGTGTTTCCCTGAGAGATTGAAGCTCTCTCTGATAAAACTGTTACATAAAAAAGGTACAAAAACAGACATGAGTAACTATAGACCAATAGCGTTAATACCAATATTGTCAAAAATATTTGAACGAAGCGAGTACTTCATTTTTTAGAAAAGTTTAAACTGTTAGCTGATCAACAATATGGCTTCCGACAAAATAGATCAACCTCATTAGCGATTTTCACATTAGTAAAGACAATAGTAACAAATATGAATAATAATAAATATTCCTGTGCTCTATTCTTAGACCTAAGTAAAGCTTTTGATTTATTATATATTTATTATATATTTTATTTATTATATATATTTTTCATAAATAAATTGGAGCGATATGGTATTCGAGGTCCGGCTAAAGAATGGTTCCAGTCATATCTGACCGAAAGGAAACAGATTACTAGAATAGTAAAAATGAATAAACTAAGCAATACTTTGGAAGATTTTGATTCGGAACCACTAATTAACTACTGTGGCGTGCCACAAGGAAGCATTTTGGGTCCGTTGCTATTTCTGATTTATGTAAATGACCTGCCTCAGTCGATTAAACATCAATGTGTCTTATTCGCAGATGACACTACTATTATCATAGAGTTTAATAAAAAACAGAATAATAATATAGAATTAAACGATGCGCTAAACGAGGTAACCAAATGGCTAGATGCGAATAAATTAAAAATCAATTTAACAAAAACTAATACCTTACACTTCAGACCTCGGCAATGTAAGCCATTAAATGCAAATATAAACTTCAGTAACAACATTATTAAGCAAGTATACAACACTAAGTTTCTGGGTGTGACCATAGATGAACATCTCTCATGGAAAAACCACATTGAGATAATCTGTAATAAAATGAATAGCTTTGTATTCGCCTTAAAAAAGATAAAAAATATCATGTCCAGGCATACATGCTTAATCGCGTACCATGCATATATATGCTCAATCATACGGTATGGTATAATAGTCAGAATTCAACCGACATCTCTAGAATTTTCCTTGCACAAAAAAAATGCATTCGCGCAATGTTCGGTATGGATTGGTGTGATTCCTGCAGACCTGTATTTAAGTCTCAAAGTTTACTTACTGTTCCCTGCATTTATATTTATGAAATTTCAAAGTTTCTACGATCTAATAAAAATTTATTTGAACAAGTGGATAGTAAAAATAAAAGAACACTAACGCACCTAGACTACAAAATATTCGCCCCCAAATCAGAAATGTTCAGGAAAAGTTGCGTCTATATTGGCCCCTTTAATTTATAACTCACTGCCTAAATCAATAACTGTGTTGCCATACAATAATTTCTGTAGCGCATTACGAAAGTGGTTGTTGCGGGAATGTTATTATTCTATTGAAGAATTTTTAAATAAAAATCCATGTAAATTTTATAACATAGAACGAATAAGGCATAGATGTTGTTAATTTATATTTTATGATTTATAGTTCACTGTATTAATCTTGATGATGCACGCTGTATAACAGCCAAATATGTGAAACAAATCTACTGTAACACCTATGTATTACCTACCATGTTTGACGCAATAAATGATATTATTATTATTATTATTAAAAAAAGGTAGGAAAATAGTCTTAGATTCCGAATACATTAACAGCTTTGAGAAATGTAAAACACTACTTACAAACGATCCCATACTACAGTACCCCGACTTTTCCAAAGAGTTCGTTTTAACAACCGATGCTTCAAATGTAGCCATTGGAGCTATCTTATCTCAAGGTGCAATAGAGTCTGATAAACCTGTATGTTATGCGTCACGAACCCTAAACGAAAGCGAGCTGAATTATAGTACCATCGAAAAAGAGCTTCTCGCAATAGTGTGGGCTACCAAGTATTTTAGACCGTATTTGTTTGGTCGTAAATTCAAAGTATTAACCGACTATAGACCTTTACAGTGGATGATGAACATTAAGGAGCCAAATTCGCGATTAACAAGATGGAGATTAAAGCTTAGCGAGTACGATTTTAGTGTAATCTATAAGAAAGGTAAAAATAATACAAACGCGGACACCCTGTCTCGGGTAGAGATACATAACGAAGACACCAATTCTCTCATAGCAGAAATATTTTCCATTATGCCTAGTCCTACAGAAAATCCACCATTCGCACATTCGTCCACTGCAACCTGTACATACTAGCCTAGAACACCCCATATTAAAAAGTACCAATTACAGACGAGCCCCTTAACAAATTTCACCGTCAGATATATTTCACAGTAGTAGAAGACGTTAAACGTAAGCCAGTTACATCTAAGCCATTTGAAACGCACACACGAATATCTGTCCAGATATCGTCATCTTAGTTAGAAAACGATGTAATCAGCGCTATAAAAGAATACGCGAATCCCAAAGTTAAAGCCGCAATCATGATAAATCCACCTCTCGCTATGTACTCAATTATACCGGTTATACAGGACAACTTCAAAAGTTCTTCTATGAACCTTGTATTAACCAAAATTGAACTCGAAAATGTTAAAGAATATCTTCGCCAACAAGAAATAATCCAACATTACCATGATGGCAAAACGAATCACCGCGGAATTACTGAGTGTTATTTAGCTTTATCCAGAAAATACTATTGGCCTAAAATGAAAGACCACATAACTAAATTCATTAATGAGTGCATCGTATGTGGCCAAGCCAAATACGATAGAAGGCCTATTAGACCCCAGTTTAATGTTGTACCTCCTGCAACAAAACCATTCGAGATCGTTCATATGGATTTATTCACGGTTCACAGTGAAAAATATATTACCTTTATAGACGTTTTCACTAAATACGGACAGGCATATCATCTCAGAGATAGCACAGGAATTAGCATACTTCAGTCCCTATTACAATACTGTACCCACCATGGAGTACCCATAACCCTAGTAACCGACAAAGTTACCGACTTCACTAACCAACTTTTCTCTGAATTTACACGTCTCCATTAGATAAATTACCATAGAGTCTTACCGTATTCTGCCAACGATAATGGTAACATTGAACGCTTCCACTCAACCATTCTCGTGCACATTCTAAAATTACAGCACAAAGACGAACCTATAGTTAATCTTATACCATATGCTATTATCGGATATAACAGTTCGATACATAGTTTTACAAAACGTAGACCATTCGACTTACTAACGGGACACTTTGACCCCAGAGACGCTTTAGATTTTGATTTTACCCAGCAGCTATTGCAACAGTACGTACAGAACCCTAGGAATCGAATGAAACAAGTTTACCAAATTATTAACGAATCTCTCCTAGCTAACCGAACGGCATTGATAGAAAATAGAATCGTGAGCCTGAAATAGAATATGTCCCTCAACAACAGGTGTTCATTAAGAACCCAGCAGCTTCCCGTCAAAAAACAGCGCCTCGTTATAACCAGGACACTGTTTTGGCAGACTTACCCGTCCATATCTACACGTCTAAAAAACGTGGGCCCGTAGCCAAAGCTAGACTGAAGAGAGGCCCTAAAAATCCCAACTTGTTACAGGATTCTGCTATTTCTGATCGTCCACAAGACGCGACCAATGGAGATAAAACTTGAAAGTTAGGCCGATGGACCAGGCTTATTACCGTACAAATTCGGACCAACAAGAATGACCACCCACCATCATACTTTCCTTCAGTACGTTAATTTGAAGGACATTGAGGATCAAGTTATAGTCTTACAAAATCAGCTTTCAGGTTATCAAAATCAACTTAGTAAGGATATATATGCATTATTCAAATTTCAGATTAATTATCTTACCGGAAAAATTGCCAAGTTATCAAACCAGTTAAGATCCCTAGAACCTGACCGTGTTAAAAGAGGTCTAGTTGACAGCTTTGGTTCAGTTATAAAGAGTATAACAGGAAACTTAGATTACACAGATGCGTTAAAATATAACAATGCCATTCAAATCTTACAAAGTAATCAATATAAACTAACAATAGTTATTTGTGCAACAAGAGAGCAAAGTTGTTTTTTGTTTCGAGTGCTTATTTTGAGTCCCGAGCAAGCGAAGGATTCTATGATTCACGAGCGTAGCGAGTGAATCAAAGTTAGAATCCTGAGCGTGGTGAGGGACTCAACAGCACGAGATACAAAAAACTTTGCTCTCGTGTAGCACACATAGCTTTTCACCACAGCAGTGAGAACACATATTTCTTAGGAGACATAGAAATGAACAGGAATAGATTGAATTCTGCATAATCACTTGTTGATTTAACTCTTCTGGTGTTAAAATACAGTCATCATCGCTAGTTTCACTCATCTTTTTAGATTATTATATTATACATTAATATAATTTAACACGTTACGCTATAGGTACCTACTGTATCAGCATCAGCGAAATTTTTATTCCCGCTACTTTTTTAAATCGCGTTTTAATACCGCGTCCCTGATGTTTATTTTTCAAATGTATCATTGTTGTAATTCTAAATAAAAATGTATTGGTTAAATACTAATTTTATACTATTAATTAGACTTATTTTTATTAAAATCCAATAATAAATTAAACATGTAAACAATAACATATAAAAAAAAAACAAATATCTTTTTTTTTTGCGTTGCCGTAGGTGTTTTCTTTGAGGTCGAATACCAAATTCGAATTTCGAATTCGAAGGGGTTTGTTTTTTCACTCACTTTTTATATGCATGTGAAAGAGACAGAGCACAGTAAAATTCGAATGTTTCAAATTTGTGGCTGAACAATGTCAATTCGTGGCACTGAAGATTGAAAAATTAAAAAGCTACTTTGCCTCACGCTCGAATCAAAATCGCGTTTTGTTCACTGTTGTCTCGCAGCAAAAGCGGCATGTTTGAGCTGCTGTGGTGAAAATGAATTTAATAATCACATAAGTCTCAGTAAAGAATGGACGAACAAACATAATAGAGCATTATTACAGTTAGTCGAAAATCAGAGCAGAATTAATTGTTCCCTAGAATTATTTGTGAACGTTACGCATCAGACAGGTGACTTGATTAATTATGCAAAGTTTGGTCAACTTTTAACTATTGTTGGTGAAAATGTAGAAGATTTAAGATTAGAGTTAATTAGAATAGAGAATACGTTAGCATCTATCCGTGCATCAAGCACTCACCATTCTATGATAGATATAGATACACTATATCTATCATAGATTACTGTTTATTTTCTTTTTCTTTTCTTTTTCTTTTCCTTTCTTTTTTTTAAATGTATTTTTTAGTTATTTAAGTATAGAAATTATTGTCTTATTTTATGTGTAAATAGTCATTTAGCTATGTTAGTTTTAATTTGATTGCAAATAAATATTTGATACACTTAAGTCTATTTTGAATCTAGGTTAGAAAAAATATGTAGTAAAGATGAGCTATTATGGTTAGAATTAAGAATATGTTAGAAAAAACATATAGTAAAGATGAGCTAATACGGTTAGAATTAAGAGAATATAATAATGTTATAAGCCCAAGATCATATTTTAACGATAGGCAAATAGTTTTAGTTTTCAGGTTTCCTATTATTTCTAAAAGCATATATAATTTATATAGATTATCTATAGTACCCAATAGGAATGGTCAAGCCCTTATCCCTACCTATCCTTTCATAGCAACCAATGATGACTCATTCGTGTACATAGAAGCAGAATGCTCGAAGTTCAACAACTGGTATCTCTGTGAAAATGATATATCTCACCAAATACGCACAAAATCAGACTGTATCCAGGAACTTATCGCAAATCAAGCTCTCAAGACTACCTGCCAGTTTACCAAAGTATTCCTGACAAAAGAGGCAATGGAGAAACTCGACGACCTATCGTTCCCCCATCCAACAAAGGTTCAACTATCTTGCGGCAGAGAAGACTTCAATGCGCTACAAGGCAGCTACCTCGCTACAATCCCTCTAAACTGCTACCTGCGTACGGATGAGTTGACTATTATCAACGGAAATTATGAAATACAAGGTCAACCGTTGAAGCTTATGAATATCCCGTTTAATGAAGAACCACAAGACGAAAAATCATCTTATGTCCACCTCAATTCCATTGACCTGAGAGGAATACACAGCATCCAGAATCGAATCAGATTGACGCAACCACTGCAACTTAGCCAGAATCAAACAAACGTCCTGTACCATTCGACGATACCTTTCTATGTCGTACTATTAAGTGCAAGTGCACTTACCGCAGCTGTACTGAGCTATAGATATAAACGCGTCTGTATGAAACCTATTCGGACCAATGTCGACGAACGCATATATGCCAGACACCTAGAGGCCAAGTACCAGCAACATTTTCTCTCAAAGTTCTAAAATAGTTGCTGATCTGCGGGTGGAGATGTTAAGCGTCACTACCTAAGGGAGATCGCCGATGCAGCACTTCATACTTATTGACGATATTTATTGCAACATACATCGAGCGACGGAAACGGCGAGCTTCGTATGCATTTTATGACGCACACATTAGGTTTTTTAATTATTGCAAGATCATAATCATGTATTCCATATTCACACTTCGAATAGGCATTAGGCTAATTTTAGATATAATTAATTGTAAAAGCTTTTATTAAATTAAATTAAGTTAAAATCATTTTGGGTTTTTTTTCAATCTTCCGATTGCAGCTAACGTAATTCGCTAACTATACCTGTATTGACAAAACAAAATTTAGTATTTAGGGTGGAATTATTTCCGTATATTCCTCCTTCAAGTCTGTTTAATTCATACGCATACGACTGCATTGTCTTCGCTAGACATTTGTCACAGGTGTTGTCTAGGAGCAAAATAAGGTTACTTTTGCCAAGATTCGATAGAATCGATACGAAAAAGCATAAAATATATGTTCAATTTATAACCTCACGTAACGAATAGAAACAAAAACTTAGAAGCTATTACTCTTATCTTCTTGCATTGATTTGAAAATACGAAAGAAAAGTAATAAATTGAAACGCAGTCCAATTTGAACTTTGGTTCTTTAATTTAGTTCTGACATAAGTTTTTTCTTGAGTTGCTTTATTCTTGTAATGTGTGCGTAATATATATTTTTACGAGGAAAGAGTAGCGCTATAAACGTGGGAAAACGCACACGTTATTATGTGAGTGAAACAGTACATAACTCATCTAAAATAAATCTGACAATCAGAAACACATTACAGCGGTAAATTATTATCATTTAGCCCATTTCTCTAAGGATGATAGGTAAAAAGCAGTTTTCCGGTAAATGTGATGATTCTCGTTCCATTAGGCATCAGTTACGATTCGTTCTCAGTCACGCGATGTCAGCATTATCAAGGTGAGCATGTTGTTTCTGTTTAGGCGATTTTTTGTTATGTTTCGGGAACAAAGATTGTTAACGGCTGGTACTTGCCACGCGAAACTTATAATAATGATTTGACTGTGATATGATTCACGTATTATCCGCCTTTTTCGTTTTCCTTTATTGAGGCGTATACACGTGTGCTTTGGCGAGTTATTCAACATACTCGTGTTTAGATTTGACTGCACGGTTGGCGTAGTGGGTTGAGCGGTCGCCTCGCCGCTTGACACTGCGCCGAGTGTTGTGGGTTCGATTCCCACACGAGACAACACTTTGTGTGATTCACAAATTGTTGTTTCGAGACTGGGTATTCATTGTGTCCGTTGGTTGTATGTTTGTAAAGTTCCCCGCGACACAGGATTTATTCCTAGTGCGGGAGATGTCTTTTAAAAACAAAAAAAAAACAAAGAAAGATGGGTAACAGACGAGCTTATTACTTTTTGACGTGGGATCCAAACGTGTATAAGAAGATATATATATAGTTCTATATTTGGCTTAGATAACTGGCGATAAGCAAGATTGCCTTCGACGTAGGATATTTACTTCGCATTTACAACTTTATCTCGTAGTATAAACGTTACGCTCTATAGCAGAAAATGTAACCAATTGACTCCTTTTGAGCGTAAAAGTGTTTGTGTGTACCTGTAGGGGAATAACAAGTAAATATGGTGTGAACGATGTCCGTAAATGAGACGCCCGATATGTCAAACAGTAACACGTTTGCTTATTTCAAAAGTGATATTTCATACCTCTTCTTCAAATATCCTCGCTTCAAGGAATTTTTAATCGTTGACTCGGCGTGTCTCTCCCCATGTTTGCTTTTGTCGAATAATCTATTTGCAGTTACCAGAAAATGGGTCATATCGATATTTGAACGATTTCAAATTTCCTTTTTGTTTTATATAAATTTGGTATTTATTATAGTGAAAGTCAAATTATACATTTAATGTTTACTTTACTATCGCAAGTACCCAACGGAATATACAAGTTGTTACAGACTTACATAAAGTCTCTATAGTAATAATAAAGATCAGATTATGAGGATGCTCAATGAATGTACGGGGGCGGTATCTCGGCAAGTAGATGAAAACGCTTTAATCCCAAAATAGTAGCGGGTTATACAAACTAAATCATATTTAAATAAATATAATTGCGTTGCTCGTTGATGGATCACGATCTGTAAGCCTTGTAATTCGAAGAAGTAGATAACAAATAGCTATTTAAGGCTCTTTCTCACGAATAAATATATCTGAATTGAGTGTAGGCAATATGTATTTTTCTGATCAATTTGATTTTGAAAGCTTGCCAATCGCACCGCTTGAGCGATACTGGTGAAGTTGGAAGCGTATTAACGGAGAACGTTTTCGATTAGGCTAGTTGTAAAAAACTATACTAGGCTTTTGGGTTTTGTACCCACTAAGTATAAAAACTTGTAAGTTAACGCTTAATAAATTTTTGTAAGTTTGGTGAGAGCCAAATTAACTTTCCTGAAATAGAATGATTAGAAGTAAAGCTGTGATGACATTTGCACATACCTAAATAATACGCATGCAAAATACACAATCATAAAATTTACTCGCATGAGTTACTTTGCCTTTCTCGCGTCCCTACAAGATTTCGTCGTATTTCCATCACATCACTTTGTCCACCCCTTAGGAGGACTGTACTAGGACAAATTCTCTCCTCTGTAATTTTTCCTCACTCTACGCCTCCTCTTAGACCTTGTCTCATCCCAAAGAGCGGCAACGCACTTGTAATTTTTCTGGCGTGTGTCATCGGGCGAGCCTTCAGTCTAATATACTCCTTTTCCGCCCATTACATATGAAAAATAGCAAAATATTTAGTGTACCCATTTTCTTTTCTTGAGTTCGCATTGCCGGGTAAACCTTAATAAATAAATAAAATAATGTAAGTACCTATTTAGTCCGTTCTATTAGCAGGGATTACTACTATATATTAACTGCTTTCAAATAATGTTGCCAAATGCAGCTACTAAACGATTATTCACGTGTTAATGAATTCACATGAGCATGACGTATTTAATGATTATTAGTTTGTCGAATGTCAAGTTCTCGGTTCACGCTTAACAAATGACCAGAGAAATGTTTATTGCAAATAATATTTACGATTTTGATTAAAATAGATTATTAAAATAACTTGAAGAAATCTTTACCCATTTGTGTTCTGAGTTCGGTCTTAGAGACATGATATGAGAGATGTTTTTCGAGACATGAGAAGATTCGCAGGAGAACCAAAGTTGTCAACTCTAAAACAACTCTCCGGACAGTCAAGCTAATGTGGTGGTGGAAGGGCATATAGCTCGAAGAACCGCTGGCCAAGGGCAGATAGATTCTGAGTGACACAATCGGAATACGCAGCCGAGTTAGGAGCTATGCAAGGTGGAACGACGATCTGATTGTTAGAGAGTGGTTGGATGGAAAGTCTCGGCGGAGGCCGACGTTCATCAGTAGACACCTTATGTGGAAGTTATGATGATTTCTTTTTTACTCATCTCGATAGCTTCATACCATTATTATACAAAATCCCGCAGCAAAAAAAATTGCATTTGTTGTGTTGTGTTGAGTGTTGAGTTTATTTAAAATAATTGTTTTAATTCGATATCTTAAACTAATCGTTCTTTCGATTGTCAGTACCGCGTAAAATAAAAATGCCGCGCAAATATTGCAGATAATTTCATATCATTTTTAAGATTTCGTAGTAATCTATACGAAGCTTCTTTAATTTTACCATGTATTTTGCATAAAATTTTTAACTAATGTTTTTAAACGGTTTCTCCATTTCTTTCTCTGTTATTTAGCTCATAGTTCATTGATGATGTTAGACAGGTCTTCCGAAACTATTTGACTCTTCCTGAACACAACACCTTTAACCATTCAGAGCTCAGTTTGAAGAATTTTAAATATACCATCAAGGTACCATCAATAGTGGGAATGTATTCGCACCATAGACTAAACTTATTATTAGGTACTTACAATATCTGATATCCATATTGCCTCAAAACCAGTAAAGCTTAGGGGGCATTTACTAACAATAAGTTGATAGTAAAAAGGAAAGTATTATTTTCTTCAAATAGGCAATCACTTCATTTATCAGTGATTACAATTTGTAAAGTTACTTAACCTTATATTTTCGTATAACATCATCACCTGTAGCTTGAATATCTATCAAGATTAACTTGACCGGAATGATTGCTGTTTACCCTTCGTAATCCAACTAGTAACGACCCAAACCAGATCGGGTTTACAATATTCAGCATCTGAAGCAACGAGTTGTGTCTTTTAAATTTACTATCTTTATAGAGTCACGGTATATTTTAAAGAGATATACGACGAAGTATATGTTATTTAAAACATTTTAAGCGAAGGCAGAAAGAGCAAGGGTTTCAGTCATTATCTTTTCGGTGGTAAGTATTATAGGTTTAGTTAAATTTTATTGCAAATTGAGGGCCATCTGGTTTCAAGTGTATAAAGTCGAAACAGAAAACTCTTACAGATGAATAAATAAGCGTGACATTGATTTTTCACAAATGGCTGATTTCAAAAGGTGTATTGGTCAAAACCAATTATGGCATTGTTATTGTCAGAGAAGTTATTGCCGTCTCATAAAATATCCACGTAAAGTTGAAGTTTTGTTCTTCGCATGGCAAGTGAGAGCGCTGACGCTCCAACCAATCACAACGCTTTTCTCTTTTACATCTTGCTCCTAGTAAGAATTGACGTGATGCGTTTCCTTAGCACTATTTATGTAAGGCTGGAGTCTATTCTCAGCATTAGCCATGCAATGAGGTCACAATTATCGCATATCCAGAGAGACATAAAGCACTAGTTAAGTGATCCGCTGCTGCATCAGCCAACGGAGAGAGCATATCAAGACATATTGTTATACTTTTCTTTAAAAAGACCACTGTCCCTCTAGAAGTAATTACTAAGACTAAGTTTTAAATTACCTATCGAACATAGTACAATCAGACATACACACAATTTCTGCGTTTCTTAATTTATTAATCCTGGCGGATAGCCGCCACATAAAAACCATATTCATACTAGCTGACCCGGCGAATTTCGTACCGCCATATATTTTTCTTTACTTTATTTGCATTCGTACAAATCAATTCTAATTTAATGTTCAATTTGCACGTATCTACTTAATACGTTGGAAAATTACTTAAGATTTGTATACAATGCAATCAGACAAAACCATTTCAACAAGGGCAACATTTAGGAACATAAAAATTTATACATAACCTTTGGGTTTGATTTCGCGACATCGCGTTTATTTTCGCGTTTCTCGTTTCAAAGAAACCATCAAGTTGGTGCTGAAAAGACAGCTTTTCTTTGTAAAGGGTTAACTTACAATGCCAAGCTTTCATGACGCACTTCCGTTTGACCTTTCAACATTGTATAGAACAACCGGTTTTAAGTTCGGCGTGCACTCTAACTATTTTGTTAAAAATTCTCTAAAACACTTGATATTTAAGGATTCTCGTTATCTGTCGAGACAGTTAGATTACAACAATGCTTGAAGGAATGTCAAGTGATTTTTAAAAACAACTAAAGTAGCACAAAACTAAATGACATTTCTTTGTGCATTATTCTGTGCGAAGCAATTTAGCTATTACCAACAAAATATTAATAATATTTTTGCAACTTGTTGAAATTCACAGCAAGATTTATTTATTTATTTATTTTATTTGTTATTTGATTTTGGACTACCAGTAGTTGTTACATTATTCTTACACCTAAATATACATATTTGCAGTAACGAAGGTAAATGTACAACATTTTAAGGTGTCACAGCTTGCGTAGTATTAGCGATTAACATATTATATAATGCAAGATTTTTTAAATGCGTTTTTAAATTAGAACACTATATAGAGTTACATCGGACCATGGCTTTGACATTTGACTGTATGCAATTTGATGTTGTTGAGCACCTTTTGGTAGATAGTGTCATGAATACTGACCAATTTTTTTCGAACCCTATAAAGTTTCTGAACTCCTTACAATTATCAGGAGTACCTTCACGCAACTTGAGACTGAACGTTGGTTTTCTAGTCCTGTTAATGCGGAATCTTAATGCACCAAAGCTTTGTAATGGCAAACGGCTACAAGTAACACCTAGGACGAAACATTATAAAAGCTATTCGCTTTTGCGAGTCAGACTCGCTCATGAAGGGTTCGGTAGTGGAGGTATCCACTTACCATATATAATATGTATGTATTTACAAAAAAAAGTACATAAGTATGATTATCCATTATCTAGTACCCATAGTACAAGCTCTGCTTGGTTTGGGGCTAGATGGTGATGTGTGTATGTGGTAGAATATTATATTATTATGTCGTTTATTAAATATTCTTCTCACAGTCACATTTCACATACTTAATAAATATCACTATATGTATTTTAAGTATATTATTATTATTTAATATCTGTGACTAACTTTTATTAGTATTTGTATAATAAATACTAATAAAAGTTAGTATAAAGATATAGTATATAGATAGATAAAGCTATATTGGCGGTTTTTAAGATGTGCTTTATTTAAAAACTGCTGACTTTGAAAAACAATGGTTTTAGGAACCTCAAAGTAATTTTTAACGACCCATTTTCCACATCACTTCCATGTATGAAGAGCCCACTTTAATATTCAATATTTTTATTTTCGACAACTTCATAAAGTGGTTCACAGAATACATGTAAATACAAATTTTCAAATGTGTAAACTGAATAGTTTCGGCATAAAGTGGCTGGGACATAGGGATAGACTGACAGGCATAGCACGTCTATAAGGATTCCGTGTTTAGCCATTTTTGACTACAGAACTCTAAAAATACTGTTAACAGAAATGTTTTAAATACTTCTTGCGGTTATATTTCTTATTAGTCCCTATGAACAGAATTAAAAGAAAAATTACTATCGAACTTGTGGTACCCCGAATTTAACGTGAGCGAAGCCGCGGGCAAAAGCTAGTAATGTAATAAAACAACTTCATATTGAAATACGCAAAGAATTTTCACATTTTATATCGTCAACGTACATTATTAATACATTTTTATGAAGTAAGTCCGAAAATAAATTCTAATGAGTTAATCAGCTTATTCAGTAAAGCTGCAAAGTAATATTTAATTTATGTAAAGTTACTTCGTAAGCTGTAAATCCAAGTACGCACTAGTGCAAATGTTTAAAGATGTCATAAAACGAGTCAAGTGTCGAATAATTTTAAAAATAGCAGAGGAGTCTCAGGCAGTTGTCTCACCGCAGGCGATTAGCGAGTAGAGCTAGCAACAGAAAATGAGATGGCGAGCGGCGAGTGTGCAGTGCCGATTGTTTTGTCGCTGAACTATCAAGGCGCGTGCGAATGAGACGGGTGATTATGCGCATTCGCTTGGGGTGTTAAACCTGCGATACGCGTCTGGTGCATGCTCGCGCTACGCACATGTTCTAAGTGAACATCACTGAGCGAGTATTATCTTCGTATAGCTCGTGTCGCTTTGCGAAAATTAATGAAGCGAGTCCTTGACGGCAGTGTAAACACTCAGCGATCAACCATTAATATTATTTCATCATTTTAATCATTAATATTATAAAAATGCATCCCTTTTTTTACACGAAATATACATATACCTATCGAAAAAATAGGCAATTGTTTGTCGCTTTCTCGCTAACGGTGGGACAACTGCCATACTGTAACTCTTTTGAGATAAATTGATGACATCGATTCAAGAACCACATTGCAGAAAACTTACGATAAAGTTATAGTATCAGGCAATTGGAATATGATACTCGACTTTACGCAGCTTTGACTGTTTCGACCCATATACATATATTGGCCAATAGGTGTAAATAAAATAAATAGCCATTTATTGTTAGTGCTACAAAAGTCAATTAAGTCGTTAGATAACCGCCTACTTGTATATCAATTCTGCATAATTGACCAAGATGTGTGATGCTATCTGGTTTATGTAAACATAGCCACATTTATGTAAACTATTATATTAATAATAATATTTTGGGACACAATTTTTGGCCAGCAGCATTTCAATAAACAAGCTTGAAATTTTCGTAATTTTGTTCAAAAAACAATTTCTGTTTAGTTTTACCTTAGTTATCAACTTTATTCTTAAGTAATCTGATTATATTCAAATTATCTGTGAAAGAGTCCCTTGGGTGGAAAGCATAGGTATGTTTAAGTGTAAATGTCATGTTTAACAGCAAGAAGGCCGCTTAAACTACTACGGCATCCTTGCAATCATTAATAGGAGTGTTTGTAAAGATTACCTGTTCATGTTAAAAAATATGAAAATATCAAAAGAAAATGCAGCAAGACAATATCCGATAAAAATATATATCCAACGAGATAATTTAAAATTAACGTATTAACATTCATGTTGCTATAAAAATAATTTAAAATGAATGTGTAATTACATTCATCACATTCATGTAGCAAAATTAATTTGAATTGGCATATAAACACGTGGTCATTATGACCTCAAAACATTTCTTTAGAAAGCGTGAATTTTTTATCCTTAGTACCTGCGCCCTGGTCCAGTGTATAGCGTATGCGCCCATCGGGAGGTTCAAGGTTCGATTCTCGGGCCAGGCAAAAAGTGTTACTGAGTTTTTCCGAATTCTCAATAGCAGCACGGTTTCTGGCAATGTGCCCGGTAACGTCCATAGGCTCGCCTCCTATTACATGGGACCTTAAATTCGAAAGGCGAAATGTGGGTGTAATATTACACCTCTGCCTACCCCTTCGGGGATTCAGGTGTGAAGATATAAAAAAGTATATACAAGTGTATTCTTACAATTACTGTCAGAAAATTCGATTATAAAGCAATTCCAATAAGTTACAAAAACCGTTACCTCTAAATTTAAACACTACATTGCCGATCTGTATGGTTCCCACCCATTAATCTGGTCAGTGTACCCAACAAATCTTTTCTTTACAACTTAAGATCAATCTATGTCTACTTTACTATGAATAATACATCTCATGTTAGTCGGAATGTCCATATATTTGTTCAGGCATCATAAATAAGCAGCAATTAGGATAATGATGGAACTGCCTACGCTGCAGTTTGTCTTAATACAGTGTTATTTGGAATAGGGTATAGAATTATTTGACTCGTTTATTTGTTTGTCATAAAAACATATCGGATTGTGAAAATAGAATTTACTTTAACATGAAACTAGCTTTAGATATTTCAAAATCACAAATAGAAAAAGATAGCGAAACTGGTTTATAACGATACTAGCAAGTATCTCTATTCTTATTGCGACTGGTCCGAACGAATTAGTCTTTGGCGAATAAGTCTTGAAACTTGCGTCTTGCATTTCGTTAGCATGGTAACCATGTTAAAATATGTGTTTATTTTACCAATAAGGTATCTGAACTTTGGTTGTCAGGTTAGTCCATAGTTGCTACGCGGTTCGGTCTCACGGCTCATCCACGGCCTACAGTGGCGGCGGCAGCGGCGAGGGTTTTAGATATCCATGGCATGATTTGCTACGCCGCAGCGACCGATGTCGCCTCAGAGTAAACGCGCCATGTACATCGAAATCGCTCGCCACTGCCGCCGCCGCTGTAGGCCGTGGCCGGGCTGTCATGGTGAGTTCAGGCAATGCGGCTTCGTAGCAGTTTAGTAACAAACACTGACAAAAGTACTTTAACTTGACATTGTGCAGTGTGTAATGCTAAACTACTTTGTAAAGAATTTGGTATTGAGTATAAATGATTGAAAGTGCAAGCTCCCACTTTTGCAATTCTAGTTTTTATGACATCATCCACATTCCGCTACAATAATATTTAAGAATGAACTAGACTGGGGAATTAATGTTATGTCGCGGTGAACTTTACAAACATTCAATCAACAAACACACCCAGACCTGAAACAACAAATTATATATCACACAATGTGTCATAGATCACCTGTGGGGATCGAACCCACAGCACTCGGCGCAGTTTTAAAGGGCGGTGAGGTGACCACCTACACCACTTGCCACTACGCCATTCATGCACTCGTGCAGTCATACTCAGGCCTATGAAACTTCCCTACAATCCCGTAATTAAAAATTATACGTACACACTAACGCCACCTAGCGCAAGTGGAATGTCATTTTAGCTTTTTTACCCGACTGCGATAACTGAACGGTAATTTCGCCAAGTCTTCCAAGAGCTGCGTGGCACAGTGGAAGCGGGCTGAGCTCAATATCCAGAGATCCGTGGATCAAATCCACTCCCTGCTGGTAACTACTTTTTATGATTTTTATATTTTTTTACTTTTAAATTGCATATTTTACATACTAGTTGTCAGTTACTTTTATTAACCTCCCACGTGATTACAGCACGCACGGTCGTGCTCTAATTCAAGTGGTCCCATGTGTTTGCGGCACGCATGGTCGTGCTCTAAAAAAGTCGTCCTATTGGTCGCGGATTTTTTACGTTTTATTTTACTTAAACCAAGAAACGAAAGTAGTAACTATCAGAATAGTTCATATTCTATGCAACCAAATCGTTTTAGAAGGGTGAGGGAAACGAAACGCGCCAAAAAATATTGAAATATAATTATCTGTGTCTCAGTTGCGAAAGCGTCCGCCATTGTTGTGTTTTGTTCCGCGATCTTTATAATAAAAGTTGTCTTGTGGAAGAAACCGGTGAATATTTTATAAAGATACTTATATAGATTTACTCAGAAATAAATAAATATTAATTGTGAAGTGACATTATTCGTGACAAAGACACGAAATACAGTGATAAAAGGCAAAAACTTTTTAGAAAGGCTATTTCTACTCTTGAAACTTGCTATTTTCGTAATATTTTTATGATAAATACTCTTTTAATAGTTATGAAAGACTTAAAAGTACCCAGATTATTTATCTGAAAACATATTTTAGCCTTTAAATACTAGTATTGTTGTACATTTTCACTGTTATCGTGTTTCAAATGGTAAATAATTCACAGCCACAGTGTTCGTTACAGTAACATGGCGGCTTGGCACGGCGAACTTTTTGTTACGCGTTCGGATTATATTTTTTTTAGTGGCGTTACATTCATTTGTTACAAATAAGTAATGTATTGTGTGAAAACCTAAAGGTATATGTGATAATGTTTTTGTGTTTATGAACCAAACAAGTAATGAAATTCATTAATATGTGATGAAATGTTTGTGCGAACGAGTGAAAAAAAACAAACTTCTAAGTTTGTAAGCCAGTTTTGCCGAAAAGGTAAGTATTTAGTTGTAATTAATGTTATATGTTATTATTACGATAGCTGATTTAATACCCAACACAATGATATGCAATTTATGTGATATAATTATATTAAGGTGTCATAATTATTTTTTTTCCGGTAACCTATGCCAATGAAATTTTGTAGCAACGTGACCTTTCGCACTTGTGGCAATTTGCCTTTAGTTTGATAGCACCTCAAGGGTTAACACTGAAATGAAACATAATTTATTTTATTTTGAAAAATTATTCCGCTACTAACGCCATATATACGATCGGAATAAAAATAAAATTTATTTGTACGCCATCTAGTGGTTGAGGATGCCTATTGAACTTTAATTTCGAACTGCGAGTGGCTTATCTATACAGTATAAGTGTATAATCTATGGTCATACTGCAGGCTGCGTTTGCAGGCATGCCATGCTCCATATAATTCATATTTTATTTCGGTCAGTAATGTTCACATAACAGTAAAACAATCTTATACTCATCTATATCTATCAATAATTCGAAAAGAAAAATCGAAATCCATACAAAATATGTTTAATTACTTCAATATAATTACTGATGGTTGGACTTATTACATGTAGCCAACTTCATAGAGGTAATATGAGAACTCAAGGTAGACAAGGCAATATCACTTATTAATCAACGTACATAATTACAGATCCTTTATTTCTCCACTTCATAAAAGAATATGGGCATTCCCGATTAATCAATTAATTATATGAGCGTCGATAGTTCTTTTCTTCGTATTATCTCTGCTTAATATGAAAATTACAGGATTTATAACATTACAGGTGAAGGAATTTCGCTTTGATTGCTATTTCTGCTTGTGTATGTCAGTATGGATGGTGTATTTTATACAGTACAAGTGATCCCTATATTCGATGCAGTGAATATTGCACATTCGATGGCCCACAAGAGACAAAAGCCAGTGTGATCTATAAAAGGTAGGTTTTGAAGTTGTGTGTCCTTTTTGATTTGAACCGAATTTCTGGTATGGTTACTTTTTGCAGGTTAACCTGGTTGCAAATAAATCTCACATATAACAGCAAGATATTATTTAGATTTCGTAAAGCAGTTCTGCTGTATTCAGTTGAAGGTTATTGTGATAAAGTTGCTGTAATCTGTATTCACCTAAAAACTGTAGCAAAACCTAATTTAGGTAAATATAACCAACTTTAAAACTATGAACTGAATCTTAGAACTAAAAACTTAAAACAAGTTGAATTGTACCGTGCAATGAACTCGGGGAAACTATTAGAAAGTTCCTGGAACGGGCCCCGTGGTGCCTTCGCGTCGGGAGGCGAGGCTAGCTAGCCGCGCAACTACACTCACACCCAGAACAAAATCGACCCTTTGTTTTTCTGCAATACACCTTAGTTCTTAATTAACCAAATCCTTCCATTCAACTCACACAAAAACAGCGATGGAAATTTTGTTTTCCTTATGACATTTTCATCAATTAAAAAGCAAGAATGGCAATGCAGAAACAGAGTTCAATCGCTTTACATTCTTGTAATAACTAACCACTTTCAAAAACTGCAAGTAAATTACATTTTTACTTTACCACCAACTTTTTCCTTCAACTTTGCTCTGGTGTTAAATAGTTTCACATACCAATGACAAGTAAATCATGTTAGAAATGGTATCCGTATTGAAATAAATGAAATAAATTTTGATATTGTTGTTCAGAATGCTTAAAAAACATAAAAAAATAAACACTACGATTCAGTGCGGGATAAAATTAAGTTCTTAAAATAATAAACCGATTTAAACAAATAGTAGGCACTGCTTGCCGTTTTTTTCATGACTTGCACGGAAAGACAGAGAGTGCTGTCTAATTTATTTTTAGCTTGTAAGCTCAATTGATAGAGGCTTAGTCGCTTCTTTACCAATTTCTTTTTGCGAAGTATTCAAAATTTTGTTGTAAACAAACTGTATTACACTGCAATAAGCCTACACTTAAGCTACTGACTAAAATACACATGAACATAGTAATATAGAATATTTCAATATAATAATTGAATTTATCATACCTTTTGCCACTGACATCGCCCGCGTGGGGATAATTAATAGGATGAAATTGATACCCCGATTTGGAATCTATATTACTGCAAAGTTTCATCAAAATTCATTGAGTAGTTACGGCGTGAAATAGAAACAAACACCATCTTGGCATACATTCATCCTCACAAACTTTCTTAAGTATAATAATAGTGAGATTACGACAAAGACGCTTTGTATGAAGGAGAATACACCTTTCTATGACGAAAACAATGCACCTTGAGTTAGAACATTTACATTAACGGAAAATATTAAGAGCTCAGTAAGTCTGTGTTTCACAATCCAGATTTAAGCTTATCTGTCAATTCTGACACTAGACAAAACAAGGTCTGTAACAAAACGGATGGACAGTATCGGGCATCACGGCGAACCTACATCAAATTTAAATAGGCACAAAGGTGAATATAGAGAACTCCATCAACATGCAAAGGTCAATTAGTAAAGCCGTGAGATTGCTTTGATCTCAACAAAAGACCTTTCGGACTGGTCGGCTTCTTTAATATTCGCCGGACGCCAAACAGATTATCCACTTTTGTTCGCCAGCTTTAGCAATTTTAATGAGACAGTTCCAACTTAAATTTCCAATGTTCAATTTAAGCTTGGTCTTTAAGGGTATTAAAACTTAATCAGTGCTAAAGAAAAGTTCTTTACAAAAGATTTACTTTATGTACATAACAATATGATTAAACAAATTAATGTTTTCTGTTCTCGACAGAAACGGTTGTGTAAAGTGTATACCTACTAACGTATATAGCTTGTCAATTAGGCTCCAATTATATAAATTGTTTTTTCAATTTCAAGAACGTGTTTGATTTCGTTGTAATTTTTTATAATATTGTGTTCTTTTTATCTTATAGCGGGCTAATGAGTAGAAAGTAAGCGGTTATCGCCGCCAATGGAGACCCGCAACACCAGAAGAGTCACAAATGCGGTGCCAATCTGGATGGTAAAAAGCATAGAAGGAGGAGTGGGCTGAGGGTGAAAAGAGGATCAGGGCCTTTGATACTATCACATAGATTTGTCTGTAAAAAGGTAGTACTTCCTCGTTCAAGCAGTCCCATTCATGCTGAAATCAGCAAGTCTCTTCTACCTTCAAACTACTTCCCCAGTCAAGCCTTTTTTTGTGTTGGGTTGGAAAATCCTCATGGAGTCCCTCTGCCCTGGGGGAAGGGCAAAGGGGACTGTCAGACTCTTACTGTGCTGGGCTCCGCCGCCGAAACACCCAGCGGCCGCAGAGGATAGGGAGGTTGGAAACGCAACACCGCATCTCCTCTTCCTCTGCGGCCCCACCGCGACGCAACAATGGTGCGCCCCCATTTGGTCGCGGGTGATAGGGCGCGCGGCAACGCAATACCGACACGCCTCTCCTCCCGCAACCGCACCCGACTGCGAGGGACAGACAGAACTGTCCCCCGCACCCGCACCTTGGACGCATACTGCGCAGGCCCCTCCAAGCCCACGCGGAGCGTCCACTCCCGGGATCTCTCTTAGCTTCACCGCGGGTGTCCAAGCCACGGTTACTGAGTCCCCCCACCACGACAAGGTGGAGATCCCACGTGGGGGGGGGGTCCCAGTTAAGCCTGCCCATCGGGCCCATTCATGCTGACATGGGATAAGGATTTACTTCCTTTTCATTATATTCAGATGATACTTATTATCACTTTTTATTTTATATATTTAAATGAAATATTGCTAGTTATTCAATAAAGAATGTGCTGTTCTGGCGGTATGCCGAAAGGCTTTGTCGAAAACACACACACACAAGTCACAAACAGTTGTCTCGAACTTGCGTGTTATTTGTGCCTTATATATTGTGTTGTCTTTATTAGGTACAGACCCTGTATATGTCAATGGGATTGGCTTTAAAGCTTGAGTTATTTGAAAACATATGCGTTTATTATGAATTATTTTACATCATATAAAAGTGTGAGTCAACGTGTGGGATTCAACGTACTGTACAGAGACTAACTATGAGTTTATATAATTTTTTTATACAATGTAAACAAGCTAGTACATAGCACACCAATTATTTGAATCTAAATAGTTTCATCGCCATATAATTATAACCACAATAAATGGATTTCCGTTATTTATTTGTAATGCAATTATCCCTGCTATTGTCTGGCAGATTGATGTTCGCAGTATATTATCAGTACACAGATAGTTCCTGCTAGCGGTCGAACAAATCACTTTCGCCGTGGAGCCATCAATTGGCCGCTAAGACCACGCCATACTTGACCGAGGAGATAATGCCCCTACCACTACAAGGAAATTCAAGTATACAAGCATTTAAACAATTACTTAATGGCTCTAAATTGTTGTGAAGCTAAGCACTCCACTTCCACTTAGTGCAGGTAGAGCATTCACCCATCAGACACGTGACACACCGTTAAATATAAGCTTCAAGCCTTCATCCGTTTTCTGTATGAAATTAGAATTTCCCAATGAATTTTGCAAGTTGGCACAGCGTGAATTGTATCTGGCTAGCAGCAAGCGTCAAGCTGACGCAGAAATACTTCCCTTGGACAGACGTCATAAGTTCCGAATATTCTACGGCTAAATGTTACGAAGTCATTTCACAAGTAGTTACGGCGTTCTGCTGCTTGCGCTAACAACGTGTGGAGATATTGTACTGCTTACGTGAATGTTTCACATCTGTCATTGCTGCAAATTAATGAGAAATATCGAAGTACGCTTCACATAAATAATACTCACATACGTAGATATAAGGTTGGGTCTTCCTTTGATTCTGTAACCTGTAAAGATATACGTATACGTATAGACCATGTGCAAAGAGCGTCATAGCTGTCAGTCGTGCTGTTAGCTTAGCACAGTTAAGCTTCTCTTGATGCGAGTCCTGGGTATATGGGTGAGCGATTTATGAAGTATGTTTTGAGCCAAGCCTCAAAGCAAACATTAATCCTTTAGCCGAGATGCATGCAATATAATTGCATAGGTCAGGAACTACATGGATATGTATATGCTTGAGTGTTCATTGTGTATTATAACCTCACGGTGTAGATACATACTGCAATTTGCAGTTTCCTTAACTTTAGTTTCGTACATGATTGGCCGATTAGTAGAACACGTACAAAAGATAGCACCAACAACGGGAATCAAAATATAATACATTGTAATTTTCAGTCGTATTGTCTCTAGGTATGTTGTTGGTTGACTCAGGGCAAAATACTCCAATCCGACTGCGTCCGACTGGATTGATAAGTAGATATCAACTTTGCAAAACCCCTTATTCAAGTTTTTTTAACCATTATTAACAATTGCTGTCAATAAAATAAGATCTAGATTTATAAAAAAGAGAATTTTCTCTAGCTTAGGAATTAGTTCGATATCTTAATATATATAAATCTCCTGTCACGATGTTTGTTCGCGATGGATTCCTAAACTTCTTAACCGATTTTAAATTAAATTGGCACACCGTGAGCACTCTGGTCCAACTTGAGAGATAGGATAGCTTAGATCTTTAATTATAGTCGCAATTTTATTTTATTGCAAATTATTAATTTAATTTGTAAGTAGTTGTAGATTTTGGAATGTTTCACATTGGAACCGACGGACTGCGCTGCTATCGCAGTGTCAAATCTTATAATAATTATTTCGTCAAGGAGTACATCGAAACCTTACCTGAATAATAAAACATTAAAAAATAAAGATATTGAGTCGACAACATATATCCGCAAAATTTGGATTGTCGAGTATTTTGTTAAATTGTAATGGTTCTGACAGACAAATCACAGTCGCCATATTGGCCGATCTAGCGAAACGTCACAGATACCGGATAACACAGTCTTTACTAAGTAGTTTGTATGTGTAAATACTTTTTGCAGTTATATTTCTTAAACAGTTAAAACGACAACTATGGAAGTATCCGCCCAATAAAGGAGATTTGTATCAAATATAAAAAAAAATATATATCTTTATCTTTACTAATATAATAAAGCGGAAGAATTTTTATGTTTGTTTTTTTGTTTGTTTGAACGCGCTAATCTCAGAAACTACCAGTCGGATCTGAAAAAATCTTTTTGTATACGATAACCCAGTTATTCCGGAAGGCTATAGGCTGTATAACATAACTCTTCGACCCTTTGGGGCCGGGCAAAAGGCTAAAAAGGCTAAAAGATAATGTCGGTTAATCTTAGGAACTAGCAGTCGGATTTTAAAAATAGTTATTGCCTTTGATAGCCCAATTATTCCGAAAGGCTATAGGCTATTATAAAATTAAGCCACAACTTTTAAGGGCCAGACAAAAATAATAAAATGGTCAAACGAGAAGGGGGAGGGTTGGGTAAAAGGCAAAAAAAGGCTAAACGAATAGGATACAATCTATATGGGTATCGTTTTCGAGATTTTCGGGACGCTGATTAATAATATGACATTTATTTAGTGATCCAAGATGGCGGACGGGAAATCGAAGTTGGCGGATGAGAAAATTTTAAAAATCAATATGGGTATCGCCTTCGATATTTTAAGGGGTGGGGAATCGAAATACAACATCTATTTCGTGATCAAAGATGACGGATGGAAATCAAAGATAGCGGATGGGAAAAATTTTAAAAAGTCAATGGTATCGTCTGCGATGTTAAAAGGGATGGGGGAATCCAAATACAACATCTGTTTCGTGATTCAAGATGGTGGATGGGAAATCAAAGATGGCGGATGGGAAAATTTAAAAAATCAATATGGGTATCGTCTCTGATGATTTAAGGGATGGAGAATCCAAATACAACATCTAATTCGTGATCAAAGATGGCGGATAGGAAATCAAAGATGGCGGACGGGATATTTTTTAAAGTCGATATGGGTATCCTCTCCGATATTTTAAGGACCGGGGAATTAAAAAACACCATCTATTTCGTGATCAAAGATGGCGGATAGGAAATTTAAAAAAAATACAATATGGGTATCGTCTCCGATGTTTAAAGGGATGGGGAATCCATATACAACATCTATTTCGTGATTCAAGATGGTGGATGGAAAAATTTAAAAAATCAATATGGGTATCGTCTCTGATGATTTAAGGGATGGTGAATCCAAATACAACATCTATTTCGTGATCAAAGATGGCGGACGGAATTTTTTTTAAAGTCGATATGGGCATCGTCTCCGCTATTTTAAGGAATGGGGAATTCAATATTATATAAAAATCTATGTTTGTTTGTTCAGCATTTATAGACTCAGAAATGATAAGAGATTAAGCGCTAAGTCAATGTTAACTTTGGAAAAGGGGCTTGAAAAAAAGGGAATTCAATAAAAACTCTTAAAAAGGCGAAACGGAGTTCGCTGGGTCAGCTAGTACAATAATATTTTATTTTCATACAGACTCCAACGTGATGCGACTCCTCTTTATTATTAATCATTTCGCTATACCGAACAATAACTACCTTAAGTACGCAGTAACGATCGGATTACGGGAACTCAAAGCTGTATTGGAACCAATTATACTTCTCAGAACGACATTATGTGTCGTAGTAGTAAGAAATTTGTAAAAATTCGATGAATACTCAGCAACTTTTTATATACATGATTCGTTGCTCCCATGGTATTTTGCGCCTTGTTTTGAAGACAGTTACGATATTCTGAGGTCTTGGAATCCTGACAAAGATCGGGTAAAATATTGTTTGGTGTCCCGTCGGTCCGAAGTCTGAAATACTCATTGATTTGTGAGATATCTCCACAACCAATATAATCCCTACACCGTAGTTACGAAACTTATCGGTAGTTTTTTTTTGGATACTCAAAAAGCAAGAAAAATTATATATCAGTATAATATGTATATTGTTATGATATAAAAGTATTACCAGTTTAAAAGAAAGAGAAAATGGTTTCAGAGGGAAACAGAAAAGTACTAAGTTACGTCATTTTTCAGTGTGAGAGTAGCACTGTTTCAGTGGAACCGGCCCACTCATGTTGTTACCGTCGTATAGATAATATACAATTCGATAATTCATTTTTTCTCATCCAATTATAGTTTAATAAGTACAATAATCAACACAATAACAATATGGTTGACGACAACAAAATCACATAAATAAATAAACCGGTCAAGTGCGAGTCGGACTCGCGCACCAAGGGTTCCGTACGAGCCTGTTTGTATATATAATTATTTAAAAAAATATGTGATGTAACTAAAAAGGTTTTGTCATTTTTTCCTTTATCTGTGCTATAAGAGTTTGCTTCTGCCAAATTCAAGATTTTGAGTTCACGGAAAGTACCCTGTAGGTCTTGATTCCCTTGCGAGTAGTTGCGAGTTTGAAAATATGCTAAAATTGCTGTTGCTTTTGATTGCGTTGAGATAGAAGTTTGATTTTGTTACAGCTTAAAGGTATATTAGACCTGAGTGTTTGATATGAATTTCAATTTTATTATTTTACGCGTTCATGAGGAAAAGGGTAGTAACTTAAAAATTAATACCAATATTTTTTAAATGAATTAACCTAAAAATTTCGGTTTGCGCTATTTTCCCTTTAATTGTGCGATAAGATATTGATTCGTACCAAATTTCAAGATTCTGAGTTCACGGGATATACCTACCAAATAGGTTTTGATTCCCTTACGAGTAGCTGCGAGAAAATATGCGACTTAAATTGCTGTTTATTTTTATTGCGTTGACATAGAAGTTAAATTTTGTTACAGCTTCAAGGTATTATAGACTTGAGTATTTGTTATGCATTTCAATTTAACATCTTAACGCGTTCATGAGAAAATGATGTTACTAAAAATTTACGGTTTTCGCAATTTTTCCTTTATGCATGCTATAAGACATTAACTCTGGCTGTATCTTTTGATTGCGTTTGCTTAGAAGTTTGATTTTTTCACAGCTTCAAGGGACAGTAGATTTGACTATTTGATATAAATTTCAGTTTGATACCTCTACGTGTTACTGAGAAAAAGGGTCTTGACAGACGGACGGACAACAAAGTGATCCTATAAGGGTTCCGTTTTTTTCATTTCGAGGTACGGAACCCTAAAAACAAAAAAAAGGTCACTGATCACCGATTTTATTAACAACAAAATTACAACGCGATGTAAACAATAACATGATTGACACGAGATAAAGTGTGAACAATGCCATCTCGTATTTTGTTACCTTTTATATAATAAATTGGTAATATTTACCGTTGCTGTGTGGTTGATGGCATAGAATACAATTGACACCACCCCCTATCTTCCCGTGGGTGTCGTAAGAGGCGACTAAGGGATAACACGATGCAGATACCATATTTGCGTAGAGACGGAAAACTCGACATCAAACCCTATACGACTGCCTCGTTGGTCTCGCGGCATAAATGTGCGCGTGGGATCGGGAGGTCCCGGGTTCGATTCCTGGGTCGGGCAGTGTTATTGGGTTTTTCTGTCACGAAATTCACAGTAGCAACACGGAGTCTGGAAATGTGCCCGGTACGGCAATAGGCTCGCCGCTTATTACGTGGGACTAAAGTATATCTGGCGAAAAGTGGGTGTAGAAATACACCTCTGCCTACCCCTTCGGGGATAAAAGGCGTGACGTTATGTATGTATGTATGTAATATTTAAGAGTTATTCATTCATTCAATAAACTAAAACGCAATCGAAAAATACTGTTCATGTATAGTGATAAAACTCTCAGCCTTATATATAGTCTATATCTTTATATCTATTACTTACAGCACAGCACTTACACTGGTTCTTACAGCATAATAGTTTTAATTTACTCTGGTATGTAACAAGCACTTAAATCCGTAGCGAATTAAAACAGAAATTCCAAATAAAAGTCAAAGAACATAAGATACAAAGTGATTTTGTAAGTGGAAACGAAATCTTTGAACGTTATAATGTGTACATCGCGTGACTCCGCTGGCGTTGTGGAGTCGTACCCGAGAAATTGGTAATGGAACTTATAGACAACGGTACTGACGATACCTCAATGCATTGTGAGTTGAGAAATTGTGCTGACGGTGATGACTTTTCTCCTTATCATCTATTGTCTGCTGGTAATTACGTGTTTTGGAGCTTTAAGAAGAAGTGTAAAGGAAAGGAAAAAAAGTTGTATATTGAATCGACATTGAATTTGTTGTACTATGGAACTATAAATTAAAACTTTTGATCATTTTTATGGGAACATAATATGGAATGAAAGTTTTTTTACAATTCAAGTCTCAACCAAGTTTGCATTTTGACCGGTTTCGAATTTACGTCAAGTACCGTAAACACTTTACAATTCATGAATGGTGTCTATATAAGCACGTAAAATGTGTCCAAATTATGTGTTGATAGTCATTGATGTGCGTCTGTATATATGTGTAGATAATTATGCACACATTATTCACTACACATAGATATTATTATCAGATCAGTTAACTAACTCTGCGGGATGAGATTAGGCCGATATAATAGTTGCTGATTCTGTGAAAATTTAACTAAGGTAATGGCAATAAATCAAGCAAAAGACGGAGTACTGACTAAAGAAAACTCTGTTCTCTGCTTGAAAATAATTGCATAAGATACGGATCAAAGATACAAAACTGGTCCCTGCTTTAAAAAAGTTATCTCGCATATATAACATATAAAATAATCCTGCGTTTTTACAATAAGGTTTACAACAATATTTACCTACGTGCTTCCTTTGCTCTGCGTGTACTCTTTCATCAGAAATGTTCGGTTTTGTCGACCCATTTTTATTACAATGGTTGGGGTGATCAATTCAGGGATTGTGGTGTATTCCGCTTTCATCAAATTCTACTGCATGTTTCTACGTATCTAAACTGCATGGGACATAAGTTTTCTCGTTGTGTTTAAATTTATTAATGCAGTTCCATAACTGCACGCCGCAGCTTTTGAATATTTCTTTTATTAGGAAACTAATCTTCTCAGTACAATGCTAGGAGGACTGCTGTTTTTAACGTGTCATCATATTATATGGTGACAGCTCATTAGTCTCCAAAAACAGTCTCATAGAATTAACAGACTTAATGATAGATCTAAGCACAAAAATAGGATGTAGCTTTATTATTTGTGCATTGCCTTATTCATATGCTCTCACAGATGACCAAAACAGGCAGATAGGCAAATTAAATTTATTATTATACAATAGGACATGTCATAGTGACAGTATTTTATTTTTTGACACTAATTTTTTTATTAGTAATTTATTTTTAACAAAAGATACTATGTATCTTTCTTATGTACATAGGCGACAACTTGCTAAATTATTAGCATTTAATTTATATACTGACAGGAGTACTACTAAAGTACTTAGGAATTTGGTAGATAATAGTTATACCAATAGTAGTATTGACACATCTATTAGTTTAAACTATTAGATGAGACAACAGATAGGCATTCATGTGTTTTAAACTTAGTTCATCAAAACATACAAGGCCTATCTGGCAAAGAATTAGAAATAGACTTATTTTTAAATAAACATAAGATTGATATCTTATGTATTACGGAACATTGGTTGCGAGGTGACCAATTAATATTTAACAATCAACATTACTCAGTTATAAGTGCATTCGTATGAATGAAGGCTATTCGTGGTGGCTCTCTAATATATGTATGTAATAGTTTGAAATGTAAAGAACGTAAGGATATAGCTAAACTTTCTATCAAGCGCACTGCTGAGATTTCTTGTGTTGAGCTTGAACAACATATAATAGTGTGTGTGTATCGAACACCACAAAGCGACTTCACTCAGTTTGAAAGCATTATAGAGGATGTTTTAAAACACATAATTTCTAGTAGGAAGTCTATAATCGTATGTGGCGATTTTAATGTCAATTTGATAGAAAAATCACCAATTTGTACTAGGTTAGTTAGCTTATTTAGTTCATTTAATTTAAATGTTTTGTTCTCTGAACCAACCAGAATAACCTCACATTCTTCTACATGCTTAGATAATGTTTTTTGCAATTGTCTTTATTTAAGTAAGGCTGTTTTTACTGACTTGACATCGGATCACTGCGGGCAAAAGGTTGTAATTCCAATGAATACAACCCCTAAAGTACAAGAAATTACATGTAGGCATGTACCTCTGCTCGCTTCAAACACTTTAGTAATGATGTTGCTGCCAAGATCGCCAGCATTGACTTAACCAGTGATGATCCCGATGAATTATATAAATGCTTATTTAACACTATTAATGATGAGTACAATAAAATTTTTAAACAGAAGACATTTGCAAGAAGCATTAAGCAAATAATATGAACCAATTGATCGAGGAGCTTAGCAGCACTAAAGTCGGTTGTTCCGTTGATGGCGTTTGTATAAACAACATAAGTTACGCGGATGACATGGTGCTGCTGAGGCCGTCTCTTTCTGCGATGCGCAGGCTTTTGAACATTTGCGAGACCTACGCGGAGACCCATGGGCTTAGATATAACCCAAAGAAGAGTGAATACATGATCTTTAAAGCTGGTACTAAAAGTTACTTAACTGGACCACCTGTCACTCTTGGCGGGTCAATTTTGAATAGAGTGGATAGGTTTAAGTATCTGGGTCACTGGGTCTCTGATGATCTGTCTGGCAATGCGGACATCGAGAGGGAGCGAAGGGCGTTGTCCGTCCGGTGTAACATGTTGGCTCGCAGGTTTGCACGTTGTTCTTCAGAGGTAAAAATAACCTTGTTCAAGCCATACTGCCAGACTTTTTACACGTGCAGCCTGTGGACCAACTTTACTTTGCGGGCGTACAACGCACTTCGCGTCCAGTACAACAACGCGTTCAGAATTCTGATGGGGCAGCCCCGGTTTTGTAGCGCATCAGCGATGTTCGCTGATGCTACTACCGATGACTTCCACGGAATAATCCGTAAAAGGAGTGCGTCGCTTCTGCGTCGCTGCAGGGGTAGTTCGAACGGAATCCTGAGCGTGTTGTCCGAGCGATGGGACTCTCCTTTCTTGCGGAGATGGCTGCAGCTGCATGCCAGTGCCTGCACTTATTATCATCTTTGATGTATCGATCAAAATTTTGACATTTTTCAGTAATTTATTATATCCATATTTTATTAATTTTTTGTCATTTTTTAAATTTTGCATTTGATTTATAATTCTTTTTAAAATTTTGTATTTGATTCATAATTTTAAATTCAATTAATGTAATTATTTTGTAATATGTAATGGGATATGACATACTGTAAGGATGACAATAGTAAAATTATGCTATTTGTTTAAATTTATATGGGTTAAGGACCTGAAATAAATGAATTATTATTATTATTATTATTATTAAAGTATTTTTTTGTGATTGGGCAACAGTAGGTATTTACAAAAGTAGAGCTAGGTTGTATGATCTGTATGGTATGAAGAAATACAATTTTAGTCCTGAATTTATTCAATATGTTAGAAATTATTCAAAAGTTTTCAAGAGGACATGTGCTTTAGCCAAATCCTTATATTTAAGCAATAAAATCAAAGAATCCAAGAACAAAATTAAAACTACTTGGAACATTATTAACAATGAGACTGGGCGAGCTAAATTAGTAGATAACAATTATGAATTAAAATTTATTGGTGAAATGATTACTAGGAAAACTGATGTTGCTCAGACTTTTAACAATTTCTTCATAAACATACCAGTGAACACAACCAGCTGTCTAGATTCATGTCCAAGCAAAGCAAAAATGTTGGTTAGGGGCAATGTGAATGAGTGTGATGTGCTTTTTAATTTTAAATATATTGACACCAATGACATACTGAAAGTATTCAAGACACTTAACAATAAAAAATCTGTTGACTTATGGGGCATTTCGGTTAAACTTGTTCAACACATTATTTCTAGCTTAGCTCCATATTTAACTGCAATATTCAACAGATGCGTAGATACAGGGGTATTTCCTGATCTAATGAAACACAGTAAAGTGATACCCTTATTCAAAAAGGGATCCAAGAGCGACCCTAGTAATTTTCGGCCAATTTCTATCTTGCCTGCTATTAGTAAAATTTTTGAAAAGATTATTTTGCATCAATTAGAGAGCCACTTTCACACAAATAATTTATTTCACAGTGAGCAGTATGGCTTCACTAAGGGTCGCTCCACCGTTGATGCCGGTGTAACTTTGTTAAAGCATATTTTTAATGCTTGGGAAAACTCGAAGGATGCCTTTGGTGTTTTTTGTGACCTATCAAAGGCCTTTGACTGTGTGGAACATAATACACTTTTACTTAAATTGTAACTTTATGGTATTAGAGATACCGCACTCAATCTTGTTGCCAGCTACCTTAGTGATAGAATTCAGTATGTAGATGTTAATGGGAGTAGGTCTCTAAGTTTGCCAGTAGGAATGGGTGTTCCACAGGGATCTATTCTCGGTCCATTTCTTTTTTTATTATATATTAAGATTTGCCGTTCTTTGTACAAAATTTATGTGATTTTGTTTTGTTTGCCGACGATACGTCACTAATTTTTAAAGTTGATCGCAATTCAAGTAACTTTGATACCGTCAATAACACTCTTGCACAAGTATTAGATTGGTTTTCGACAAATAATTTGGTACTAAATTCTAGCAAAACGAAATGTGTTAAATTCTCTTTGCCTAATGTCAAAAGCGTTCCTACTAATATAATTTTAAATAAGGAAACAATTCAACTAGTCGAATCAACCTTATTCTTAGGTCTAACTTTAGATAGTAAGCTTCAGTGGGGCGCCCAAATATCCTGTCTCGCAGTAAAACTTAGTTCTGCAGCGTTTGCAGTTAGAAAAGTTAGGGAATTCACAGATATAGATACTGCTAGACTAGTTTACTTTAGTTATTTTTACAGCGTAATGTCTTACGGAATAATGTTATGGGGTACAGCTGCTGATATACAGACTATTTTTGTCATTCAAAAGAGGGCAATACGTGCAATTTATAAGTTAGGTGCTAGAGATTCTTTACGTGATAAATTTAAAGAAGTAGATATATTGACAGTTGCATCACAATATATATATGCTAACTTAATGTACATTAAGAAAAACTTAATTCTATACCGCAAAAATAGTGATTTGCACAAAGTGAACACAAGGAATAAGCATAAACTGGTGGGAACTAACTACCGTCTACATAAAGTTCAGAACTCATTTGCGGGGATTGGTATACGATTTTTCAACAAATTGCCTCTTGAAATAATGAATTTACTCATGCACAAATACAAACGGACAATTAGGAACTTTCTTTTACAAAGGGGTTATTGCACTATTAAGGAATTTTTAAATGATAAGACAATGTGGGGATAGGCTTAGGCTTGTTTAACTCACAATTATTTTATTTACATGTTAAGTGGAGGTGCCTCGTGAACACATGATTTTTGCAGGATTTGGATATTTTTATGATTTGTTGAATGTAGTTTAACATTATTTATCCCTGATCATATCATTGTTCACTTGTCACCTTCACAAAATTCTTTCTACATTTGCATTCCTTCACGCGTTTCACTAATTTATGTTAATAATAACGATCTGGAAAATGGAGGTAATTGGCGGTCGTGGTCAGTATACCAATAGCTTGTTTCTTACTGCTGGTTCGTATACTGTTGTCGTCATGCTCACTAAAATGTCATTTCTTGTGGTGGCGTCGTGTGTCGGGTCATCCCTGTCCCTCTAATATGGCGAGAGGGATGATGGCTGGCACATGCGTCATACTCGTGAACGGGTGCTACTTGCGATGACTGGTTGATGACGGTCTTGCGGGCTGGTATTAGATTTTAATATTTAACTGCATCATTTCCATCATGGTTCTGATCACTTTCGCGGATTGCCTGCATTATTAGGTATATATAATGTAAGTGGATGCTCCTGTTTCATCATGTCTATTCTGAGGAGGCTAACCAAATGAACATCAAAAGTATTATGCTTGAGTATTATTATGTACAGTAAATATATACAAGTGATATAGAAGGTGTAACAGTTGCAGCACCTTACCAAATGTAAATTATGTGTATTATGCAAAACCTGGCGATGAAAAAGAGTGACCGTGAGTTTTATTGCCCGTTCTTTCTCATGGTTCTACCTATTGCTTTGTGAACGTGGCGGTAAATGTAAATGTAGAGTCTATAAGTAATTATTTTATAAATTTATTATTTTGACGTTCATAAGCGTCACATTGTGACCGAAATGAATAAAGGATTTTGAATTTGAATTTAACATATAAAGGCTGATCTTAGACAAGGACCACAATTTATTAAGTAAGTTTTATGAAAACCTGTTTGATGTGGTTGCCTGAAAATAAGTGAGCTCAAGGCATGTTTGTATTTATTTTATTTTATGTAAGAAATCTGTCAGGAAAAGCGGTATTTTTTTGCCAGGGCCGCATTTTTTTAAATACCCATTCGCTATAAAACATATAGTTTTAACATGCACAATTTGATACAAAATAGTTTTCATCCAATTATCAGATCGGTGAATGTCGCTCTTCTAAGGATCTTAGACTAATAGTACTTACAATAGAAAATACTAATATATTGCAGTGGTTTTAATGGTAAGTAGAATTATTTATGATAGCATTGTATAAAATAAAATGCATGGCAATATACAAGCAGTGAGCTGTCGCGAATAACAGGACCGATATAAATAGCTAAAAATATGTTAACATCATAATTAGTAGCAAATTTCTCGTCCCTACAACATTATTTAATATGCTTATCACAGGCAATAAAAGTCTATGGGTCAATTGTCAAGCTACAACAAAGAGAAATAAAATTATACAAACGTGTCTATTTAGAGAATAATCGCTACAACGTATTTGGCTTAAACACAATTCTCAAATATAATTCACTGTGGCAAATAGATGAAAGGAAATTGCAATAAAATGCCCACATACATTTCATTTGACAATAGGAAGTAAAGCCATAAGTTGCTGTAAAGACCCTCAAGGCAGCTTGGCCCAAATTGCTTTCAGGTCGATACAAAAACAATGAAATGACGTATTCCATAAAAGAGACAAATAGATACTGGGACTTATAGGATAAACTCTCAGGTGCGTTCGAAACAGAAATGTGACAAAATTAGTTCAAAATAAAGTTTCAGTTTAGAAACTACAAACTGCAACGTCTGTGCGAGAATCAGAGCATAAAATGAGTCGCTATACCAGAATTTTACGCTCTTGTACAACTATAATTCCAATGACAAAGACGGAATAACTTCTAGAATAATTTGATGATTACTTCTTGATTACTTTTAGAGATACCTAAAGATAATTTGTGGAGATAACGGTTCAGCTCCACCTGTCTTCAAGTAGAGCAATTTAGAATTCTGTACTTTTTTGATGCGAAACTTACTTACTTTTTTGTACTCAGGATAATCAATATCATATAACAAGCGGTGCACCTAAGTTGGCGTGTATGACCTTTTGGATTATATATTTCCAATGTTCAATAATCACCATATTTTTTGCCGAAAGATGTTCACTGTTAAGCATAGGCCTATCCCAAGGCTCTCACATGGGCTGATCTTGTACCGTTCGTCTCCATCGTAGAATCATCACAGCAGAGGTCTTCGCAACGCGAACTGACGATCTTATTCGCATAAAATATTTATTTCTCAGATCATACTTTATTCTATACTACATTCACACTAAGTGCGTTTTTTATAGACTCACGCCTGTACCTCCGAAGGGTGGGCAGAGATGTTATATTACACCCACATTTCGCCATGAGTTTTTAGGTCCCAGTAATAGGGAGCGAGCATATTGCCGTTACCGGGCACATAACCAGACTCCGTGCTGCTACTGAGAATTCGGAAAAACCCAGTAACACTTTTGCCCGGCCCGGGAATCGAACCCGGGACCTCCGATCAGCAGTCGCATACGGTAACCACTGGACCACGGAGGCAGTCAAGTGCGTTATAGATGTACCTAATGCACAGCCAACATAATTAATATGTATTTTATCATTACACATTCCAATATTCATTAGGCACATATAAATAAATGTAAACACAGAAATTCAGATTGTAAAACACCAGTGTAACGAATTTTTATTTCATATTAAATATAAATTGCAGTATTATATTTCTGGAGTCATTAAAAACGTACAAGTGAGCCAATTTGTGAGATTTCTGTTAACTATGATGAGGTTTTATTTTTGTTTCAGTTTGCGAGATGAACATATGAGAATATTAACCTAATCAAACCCTTGTTTGATTAAATTAATATTTATTGTTCACGTTTATTATAATGATCGAATGTGTTAGTTAAAATTTTTGTGAAAATTTACTTTTCATGTAACTGCTATAAGCATTACCTGGTATTTAATATTAGAAAGAATCTGTAAATTAAGTAAGTCATCTTAGTTTGTGTTATGAGCTGCACGCCAAACAAAAATATAATCACGATGGCTTACCATTTACTATTAACAACTTAATAACCGTAAGACATGTGACAAATAGCAACGTTAATAACATTAGGGTAGCAGACTTTACTCTCGGCAGGTGCGCGCGTCATAAAATACCCGTTGACAAATCTATGCTTATTACTGCGCTGTCGAATTTGTAAATAATGCGATATCGTATCAGAGTTTCAATATGCGGAATATTAATATAAAAATAATATACAGAGTTCGATGTCATCGACACAAGTATTGAATGAAGTCCCCTTAAATTCAAATCGAGGACTACCGATAGGATTTTGTACAGTTTTCACCAATACATAGATAGATAGATAGAAAATTCTTTATTGTACACCAGATACAATACAAATGCTACAAAACATGATACAATTCAACATTGGTATGTACAATAGGCGGCCTTATCGCTGAAAGCAATTTCTTACGGGCAACCTTGGGATGGACTGGAAAAGATCAGAGAAACAAAAACAGTGGTGTAGTCATAAAATGAAGTAAGGATAGATGTATAGATACACAAGTACATAAATACATCAATACGTAAATACAGAAAGACATAAATACATAAATAAATATATGTAATATACTTATAGCCATACAAAATACGTAGTAAAATTTAACTAAATAGAATATAAAAATTCAGTCACATAGCCATAGTGTGATTCCTAAAGATTAGGTGTATAATTCACGTAGGCAGATCTGTGGGTGAAGTATATATTATAGTACTGAAAAGGCTATTTAATCTTATCATTATTTCTTGCACTTCAACGAACTATAAATTGTTTGAATCATGCTTAAAACACATATTTTCAGTTATTATGTACTAGAACGAACTCATACTAGGTTAGTACCACCCGTTTGTCCGTAGTCCACAACTGCAAAGTCGATTGCACTGAATAAGTGAATAAGGTCACTCCTAAGATGTGTTAGGTGACGCTGCCTACATACAGTTTTCGGAAATTCGGTTACATCTTTAATAAAGTAGCTAAAGCGGTGAGTTTCCGTAATATTTTCATGTCTAATATGTAGATAATACACGAATGTAAGAATTCAGCATTGTAAATTTTCCCTAGAAAATATTGCTAATTAAAATAATTTGTTTCTATTGTTTGTCAAACGCAAACTTATCGTTTTTGATCAATTTTATGTAAGACCTATTTGTACATACAAACATACATACATACATAGACTCACGCCTGTTTCCCGGAGGGGTAGGCAGAGAACGGAACGCCATTTGCAACGATCCTGACATATCTCTCTTGCTTCATTTACTCCCATCAGATTCCTCATGCATGCTCTTCTGTTCAGGGTACTTCTCACCTGTCCTGTTTTTAGGATGTCTCCAATCTGGTCAAAGAACGTCCGCCTAGGTCTTCCCCTTCGTCCTGTCCCTTCCACACTTGCCTTATATATCTGCTTGGTCAGTCTTTCGTCATCCATCCTCTCCACGTGCCCAAACCATCTTAGCATACATTTCTCGATGCTTGTCTCTATATCTTGTTTTACCCCACAACACTCTCTTATCACACAATTTTTTACTCTGTCAGTCAAAGAGACGCCACACATACTTCTCAGTGCTCTCATTTCTACAGCATTTATTCTACTTTCATGACTCTTCTGCCATACCCAACTATCACTACCATACATAAGAGTAGGTACTAACACCCCTCTATGCACAGCCAAACGTGCCTTTTTGGACACGTTTTGGCTATTCATAAACGCCTTCAGAGCTCCATTCACTCTATTACCTGCATTAACTCTTCTTTCAATATCTTCTACATTCTTACTATCTCTTGTAAACAGCGTACCTAAATATACAAATTCATTCACTTGCTCTACTTGCTGTCCATCGATCATAACATTACAAGCCGTAACGCATTCCTCCTTTTCAAAAACCATAACTTTCGTTTTACTTACATTCACTTTCATTCCTTTCCTCTCTAACGCACCATGCATGATTGTTACCATCTCCTGCAACTCCTCCGCTGAAGACGCAAGAATAACCTGATCATCAGCATAAAGGAGGCATTTGACAAGTAACTCATTCATCCTTAATCTACAATCACTATGTTTCAAATCTTGCAAACAACTGTCCATGAAGAGGTTGAACAGCCACGGCGACACTCACATCCCTGTCTAACACCTGTGTTGTGGGGTCAAAGAAGATACCTATTTGTTACCAAACATAAATACAAAAATGTATCTTAGGCTCTATACCATATGCCCTAAACACCACAGTAACAATAAAACCTAATCTAAAACAATACCGTAAATCAACTTGAAAACTTACCTCAACAGTAAAATGCGATTGTTGAGTTATTTTAAACAGGGAACCGTGTGTAGACTGTAGAACATATACAAAGTTTGTATGAACCTCGCGTTGGCGGTAGATAGAGTATTCGAGTATTGTGGTCAGACAGTGACTAATATTGTCATCGTTGCTAGTCTATAAATTTGAAAGTCATTCATCAGTGAAGAGTCGTATCTCATACTTTGAAGTAGCTTCTTAAGCTAGATGCTTTTACTTACTAAAGTTAGGGACTTTTGCTACTAAGTCTTGTCGTAGCAAACAATAAGTAACGCCTACGGTATTAGTTAATAAAAGAGATTTAATCAACAACTGTGTATATTTTACGCCTTTAGCATATTCTCGTCAATCTCTATTATCGGCAAACCTGACATGTGAAACGAAGTCTGGCCCAGACAGGTAACTAATATCACAAGATGTTTTTAACTACTTCCAATTTATATTTTCATTACATGTCGTCATAATCTTGGTGGTGAATAATTTGTATATTGATGAACCGCAGTAGCATTCATTGAAGCCTAAAGTAAACTTAACCAACCACAATAAAGACCAATAGTTATGGTCAATGGAGCTCTCATTATTAACACCAGCCTTAAAGATCTTTGGATAAGTATTTTGAACGCCTTTCGATACATTGAATTGAATTAAATTTATGAACATTTTGTCTCAAGAAAAGCGCTGTAATGAAATTTGTGTATTGCTCTTGGACTTACATACCGCCGAAGCAGTAGGATCTTGTAATACTGGCAGCGCTATGAACGTTTGGCGCAAATGGACCGACTCATTGTTCAAATGTTAACCACATAGGTAGCTATGGAGGAATATTGGCTTAAACATAGACAGTGATATGGCTCGTGAAATTTAGTACAGCTAAAGATGATTGTTGTGTTCTGATCATCTACCTTATTAATGTGATAAGATAATACCTTAACAGGCTGTGCTATGATTTGCATAGCTTTTGCGTTGACAGCATTCTATACGATATATCATTAATAAAACTGTAGAGGTGAACATTAAACATATTTTGACGAAAATTAGCTAAAAAATCTAGGAAAATGCTAAAAAGCAATACTTGATATTTTTTAGAATTTATGTCTGTCTGTCTTTCCCTATATTGCTAAAGATCTCTAAAATGGCGAAATTTATTTCAATAAAACTTATACTCATGTACAAAGGATACTCAAACCTATAAAATAGTATGTGTTACATCACAATCGGTTGAGTGGTTTTCGGTGTACAGCTTGACCTCTCTTTTGTACGTAGTCCCAAACAAAACAGGGATCATCCAAAACTGGTTATATATGTGGTGCCATCTATGATCATTAAAAGTTTGTTAGTAAACGTAGTTAGTCTAAATATGTACCTTCAAAGTGTTTTATGGCTATTTACCGACCGATAGATGTCACTATTTTTAAATAATTTTCTAGCAAAATAAATGTTTCTAACTGTTATTAAAAAAATAATAGAGTATAATATTCGGCACTTTCATAAAGAAAAAGTCTCCTGTGTCAAAAATTACAATGTCCACTTAATTTAAACGGTCAATCTATACATATAATAAAATGGTAGGAAAGTCAAAACTGTACATTTAATATTTTTTTTAAAGAATACTTGGGGTGTGATCTACAATCGATACCGAAGCCAAAAATATAGTTTTTAGAATTTTTGGCTGTTTATCTGTTTGTATATCCGGGATAAACTCAAAAAGTACTGCATGGATTTACTTTAAATTTATCACGAATGTTATTAGAATGTCGGGTCAACATACAGGCTACATATTATTACGCTATCACCTACGGGGAACGAGCAGTGAACCTTTATTTCTTCAACGCATTCTGCAACAACGTGTAATCTAACGACACATATTTGAATGTTTTTATAATGTTAACCATGCTATAAGCTAGCTTGACACAATCAAAATAACGCAATATAAGTGACTTAGGCTGATAAACATAATTAAATGAATATAAGTGGTATCAAGACAATTTAAAAGCAGCGCTATCTCTGAGAGTTCAAAAACATCAAGTTGAATTAAATGTGTAAGCCTTTTTGGATATAAATAATTTAAATTTGATCATGTTGGCGAAGTTAATAGTTGTTTTCAAAAGTTATAGATGGTGTTGTGCATTTTCTTCTTAAAAATTGTATCGTTATTTCGTTTCAGAGATGAGCAAGACAATTAAAAAATGTGTTTATATAAATTTTACAAATAGAACTCAAAAGAACTGCATATATTTATAACAAAAATTAAACTCGAAAACGGTATGCTATTGCTGTAAGCAATTTGAGTTAAAGAACGAAGTATGAGGAAAATTAGGCATGCCATTTATATCTGAATAAAAAGTAATAGATTTAGTACCAAATAAACATTTTAGCCTCATTGGTGTATTATTGTTTCTTAATTAATATTTATTCATGTCGCATTTAAACTTCAGTGAGATGTGGAACTACCTAGTTTTTTTTTTACTCACACACAGCCATTTATTTTATTGTTACGTCTGAAGCGGTTTGGCTGATACTGGTGTTCTCTATACGTGACAGGCATCCTACTATCATGCATTTACACGTCCACCTAGAGAACGGCCATCGCATATAAATATTTTGATCCCGGCAGTGTTGCTGGGCGCTTGGATAATCCGCGCCAAACAACTATCTTGGCATTTTTCAGGCTCTGTGAAGTCGACCAGTTTGGGAGGTCCCTTACGTATGACGAGATGCCTTTATATTATACGTACGATAAGCAAAAGGGTATATTTAACCGACGTCAACGAGGAGGTGCTGTGGAAGGTTTTCCGGGAAGTTTCAAGGACGCCGCATTTTGTAGAGTTTATACCTTACACACGAATAATGGCGAATGCTATTTTCTGCGGTTGTTACTTCACACGGTCCGAGGCCCAACGTCTTTCGCCTTTCTGAGGACATTTGATGGCGTCGAGTATCCCACTTATCGCACAGCCTGCGTAGTACGTCACTTTCCACTTTCTCAATGGTGACCAAAACTGGGATGACACCCTCGCGGAGGCGAGCGTCAGTGGCTGGGCGGCTGGGACCCGCATGCGTCATCTGTTTGACGTCATCTTGGTGTTTTGTAGAGTCGCGAACAAGGTAGTTTTGAGGGAAAAGTATCGCCATCATCTGTCTGAAGATTTTCTTCGAGCTTTATGGCGTGCTACTGGAGACAAAGTCGAAGAAACTGATGAACGCGTATTGAACACCTGTCTCAGTTCATTTCAAGACATGGTCATTTCTATCAGCGGCAATCCACTGGTCGAATATGGGTTACCAGCTTCCCAATCATCACCGCATCAGGACCGTGGCAATTGGGAGTATAACGCTGAGACAATTTACGATCCCAGTGAAATGACCACCATACGAAATTTATGACACCGTCTTTGAAAGCTTTGGGCAAAGCCAGGGTAAAATGTTTTTCTTGGATGCTCCTGGTGGAACAGGAAAAACATTTGTTACCACTGGCATACTTGCAGAGGTCAAGAAGGAAGGCAAAATTGCCTTTGCCGTAGCGTTGTTGGGAATTGCTGCCACACTGCTTCCGGGTGGCAAGACAGCACATGCCATGTTTAAAATTCCCATCGATTTAGAGACCGCCGAAGTGCCCGTTTGTGGTGTGTCACGTAGCAGTGATAAGGGACATGTGCTCAAGGATTGCTCTCTGATCGTATGGGATGAGCGTACGATGGCCAAAAAGGCGTTAGATTCGTTTGTTACAAATAAATAATGTATTATGTGAAAACCTAAAGGTATATGTGATAATATTTTTTTGTTTATGAACCAAATAAGTAATTAAATTCATTAATATGTGATGAAATGTTTGTGTGAACGAGTGAAAAAAAACAAACCTCTAAGTTTGTAAGCTTATTTTGCCAGAAAAGTGAGTATTTAGTAGTAATTCATGTTATTATTATGATAGCTGATTTTATAATCAACACAATGATATGCAATTTATGTGATATAATTATATTAAGGTGTCATAATTAATTTTTTTCCGGTAACCTATGCCAATGAAAATTTGCAACAACGTGACCTTTCGCACTTGTGGCACCTTTGCCTTTAGTTTGATCGCACCTCAAGGGTTAAAGTCATCTCGCTCCACAGACAAACCATTGAGGCGGAAATTCTTACGGTTTGTGACGTCGGCGAGGCAGTATTTATACCACGCGTTCCCCTCATACCTCATAACTTCCCGTTCCCGTTCAAGTACGTACAGTTCCACGTGAGTGCTTGCTTCGCGATGGCCATCAATAAGTCGCAAGGGCAGACACTGAGGGCTGCGGGTGTCGACCTCAGGACGAGCTGCTTGTCACACGGGCAGCTGTACGTCGCTTGCTCCCGCGTCACCAGTCCTGACTCTCTTTACATTTTGGCTGCGGAGAACCAAACCACTAATGTTATTTATCGAGAAGTCCTATAAGTATGTATTATTCTGTATTCCTTATTTTCTCCATCTGCTTCAGTCACAACTTATGACTTAATTCAGCAGAATCACCATAAAGTCATTTATTCAAAGCAGGCTGAAAATCAGCACTTTTTGAAGGTCAATTTTACAAAAGACAGTCTCCCTCTATTACTGCACTTTCTGCATCGGGTAAATGAATGTTATTTTAAAAGGTATAATCGTAGGTATTTATTTAATAATTTGGTGCTGTATAGCATTCACGCAGACGACGTCGCGGGCAGCAGCTAGTCAATTTATAAAAATGCCTCCTATGAGGTGCAAAAGGTAGACAGAGTTCGTCCTATACTGCGAGTGAAGCCAAAAGAGAAAGTCCTCAAGTAAAAACACACTCATACCTCCCATCAAGTCAAATACAACTCACTGTAAATTAAAGGTGTCCGTGTGGTGACGGGTTAAGAATACGGAATGTCACCACCCCATATCATCCCATGGGTGTCGTAAGAGCCGACAGAGGGAGCATATTATGCAGAGAACAGCACTGTAAGAGAAGGAAAACTTGATACAAACCCTATACCAACCCGTTTGGCCTGCTTGGTATAGTAGGCCAATTCCTCCTTTCAAAGGAGAGGCCTAGTCCAGCAGTGGACTGTTAAAGGCTGATGATGAAGACGCATTTGCGCTTCTATTACTTCCCCTCAACTGCCCTTTCTATCCATCGATGATTGACATTTGCTTCTTTCTTAAGGTTCAGATGGATGTCTCGCTCAAATCAAACATTGTGTACATGAATATAAATGTTTTTCTTGGTCTAGGTGTTTCTATGTATAATACCCACAGTACAAACTCTGCTTAGTTTGAGACTAGATGGTGATGTATCTATCTGGTAGAATAAACGTGAGAGCACAATCGTAGGAAACAGTTTGTCTAATATCATAATATCGCAAGAATCGTAACTATAATAGATCCCGCTGTTATTTTACAGAAAATGTCATTGTTACACAGAAGAACCACTTGACTTTAACTGCATTCTAACTTTACACTTTTCAATGAACAATTATGAAAAACTTATATTAACTCGGAGACAAACTAGTCATGTTGAACTAAATTGCCTACGAAATCGGTGATATTCGCTTTATTTTCTGTTATCTACAATTCTGACTTTAAGAACTTATTCGAAAGAATTTTCTGCTGACAGATGATTAATGGAATAAAGACCACGTTATATTGCAACATTTTCATAAAATACTGCTCACTTTCTAAGTGAGCAGTATTTTAAGAAAATGCTTGATTCGAAGCATTACGCAACCATTCAAAGGCTGTTTTAACGGAGAAGTGTACCTCTCAAGAAGAACAAGTCTCCCTTTTGTATTGTAAACGATAACAGCCTTCAGAAAATTGGTGGTCCCATACTGACCAACATGAAAACCACTGAAATACGTTTTTTAGCTTTTTAAATATTTTAGAGTAAATAAAATTATTACTGTATAGCAGTTCAAACTTGGTTTAAAACCTTTACGTCAACATAAACTGTTCAATTAAATGTGGTTGCCTCCGCATGTTTACATTTCAAACAATTTAACTCAAGCAAGCAGAAGGATACTCATAATTCTTACATCAACAATAAATAAATTTATTTTGAGAGCCTTTCCTGTAATGAGGGTGGCTGTAAGCGCAACGAAGATGTTCTGCGAATAGGGCCAACTAATTTGGCGACACGTTTTAAAACGGCGAATAATAAAAATTAATGGGACCGCTCTCTTCATGATTCCTGGTGAAGGCGAGTGCTCATTACCCTGGCCCTCGTTTTCGCTGTGTTATTTAGCATTTTGGCACTAAAATACGTATAATTTGGAAATGTTACAGGTAAACTTGAGATTTGTTACGAGTATATAACGTTTTAATACACATGTCCTTCGAAGCTAATCATACCTTTAAAATTAAAACGGACAATGTTTTCAGTATGTATATTGAACCATTTCATATAGCGTTCGTTACAATTTGATGAGAAGTTACGAGTTTCAGTGCCTGGACCTTAGTTGTAAAGTCTAGGTATTTAAAAATAATTGTAGGGTACCTGAATTTATAAATTTCTCAAAGTCAATCGTTTGAAAGATAGACGCTTCCAAAGTGGTTAAATGAGTTCGTTCTCCCGCCCCTCCGTCCTCAAACTTTTGAAGTAAGAGAGTGACAAATCTAAGAAAAAGATATTATGCTGTAGATCGTAATAAAAACTTCCAACGAAAATTAGCTTGAACGATATGTGGTCAGCAGCCTTAACATTAAAAAACCGCAAATATAACTTGGTCGTTAATACAAACATAATGAAAAACAAAGTTATTTGTACCTGTTAAAAAGTGATAGTGGTATGTGGTTAGGTCAAGATAATGGTTGTGGTGGAGTGTATACCTCTAGCACAGAGCCCTTCATGGGCGAGTCCGACTTGCTCTTGATTTAATTAATCATCCTTGCAACAATGTGGCTGTTTCCTGTGTGTATACATTAAATCATTGCGTTACTGATTGACTGACCGACAATGTGCAGTAAATACTACCTATTGGTTGCAAGAAGACAACATTCTTATTTTTTAATTTTAAGTTGACATATATTTCGCTTGGTGACCAGCCGCTTGTTCTATGAAAGGATTTCTCAAAATTCCCATGGAATCGGGAATTGTAAACTTAATAAAAATGAGCGGGTAGGTATAGCTGCGATCATCCTTTAGTTCCCGATGAAGCAACAGCAAGCGCAAACTTACTATAGCTTCGTACCTTTGCTGAAATCACCTTGGTAGGAAAAGTCTTCCCGTTCCACCCGGAGCGCCTACAAATAGTATTTTCCCAAATCACTATCCACGCTACGACACACCCGACCATAATTATATTAAACGCTGTTCTTCAGTAGGTCTCGAGACATAATTTTGCAGGCTTTCAGCTAGTTCTAATTCTAATGGGTAATAGTTTATTTAGTGTATGGCGTAATCTTTATTCATACATACACCAGCAAATGATGGTGCGGGTAGGCCATATATAGTAATAGGATATGTTTGAAATAGAAATAGTTTTTATGATAAGTCAAGCCGATTATATCAATTTAGTAACGTTTAGTTCAGTCTATTGTAAATTTTGACTATGGTCAGACTGAACTGTCAACTTCCGTTTACTGAAAATTGGCTCACGCGGTTTTGGGCTGTTTCGCGTGGTTTGTAATTGATATAAATTGATCGTCTTTTGGGAAGTTCGTCCTTGTAGCTTCGCGAATTATTGTTATTAGACAAGACATTGTAAAATATTGAACATTGTAAAACGTGTGAATCCGATGCACGGGCTTGGTGCTTGACGACGTCGCTGATGAAGAACGCAGAACTGGATCCTGTGGTATTTATTCGATTTTCTTGTTATTTTGGCCAAAATTATGAGTTAATCAGTGCCTCAGGTCAGGTGAGAGTTTCCCTGATCATGGCGAAGAGCAAGGTTGCACCCCTTTGGACATCTCTGACCATTCCGAAATTGGAGCTCTCGGAAGCAGCACTACTTGTACGCTTATTGAACCACGTGTCTAGTACTTTGGGTAAAAGCATTTGTATTAATGGGACCTACGCCTGGACAGACAGCCAAATTGTTCTCTGTTGGTTGAAGGCTTCTGTCCACACCTTGGAGGTATTTGTCGCTAACCGCGTTTCCCAAATCCAGAAATCCGAAGTCTAACTTGTTTGGAGACACGTGCCAGGTGAGCTCAACCCCGCTGATTGTGCCTCATGTGGATGCTTGACGCCTAGTTTGATAGGTCATTCGCTGTGGTGGGGTCCGGAATGGTTGAGTCGATCAGAAATTGATTGGCCTCGAACGCCAGTTTTGAATACTTCCAATTTGCCGGGTCTACGAACACTCGCTCTTGAGAAGATAGAATGCGCCTTCGACCCCGATATTTTGTTAAATCGCTACAGCTCCCTTGACAAGTTGTTAGGTGTTACTGCTTGGATAAAGCGTTTTGTTTTTAACTTTAGGCACCCACAACAGAAACGACTGACACCCTTTCTCTCACCACAGGAACGACAGGAGTCCCTAACCTTTTGGGTTCGTTCTGTGCAGTTGGAGCATTTTGAGAAGGTGATTGCTGTCCTTAAATCAGGGAGATCGAAATTGTCGGGAGCTGTCTCTAAATTGAACCCCTTTTTGGACGATACGTGTCTCTTGCGCGTTGGAGGGCGTCTCAAGAACGCCAACCTCCCTTACGGGGCACGTCACCCCCTTTTGTTACCCAAGGACGGTCATTCACCCCTTCCCCCCGGACCGCGAAAGCGAACAGACGTGCAACCCGTACACTTTTAATTAAAAATAGTTAAATAAATAAATAAAGTAATTTTGTCAAAAAATATCAAAAATAAATTACGCGAAGTACTAGGCTCGCATAACTCAGTGGTGAACGCGGAGTACCTGTGGAAACAAGACAGCAACAGCGGAGACCGCAATAGCTACGCAGCTACGGAGCGCACTCATCTCAGTGACTCAAGTCTCGCGTCATTATCGCTGCTTGCCACAATACACAAGCGAAAGCGTTTAGCGGGTAATTTTTGTGGTTGGTCTAAGTACATTTTAGAAAGATCTTTTGAGATACAATATTAATAAAATTGCACTACGTGTATTAAGACTTACACCATGCCTAAATCTCCCCAAACTGAAGCAGTATCAAAAAACTTAACCAGCACCCCACCAAACCAAAGTGTACCTTCACGTTCGGAGTCCGACCTACGGAGGCTTTATGCAGATGAAGCCCTGCAGTCAAACATTACCCAGCGAAACAAACGAAAACATTTATCAAATGAGGTCACCAGCGACGAATTGCAGAGCTTTAAGAGTGAGATTAAGGAAATGATGAACGAAATGATGTCAGCCCATAATTCTCGACTCGACAAGTTAGAAGAACATATGATGGAAATTAAACAACACTATATTGATATAAAGGCTACTACTGGCGAACTGGAAAAGTGCATGACCTCTGTCTCCGATCAACTGTCGTCACTAGAGAGTAAAATAACTTCGTTGGAAATGGATCGAAATAGCATGCAGCTCAAGTTGTCAGCACTTGAAGACAAACTTGAAACGTACGACCGTAATACCATTAAAACCTCTGTTGAAATTAGAAATGTACCCAAGCGTGAAAAAGAAACAAAAAAACAGTTATTTGAGATGATAACATGTTTGTCCAAGCAACTAGATATCTCTACAGAGCCAACCTGTATTCGCGATATAGTACGGCAACCGTCGAAAAGGGAAAATAAGACATCAGGCATTACGGTTGAATTTTCAAACACACTAATAAAAACCAATTTCCTAGCGGCTGTCAAGGAATACAATAAGAAAAATCCAAATAATAAACTAAATTCAACACAGTTAGGCATATCAGTTAAACTCCAAGCGCCCATATACGTTGCCGAACAACTGACAACCCTCACAAAGAGATTATTTTATCTCGCAAGAAGTTATGCCAAGTCAAATCAATATAACTATTGTTGGACATCGAATGGACGAGTTTTTCTGAAAAAAGATACTGACAGTCAATCGATCCTGGTGAAGACCGAACAACAGCTCAAACAACTGGCCCAAACCACGTCAACATGACTACGCATGTATAACTTTTTGATATTTTTTTACTGTATTCTAAGCTCTAACCTATGTATTAATATGCTCGTTAGTTATTACTACTCTAATCAAATATCGATAATAAACACAAATAGATCACTCGCAAGCTACTACTATCACCACATAACACAACAGTGTAATTCATCCTTGTACAATATAAACTACTCAACACATACACAATTCAACTCATCTACCCACATCTTATTACTGTCCACACATACATGTTTAGCAAACTATGCTCAGTTTCATAATCGTAAACCCATTAAAGTCTCCTATCATCTAGCAATAATAATATACACTTGTCCTATTAATCATGAACCGTTATCAATTGACCAAAAGATAAAAGTAAGCCCGTTCCCAAATTGTAAATTATTTTTCTACCGACCGCGTAGCTCCTCCCTTCTTTGGTTACTTTCATTGAAAAATGGCTAATAACATAAGCAATCTTACAGAAAATATTGACGAGTTTTCTCTATCAGTCCCTCACACGTGTACCCCAGAACAGACACAATCTGTTATTAACCATCCTAACAACTATCTAAAACTCCTGTCACAAAATATACGTTCAATTAACTGCAATTTCTTAAGCCTACAGATTCTCTTGCACCGTCTTTCATTTGAATGTGATCTTGTGATTTTAACGGAATGCTGGCTACCCTGTTCTAGCAATGGTACTATTCCGCAATTAAAAAATTACACCACGTTCAAAACCACGAAACATTTGAACCAAAGCGACGGTGTGGTGGTATATGTGAATGCAGAGTTACCGGCTACATGTGAGGAACCCGACCTACATCAATCAGCTTCTGGTCTCGTTATTAAAATTAAATCTGAGGTGGCTATAATTTGCATTTATCGTTCTCCATCTATTGATAACATTAATAACTTCCTATCAGCTCTAAATAAGATACTTCCATCTCTTCAACATTTTAAAACGGTAATTTTAACGGGTGACATAAACCTCGACATAAAAACTAATACGTTAGATATCCGTTCCCACGAATATCTTAATTGCCTGGCTTTTCATGGCCTTCTCGCAGCACATACCATTCCAACCCGAGGCGATAACTGTTTGGACCATCTTATTTTAAGAACAAACTCTACTTCGTATTCCTTCGTCTATGACTCCGTGGTCACCGACCACCATCCTTCACTACTCTGTCTGGATAATAGACGTATACGCAATAAAACAATTCTTACTCTCACCAGTATTGACTTTGAGAAACTAGACGAAACAATATCTCAATTAGACTTTAGTCCAATTCTGTCCATAACTAACGCTGATGCTGCTACAAACAAACTTATAGAATTAGTAAACACAGCTATTACTAAACACACCATGACCAAGAAAGTGCCTGCGAGAAAGAGAGTCCTGAAACCTTGGATCACGACTGGGTTATTACGCTGCATCAGAAATAGGGATGCATTACATAAAAAGGCAAAACAAGATCCAGAAAACGACATATTGAAACTAACCTACAAGCGTTACAGAAATTTCTGTATAAAAATTCTTAAGAAAGCGAAACGTCTCTATGACACAGGAGAACTTGAAAAAGCTGGACATAACCCAAAATTACTCTGGGAACAATAAAGAGAGTCACCTATACCAAAAAACCTAATAATACTTCTACACAACTATTAACGACCTCATCATCACCGATGGAATGTTGTGACCAAGTAAAGTCCTTTTTCGTCAATGTTGGCAAAAATCTTGCTGATAATATCAGGAAAACTCCCAAACAACGAGTGACAACTTCTAATACGGTACATAAATTTACACCTACTTCATCTTTCGTCCTAGAACATACCGACATCAACGAAATCATCTCAACTATATACTCCCTAAGGACCAATGCTGCTACTGGATGGGATGGTATATCACCATATATCCTAAAAAAATACTCCAGCCTACTAGCACCCATCCTATGCCATATATTTAATCTTTGTTTCGACACTGGTGTCTTTCCTACTTCATTTAAAAAGGCAATTATTCATCCCATTTTCAAGGGAGGGGACGGGACCTTACCTAATAATTACCGACCCATAGCAGTCCTAAGTGCGCTATCTAAGGTGCTCGAACGTTTAATTAATAAGAGGTTGGTTAATTACTTGGAGCACTATAACCTAATATCATCTCAACAATTCGGTTTTCGCAGAAACTTGTCAACATGCGACGCAGTCCACGAATTAACTAATCACGTGGTACAAAGTATTAATAACAATAAAAAAGTTCTAACCATATTCTTAGACCTCGCAAAAGCGTTCGACACGGTCCCCGTCCCTACTCTCTTATTAAAACTTGAAGAAATGGGTGTTAGAGGTGTTCAATTAGAAATTTTCAAGAGCTATCTAACAAATAGATCGCAGTTTGTCAAAATAAACAATTACAGTGGTAATGAACTTTTTATTCATTATGGTGTGCCCCAGGGAAGTATACTAGGACCAACCCTTTTTCTTATTTTCATCAATGAGTTATGCGACGTCAACATCCAGAATGGTAAAATAATATCATTCGCGGATGATACTGCGTTAACAGTTGTAGCTGAAACATGGCCACAACTGGAAGTCAGAGCGCAACTCGCATTCAACACTGTCCTAAACTGGCTAAATGAACACACGCTTACACTAAATACTACCAAAACTAACTTCCTTACATATTCCATCAGTGCAGCCTCTCAACCACCCAACCCAATAACCTTAATAGCTCACTCTTGCGATAGTCAACCCCAAACTCCTTGCAATTGCCCTTCGTTAATCTCAGTAAACCAAATAAAATATCTAGGTGTAACATTGGACAAAACTTTAAACTTTAAATCGCATATAAACATTCTTACAAGCAGGGTCCGGAAGCTTATATTTATTTTTAAAACTCTTCGGACAGTTGCTAATCAAACTGTCATACGCAATGTTTATTATGCATTATGCCAATCTATTGTCACATATTGCATCACGTGTTGGGGTGGTGCTGCTAAAACGATTTTGAAACCTTTAGAGATAGCACATAGAGCAGTATTAAAAGTCGCTACTTTTCGCCCGATTATCTTCCCTACCAATGAATTATACCAGAAGTGGAGTATTCTAAACGTTAGACAACAGTTTATCATGAAAACAATACTCTTACAACACAAAAGAACGCCATACAGGTCAATCGATAAACGTAGAAAAGATTTGATTTGTACTGTCCCACATACACGCTCTAAATTCATTAAAAGATTCTTTTATTTTCTTGGCCCTTCTTTATATAATAAAATAAATAAACATCTTTCAGTATACGGATTGTCATATTATAAATGCAAAAAAATGGTCTACCCATTACTTCTAGACTACACATATGAAGAAACGGAAAAAATGCTAATTTAGGATAAGTAAACGCATGCACCCACATACACACACACACACACACACACACACACACACACACACACACACACACACACACATACTTACACACACACACACACACACACACACACACACACACACATATATACACACACGCATAGTAGCTTTGAAGCACATTTAAGAATACCTAGTTTAAGATGTATTATTTTTCTTTTGGTTCTTTCCTTAGTTTACTTTTAGTTTCACTATAATTTTGTAGCAGTAATACATAATAATGTTAATTGTAAAATACACATTTCCTAATCCATGGGGGATCGGAACTGACACTCCTTCATACAGGTTATATTATAACCTAGTTAGGAGATCAGAACTGCACCCACTATAATTGTAGCAAATCTGTAATTTTACCATGACTGTTCAAACTATATAAACATGTACTGCAATCTTTGTAAAGATAAATAAAGAATTATTATTATTATTATTATTTGTTTCTCTTTCACGCGTACTTTTCTAACATATGATGTTAAAAAAAAGTACACGGCCCTTTGGCAGGCAGGTACACGGAGACATAGGTCCAACGCGCAGAGGCCCCTTGAGAATTTTAATCTAGGATGTGGTGGGACACCTACTGAGGAGCCTCCATAACTGCACTATGAAGTACAGCCACGGATTAGCCGCAGCAGGTGTAGGACTATTGCTACTAGTATGGAAACTACTTATTCCGGGCTATTGTGATGGGTGTTCAATGGATGAGTGAATATGGAAACTATGGATGACAAACGGCGTCTGCCCTAAGTACTCTTATAGTTCGTCGAAACGGGGCAGACGGTGACTCGCCAACTCACTAGATGGGCCCTCTCTAAATAGCCACCATGGTAAACGAAGTCTGCCATAAAGGCAGCCAGAGGGCAACACCGGTGCGAGTGGCTAGGGGTGTAGAGCGGTGCGGCACCGGTTTCGCCATCGCGGGTCGTGACCCGGAGCGGGTTTCCCCGTAATTACGCCCTTGAAAATGACACTTCCACCCCCGAGCAAATAGCTCTTGCGACTTCCCTCTGGCCGGCCAACCAAGGCAAGCCAGAGTTGAGAGTCCTACGGGCGCTCTTGGGCATCAACTCCAACCAGCCAATAAAGGCAAGCCGGAGACGAGGCCCTGACCGACTCTCTGAAGCATTCGGGACCGCAGTGTCGCCACTCACATTCAGCTCGCCACAAAGCTGCCCTGCGGTGTGTAAGCTTTCTATTCACCTTGCAATACATTTTTTGTTTATATCCCAAGATGAAGGTGATGTTTGAAAGCTGTTACTCTGCCCTCCGAGATTGCGTTAGTCTCATGATGAGATAACGGCTGCCCCAGAGGGTTATTATTATTATTATTATTATTTGGTACGCTTGTTGGTAACTGACCGTCACCTTAAGAACTCGCATGCTGGTTGTAATGCTTTGTTGGCTATCCTGCAACGCGAGTCTTGGATTTTGTCGGCCCGAAGAATTATTCGGAGTGTAGTCTTTCGCTGCATCCCTTGTTATAAGCTCAAGGCTTCTACCATGCAGCCCTTGATGGGAGATTTACCGGCAGATCGCGTTACTGAGAGCAGGACGTTTGACGGTGTTGGCACGGTCTTCGCTGGTCTCTTTTTGGTGAAAACGTCGACACTTCGAAACAGCAAGACTGTTAAGGCCTACTTGTGTGTTTTTGTTTGTCTCTCCACAAAGGCCGTACACTAAGAACTGGTCTCCTCGCTTACGACCGAGGCGTTTGTAGCCACATTTGACAGATTTGTATCCCGCAGAGGGCTGCCTTCCTTGATCCGTTCTGACTGCGGCACTAACTTCAAGGGCACTTATAATTATTTGAATGACGTTTTTAATTTCCTTGAAACCAACAAGGCTGATATAGGCAATAGGCTTGCCCGACGTGGGATAAATTGGTTGTTTTCTCCACCAAATTGTCCACACTGGGGTGGTATATTTGAGGCCGCTGTAAAATCGGCCAAAACACACTTGCGCAGGACAATTAGTGAATCTGTCCTTACATTTGAGGAACTCGCAACTGTGTTTTGTAAGATTGAGGCCGTTTTGAACTCTCGGCCATTGTGCCCGATCTCCTCAGATCCGAATGATTTGGAGGCCCTTAAGCCGGGCCATTTTTTGATTGGTCGCCCACTTGTCGCCTTGCCTGAGTACCCCTATATTGATACGAGACCTGGTCGTCTCTCGCGTTTTGATTTGGTACGCCAGATTACTCAGAGCTTTTGGAAACGCTTGAATTTGGAATATTTGCACATACTCCAGCAACGCGTTAAGTGGACCGACAAGACCGATCCACCCAAGATTGGTGACCTCGTGTTGATCAAGGAGGCTAACCTTCCGCCACTTAGCTGGCGCAGGGGGCGCATTCTTCGTTTGGTAACTGGGGCTGATGGAGTTCCCCGATTTGCTGAGGTCTTGGTGGACGGTTCGATTCTGAGGAGAGCGGTTGCAACGTTGTCACGTCTACCAACTGATTAGCGGACCGGTAGGCCGGTCCGGGGCGGGTGGATGTATGAAATAGAAATAGTTTTTATGATAAATCAAGTCGATTATATCAATTTAGTAACTTTTAGTTTAGTCTATTGTAAATTTTGACTATGGTCAGACTGAACTGTCTACTTCCGTTTACTGAAATATTGCTCACGCGGTTTTGGGCTGTTTTGCGTGGTTTGTAATTGATATAAATTGATCGCCTTTTGGAAAGCTCGTCCTTGTAGCTTCGCAAATTATTGTAATTAGACAAGACATTGTGAAATATTGAACATTGTGAAACGTGTGAATCCGATGCACGGGCTTGGTGCTTGACGACGTCGCTGATGAAGAACGCAGAACTGGATCCTGTGGTATTTATTCGATTTTCTTGTTATTTTGGCCAAAATTATGAGTTAATCCTATAGGTCCACTCAAGAGCAACACCAGTGAAGATAACAGGTAATTGTACATTATAATTTGTCATCGCTGAGAATCTCAGTAATATATGTCAGACATTTGATTGCTTTAGAACAACTGGATGAATATAAATTAGCTTCCACTGTGCCTACAAACAATTTCCAGTCTGTCTAGGGCAAGTTCTAAACAGGATAGATATGTCTACTGTCAAGCAACGGTTTATTAGATTCTTGTGGGAACCTAAGAATACCCTCGGCCAATTTTATTCTTCATATTTATGCCATAACTATGCAGCATCTCAAACCTATGGCGTAATCGGTGAGGACTTTTGCTTATATTTGCTTCAGATAATGTCATCTCAGTGTTTATCCCCATCAAGTAAAATGAAATGACTCGCCACTCTGCGAGCTGTTTACATAAACATGTACGAATACGTCCAGCCTAAGCTAAACCCTATTTAATATAATTAATCATACAGATTTAAGCTCAATTTAAATAGGACGTGTTAACAAAAATCAACCGTATAGCCGTACCCATACTGGCGAGGCGAGGTTTCTATATTTTTTTTTATAAAATACATATTAAAGTGTACTTTTTGAATATGGGAGTTTGATAAAGATATATCTATGTGAAATACAATATATTTATGTATTTAATACACTTTGAAGAAATGCCTAACGATTAAACACGTTATTGTGGCTAATTAATAAAGGATAGATATATACTATTAAAGACTTTTTTGTAGATCTTTTGAAGACCATCATCTTTGTAGTACATACTTTTGGTGTAGGTATAATCAACGTATGCGAGGATAAGAGCTTGAAAGCGCATTTTCTTCTGACTTGCTTCAAATTTATCGTCACTGCTCAGCTCCTACGTGTCTTAGCGTTATGTTAAATAGCCTATAACCTGCCCAGGAGTATGGACTACAATCGTACCAAGTTTGGTTAAAATCCCTTCAGTAGTTTTTGACCCATGCGTGCACATACAGACAGACAGACAAATAATTTACTGATTGCATTTTTGGCATCAGTATCGATCACCATTCACCCTCCAATATTAATTTTGAATATGTATTCAATGTACAGAATTGACCTCTCTACAGATTTATTATAAGTATAGATGTGACAGTACTGACCTCTGTGGTACTGACAGATATACGATAGCACATGCGCAGCACAATTATTATAGCGCATGCGTTTTTACTTCCAAGAGGTAAATTGGTGCCGTGCAAACAAGCCAACTTTAACCCTCCCTACAATCCCTCGCAGTTTAATTTTTGCAATCTATGGTAGCCTATGTCTATCTCCATTACCAATATATCTCTATATTAAATTTCAACAAAATCGGTTCTGCTGTTTTAGCGTGAAAACGGAACAAATTTCATAAAAATAAAAACTGAAACACAATTCACTACATACTGATGTAGTGGGGGACCCAGGAACTTACATAAAAAATGCCGTATTTCATTCATTTTTGCGACTTGATTCCTCGCCGTCTCAGTACCTTCCTGCAGTGGCGTGGCGACACACAGCATAGCCGGCATGTGTGTGCGGCTCGTATATGTTGAGTAATTATGCCGAGTGAGTCCCTGGGACTCATGGTAGTGAATTTTGTTACAGTTTTTATTTTTATGAAATTTGTTAATCGTTTAGATTTCTTATAATATAACTTCTACATAAAATATATTTTACAAATTCACTGCCTTACTATCATACGGTCATAAAATGGCCCATAAAATCAATTCAATCATCTACAAGTACAAGACAAAATATGCCTAAAGAATGAGTCCCCTGATATTTACGACATTACTGCCTAGAAGATATTGCTGAAGACAGAAAATATGCCTATTGATGGCATTCCTAAAAGATAACAAAGAATTATTACTCTGTCTGCAAATATATGAAGTGAATATGTTTGTATTGCTAAAAAAAAGGATTTGCGGACGCTGCTTATAGTTAGTACTTAGAGAACCCATGCAGAAATTTATTTTTCATATAGAAGCATACATTTAGTTTTGTATTTTTAGATTCTTTGAACCGTTAAAATTAAAAATAAACCTTGGTTGCTAGTCCGTCAATATTTTTTTATAGTTTAATATTGACTTGATAAAGGAAGCATTGATTATGAGACTGATTAATTTCATTTCTTATTTTTGTACCTAAATCTTAAAACTTTACCAAATTCATTATTTTTATTTTATTGCGAAATAAGTAATTAAAACGTAAATATGAACACTTTTCAGATAAAACTTATTTTAATTGATAAAAAAATTAAATAAGATATGTGAGTCCCTGGGACTCATAGTAGTGAATTACGTAAGTCTTTTCACGTAGTGAATTGAGGGTTAAAGTAGGGTTTATGATAACGCTCTAAGAAGGCAAATAAAAATAGCGAATGTATTCTTATTGGTCGTGTATACTTAGTTCAGCTACGTTGTTGGATTATAATCAGTATAAAATTTGGTAGCCCATATAATTTATATGACATAGGTACAACGTTGTATAGAGCGAGTGGCTTGCTTGAAAAATATTGTAGAGCTGGGCCTACGCTAGATGGGTCGAGCACGAGTGGAGCCTTCCTAAGCGTACGTCGATCGTAGCGTCAAATGTAGACACAAGCTACATTTTCTGTTGGAAGTATGTGAGCGTCATAGCCAAGCGACTGTATTTCATAAATGTTATCCCTGAACCCTGTGCCTGATACAATACACCTCTGTATGTAAAAGGATCTACAAAATCTTCGACAATACGTATATAAAATATTTTTTAAGCTATATATACTGAGAGAAAAAACGCATTTGGGTAACGTCTCCTAGTAAAAAGAAACATCATATTGCCACGTTATATCGTTTTGAACTATATTTCATTTTTATTGACAGTTAAGGATTATACTGCCTTGCACTTTAACGAAATAAAAATTGACTTCTATGCCGCTAAGTCCCCTACTTTAGCGCCTACGAAGTAAACTTTTTAAAGAAATACTATTAACTCGGTTCTTCTCTACGCTTTTCATCAAAACTGATCAAGCAGTTAGCCTTTAGAAAATAAGTCATAACAAACACTACAATTTTCGCATTTACAATTAAATATTAGTTTGGACAAATCAGTATACCATGTAACGAATACACAGTATTATAAGACAAGTTCCCTACACAATTTGTCAGTATCATAAAAGACGCATGTATACGCCGCCTTTACACCCCACATAACCGTCTGGTCATAGGATCAGCATTCATCGATAAAGGTCGACATTTATCAGCACTCCACCTGACAAGCGATTTGATTATAGTGTTGGTGTATGGGCTGGTTTATTATAAAGAATCGTGGTCGGGCATAGTATACAGTAATGATTTTGGTAGGAGGTGGAATAATACAGACGTAACCAATGAATTGGGTCGGAGGTTTCACGAGTATATTTTAATATCAATGAAAGAGATTGTGACAAACATTCACGAATTAAAAAGGAATCTAAATTTGTGTCAGATTTTTTTTGCTATAAATACTTGTAATAACTCGATTTAGTAAAAGTGTTCCAAAACATTCGTTAAACATAGTTCTAAGTTTAAACATGACCTTATTTCTGTTATCGCTAAGAATGTAGCCTATTGCAACATTTTTGTATAGCGTCTGTCTCTAAAATATAATGTTGGAGCTAATTTTGAATTAAAATTAAAAACGACTCTTTTATAACTGTATTTTCTAGATTTACTCCAAATTCAATAATGTTAGCCTCAAGTAGGAATAGGACTTAAATACTCGCTTTTCATTATATTACAGATTAGGTACATATTAACATAGTCTGAAAAACTTTCAGACTATATTTCTCGAACTTTCACATGACTTGATGGGCGCATTAGAGATACGTCTGAAAGATCTTTCTTACAGACACACTGACTCGAGGTAAAACTAAAACGAATGGCTGGCTTTCAAAAGTCTGCATATGTGCGCATAGCGTAACATGGAACATATTTATTAACGTTTACATTGCATTGGTGTATAAATGACTATTCAACTTACCAAAAACAATTATACATAGCAAATAAATATGTATCTATACATGTTACCGATGTGGGCAGAAAATTTACCTGAGAGGTTTTGTAGCCTATTCAAGTCCCTCATAAAAGTGGTACTTTGCTAAGATCGCACTATTCCATAAATAGACACTACAAAACTGGAAAATGTCCTTAAAGTAAAAAGCAAAATTCAGATGAAGTTATTTTAATTTTGATTCCCTAATAAAACTTAAGTTATACATTTTGATGTATTATTTTATTTACTCGTTCTGAAACGGAGGGTCATTAAACTTTTACTTGTACAAATATTTCGTATAGTAAAACAAAACGTTCTAAGTCCGACTTAGGAATTTCCGGATTGGCGAGACGCCAACATTAGGCAGAAAGTAATCTACAAATGTGTTCGTGAATATTTTCTAGCTTAATACGTTTAATATATAAGCACGTACTGGCAGCTAGGTTACATCATTTTATTTTCATTACCACTTATTCAAGAAGAGAATAAAATAGGAAAAATAATTTCGTGTAAAGTACCGCAAACGCCTTGTTATCTGTTAACTTTATATTACCATTAATCTTTTCCCATAGTGTTCGCAATTAGACCATAATTTCAACTCCAATATATTTTTCCTTATGATAATTTAGATGTCACACACTTCTTCGTGGGTACGATGCGCTAAGAAGCTAAAAAAAGCTCCCCTTTAAAAAAAATCTTGAATATCAACTAGAATAAAGATTGAAAGATAACCATTTGCTCTTAATTTTTAGCTCTCTCTTACCATAAGCTCGACGAACCAAAAACGTACACAAGATGTCGACTTCATTTATTAATATAGTAGATGGCGCTGGTGGCCTTGTTCACTTCGACTCCATATTTACAAAGTAATTAAAAATAGTAAACTCATCTATTCAAACAATTAATCCAGTGTTAACTGTTATAGAAACTCTAATAACTATCAAACATTGTTGGTGTTAAAATAGAGCAGTGTATTCCGAAGAAAAACGCGTAGCAAAATTTTCAACCTAACAGTGATATAATCTGGTGAAAAAACACATTAAAAGTGTTAAGAAGCAACAAAAAAGGACCTATTAAACAAATAAACTGTAATACAACGAACATTAGACTATAATAAAGTGGAAAAAGTGACCAAAAGTGATAAAAATACCAATACGAAGAGTGATAAAACCAATACTAAGGTGAAAATAAATAAGTGAAACAAATAGATTTGCAAACTTTACTCAAATACCCTAAGTAAATGATAATCGTCATTTAAGACACACAACAACTTGTGTGAACGTATTAGTTGCCTATTTCATCTTACCTAGATAAGCGGTCGACGGCTCTGTTCGCACTATACCTACTACTATTAGCGTGGTGTCGAGAGCGATCCTGACTAAAATAAATTACTTTTTGAGAATTCTCAAATATATATTATCACGAACTTTGGTGTACATGTGATTGTCCTTAGTTAGTGGAGTTTGTTTTTGAAGACTTTTATAGTTTTTTATTTTATTTTTTATTTTTTTATTACTATTATACATATCATAATACTAACACTAAATATGATGGAACACGATGATAATATTACAAGAAGACGTCAACAAATCACCAAAACTAAGTCGCATGAAAGTCTTCTATACAACAGTTCCCTGGACAGTCCTATGTCCCAAGACCATTCTACAAAAAGTCTGGATTTAACAGAACATTGTCACTAAAACATAATAGAAGATCTGAAAGCTGAGATTATGAGTCTGAAATCTTCATTGTCGACACAAGACGAACTAAAAAACGTTATTTTGGAAAAGAACGATTTACAGAAACACATAAGTCAACTCAACCAAGAAATCGAATTATTAAAAAAGCTATGTAAGAGTCCACTGTCATCGATAAGAAAGACGAGAGCGAAACGTAATAGTCGACGTCAATTAACCGATAGCTTTACGAATTTTACATTTAACAACTCTGGAACTATAATATCACCTCCTCCTGCGAGCAACCAGGCATCACCTTTGCAACCGGAAGAGCCCAATGTCACGCTGGGACCTAAGAATGCCTCAAAAAAACAAAAACTTTCTCCTGAAATAATGATCAAGAAAACAAAACAACAGGTAAATAATTGCACCTCTACCAAGCATAACAGGCAAAACTTATTAAAAAATGACGTAGTAAAATGTCGTAAACGTCTTTGTATTATTAGTAGTTGTAAACAATATAACGAAAACAGCGATGAATCTCTTTAAAAAAATCGATATATGTCACTACTGCATACCGGAAGGGGGTATAAAACAGCTATTCTCAAATATAAATGCAAAAGTAAAGTGTTTTAACATGAACGACCATTGCATTGTTTATATAGGAAAAAGTGATTTTGAAACTTCAAAAAATTATAAAAGTTTAATAGAGTACAAGTTGCGGGCGGCTCAAGACCGGTCTGTGTGGAGAACCTTGGGGGAGGCCTATGTCCAGCAGTGGACGTCGTTTGGCTGATATGATGATGATGATGATGATGAATAGAGTACATAAAATCTCAATTGAGCCTAATAACACATACCGATGTCACCATATGTGTACCTAATTTCAAACTAAATAATTATGCATCTCTTTTTAATAGAAGAATTGAAACTTTCAATGCCCTTTTACACGAGGATGTCATTCTTCACGAATATGCTTATACTTTTGATTCAAATAAATGTATTGACTACACTTATGAATTGTTTGTGAAGAGCACTGGCTCAATTAACAATATAGGAATTAGGAAGGTATTCGAAGAGCTACAAGTATTGATACAACAAATAGATGAGAGTCAACAAAATAATAATGAGTGGTATTCGGAACAATTGGACCAATATAAACGCGGCACCATACCGTACTATTTTAAAAGCAAAAAAATAGAAGCTTAGGCTAAAGGTAACGTCACTACTTTTAACTCTTCGAAAGCGAGACGTGGCACTATTCCGTACTATTTTAGTAATGTAGAACAAAAAAAAGAGTCGATTTTTTTTCGTAATTAAGAATTCCTCGCATAGTAGCAGCCGTCAAAGTAATAATATAGATATATTGTACCAAAATGTTAGAGGCATACGGACAAAGTTAAATGATTTTAGGAATAATATAGAAGCATCGAACTATGATTTATGCACTGTTACGGAATCTGGTTGTAACGAGTCCATTCAGGATGCTGAAATCGTTCCACCGAGTTATAAAATAATACGCTGTGATAGAGCGGATGGCCGAAAACAGGGCGGTACATTTCTAGTGGCCACCCGAAGGTTCGAGCTAAGGCAAGTACATGTACCGGACATTTCGATAGGCACTTGCATTTTTGAAATGGTTCGTGCAACAGTTCACTTAAAACATAGATTTTTATTTTTGGCTTGTGTAATTTATATATCGCCAAGTAGCTCAGAAAATGAGTATATGCTTTTGTTTAGAATAATAGAAAATTTGTGTATTAGATATAAGAAACTTGTAGTTATAGGCGATTTTAATCTATGTTCATGTTCAGTAAATGTAAATAATTATTATGAATATTTGTTATCGTATTGCGAGTTCACTCAAAGCAACAAAGTATCGAATTGTTTAGATCGCCAGTTGGATTTGGTATTGAATACGAAATTTCCTGGGGGAGTATCAGAAATATTGGCAGAGGATCCATTAGTGCCCGTGGATCCACATCATCCGCCGCTGGCAGTGAGTATTTGTCTTTCGATGGAGAGCGGAGCTGAATATCACCGCGAACCGCATACTGCTGGTATGAAGCCATATAACATACGGCCACAGTGGAACTTTTATAAGGCGGATTATCAGTCTATGTATGCGATGTTAGCCTCCACAGATTGGGGTCCACTGTATGAAATTGACGATTTAGAGATCATAAGTTTCTTTTACACCACTTTCAACTTCGTTATAGATGCATGTGTACCAAGGAATAAGGGGTTGGTTATAGAGAATAGACGTTACTGTTACCCAGAGTGGTATACGAGAGACATAATCAGAGACATAAAAAAGAAGTATAAACAAACTAAATTAAGTAATGATTATGAAAAATATTCTAATTCTAGAGCAAATGTAAAAAAAGAGATAGCTACTGCTCATAATCAATATTAAAAAAAATAGAAAATCAATTTACAAAGGACCCTAAGTCATTTTGGCAGTATATCAGATCGCAGAGAAGTGCTACAAGAAAACAAAACATGACAGAGAACGGCAAGCAACTAACAGATGAAGAATGCTCTACGCGATTCGCAGATTATTTTAAATCTGTGTATAACAGCGAAGCACCGAAGTTGGATGCGCAAGCAGCTGCTGGCGCAGGCGCTAGTACAAGTAGTGCACGCGTACAACTTGACAGTTTAAGTTTAAAGGAGGTGGCAGAAGCGCTTGCATCCTTAAAACCTAAACGTTCGGCAGGACCAGACGGAATCCCATCATTCCTCTTCAGAGATTGTAGCAGAGTATTGATTGAACCACTTCATTACATTTACAACGTATGTTTAAAAAAGGCGACGTACCCAGCTAGGTGGAAAACTACACGCGTTATACCAATACAGAAAGCGAAAACAGGCCAAGATGTGAGTAATTATAGACCAGTGGCAGTGCTGTCAACACCAGCTTAGGTGTTTGAATCTGCTATCCAACGGAGTGTGTTGGCGCAAGTAACTTCACAGATTTCGGACGCACAGCATGGGTTCCGACCAGGCCGCAGCACTGCTACTAATCTACTAATTTTATGGGACAAGTGGTGATGCTGGAATACAGGTTGATACAGCATACCTTGATTTTAGGAAAGCATTCGACACCGTCGATAATGACGTTTTATTGCATAGATTCGCAGAAATAGGTTTTACTCCTCATCTATTAAATTTTTTTGTAGATTATATGAGAGATAGACAACAATACGTGGATAATAACGGTTATGAATCAGATCCGTATTACACCAGATCAGGTGTGAGTCAAGGCAGCAATTTGGGGCCGCTGAATTTCATTATAATGATAAATAGTTTGCCGGAAGTCATCAGAAATGGAACATATTTACTATTTGCAGATGACCTTAAATTGCTGCTGGAGATTAAAGATGAGTCGGATTGTAAACGCATGCAGGACGATATTGATAAGATAGTTGAGTGGAGTAAGGTAAATAAACTGAATTTCAATGTGTCTAAGTGTATCGTAATGAGTTTTACGCGGGCTAGAAAATCAATACAATACGAATACAAGATGGACACGGAGCCTATACAACGAGCCACATAAGTTCGCGACTAAGGGGTTTATCTTACACCGGAACTGACATTTCGCGAACATGTCACAAATATATGTAAAAGGGCGTACACAAATTTAGGCTTTGTACTAAGACAGTCACGAGGGTTTACCAACATCGCAGCTGTTAAAGTACTATATGATGCTCTAGTTAGGAGTCACCTAGAATATAGTGCAATAATATGGGGTCCACATGAGGCGAAATATATAATGATGTTGGAACGGGTGCAGAACAAATTCATCCGGCACCTTTATCACAGACTATACGGTGTATACCCTTTCTATCCCTTAATGTACCCTACTTTATTTGTCTTAGGTATGGTAGGGTACAATGAATTACGAGTGCGACGAGAGTTCGCACTAGTATATTATTTAATAAGGCTACTACGAGACATAGAGGCGAATCAGAGAGTGCTGAGCAGAATATACTTAGCGGTACCGGATCGTTATGTGTGGCGGCGACGGCGCCCACCTCTGCTCGCAGTGCCAATAGCCAGAACCAATTTGCTGGCTAAAGCTCCCCTAACGCGTGCTATAAGGACTATAAATAATGTACACGATAAAGTTGATATATTTGCTGCGTCAAAGAGTGAGTTCGCAACGTGTATATTATTTGTATTATCATATACGTAATGATAGTATGTTATTGGTATTATTTGTAAGATATATTTTGAAGATTGAATGATCGTATTCCTTGAATTTAATGGTATGTGTAATTTGTTTCTTCTAGTTGTTTAAGTCTGTTTGTGTGTCTTTTAATCACTACACCACTATTGTATTAGGAGATTCACCTGTAAAAATAGTAGGTTATATAGTGAAATAAATAAATAAAATGTAAATATAAATATTTACAAGATATGCTGTTACCAATTTTGTAGTATAACACTTTTACGAGAACAAGATTAAAAACAGATTAACATTTTGAACCAATGTTTTAATGGATTTTACAGCCGTAAAATCTCAATAGCCAATACTTTACATTACTTATATTTCTGTTACAATGTATATTTACTTAATAGCAACTGAATAGCCAAACCATATTTAAAACTGCCACTACGGACTATACCGTTCGTCCATAATTTACTTAACTATAAGTCGAGTAATATTGGTGATAATGATATTGGGTATAACATTACAGTAATAAAATAACACTTAAGCAAACACAATATTTTGTAAAAAGCGTATTCTAAATCCAACTAAATCCTAGTTCGGAATCGAACTCAAAATGGTAATAAGGCAATTTTCTTGAGAATCCCTAAACGTAATAATGTGCCGAAAACGTTTTCTAAATTTACACATATTGTGCTCGCGGCAGAATCGCCCGAGTAGCGTACGATCGGAATACTCAATGCGATAGGGTGAAATATCAGAGACTTACAGTTACAATGCCACTTACATAAAAGATAGTGTGTTATGGCGTTATCACGCTAAAATAAATATAAAGCCACACTCAAATAAAACCCGCGCTAAAGCTCTGTCGAAGTGTAAGTAAAAAACGGTTAGCGGGGTTTAAGCTCCAGCAGCGTGTAAATTGTTATGTAGGTATAATTTAAAAGAGGCTGCATTCAAATAGCTAAATAATTTTGTTCAGATAGAACGTTTGGGGTGTAGAACATGGAGTAAATTTATTATTTCAGCAGCGGGCCACGGACAAAGGATTTAGGTTTGCTGAATTATGCAAATAAATTCACTATTCTGTAACATTTGTTGGGAATGTCTTTATTTCTGTAGATTTCTTAAGAGGCCCCAAGGCTAATCCCGCTTTTGGCTTTTGATTCCTTTTAAGTTGAACAAACGTTCACTCATACACCTGAGAGCTGTGTAACGAGAATAATGTGTATAGATTATTGATGAAAGCGAATGTCAATCAGAAATACATTGAATGTTCTTTTGAAGTCAGCGAAGCGATTGATAGTTTTCATTTTCGTACGCGTTTATTGCCCACTTTTCATACATAAATATTCTTTACAGATTATTTAAATCACCTACTTATTACAGATATCATCTAACGAATTGATTTAAGTCTTAAAAGCATAAATATGAAAAGCAAGCAATTAGTACATTCACGAAAGTTAAGCATCATTTTGGGACCAGTTTAAAATTCGTGAAGAGGCCTTCGAAACTAGGCTTGGACGAATAACTTGCACCATTACTACATTCAGAGGCAGCTTTCCGCAATATCCTCCAAATGAATGTCGAGAGAATCCCTTTAGAAACAGTTTTTGAATCCCAACGGTATTATTTGCTTGAGCAAGACGAACCTCCAGTCATTTAAGGCAATATAAAATGTTCTAGGTTGTACGAACTGTTTGATTGTATCTACTCAAAATATGATGGTTAATTTTTGTTACTGTGCTTGCTTTTTGTGTTACAAATATTTTATTTTATTACGAAAACTTGCGCACATTATTTACCGAAACAATAATAATGTAAAGTACACAATTTGCAGTGCCGGTAACATTCGCGGCGATCGTAACGGATCACAATAGCGCTCTCTAGGACGGCGCCCGTGGTAAGCACTCACTTGTCATGTGGATAGTGAAGACCGCTATCGGTCGTCTTTTCGACAGCTCTGTAAACCGAGGTTCGGAATCAATTTCTAAGTATTTTCGTCAAGGGTCCAACAGGAAGTAGACAATATGCTTTAGAGAGCAAATACTGATATCCTTCGAGATCGATTCGGATCACTAGCCATTGTTTCTTTTAACTATCTCTTTAAGTATCTATTCGTGATTTGATTCAACCTATTTTGAATAGAATGTAAATTGCGATTATTCTTTTGCTTGTTGGCCATAACTATCGTAATAAATATTACTCATCTATTTTAAATAGGTAATACATCTTTCAAATATTTTGGTATTTGTTAATTAGCCACTAATTATGTCATTTATTATTGATACATTTGAATCTTATTGAAGTGAACTTAATTTACACTGTTATAACAATAAGTAAATTAAATCAGAAACCCAATTAAACTGGTGGCGAGTAAAAAAACATTTCTGACTATTATAGGTGAGTAGACAAGTAAGTTAATTTTATTTTTCATTTATAACGACGACTCATGGTTTTTCCCCGAAGTACGATCGATCCGATAGCCACCTATAATTTAGGGGAAGAGGCTATAAACATCAAGCAATGCTTGTTTGATTGAATAATAGAAAAGCTGGATGGTAATATATACACAGTGATGGATAAATAAAACACATGCCCGTACGTGACTTCGGGTATAATTTACTGAGTTGCTTTGTACGTCAGGTTAAATTCCAAACTCACTTTGAACTCGCTACATAAAAAAGTAACATGTGATAAAAGAAGTGCTATTTTTGTGATAGATAAATATAAAAAGAGAATGTGCTAATAGTACCTCAATCGACGAATTTTTATTACGACGGTACGTTCTAGCACCTACTACGAGCGAAAATGTTGTGTTTTTAAATCTGTCTGACTTAACTGACAATAAAAATAAAGAGATCAACGTAAGATAACATTTTTCTTTCGCACATTTTTTTTTATGTCTAAGAAAACATATTTAATACTTCCATTGGTGTAGGGCTAAACTTTATTTAAATGTTATGTAAATATATAAAAAAAAAAAAACAACAATTAAAGATCCGTCCGGCTAACTTTTGCCAATCCTTCTCAGATGCTTGATACTGTGTAACGAAGCGTAATGGTTCATTTTATTTGCATAAATTTGGATGCGAAGATTTATGTCCGCGTCGTGTATAATTAGAGATTGAAATTAAATTAGCTTCGTTACTTACCAAGTCCAACTTCATTTAATTTTTTTATGACGAATGAATTGAAAAAGATTTCTGCTTTATGATATTAATTTATCGGTGGAACGTAGAAGGATATATTATACCTTAAGAAAACCTAAATACCTACTTCCCTACACTTAGCTTCGTATTTATAACTAATAGGGGTTTGCAGTTTTCTGATCTATTTTTATTCCCGATAATGTAGATAACAGTATTACGAAACTACATTAAGCCAGCCACAGCAGTTTCACTGTGAAAGAGCAGTATGGCGCACTATGTTGGTCACATAATGGAATTTTGTTTTTCTATGGGGACCAACCCTAAGCCGATTTCCCAAGAAAACGAGTACCTACGGTATGTTGTAAGTCTTATGAAAATATTGTTATATGGCATTTCAGACAGTGAATGGTTTACTTTTAAAAATAAAATTGTTGTATGGTGGATGAAATGTTAGACGCTTAATGTAAAAAAACGGGTACGAACTGGTTAAATCTGGCACAGGACTGAGACGATTGCCAGAGTGCAAAGAGACCTTTTCCCAGCAGTGCAAGAGTGTAGATTACAAAAAGTAGGGCCTGAAAGAAGATTTCTTTGTCATTGTTCAACTAGTTGTGTCTTCCAATTGTGATAAAATATCGATCATCATAGTCGTTATAATTATGCTGTATTATGATGATTATAACGACTATGATGATTAAACTAATTGACTGTAACTTCACTGACTACACTGTGATTAAGTAGTCAATTTCAATACTTTTTGTAAACTTCATTAAAAGATTATACAGTCGAAAACGTACTTGATACATGTTACTGAGTACATTCTTATGTAAGCATGAAGCGCTTTGCTTCTTCATTTATAATGCGTACGCCGAGAAATTCCCTGTCGGCGCCCCCGTTTCCTACTACAAGTCGATTCTCTGAAATCATATGTAAATAGACGTCGTCTGGGTATATATATACACTCCTCTTGCTAACTCTGTCAACCTGATCGTAGAAGACGGTCACTTTAGGTAAATAAGTAAACATTGTACTATCTAATGCTAAAGTTTATTTTCTTTGGATGTAGTTATCCAATAAAATATGTTAACGTTCAAAACAAGAGCACAATTTTAAATGATCGCAATGTTTACACCGGCTTGTTTTATTCGACAAACTACAAGAATTCAAAGCAAACAGTACTAGAAGTCGTGTTCAAGACAGTTATTCGTTGCAAAGTGCGGAAACAAAATTTCCCGCTCGACATGAACCGAATTGCAGTCCCTCTCTTCTTGTTTTCTCATTTTATTACTCTTTCTTTTTGTCGGGTTGGTTACACTCTGCTATACACTGATTTGAATATTCCCTCAACGGGCCTTAACAATAGCAACCGGTAAAATAAAGATGAGAGTTTATAAGAAAATTACGCTCTGAATGTATCTTTGTTAGGTCAAAAAGAATAGTGAAAGAAATGGTTAAAAGGAAAAAAGAGGAAAAGAAAGATGAGTTTGATAGCAGATTTTCTAACGATTTCCAGAGAAACATTAAGTTTTTCTGGAAATCCGTTCGTGCAGTTCGAGGAAGAACTCAATCCTCAGAACACACATCCATCAGAGACGAGAATGGAAAAATAGTAAATGATGAATCTTGCGTGCTGAAGAGATGGAAAGAGTATTTTGAAAGTTTATTTGAAAGGTCGGCGATAGAGACACCGATAGCTGAAATGAATGGTAACGATAGCAATGATGAAAGCGTTATTGGCGTGGATGAGGTCGTGAAGGCACTGGGAAGTATGAAAGTAGGTAAGGCTGCAGGATATGATAGGATTACAGTCGAAATGCTGAAGGCTGGACAGGGCGTCATAGTTGGTCAGTTGCAGCGGTTATATAACTTGTGCTGGACCACCGACCGAGTACCTAATGACTGGGCCACAGCTGTAGTTGTGTCTCTTTATAAAGGAAAAGGCTCGCAACAAGATTGCAAAAACTATAGAGGCGTTAGCCTTCTCAGCATTGTTGGCAAATTGTATGCAAAGGTACTTATTGAAAGAGTTATGGAAGTAACCGACAAGAAAATATGGGATGTACAAGCGGGATTCCGAAAGGGTATGGGATGCACGGATCAGGTTTTTTCCTTGCGAAGCATAGCCGAAAAGTTTTTGGCCAAAGGTCAAAAGGTCTATTGCGCATTCGTGGATTTGGAAAAGGCTTACGATAAAGTGGTGAGGAATGAAATGTGGTCGGTGCTGTCAATGAATGGGGTGGACAGCAGCCTCATTCGAGCTCTGAAATCCCTTTATGAGGATTCTAGAGCTTGTGTGAGGATAAACGGGGCATACACTGACTGGTTTACCATCGAGAAAGGTGTTAGACAGGGATGTGTAGCGTCGCCGTGGCTGTTTAACCTCTTCATGGACAGTTGTTTGCAAGATTTAAAACAGTGTGACTGCAGATTAAGGATGAATGAGTTACTCGTCAAATGCCTCCTTTATGCTGATGATCAGGTAATACTTGCATCTTCAGCGGAGGAGTTGCAGGAGATGGTAGCAATCATGCATGGTGCGTTAGAGAGGAAAGGAATGAAAGTGAATGTAAGTAAAACGAAAGTTATGGTTTTTGAAAAGGAGGAATGCGTTACGGCTTGTAATGTTTTGATCGATGGACAGCGAGTGGAACAAGTGAATGAGTTTGTTTATTTAGGTACGTTGTTTACAAGAGATGGTAAGAATGAAGAAGATATTGAAAGGAGAGTTAATGCAGGTAATAGTGTGAATGGAGCTCTGAAAGCGTTTATGAACAGTCAAAACGTGTCTAAAAAGGCACGTTTGGCTGTACATAGAGGCGTGTTAGTGCCTACCCTTATGTATGGTAGTGAAAGTTGGGTATGGCAGAAGAGATTTGAAAGTAAAATAAATGCTGTAGAAATGAGAGCACTGAGAAGTATGTGTGGTGTGTCTTTGACTGACAGAGTAAAGAATTGTGTGATACGAGAGTGGTGTGGGGTAAAAGAAGATGTAGTGACAAGCATTGAGAAAGGCATGTTAAGATGGTTTGGGCACATGGAGAGGATGGATGACGATAGACTGACAAAGAAGATATATAAGGCAAGTGTGAATGGAACAGGACAAAGGGGAAGACCTAGACGGACGTTCTCTGACCAGATTGGAGACATCCTGAAAAAAGAACAAGTCAGAAGTACCCTTAACAGAAGAGCATGCATGAGAAACTTGATGGGAGTGAGTGAAGCAAGTGAGGTATGTCAGGATCGTTGCAAATGGCGTTCCGTAGTCTCTGCCTACCCCTCCGGGAAACAGGCGTGAGTCTATGTATGTATGTATGTATGTATCTTATAATGATAGTCTTATACAGAATTAGAACGTATAAAAGTGGAAAAATTGAAAGATCAGCATACAAAAGAGATGTATAAAAAGCAATTGAGCAAACGGCTGGATAAAAGCTGGAGTGATGTAAATAAGGAAAGTGTGAATGATGTATGGTTGGTATTTAAAACCAACGTAGTGAATTGTGCTGAAGATGTATGCGGTGTGAGCAAAAGAAGAAGTAAGAAATGTGAAAAAGCAGACTGGTGGGATGAATAAACTAGAAGTATAGTTGAGGAAAAGAAGAAAGCGTGGTTGGATATAATAGCAATAGAAGCAACGAATCGAGCGAGCGGTGGTATGAGTAGAGCCTTGCTGATTTCAGCATGAATGGGCCGGCTCGACCGGGGTAGTACTACCCTCTCACAGAAAATCGATGTAAAGTAACAGTACCTAAAGTGTTGCGTTTCGTTCGGTGAGTGAGAGTGCCGGAGGCCCAATCCCCTTTTCCTTCTCCCTCATCCCACTCCTCATCCTATTCCTTTTCCCAACCTCAAGGGGCGGCAACGCACTGGTGACTCCTATGGTGTTGCTTGTGTCCATGGGCGGCGGTAATTGCTTACCATCAGGCAATCCGTCTGCTCGTTTGCCGCCTAAGACCATAAAAAAAAGAAAAAAAAATGAATGAAGATATTGTTAAAGAAATGAAGGACAAGTTTAGTATAGATGTGTGAAAGCTAAAGTTAAAGAATGTATAGAGGCGAAGGAGAATGAGAAAAGAAAAGAAATATGAGGACCAATTTGTTTCAAGTTTCCGAGTCAATATAAAACTGTTTTGGAATCTAGTCAAAGAAGCGCGGGGCAAAAATATGAATGGATCGATGAAAGTTATTAGGAATGATAAAGGTGAAGTCATGAATGAAGAAAAATGATACTACAGTGCTGGAAGGACTATTTTGAGAGTTTATTTGAGAAAGATGTGAGTGAAATAGAGCAAGAAGAGATGATAGATATGTATAATGGCCCTATTGATGAAATTGAAATGGATGAAATTATGAAAGCGCTAAAAGGTATGAGATCCGGCAAGTCTGCTGGTTGTGATAAGGTGACGATTGAAATGTTGAAGGCTGGCGATGGACTAATAGTAAACCTGCTGCATCGCCTTTTTAACCTATGTTGGAAACAAGGTCAGTCCCAGATGACTGGACGAAGGCAGTGCTTATCCCAATTTTTAAAGGAAAAGGTTCGTAGCAGGAATGTCAAAATTATCGCGGGATCAGCTTTCTTAGTGTTGTAGGAAAAATGTATGCTAGAATATTGATTGACAGGGTAGTAAATGTGACTAATGAGAAGATATGGGATGTGCAAGCGGGATTTCGGAAGGGAATGGGATGTACGGATCAGGTCTTTTCCTTACGCTGCATAACCGAAAAGTGTCTGGCAAAAAACGAGAAGGTATATTGGGCGTTCATAGACCTGGAAAAGGCTTATGATAGAGTGAATAGAAAGGAATTATGGAAGGTGCTATGGATAGCACCTTCCGTATGGGGTGGACAATTTTATAATATTAGGGCTCTAAAATCTCTGTATTGGGGTTCTAGAGCCTGTGTCCGGATTAACGGTGCCTATACAGAGTGGTTTCACATCTCCAAAGGTGTCAGACAGGGGTGTGCAGCCTCACCCTGGTTAAACAACTTATTCATGGATAGCTGCATGAACGATATGAGGGAAATGGAATGCGGGATCGATATCGCAGGATTGCGTGTTACGTGCCTCTTGTACGCCGATGATTAAGTCATTCTTGCGTCGTCGGCGACTGAGTTACAACAAATGATGAACTGTATGAATGAGAGCTTTGAAGCAAAGGGTATGAAATTGAATGCAAGAAAGACGAAAGTGATGGTGTTTGAGTAGGATGAAAATGTGACTGAGTATAATATTGCGATTGAAGATGAAAACATTGAACAAGTTGAAGAATTTGTATATTTAGGTAGTATGTTTACAAGGGATGGAAGATGTGAAGGAGATATTGAAAGGAGAGTGACTGCGGGAAGTTGTGTAAACGGAGCGCTGCATGCCTTTATGAACGGCCAGAATGTGACAAAACAGGCGCGACTGGCGGTTCATAATGGAGTGCTTGCGCCTACGTTGATGTACGGTAGTGAGTGTTGGGTGTGGCAGAAAAAGCATGAAAGCAGAGTTAACGCAGTTGAGATGCGTCCACTGCGTAGTATGTGTGGGGTAAAACTGATTGATAGAATTCCGAATGCAGAAATACGAGAGCGATGTGGCCTGAAAGAAGATGTCGTGACAAGAATTGAGAAAGGAATGCTGAAATGGTTTGGGCACGTGGAGCGAATGAGTGAAGAAAGACTTACGCATCATTTAACAGCGCATTTAACAGCGGCCTAATTATGGAGTGCCACCAAGAGCTGCAGAAAACTGCAGCGAGAAATCGGGTCACGCTCCAGTGGATGCGAGGACACATTGACTCCACGGGCAATGACGCAGCAGACCAACTGGCAAGGAAAGGATCGGACACAACAACTCTGGGACCCGAACCAATTGTTCCGATACCTTTCAACCAACTAAAAACGTGGTTACGCGAGAGAACCCTACAACAACATGAAAAAGAGTGGGCAGAGTTTAAAGAGTGTAGGCAATCTAAAGATGCCTTTCCGAAATTAGACAAACGACTCTCGCAAAAACTGTTACACTCCAACAGGAAAACACTTAAGCATCTGACTGGCATAATAACCGGCCACTGTCCACTAAACAAGCATCTCTACAATATCGGTGTCACGGACAGCCCACTATGTAGGGGCTGCATGGAGACCAAAGAAACACCCGCTCATGTGATCCTACATTGTACCAGCGTGAGCAACCAACGGACGAGGTTCCTGAACAACCCCAGAACCATGAGCGAGGCCATACGCAACACTGGCCAACTCATGGCCTTCTGGAAGGAGCTTGCATGGTATGAGTAGCAGGCGACAACCGTGTCACTGCTAACGCACAATGGCCCGATTAAGTGGCTAAGTGCGGCAAACACCTGTCCAACTAACTAACTAACTATACCCAAGAAACCCACAGGGGAAGCAGGAAAATATTAGTTGACGTTTATTAAGACTGAATGTACGATTCTATAAAATATGATGCAGCGATAGTATTCTGTATCGACATATTTAAATATTTCATCTCATTCTCTTCGTTGTGTGAAAATCAATATTAAATTTGTATGACGTTTGATAATTTTTGCCATAGCGTAGCGTTATCCCGATTGCATCTAAGTCTTTCGCCATGGAGTCGGGTTCCTCTTACCAGTATAACCAGAATATTTTCTACAGAGCTACAGCCGTCTGATCTTCGCAATCCAATTGAAGGGATAGAGACATTTCATGGCTAAGAACACTGTCAGTTTATCAACGGCACCGACTCCCCATAATATATAACTGACTGAGATCTTCATGACATCCAGGACCGATGGCTTAACATGCTCTCGACTCCAGGCATGGCTAAGAACACTGTCAGTTTATCAACGGCACCGACTCCCCATAATATATAACTGACTGAGATCTTCATGACATCCAGGACCGATGGCTTAACATGCTCTCGACTCCAGGGCACGGTGCAAGCGATAATTACCAATTTAGTGATGTTCAAGAGGAAATAAATAAGAATTCATTACTACATCATAAAATGTCACTTAACATGCAGTTGTTAATATAGAAATACTATATTGGTACTATATCACAAAGAAAAGACAGTATACCACAGACTTAAAAAGAAAAAGAAATAATTTATTAAATTAAGATAGAGTCTCGTTACAAAGAAACGATCAAGTTGGTGCTGAAAAAACAGCTTTTCTTTGCAAAAGGTTTACTTACAGTGCCAAGCTTCCATGACGCACTTTTGTTTGACCTTTCAACATTGTATAGTAGGTACAACCGGTTTTGAGTTCGGCGTGCACTCTAACTATTTTGTTGTAAATTGTCTAAAACACTTGATATTTAAGCGTTCTCGTTATCTGTCGGGACAGTTAGATTACAACAATGCTTGAAGGAATGTCAAGTGATCTTTAAAAACAATTAAAGAAACACAAATAAAACTAAATGACATTTCTTTGTGCATTATTCTGTGCAAATCAATTAAGCTATTATCTACTAAGTAAATATTAATATTATTTTTGCAACTTGTTGAAATTCACAGTAAGGATGAGGGATATTTATCGCAAAAGCAATTCGGCTTAGATGCCAATTGACTGGTCAATTAAAGTGATATAAATAATGTAATAAAATAACATCATATCGTCAATGTACATTATTAATACATTATGAAGTAAGTCCGAAAATAAATTGCTATATAAGCTTATTCAGTAAAGGCGCAAAGTAATAATTAATTTATGTAAAGTTACTTCGTAATCCAAGTACGCACTAGTGCAAATGTTTTAAGATGTCATAAAACGAGTCAAGTGTCGAATAATTCTAAAAATATCAGAGGAGTCTCAGGCAGTTGTCTCACCGCAGGCGATTAGCGAGTAGAGCCAGCAACAGAAAATGAGATGGCGAGCGGCGAGTGTGTATTGCCGATTGTTTTGTCGCTGAGTTATCAAGGCGTGTGCGAATGCGACGGGTCATTACTCGCATTCGCTTGGGGTGGTTAAACCTGCGATACGCGTCTGGTGCATGCTCGCGCTACGCACATGTTCTAAGCGAGCATCGCTAAGCTAATATTATCTTTGCATAGCTCGTGTCGCTTTGCGAAAATTAATGAGGCGAGTCCTTGTGTAAACACTCAGCGATCAACCATTAATATAATAATATTATTAAAACTATTACCGTCCGTGTGGTGACGGATTAAGAATACGAATTGTCACCACCCCATATCATCCCATGGGTGTCGTAAGAGCCGTCAGAGGGAGCATATTATGCAGAGAACAGCACTGTAAGAGAAGGAAAACTTGATACAAACCCTATACCAACCCGTTTGGCCAGCGTGGTATAGTAGGCCAATTCCTCCTCTCAAAGGAGAGGCCTAGTCCAGCAGTGGACTATTAAAGGCTGATGAGAAGAAGAAGAAGATTATTAAAATGCATCCCCTTTATTTACACGGAATATACATATATCGAAAAAATAGGCGATTGTTGGTCGCTTCCTCGCTGGCGGTGGGACAACTGCCATACTGTAACCCTTTTGAGATAAATTGATGACATTGAATCAAGAACCACATTGACGAAATCTTACGATAAAGTTATATTATCAGACAATGGGAGATATGATTCTCGACTATACGCGGCTTTGACTGTTTCGACTCATATACATAGATATATTGGCCAATAAGTGTAAGTAAAATAAATAGTCATTTATTGTTTAAGCTGCAAAATTCAATAAAGTCGTTAGATAACCGCCTACTTGTATAACAATTCTGCATAATTGACTAAGATTTGTGATGCTATCTGGCTTATATAAACACAGTCACATTTATGTAAACTATTATATTTATAATAATATTTTGGGACATAATTTGTGTCCAGCAGCATTTCAATATACAAGCTTGAAATTTTCGTATTTTTGCTCAAAAAACAATTTCTGTTTGGTTTTACCTTAGTTATCAACTTTATTCTTAAGTAATCTGATTATATTCAAATGATCTGTGAAAGAGTCTCTTGGGTGGAAAGCATAGGTATGTTTAAGTTAAAATGTCTTAAATGATAATGGATTTCATGGGATCAACAGCTGTACCTACGTGTCTAAACCGTTACTTTTGGAGCTTATCCGACGAAGACTTTAATAGTTTAAGCACTTATATAAGATTAATAGCTCAGAGCTTTACCTGCCTTGAATAGAGGCGGTCGGTTTGAAGTACCGAATAATGTAATTAGTAATGAAGCGTTGTGTCAAGACGTAAATACCTCCAAGTTTTACAATGATAAGTTGAATGTACCGTCCCCGAGCGATTTATATTTACTTTATTACATTATCATTTATTCCATTTGTCAGAACTTGTTTATATCGTCTCGCCGTCTTAAGTATGCCCAATGTTTCTAAAATAATGTTGAAGTCATTACATGAAACAGCACGGTTTACGTTGAAATTATTTGAAAATGCATCGTTTTATGGAGCCGCTTGGTCGGTAAACTGTGACACAAACAAAATCGTAAAATTCATGTATGTGTGATAGTTCGTGTAGGTTACATGTTATAGATTCAATTACGTAAGCCTAGACAAAAATAATTAATGAGTTCAAATGAACTCGTTGACTACCAGTGATTAATCTTTTATCTCGTATCGATGGCTCATACATTTTCGTATCATTTACTGATTCAAATACATCCACTTTCATTACATTAACAGAGGCACTCACGAGTTCCCCGATATGCATGAATCTAAGCGCAGTGTGACGAACGAATCGAGTTGATGCATTATTAACAGTAGTGTTTTTTGTATTACGTAATCACCCAACGTATATGCGACACCGCAACTGCACTAACAATATTTTACTTAAGCGAGCAGCACGGAGGCCCGTTCAATCCACTGGGATCCCATATTAACCTGCTGGCTAAATCACATCAATCTCATATCCGCTTGCTTTTTTTCGGCACAAATTTGTGATGAAATACTTTTTTTAAATATTACGTACCTAAGCAGCAAAAAATATTAACAAGTATTATAATGTATTGATAATGGTTTACATGACAAACATTTTATGAACATTGTATGAATCTTAGGCTGTACAAAATGTGCCCTATGAATATTGTCATAACACTTTTGGATATTGTTGGTGTTAAAATTCGTCGAAAAGTTTAGAATAAGTGATGAGTGTCTCTGATTACAATAGGAGACGAGTTTACTGCCATAATGTAAATACTTTTTCAAACTTTACGGCAAACACCGATTAATTATTCAATAGTTTCGAATGTTTAAGTGACAACCATATATTAATCTCAATCGGATAGTAATCAAGTAATTGATATGTAGTTTATTTATCTTCCAGTGATTTATTATGGTTTGTTATAAAAGTTGTAGTTATTGTTTATCTTTTGAAACATATTAAATTTACATATGATTACTATTGAAGCATAAGTTAAGTATAATATGAGCGGTTTATTCCTTTAATATTAGAAACTACTACAAGACGATAAAATTGAGTTTCGTCTTTCTCTCTTTTTATACTTACCTAGAACATAATAAAAAACAGCAGAGAAAATTATTTTTACCAAAATTTACATAAACGTTTATTGAAACAAAACAAAACTCTACTGAAACCTACTACATCTTAGAAAAAAAACTGTTGCAAAAAAGAGACCTCTAACTAGTAGAGGTCTCTTTTTTTGCAACATCCACCCTTTCTTGCTTCAGCAAAAAAGCAGGATGAAAAATATAATATAGTAAAAACGCAAGAGCAGGAATACTGCTGCTACTTCTGATAGGTGGTCGTCATAATCTAGTCGAGAGGGCTTACTTATTCTGTATCCATCGTACCTATGTCAACAAAGAATGTTGGTGATGGGAATTGCCGTGGGGCAATTTAAAGGATATCAAGTGAGATAATATCTGAATCATTTAGCATACACCATTGACCTCATATATTTAATGTGTTCCCTCATGCAGAAGATAGTGACTGACAAACAGTACAAAATGTAAAGATTAACTCCGCTCACACCTGCGAATCACGTCGGCCACCTCTCGAAGTTTTCTTGAAAGTGAAAACTTGCCTTTAGACAAAATAAACAACTGTACTTAAATACAGTTCTCACAAAGTTCTAAGAAATGCCTTTCATACTGCACTGTACATCCGCTTCTAGCACCGGTATTGATTAATTAACTATGACTCTATTGGAGTGGAAAGTGTACTAGTCCTCAAACTTTACAGGATCTGCATTAAATTCGCTAGAATTGTCCTGAATGAACGTACATTAATTTAATTTGCATGTGGATGCTTTTATGTCGCTAATAGACGAAGAAAATATTTTTGTGCTTAATAGTAGATTGTTGCATCGAGCGCAAAGTGAGTCATTAATGCCCGATTTTTATGTTAGTGCCCGAGCGCATGCGAGGGCACTAAATTAACACAAGTGCATTTATTATTCACTTTAGAGAGGTGCGTAATCTACTTTTATTTCAACTACTTCTTACCATGATAAAATATACATACTCCAAATAAAAACTCAAGTTAATGAAAACAAAGTTTTATAACGCAAACATTTAAAACTTACAATTATTAAATGTGCAGTTATTAAAATGGTGAAATTATCACTTTTATTTGGAACATTAATTTCAGTAATAGAGCAGCGTTAGTAGAGCCTTGCTGATTTCAGCATGAATGGGCCGGCTCGACCGGGGGAGTAATACCCTCTCACAGAAAATCGTCGTAAAGTAACAGTACCTAAACTGTTGCGTTTAATTCGGTGAGTGAGAGTGCCGGAGGCCCTATCCCCTATTCCTTCTCCCTCATCCCACTCCTTATCCTATCCCTTTTCCCAACCCCAAGGGGCGGCAACTTGTGGTGTTGCATGTGTCCATGGGCGGCGGTAATTGCTTACCATCAGGCAATCCGTCTGCTCGTGTGCCCCCTATAACTATAAAAAAAGTATTCGTTTGATTTATTCGTGAATAATAATTATTATTATCCTCATCATCAGACGATACAGGGCTCAATTTCAAATTATTTACATAAGAAAAAGACGTACGTGGTGATGTTGATCGGAGCAAATGAATTGATTCCGTTATATTCTGAGTGATTTTACTTTTATTTTGTACAGATTCCTCTATGTAACCTTCAGCTACTTGGTCCGATTTCCATCGACCATGACGCTTGAGCGTAGGCAAGTTAGCACCGGAATCAGCCAGCAGCGTTGCTGACGTTCGGCAGGAACAATGCCCAGTGTAAGCTTCCGGGTTTTGTAGCTTCAGATAACTGGCAATTTCATAAGGCAATTTTCGAAATTTGTTTCTGCCGATGGCTTGTTTTGTGCATTTTCCATTCTGGTAATTTAAGAAAAACCGCTTGGTGTTTGTAGAACTTGGACGCAGTGCCATGTATTTTTGCAATAGGTACGTTTAAGCATTCGTCACGTATTACAAATTTACGGTCTTCCTTTGTTTTCGTGTTCGTAAGTTTGATTAGCAGCATCTGGTTATGTGTTCGATGTCGTCAATGGTGATGTTCGTCAATTCAGAGCTTCTGCAAGCACCGCTTATGCCGAAAATGAGAACAACCTGTAAAAATAATTAAAATTCGACGTTACACAACAATTAACACATAATTTATAGGTATTAAATTATATTAATGGCCGGTATATTTGTTTAGTGCAAATATTTAGCAGAAATATATTGGCGGGTAACTATAATAACTACAAACATGTCACGAGTAGTTCTACTTAGCTCGCAATATCCTTTTATTAAAGACTAACACTGAACAGTGTTTAAACCGGTCTTTATATTGCGTCAACGTCTAGTTTATAGGTATACTTAAAACTTACCTTTGTTGCTAAATATTGATTGTTAGATGCTTCATTAAAAAATATTGCTATATTTTGAGCTGTGAGCACTTTGGACTTTTTACACATACCTATAGCCATCTGATAGCCGTTTCAGAAGCGATGTTAATTTTAATTTTTAAGTATTCTTTAATATCAACGTTGTGCTTGGTATTAACTGTGCTTTTTAACATTGAATATATAGACCACAATGAAGATGGTTTAAATTTTTTGGACATCTCAATGAAATACGTAAAAACACATTTTCGGACAATAATTTTACACGTCTTTCGTTTCTCCACTTACAAAATTTTCATAAGCTTTTAAATATTTATTCCGCGACTTTTGCGGCAAAAGGTGTTATGAACAATTTCATTTGCAGTTGTTTTTATACCCTCTGGAGTAGAATTTATATCGCTGTCGCTGTTTATTTCCATTGTTTAAAACTTTTCTTGCTAACTACGGACTATTAAAGGATGAATGGTACAAGATGCGCGCAATTTGTTTTTTTTTTTACACCAGGGCGGTTTTATTCAGCCGATTATTATTTTCAGCCAGTATCTTTTTGATCTAATGCATACATTTTATATTAAACTTAATATGTAGAAACATTAAACATCTGTGGTAAATTTGTATTTTTCAAATTAAGAATACAAAACAGTGCAGTAATGTAAAACAGTGCAATAATGAAATTTCATACAACTTTTCTGCACTGTTTCGGTTCTAAGCAAGAAATACGTCCTTTGTGATCGGTTTTGTAGTGATTAATGATAGTACAACTACGTAGTAATGACTACGTAGTAGAAATAAAAACTTATTTCTCACTTGGTTGTTCCAGTTTGATCGCTGCAAGCATGACGCTTTTGTATCTATCAGGCGAATTCTAGTGAAGCGCTCGAATCGTAACGCTATTAGGCCTGAGGGTATGGTGGCCATAGTTCTATGAACCCGTACGCTAAAATATCCCCAGCTTGACGAGCCCATTCTTTCACTGATATATTTAATAGAAAATAGTTCGCATGCAAACGTACAAGGGACACTTCGATCACGACTACGGTTTACTAATGTTTGCCATAATTTAAAATGCCATAATTTCATATGCCATACTGGTATTTGCCATAATTTCATTAGAAATAACGCTTCAGTGTCCGTTTCAGAGGCATGTTCGGCGACCGCCGACCTGTTGCTGTCCATGCTCTTGACGCTTCTGATATGTTCTCTTACCCGTGTCGTAATGTTGCGATGAGTCTCGCCTACGTAGCTCAGGCCACAGTCACACGGGATCGTGTAAACGCCGGGAACATCCAGTGAATCTCGGTCTTTTGGGGAGCGCAGTAGCTGTCTTAGCTGCCCAGGTGGGCGGAAGATTGTCCTGATGCTATACCTTCGGCGTAACAGGTGTCCAATCTTGTCGGTTATCCCCCGAATATACGGTAGGAATGCGGAGGTCCGTTCCGCTCCAGTTGGACGACGACGGCTGTTCGTACTAGCAACTCGCATACATTGTCGCCACAGATAACCGTTGCTCTCTAGCATTCGTCGTAGGTGACTCAATTCAGTATCCACGTACTGTGTATCGCAGATATTGAGAGCCCGATTAATCAGTGACCTTGGCACCGAAGACAGTTGAGATGGGTGATGATGAGAGCTGGCGTATAGATATCTATCCGTGTGTGTTGGCTTCCGATTTACGGTGTGTGATAGATGACCATCCAGGTCACGTATGATCAACACGTCTAGAAACGGTAGTGCTCCGTCCTTAGTTACTTTCACATAAAACCTAAAATTACGTTCCGTTTTGCATATTTGAATGAAGAATTTTTGGAAATTGTTTAGGGGTATTGTGTAGGGGATTAAAACTAACTCCCTTAAGCCCCCTACACCACCAATACCCTCAAATTCGGGCGACTCGTTTCAAACCCAACCCCAGATTTTTTATTCACAATTAAACCTAAAACTAAACCTCATATGGTGCCTACTAAGTAAGCTCGACGGAGCCCCGCTTCGCGGGGCTCCTACTCCTTTTTTTTTTTTTTTTGGTATCGGGTTGGAAAATCCTCATGGAGTCCCTCCGGCCCGGGGGAAGGACGAAGGGGACTGTCAGACTCTTACTGACTAAAAACCAACCCGTGTTCCTCATGTACCCGTGTGTCGGAGGGTAGGGATTCACAAAAGCATTCGTCACTACCCCCCGACGGGTATTGGCCCGCCAGATGGTCAGGCGGGCCCCGACCAAAACCCCCTTGGCGGCGGATGAAGGTGTTGGGCTCCGCCGCCAAAACACCCAGCGGCCGCAGAGGATAGGGAGGACGGCAACGCAACACCGCATCTCCTCTTCCTCTGCGGCCCCACCGCGACGCAACGATGGTGCGCCCCCATTTGGTCGCGGGAGATAGGGCGCGCGGCAACGCAACACCGACACGCCTCTCCTCCCGCGACCGCACCTGACTGCGAGGGACAGACAAAACTGTCCCCCGCACCCGCACCGTTGGACGCATCCTGCGCAGGCCCCGTCAAGCCCACGCGGAGCGTCTCCTCCTGGATCCCTCTTAGCTTCACCGCGGGTAACCAATCCACGGTTACTGAGCCCCCCCACCACGACAAGGTGGAGATCCCACGGGGGGGGGGCTCCTACTCCTGGGTGGTTTAAAAAAAAAAATAAAAAAAAAAAAAAAAAAAAAAAAAAAAAAACCATGCTAACCTAACCTAACCTAACCTTTTTTTTTTTTTTTTTTTTTTTTTTTTTGGTATCGGGTTGGAAAATCCTCATGGAGTCCCTCCGCCCCGGGGGAAGGACGAAGGGGACTGTCAGACTCTTACTGACTAAAAACCAACCCGTATTCCTCATGTACCCGTGTGTCGGAGGGTGGGGATTCGCATAAGCATTCGTCGCTACCCCCCGACGGGTATTGGCCCGCCAGATGGTCAGGCGGGCCCCGAACAAAACCCCCTTGGCGGCGGATGAAGGTGTTGGGCTCCGCCGCCAAAACACTCAGCGGCCGCAGAGGATAGGGAGGACGGCAACGCAACACCGCATCTCCTCTTCCTCTGCGGCCCCACCGCGACGCAACGATGGTGCGCCTCCATTTGGTCGCGGGAGATAGGGCGCGCGGCAACGCAACACCGACACGCCTCTCCTCCCGCGACCGCACCCGACTGCGAGGGACAGAAGAACTGTCCCTCGCACCCGCCCCTTTGGACGCATCCAGCGCAGGCCTCCGTCAAGCCCACGCGGAGCGTCTCCTCCTGGATCCCTCTTAGCTTCACCGCGGGTCACCAATCCACGGTTACTAAGCCCCCCCACCACGACAAGGTGGAGATCCCACGGGGGGGAACCTAACCTAACCTTTTTTTTTTTTTTTTTTTTTGGTGTCGGGTTGGAAAATCCTCATGGAGTCCCTCCGCCCCGGGGGAAGGACGAAGGGGACTGTCAGACTCTTACTGACTAAAAACCAACCCGTGTTCCTCATGTACCCGTGTGTCGGAGGGTAGGGATTCGCATAAGCATTCATCGCAACCCCCCGACGGGTATTGGCCCGCCAGATGGTCAGGCGGGCCCCGCACAAAACCCCCTTGGCGGCGGATTAAGGTGTTGGGCTCCGCCGCCAAAACACTCAGCGGCCGCAGAGGATAGGGAGGACGGCAACGCAACACCGCATCTCCTCTTCCTCTGCGGCCCCACCGCGACGCATCGAATGGTGCGCCCCCATTTGGTCGCGGGAGATAGGGCGCGCGGCAACGCAACACCGACACGCCTCTCCTCCCACGACCGCACCCGACTGCGAGGGACAGACAGAACTGTCCCCCGCACCCGCACCGTTGGACGCATCCTGCGCAGGCCCCGTCAAGCCCACGCGGAGCGTCCCCTCCTGGATCCCTCTTAGCTTCACCGCGGGACACCAATCCACGGTTACTGAGCCCCCCCACCACGACAAGGTGGAGATCCCACGGGGGGGAACCTAACCTTTTTTTTTTTTTTTTTTTTTGGTTTCGGGTTGGAAAATCCTCATGGAGTCCCTCCGCCCTGGGGGATGGGCGAAGGGGACTGTCAGACTCTTACTGACTAAAAACCAACCCGTGTGCCTCATGTACCCGTGTGTCGGAGGGTCGGGTTTCGCCCAAGCATACGTCGCAACCCCCCGACGGGTATCGGCCCGCCAGATGGTCAGGCGGGCCCCGAACAAAACCCCCTTGGCGGCGGATTAAGGTGTTGGGCTCCGCCGCCAAAACACTCAGCGGCCGCAGAGGATAGGGAGGACGGCAACGCAACACCGCATCTCCTCTTCCTCTGCGGCCCCACCGCGACGCAACGATGGTGCGCCTCCATTTGGTCGCGGGAGATAGGGCGCGCGGCAACGCAACACCGACACGCCTCTCCTCCCGCGACCGCACCCGACTGCGAGGGACAGAAGAACTGTCCTTCGCACCCGCCCCATTGGACGCATCCAGCGCAGGCCTCCGTCAAGCCCACGCGGAGCGTCCCCTCCTGGATCCCTCTTAGCTTCACCGCGGGTCACCAATCCACGGTTACTAAGCCCCCCCACCACGACAAGGTGGAGATCCCACGGGGGGGGGGGAACCTTTTTGTTCACTACGGTGGTAAAACTCTCCTTATGAGTCATCTCAACTCCGCCAACCCAGCCATTAGAACGGCTGGGCTTGGGACTGGCGGAGGAGGTATGTGGAGGCTCTCCCCTAAAGGCGTTCGGGGCATACCCACTAAAAACCACCGCGGTGTCCCTACGGGTCCCGTATGTTGGCGAGGTCGCGCGATTCACGATTAGCATACTTTCTCGCGACCCCGCCCGGGATTGGCCCGCCGTTGGTGTTGGCGGGCCCCGTCTCGTTATGATCTCGCAATCATCCATCAAACTTCTTGCATCCATCAAACTTCTGGCATCCATCACCTCACAAAGCTACTTGGGAGGCGGCGAGGACACGCGCCGCCTCCCGCCTTTTGGCGGACAGGGAGCAGCCCCAGCGCTCACCGTCCGCAGGCAATAAATTTACGGTGGTCGGAGGTCGTCTCTTGTTCGACGTCCCCGACGCCCGGACCTACGGTTGGGGAGAGGGCGATGTATTTCCCTCTCCCGCTCCGCCGCCTCCTTGCTCAGCATGACTGCTTCGCAGAAAGAGGCGACGGCGTTCCAAGACCTCTCACTCCGGACCATAGACAGAACTACGGCCGGGAGCGAGAGGACAACCGTATTGAGAGCCGCGACCAGATCACGGCGCTGCGATGCCCAGGCTGGGCATTCCGCCAAAGTATGCAACGCCGTGTCTTCGACAGGGTCGCGGCTGCTGCCACAATGGTGGCATCCGGGCGTTTCCTCCCGGCCTATCCTCCACAAATACCGGCCAAAACAACCATGGCCGGTAAGGATTTGAGTCAACCGGAAGGTGAGGACGCCGTGACGTCTCTCCAACCACTCATCAACCACGGGACTTACCGCCACTATCGTGGCGTGCCCGGGGGGGGGGAACCTTTTTTTTTTTTTTTTTTTTTGGTATCGGGTTGGAAAATCCTCATGGAGTCCCTCCGCCCCGGGGGAAGGACGAAGGGGACTGTCAGACTCTTACTGACTAAAAACCAACCCGTGTTCCTCATGTACCCGTGTGTCGGAGGGTAGGGATTCGCATAAGCATTCGTCACTACCCCCCGACGGGTATTGGCCCGCCAGATGGTCAGGCGGGCCCCGAACAAAACCCCCTTGGCGGCGGATGAAGGTGTTGGGCTCCGCCGCCAAAACACTCAGCGGCCGCAGAGGATAGGGAGGACGGCAACGCAACACCGCATCTCCTCTTCCTCTGCGGCCCCACCGCGACGCAACGATGGTGCGCCTCCATTTGGTCGCGGGAGATAGGGCGCGCGGCAACGCAACACCGACACGCCTCTCCTCCCGCGACCGCACCCGACTGCGAGGGACAGAAGAACTGTCCCTCGCACCCGCCCCTTTGGACGCATCCTGCGCAGGCCTCCGTCAAGCCCACGCGGAGCGTCCCCTCCTGGATCCCTCTTAGCTTCACCGCGGGTCACCAATCCACGGTTACTAAGCCCCCCCACCACGACAAGGTGGAGATCCCACGGGGGGGGGGGGGAAACCTAACCTAACCTAACCTAACCTAACCTAACCTAACCTATCCGAGTCGGATTGCACTTAGTCTGGGTGTTAACGATAATTAATTTCGACCTAACAATATTATTTATTATTTTCATAATTATATCAAATTTTGATTATGTCAAGAGTCGATTATGAGATGTGTCACTTATGGAAATTAATTATTATGATATATGTTGTTATAGACAGTAATTTTATGGCAAATAAAAATTATCACTGTTCAGTTGTTAAGGCAAACGTTATTAGTATAAATGATAATAGTGCAAGTAAATATTATGATCAGGGATGTCTAGAGTTTGGCTAGCAAGAACTGGGATTATTTGCAGAGATTGGTGAAAGCGTGATTATATTCATCAGTCCCTGTCAGCCACAACAAATCTCAGACATAACTGTACTGTGTTGCACAGTGAATGAATATAGAATATAATATTAATAAAATGCCTTACCAAATCTTCACTGATGCTCTTGAGTGGACCTATAAGATTAACTCATAATTTTGGCCAAAATAACAAGAAAATCGTATAAATACCATAGGATCCAGTTCTGCGTTCTTCATCAGCGACGTCGTCAAGCACCAAGCACGTGCATCGGATTCACACGTTTTACAATGTTCAATATTTCACAATCTCTTGTCTAATAACAATAATTCGCGAAGCTACAAGGACGAGCTTTCCAAAAGGCGATCAATTTATATCAATTACAAACCACGCGAAACAGCCCAAAACCGCGTGAGCCCATTTTCAGTAACGGAAGTTGACAGTTCAGTGTGACCATAGTCAAAATTTACAATAGACTAAACTAAACGTTACTAAATAGATATAATCGACTTGACCTATCATAAAAACTATTTCCATTTCAAACATCCACCCGCCCCGGACCGGCCTAACGGTCCGCTAATCGGTTGGTAGACGTGACAACGTTGCAACCGCTCTCCTCAGAATCGAACCGTCCACCAAGACCTCAGCAAATCGGGGAACTCCATCAGTCCCAGTTACCAAACGAAGCATGCGCCCCCTGCGCCATCTGAGTGGCGGAAGGTTAGCCTCCTTGATCAAAACGAGGTCACCAATCTTGGGTGGATCGGTCTTGTCGGTCCACTTAACGCGTTGCTGGAGGATGTGCAAATATTTCAAATTCCAGCGTTTCCAAAAGCTCTGAGTAATCTGGCGTACCAATTCAAAACGCGAGAGACGACCAGGTCTCGTATCAATATAGGGGTACTCAGGCAAGGCGACAAGTGGACGACCAATCAAAAAATGGCCCGGCGTAAGGGCCTCCAAATCATACGGATCTGAGGAGATCGGGCACAATGGCCGAGAGTTCAAAACGGCCTCAATCTTACTAAACACAGTTGCGAGTTCCTCAAATGTAAGGACAGATTCACCGATTGTCCTGCGCAAGTGTGTTTTGGCCGATTTTACAGCGGCCTCAAATATACCACCCCAGTGTGGACAATTTGGTGGAGAAAACAACCAATTTATCCCACGTCAGGCAAGCCTATTGCCTATATCAGCCTTGTTGGTTTCAAGGAAATTAACAACGTCATTCAAATAATTATAAGTGCCCTTGAAGTTAGTGCCGCAGTCAGAACGGATCAAGGAAGGCAGCCCTCTGCGGGATACAAATCTGTCAAATGTGGTTACAAACGCCTCGGTCGTAAGCGAGGAGACCAGTTCTAAGTGTACGGCCTTTGTGGAGAGACAAACAAAAACACACAAGTAGGCCTTAACAGTCTTGCTGTTTCGAAGTGTTGACGTTTTCACCAAAAAGGGACCAGCGAAGTCCGTGCCAACACCGTCAAACGTCCTGCTCTCAGTAACGCGATCTGCCGGTAAGTCTCTCATCAAGGGCTGCATAGTAGAAGCCTTGAGCTTATAACAAGGGATGCAGCGAAAGACTACACGCCGAATAATTCTTCGGGCCGACAAAATCCAAAACTCGCGTTGCAGGATAGCCAACAAAGCATTACAACCAGCATGCGAGTTCTTAAGGTGACGGTCAGTTACCAACAAGCGTACCAAATGACCGTCCTTGGGTAACAAAAGGGGGTGACGTGCCCCGTAAGGGAGGTTGGCGTTCTTGAGACGCCCTCCGACGCGCAAGAGACCCGTATCGTCCAAAAAGGGGTTCAATTTAGAGACAGCTCCCGACAATATCGATCTCCCTGATTTAAGGATAGCAATCTCCTTTTCAAAATGCTCCAATTGCACAGAACGAACCCAAAAGGTTAGGGACTCCTGTCGTTCCTGTGGTGAGAGAACGGGTGTCAGTCGTTTCTGTTGTGGGTGCCTAAAGTTAAAAACAAAACGCTTTATCCAAGCAGTAACACCTAACAACTTGTCAAGGGAGCTGTAGCGATTTAACAAAATATCGGGGTCGAAGGCGCATTCTACCTTCTCAAGAGCGAGTGTTCGTAGACACGGCAAATTGGAAGTATTCAAAACTGGCGTTCGAGGCCAATCAATTTCTGGTCGACTCAACCATTCCGGACCCCACCACAGCGAATGACCTATCAAACTAGGCGTCAAGCATCCGCGTGAGGCAAAATCAGCGGGGTTGAGCTCACCTGGCTCGTGTCTCCAAACAAGCTTGACTTCGGATTTCTGGATTTGGGAAACGCGATTAGCGACAAATACCTCCAAGGTGTGGACAGAAGCCTTCAACCAACAAAGAACAATTTGGCTGTCTGTCCAGGCGTAGTTCCCATTAATACAAATGCCTTTACCCAAAGTACTGGACACGTGGTTCAATAAGCGTACAAGTAGGGCTACTCCCGAGAGCTCCAATTTCGGGATAGTCAGAGATGTACGAAGGGGTACAACCTTGCTCTTCGCCATGATCAGGGAAACTCTCACCTGACCTGAGGCACTGAGTGTGCGCAAGTACACCACGGCCGCGTGATCACGTTCCGAGGCATCACAAAACCCGTGAAGGGTGGCCTTGTACTTCCCGGGAGGAAGGATGGGACGAGGAAAGGAGATCTCGTTGACGGCAGGAAGTGAGGATACAAAAAAGGTCCATTCCTCAACGAGAGTACCGCGTAGAGGTTCGTCCCAGGTCAATATTGCTGTCCAAAGCTTCTGCAAGAAGCATTTTACCCAAAATATGACAGGACAAATCCAACCGTTTGGATCAAAGGTTCTGGCGACAGTAGACAACACGAGACGTTTAGTCCAAGAACAAGGCAATTTCAAGTCTACGTTATACGTAAAGATGTCTTGGACTGGTCTGTACTGAACGCCGAGAACAGCCATCATGGCGGAATTGTCAACAATCTCAAACAAATGTGGATCCTGCTGATGATCCTCTGGCAAGCCTTCTAAAAGCGCTGGTGAGTTGGAAATCCATTTGCGCAACTCATTACCAGCGGAGGCCAAAATACCTATCAATTCATCCCGCAGGAAGATCGCCTCGTCCACTGTGGAGGCGCCTGAGCAAATGTCATCGACGTAAATATCGTCTTTCAAGATGGCGGAGGCTCGTGGGAAACGTAAGCCTTCTCGGTCTGCGAGCTCCCAAAGAGAACGTATTGCCAAATAGGGGCTTGACCTTAACCCGTACGTATTAGTATTGAGCTCGTAGACGACCATGGGATCGCGAGGAGACTCTCTCCAAAGGATCAGCTGGAAGCGACGGTCATCAGGGTGGATAATCGTCTGCCTGAACATCATTTTTATATCGGCTACAAAGACAACCTGATGTCGTCGGAAGCTGGTGATGACGTCACAAAGGTCCTTGACCAACTTGGGACCAGAATGCAAGCACTGGTTCAAGGATACGCCTGTTGAAGTCTGCGTAGAACCATCAAACACTGTGCGCAGCTTGCCAGTCGATGGCTTCAATACCGCATCATGCGGGAGAAAGTAATGCTCCACCGAACGCCAATCCAAATTTGACATGGACATGTGTCCCAACTGTTCATATTCTCTCATGAACTCAATGTACTTCTGTCTGAGCTCCGGATCACGACCCATGCGGCGCTCCATAGCCAACAATCTCTTTTTGGCTAAAGGTCGTGACTCACCAAGCGGAGGCCGAACAGACAGGAAGGGTAGCCTCGTAATAATCCGACCAGAACGGAGTCGATCAGTGTTGTTCTGAAAGAGCAGCTCGCACTCCTCATGTTCTGGATTCAATCGGGCAACTTGAGGGGGCTCCTCTACCTCCCAAAACCTCTGAACTGCATTAGAGAGAGCAGAGCCTATTGCCAACAAATTATCAAGTTCGGGTGGAGGGGATTCCCTAGGTACAGATCCCATCAAAGCAAATCCAAATATGGTCAGGATGGCAGTCAAACCATTTGGCACCAAGACCCGTTGCCCACCAATCAAAATTCCACCGAGGACATCAGAGCCAACCAACAAATCGATTTGTCCCGGAGTGTCAAATTTGGGGTCTGCCAGTTCCAATCCCAATGTCAAATTCACCACAGCAGCGGGTAGCTGTTTCTGTGGATGCATACCCAAAATATTTTTCAACACAATAGCCGAGGTTTTAAACCTCGGGTGTGAAGATTCAACAGGGCCAAGCAAAATCTTAACTTGCCCTTCAACATTAGAGGCTACGTCACCTATGCCCCGTATACAATTTGGAAAAGAACCCATAATTAATTTAACCTGCCCTACCAAATGAGTCGAAACAATGCAACCTTGTGAACCTCTGTTCAATATAGCACGGACAACAACAGAGGTCCCCGTGGGTCCCCAGACCCTAACAGCAGCCGTTGGTAGGATAACGGTCTCAATGGGGGAGGTTGGCGTTATAGGGCAGGGGTCAATGACCTATTATTGCCTGGGCGGCGACCGTTGGCCAGGACCAGGTAAGTCAAAATGAGGGTGCGGCTTGAAGTCCTCAAAAGCGCGATGACTCGATCCGCGCGTCATCTGTGGGGGGTCATAATGACGCACCCGCCCAAAACGAGGTGGGCGCGAGTCAAGGCGGGGACGCTCCGCCAAAGGAGGGGAATACCTGGGGCAGCAGTCATGGTGCTGGTGACGTTGAGCGGTCACACATTCAGGTGCGCGAGAGAGAGGAGGCGTGCGCACTCTACGGTTCTCCAAGCGAGGTGAGCGGCGATCAATTAAGCGAGGCGACTCTCGGCTGCGTGCCGGTGAGCCTCGGCTGCCACCTTCAAAACACCCGCCCGTGCGCGGCGTCGGCTGATTGGACAAGCGGCCTACCTCTCTGGCATTCATGCAGAGAATGTCCAAATGCTGTCCTCCACAGTGAGGATAGGGGCGAGAGATTGGGCCGTCTCGCTGGTAGTGGGACCCCAAGCAAGAGAAACAAAGGCGGCGGGCATTCGCGATGCGCCTACGAGAGGCGACATGTAGGTCCAAGAATGCCCTACAACTGGCCGTTCTGTGCCCCGTGACCTTGCAGTAAGAGCACTCCAATGGGCTTTGCGTGACAGCAAAGCGAGGAGGGCGCCGGTCAACATTGGCTCGGGTGTGAACACGAGCCTGCTCCTTGACCTTGGGCGGCTGCGTCTTAGCCGACGTGTCACCACCGGAGTTGTCCAAGACCCGGCACTCATCCTCCAGGAACCTCTCCAGGTCAGCAAAGGGGGCTGATGGGTCGCGCTATCCCCACCAAAGCGCAGCTCAAAACGCGACCTCAGGTCGGCAGGCAGCTTTTTAAGTACAATGTGCACCAATAGATAGGACCATTGGTCCACGGGCAGGTCAAGGCACTTAAGTGCGTTGATGGCCACCAAAAGCGGGTTCAAAAGTTGGGTGCGCAACCCAGAGACCCGGGTGAGCGTCGGCAAACCCAAAATCTGCACGATGTGCGTGTCGGCGAGGCCACGCTTATTATGGTACCTACGGGTAATTAAGTCCCGAGCCGTCTGGGACGCCTTGTCAGACACGGGCAGATGCTGGATGAGGCCCTTGGCCTCCCCATCCAGAACCGACTTCAAATAGGCCAATTTTTGTGCCGGCCGAAGGTCAGCCCTGTCATTGACCAGGCTGTCAAACAAATTAACGAAGCCCAGGTAGCTTCCTAGGCAGCCATCAAAATAGGGGAGGTCTAAGGTAGGAAGCTTACTCACCAGCCCCGGTGCTGTCCTAGGAAGTAACAAGTGCGGAAATATTGAAGCTCCGATCAAAACATCAATGTCTGCCGGATTCGCAAATTCCGCGTCTGCTAGCGGCAATGTCTCGAGATGTGTGAGTAGCGATACGTCCACATTAGCGTTCGGCAATGTGTCCGTAATACGCTCCACGATAAGCGAAGAAATGTTAAAATTAATCTCCCTATCAAAACGCGAATGTATTTTAATATCTACGAAACCCCTGATATTTTTTTTTTTACCCTCCGATCCCCTTGACTACTAAGTTAGTATTTTTAAAGTTATCCCACAGTCCGAGGCGTTTGAAACAATCAGAAGTAATAAAGTTACTCTGTGATGCGCTATCGAGTAAACAACGAACTATGTGCGGTGCGTTATTAATATCATAAACGATAACTTGCGCTGTTGCTAATAGAACAGTTTTGGACGCCGTACACTGCGGTGTAGCATCGCGCTGAGCATGACAAGCGCACGAGGGGTGTCCGCGTGTGTGCGCCGCCAGCGCAATGGACGTCGTACACAACGATACTTCGCACTGAGACGCGGGGGAAGCCACCGTGGTACAGGCGGCCTGCACCTGCGACGTAGGTGGGCTAGAAATTGGGTCAAGGTTACCGGGTTGACCCAACAACGGATAACTTTTATCAAAATGTAATAATGAGTGATGTCGTTGATTACATGAATGACACTTCGTCTTACTAGAACAATCACTCGTTTTATGTTTTATACTTAAACAATTAACGCAAGCTTTGTTTTCTTTTACACATTTGAAACGAGCAGTCGGATTTAAATTATTAAAAGCGGAACATTTATAGAAATGGTCGTGTATTATATTACTGCACAGACACTTCTGTGAAGCTTCTGTGGAGCTCTGAAGGCGTTTATGAACAGTCAAAACGTGTCCAAAAAGGCACGTTTGGCTGTACATAGAGGTGTGTTAGTGCCTACCCTTATGTATGGTAGTGAAAGTTGGGTATGGCAGAAGAGATTTGAAAGTAGAATAAATGCTGTAGAAATGAGAGCACTGAGAAGTATGTGTGGTGTGTCTTTGACCGACAGAGTAAAGAATTGTGTGATACGAGAGTGGTGTGGGGTAAAAGAAGATGTAGTGACAAGCATTGAGAAAGGCATGTTAAGATGGTTTGGGCACATGGAGAGGATGGATGACGATAGACTGACAAAGAAGATATATCAGGCTAGTGTGAATGGGACAGGACAAAGGGGAAGACCTAGGAGAACGTTCTCTGATCAGATTGGAGACATCCTGAAAAAAGGACAAGTCAGAAGTACCCTTAACAGAAGAGCATGCATGAGAAACTTGATGGGAGTGAGTGAAGCAAGTGAGGTATGTCAGGATCGTTGCAAATGGCGTTCCGTAGTCTCTGCCTACCCCTCCGGGAAACAGGCGTGAGTCTATGTATGTATGTATGTATGTACTTCTGTGAATTATTTTATTAGATTCCGAGCATGCTACGTAAGATTGCTGATTAGGGTCCGAGTAATTATTGCTATTTCGCGATTTATTCGACTTTTGTTTGCTGTTATTATTATTAGACGAGCTAGATGAACTAGACTGCGTATTATGAAATATTCGACACTGATCTTTGATGAAAGAAATAAAACTATCTAGTGTAGGTATTTTATGATTACGTTCAGTCATCTCGAAAGCACGAATTGTTTCAGTGTCAAACTTTTTTAAAGTGAGTTGAAGAAACATAAAGTCGGAAAGATCTTTTAATTTTAAGTTTTTAAGGGAACTAACTGCGGTAACAAAGTTGTCTATAAACAGCTGGAAATTCGAAACAGACGTGGCACCGGACAATTTAAGATTTAAAGCTTGATTAAAGTAAGTAGACGCTAGAACACGAGTATCTTGATACCTATCAAGTAGTGACTGGAATATGACCTGATAGTTCTCAGAACTGGGTGTGACACCTGCAAATACGGACTGGGCCTTCGGTGACAGCTTACCTATTAAATAGTACAACCTATCAGCATCTGTCAGAGAACCATTATCGTGCACTGTAGACTTAAAACTCGCATAGAATAACGGCCAATTTCGTATATCGCCATCAAACGACATAAGCTCAATTGGCTGTAATCTCGGCGCTCGAACCGCCGGTCCGGCAGAAACGGGCTGTGCGGAATATTTACCCTCTAATTGTGATTGAATGCGCTTGATGATACAAAAAAGATCCTCGAATGAGGTGTACGCCTGATAATTCGGCTGTTCATCAGGATTAATAGAAAGCAATCTTGCATTATAATCGTCTAACAACTTATGAAAATCTGTTCGAATACTATCTACTGTCATACAATAACTAAGAAATGATTCCCTATTAATATCGGAAGTAGCGGCAGTTTTTGAGCGCTCGTAAATGTTTTGAATACGTTCAAATAAAATATTACGTTTAGCTTCCAAGATTGTCAGCTCTTTTTCTTCCGACATGCATGGCTTCTTTTGTTGCGCCATGTTTACGTAGGTATAAGCTAATGAGACCGAATCAAAATAAGAATACCTAAAGTACCTATTATTTTACCTAAGTAGGTGTTTATGCGGTAGTTACTCGTAAGTAGGCAACAACTTTAAGGCGGTGGAACTAAAAGGTGCTTGAAATATTAATATATAAAAATATAAAATTGCTTAATATATAAGAATTTACAAGACAACTATGATAGTTCCAGTAATAATAATTGGGTAGATATATCAGATTAGTAGGTAGCTACATAAAAGTATATTACCAACGGAAGCGTGCAGAAGTAACCACGTAATGGGTATGTAAATGGACTAGGAGTATAGCTAGGTGCTATAACTACCTAGGTAGGTACTTCTAGAAGATACCTACGCGAGATAAACGAGAGGTTACGTATAAACGCAAATGAATCCGGCTCGAAGGACCAAAAAAATGGTTCGGCGTTGTACCGAAAGTATGTACTAGGCGATTTGGTGATATGGAAAAATATTAATATTGTGGACTGTATAAAGAATGGCTGGTAAATCGCCTAGAAGATGGGTGAACGGGCGATCTTGTGACTATTGGAATTCATAGGAGCCACGCCTTACCTTGCAAGTCATTTTTCTCTGCTTGACAAAATGGCGGCCGCCGGCGTCTTCGTGAGTCGGGTTACAAAACTGATCACTCCATTTGGATCTAGCCTGAAGCTGCACAGATCACTCCCCTACACCGGCGGGCGGTTTAGTCCCAATATATAGTATGAAATAGCGGTAAAATATTGCGGTGCTGCATGTGTTCGTCGCAGCGCGGAGCTGCGCCAGGACGCAGCCGGTCAGCGGGACGGTTGATTTTCGAACTGGACTTTTTTTGGCTGGCAACACTGTAAACGTCAGACGTAAAACTACGTAGCTCTGTAATTTTAAAAGTTTTATTTTATTTTAAATGAATATTAAATGCTTGAATATCATTTATGTTATCATACTGTGCATAAAATTGTGAAAGACATTGAGTTTGGTGTTTGAAACCTCGATACGAACAGTTTTTGGCGGACAGATCTACTACCAGGTGTCAACGGACGGATTTGAAATCATCTTTAAACCCGGGGAGTATCTTACTTATTAACTTACACTCCTCATCACACATTTACTCGGCTCACACCAACGTGAGCTTCGTCCATCACACACTGGCACAGTTTCTGTCTCCTTTTGCTTGACAAGACGTGGAAGCAAAATCGAAGACTGAACAAACGCCCCATACAAACACCTACTACACTTACACTTCACATTTATTTAAGTGTTTATATCTTTAACAAGGCCCCTATATATAATATCTTTATAAGTAATATAATATAAAAATTGATACAAATTAGTAAATTTGCCAAGATTATATTTTTCATTTACTACCTACATATTTTGCCTAATTAATTAAAAATTGAATAACACCTTTACTTTCAATAATATTTTTCCTTTTCTGTTATTTGTCTACTGTCCTTATAGCTATAAATATTTATTTAAATAAATATATTTATTTATTTATCTATATCTATAAACTCCTACTCATTACTGACTTATCTCTTTTCTGACATCTTGTTTATCTTTCTGTCCATATGTGTTTGGCGTATCCTTGGCTATGAGCCATTCCAAAATGAGCACTATGATGACCCGGAAGGCCACAGCGAAGGATCTAGAGAACAAGCTGAGATTAACCTTGATAGAATTAAAGAAGTGCCAGGAGGAGAATATACACCTACTGAAGGAGCGTGCAGACTGTGAAGAGGACATCAGGATTGTCAACGATAGGGTTTCCAACCTGAAGGCTCAGCTCGCAGAACTCCATATTGAGTATATGGACACACTGGCCCAGCGAGATAGGTTACAGGAGGAAATACATTTATTGACCGCTAGCAATGGTGGCCATTCATGGTCTATGAGTCGCATTAGGGAACTTGAATGCTCTTTAGAACAATCTATAATAAATATTAAATCCCTAGAACAGACTGTTGAGGAATTAAACAGTAGAAAAACTCAGAACCTTTATACAGAGGTTGTAGGTACTAGCTTAGGTCACAGATCTACTAAACCATTTAAATTAAACACAAGTGGCCTGAAACGACATAGAAAATATAATAAACTAAACAAACACATTAGGAAACTAATGTTTAGCCTAAAACAATACAAGAAAAATAAAGTAACATCCCAGCAATATAAAGTTTTAGTTTCTGAGCGTTCAGAATTGTTATTAGACTTAGAAAAGTACAACACAGAATTGATAAATAGTAAAATGCTGTATGATCAACATACTAGGGATCTCAAAGGTCAAATTACCTCTTTACAGTCTCAAATAGATAGGATGAACACCCAATATCAAAATGAGGTTCAGGATTATATTAGGAAATATGATGAGATTGCTCAGGTGGGTAGGCAAAATCTTGAGTATGTGAAAGCTTTGACAAACACCAATACTTGCCTAAATAGCATAAAATCAACCATACCCACTTGTGAGTCTCAGAATATTTTTGATATTGACAAAAGTTATTATTTAGCAAATAATACAACAGATAGGTCTTCCTTAGGTAGGAATGGCACAAATAAAGTTTATATGTTCTCTGATAGGTTAGGTTTAGGCTTAGGTAGTTTAATAAATTGTGAATTGAAACAACACAATATTATTAATTATTGCTATCCAGAGTCTTCTTTTTCACATCTAATTGATAAATTAAATACAACAATATTTGATAGGGAGTCCACAATAATTATCTCATACGGTGATAGTCAAATGGTGACTAAAAAAATATAATTAATTTAACAGAAGTTATGTTATCGCTTCACAGAACATATGATTGCAAATTTATTAGTATGACTTTGCCTTATGCTTATAGTTTAAATGCTATGATGAATAGACATATTCATGAACATAACTTGATGTTATACAATTTGACATGGCAATATAAGGATTTTATTTTATTTTTTGACATCAATAATTTTATTAATAATTTTACATTGACTAAAGATACTATGTATCTGCCACTATTTTATAAAAGACAAGTTGCTAAATTATTAGCATATAATATACAAAATGACACAGGTACATGTAGGGTATCCAAGAATTTAGTTTCTGTAAATAGTTCCTATCCTTATAATTCTTCTATTGAGAATACTGAGACAAGTTCTTTAAACTTAAGAACAGGACAAAGGGTAGACATATTGAACTGACTGTAGCACATCAAAACATACAAGGTCTATCTGGCAAGGATTTAGAATTAGGTTTATATTTAGAAAATCATAATATTAAAGTTATGTGCATTACGGAACACTGGCTTAAAGAATACCAGATTAAATTCATAAATAACACACAATACATAGTACACAGTGCCTTCTCTAGGAAACAAGCTATTCATGGTGGATCATTGATTATTGTTTCAAACAGTTTAACATGTAAAGAACGGAAAGACATAGCTATGTCTTTCCGTTCTTTACATGTTGCTTGTCTATAGAACGCACGGTGGAACTGTCATGCATTGAGCTTGAGCAGCATATTATTATATGTGTATATCGTCCTCCATTAAGTGACTTTAATTTGTTTGAATCTGTTATGGAAGAGGCAATTAGTAAAATTAGGAGCAATAAGAAAGGGATTATAGTTTGTGGTGATTTTAATGTTAACATTCTTGAAAATTCAATAATGACTTGTAGATTTTTAAACCTTTTTAGATCATTTAATTTGAAAAATTTATTTCTTGAACCAACTAGAATCACAGCAACATCTTTCACCTGTCTTGATAACATATTTAGTAATTGTATTGTTTCAGATAGAGTAGTTACTTCTGATTTAACTTCGGATCACTGTGGTCAATTAGCTAGGTTTCCATATTACAATGATAGCATGGTACAGAGAGTGTTGGTTAGGCCATTACCTAGGCATAAGTTTAATGAATTCCGGAATAAAGTATTGATTGGAATGAATACTATGAATCCTGACTTAATAGAAATAGATTCGCCAAATAAGAATTTTAACAATTTATTTAATATAGTTAATAACACGTTTCAGAATACTTTTAAGACTAAGGAGGAAGTAATTAAGGAATCTCGAGCTTTTAATGAGTGGGCTACTGCGGGTATTTACAAAAGCAGAGCAAAAATGTATGAGTTGTATGGTATGAAAAAATACAATTCTGATTTAAACTTCACTGAGTATGTTAGGAATTATTCTAAAATATTTAAAAGAGTGTGCAATACAGCTAAAGCTATATTCGTTAGGAATAAAATTAAACAATCTTCGAATAAAGTTAAGGCAACCTGGCGAGCTATTAATGAAACAACAGGTAAGACAACATTAAGAAGTAATAGTTTTAGTCTTCTTGATAATGATAAATTAATTCATAATGACGAAGAAGTCGCACACACATTTAATAACTTTTTTGCTAGCATACCACTTACTACTACTAGAGAATTAAAATCATCAGCTATAGTCGCAGAAAACCTATTAGAGTCTAGTGTAGGAAAATGTGAAGTAATATTTAAATTTCATAGTATTAGTTCTACCGATATTATAAATACTTTTAAGTCTTTAGAGTCTAAAAATACAGGTGATCTCTGGGGCATTTCTGTTAAGGTTTTGACAAGTATAATTGATGTAGTGGCTCCTTATTTAAGCAACTTATTCAATAAGTGTATTAAATCTGGCAGTTTTCCAGATCTTATGAAACATAGTAGAATAATACCTCTGTTCAAATCCGGCAATAAGACTGATCCTAGTAATTATAGGCCAATATCGATACTACCTGCTTTTAGTAAGATTTTTGAAAAGATCATACTCAAGCAACTACTAAGACATTTTAATCAAAACAGCCTCCTTCATGGTGAGCAATATGGTTTTACCACGGGGCTTTCGACAACAGATGCAGGAGTAGCGTTACTCAAACATATCTACAGTGCTTGGGAGAATTCCCAAAATGCTGTTGGTGTGTTCTGCGACCTTTCGAAAGCATTCGATTGTGTCTGCCATGAGTCGCTCTTGTGCAAGCTTAGACATTACGGCGTCCAGACTAAAGCATTGGATGTCATTAAGTCGTACTTAAGTGACAGGATCCAATGTGTTGAAATAAATGGCTCAAAATCCAGTGGCTTACCTGTTGATTTAGGAGTGCCACAGGGCAGCATCCTAGGGCCTTTCTTGTTTACATAAACGATTTACCTTTTTACTTGAGAAACATTTGTGACGTTGTACTGTTTGCTGACGATACTTCTTTGATATTTAAAGAAGATAGAAATAAGGAACACTTTAACGAAATAAACAGTGCACTCATTCAAGTGACTAAATGGTTTAATGTAAACAATCTAGTACTGAACGCCAAAAAAACAAAATGTGTTAAGTTTGCTCTGCCTAATGTCAGAAACCTTGGTCCTAACATAGTTTTAAATGACGATGTACTCGAAACAACTGAATCCACATTATTTCTAGGATTAACACTTGATTCGAAGTTACAATGGGGTGCGCATGTTACATATCTCTCAGGGAAACTTAGCTCAGCTGCTTATGCCGTTAAGAAGGTTCGTAGGTTGACCGATGTCGATACGGCTAGATTGGTTTATTTTAGTTATTTTCATAGTGTTATGTCATATGGCATATTGTCATGGGGTAGAGCTGCTGATATCCAAAATATTTTTATATTGCAGAAACGGGCAGTTAGGGCCATTTACCAGTTAAAGACAAGAGTCTCACTCAAAGAAAAATTTAAAACTATTGGTATTCTTAGTGTTGCGTCACAATATATTTATGCCAGTGTTATGCATGTAAGACTAAACATAAATTCTTATAAAATGAATAGTGACAGACACAATATCAATACTAGAAATAGACATAAATTATGTGTTCCGTATTTTCGTTTGCACAAAACGCATAGCTCTTTTATTGGGCTCAGTATTCGCATATACAATAAATTACCAACTTATATTTTAGACTTGCCAATAAGTTCGTTTCAGGCAGAAGTTAAAAAGAATCTTATAAATAAGGCATATTACAGTTTGAAGGATTATTTTGATGACAGGAGCGCTTGGAAGTAGTTGTTCGCTTTTGACTAGGTCAATAATTAGTATTTTTATTTTATAGTGTAGTTAATTACGATATTCTCATTTCATACTTTGCATTCATGTTCCACACTTTCATTATAACTTTGCGGGTTTGTAAAATGTGGGTAACTCGTGGTCATGGGCTAACTAATAGGTTGTGGATTGCTTTGGTTTCATAATACCGTTACTTTCTGCTTCATTCACTTCTACCATAGTTCTGACCATGTTCGCGAGTTGCCTACATTAAAAAGACGTAAGTGGATGCTCCTGTTTCACCATATTTACTTTGGGAGGCTTACCATATGAACATCATTTACTGCTTGAGTATGATATCAATAGCTACTAAAAATTTTACTAGTAGATGTCTACAATGTGAAACAGTTGCAGCTCCTTACAAAAATAAAATGTACCACCATTATATTTGTTTGAAAAGAGTGGCCATGAGTTTTATTGCCCGTTCTTTCTCGTGGTTCTACCTATTGCATTGCGAACGTGGCAGTAAATGTAAATGTAGAATCATTAAGTAATTAACTTAAATTTTGACGTTCATAAGCGTCACTTTGTGGCCTAGATGAATAAATGATTTTGATTTTGATTTTGATCGCAGCGTCATCGAATTCCGCGACCAATTAGAGCGAGGCGTGCTTTTAGGAAGGAAGGGATAAAAGATCGCTCGTTTTGACACTGCGGCATGCAAAGGAATTTATTAGCTAGGTGTTGACATAATTAACTATCAATAGAAAAAGGGTATAGAATTATTTGACACGTTTATTTGTTTGTCATAAAAACGTATCGGATTGTGAAAATAGAATTTACTTTAACATGAAACTAGCTTTAGATATCTTAAAATTACAAATTAGTAAAAGATAGCTAAACTGGTTTATGACGAAGTAGCAAGAATTTCTATTCTTATTGCAACTGGTTCGAACGAATTAGTCTTTGGCGAATAAGTCTTGAAACTTGCGTATTGCATTTCATTAGCATGGTAACTATTTTCAAAAATGTGCTTAATTTATCAGTTAGGTATCTAAACTTTAGTTGTCAGGTTAGTGAGTCCATAGTTTCTACGTGGTTCGGTCTCACGGCCCGTCCACGGTCTACAGGGGCATCGGCAGCGGCGAGCGTTTTTTATGTACATGGCATGATTTGCTACGTCGCGGCGACCGATTTCGCCTCAGAGTAAACGCGCCATGTACATCGAAATCGCTCGCCACTGCCGCCGCCGCTGTAGGCCGTGGCCAGGCCGTCATTGTGAGTTCAGGTAATGCGGCTTCGTAGCAGTTTAGTAACAAACACTGACAAAAGTACTTTAGCTCGACAATGTGCAGTGTGTAACGCTAAACTACTTTGTAAAGAATATGGCAATTAGTATAAATGACTCAAACCGCAAGCCCCCACATTCGCAATTCTAGTTTTTATGACATCGTCCACATTCCGCTACAATAATATTTAAGAATGTACTAGAATGGGGAATTAATCCTATGTCGCGGTGAAGTTTACAAACATTCAATCAACAGACACACCCAGACCCGAAACAACAAATTATATATCACACAATGTGTCATAGATCACCTGTGGGGATCGAACCCACAGCACTCGGCGCAGTTTTAAAGGGCGGCGAGGTGACCACCTACACCACTAGGTCATTCGTGCACTCGTGCAGTCATACTGCAGGGTGCATTTGCAGGCATGCCACGCTAGATATATTTAATATTTTATTTCAGGCAGTAATGTTCACATAAGAGTAAAACAATCTTATACTCATTTAAATAATTCTAAAAGAAAAATTAAAACCAAATATGTTTAACTAGAGGATGCCCGCGGTTACGCCCGCGTTATTTAAGGCTACTGCTCCGTTCACGCTCCCGTCACTCATAGCGTGATGTTATATAGCCTATAGCCTTCATCGATAAATACGCTATCTAACAGTGAAAGATTTTTTCAAATCGGACCAGTAGTTCCTGAGATTAGCGTGTTCAACCAAACAAACAAACAAACAAACTCTTTAGCTTTATATATTAGTATAAGATTACTTTAAAATTACTGACGGTTGGACTCATTACATGTAGCTAACTTCATAGTGGTAATATGAGAACTCAAGGTAGACAAGGCAATATCACTTATTAATCAACGTACATAATTACAGATCCTTTATTTCTCCACTTCATAAAAGAATATAGGCATTCATAATAATAATAATAATATTCTACCACATTCACACAGCACCATCTAGTCCCAAACTAAGCAGAGCTTGTACTATGGGTACTAGATAATGGATAAACATACATATCGATGCCCCCAACCAATGACTCGGTAATGTGCTATAATGAGGTTTATGCTGTTATGTCATATTCGGCATCTATCGACTAGAATACACCTTAGCAATTTTTTTCAGATTTTTCCTAATGATATTTAGAAAGAAATCATGAAAAACATGTTTATTGCTGGGAATTTATACACAATAATATTTCAGCAAAAAACCTATTATAGATCTTTACGAAAAATGAATTCATATTTTATTTTGGTATGTTGCGATTACCGGGTTATTGGCGTAAATAATTTTCATGAATTCATAGGTAAACGTGTTTATGAGTTTTAGTGTTGAAATCATTTTAAAATATGTTTTTCGTAATATGCTCAAACAATTTTATTTAAGATTGGTATTGGCTCATTAATGTACGCAATATTTCAATACGGTCAATTTATTCCAAATTTTAATATACCTAGCTCTTTTCTAGATATTATTGTTTTTGTCTAGCCGCGCAATAGTTTGCAAAGTGCAGTTGTCTATTTCTTTTCGTAGCTGATAGACAATAATAGACATATGCCACGACCCCAACAAGTGTCCTTGGCTATCAGCTCGGTGCGTGAAGTTTGCTTACGTGCACAGTTGCATTCAGAGCTCTAGACTTGCACGCAGACATTTGCGCTACACTCGATATTAGCTCCTAATATATGATTATACCTCAGCTAGACAAAGAGGGCGAAAGCGTACGAGTACTCAAGATGCAGCTGTAAAATATGGATAATGTGCAGTTGCAACGTGCATACCACTAACGTATACCAATAGCCAAAGCTTTGCATGCACCCTTTGAGTTTATGGAGAAGTGGAGCTATTCCTCAGAGTTACGATTCTTTTTATCAATCCTTGTCTATGAGGATTACTATGACCTCTTATAGCGGTTCAGTTAACAACCTAAACTGAATAGCACGGCAATATCGTACTATGACGTATGATGGTGTTTACGTTTCAATGAGTTGAATAGCGTTTGAACCGAAATCTTAAACCATTATTATTCATTTGTTATAAACTCATAATAGACCTTACCATGACGTGCTTCATCAGCTTAAAATTAACCGCTTGATTGTCAAATTTAGCGATTCAATATAAGTTACAATTTGTAATGTATAAACTGAATAGTTAGAATTATAATTGAGTTTTTAGATGTTGTATGTGCATTTTAAACATTTAAAGTTAATTATAAGTCAATTATTCGGGTTTTAGGGTCAAACCTGTTATAATAGTGCACTTAATCTAACATATTTCTAATACTCCTATTGTGAAACATTTTAATAGAAAAGCCAAGGACTTTGTGTAGTTTTATTCGGTTTGTGTGATAGTAATATGATAATAAAATTAGGACTCCTTGTCGTAAACAAAGGCGCCAAGTTAGAAATCAGTTGGATCCTTACATTACATTGGACTCAGCAGAATTCATCAAAAGATTTCACTTCTTTAAAGTACATAATGGTGTTATGTACGTATGTCTTATGAGGAATTGAGACCATTGCTTAAGCAGCTTGTGACGTCCACCACTTTTAGTATTAAGCTTAAAGAATGAAAGTGGCAATTTTTTTTGTGGCTCCATTATAGACATAATTGAATATACCCTTTTTAAGTACATAGTAACCTTATAAGTAAATTGTTAAAATAAGAACTTGCAGTATGACTGATTAATAAAATCATTATCAGTTAAATTAAACTACAGTTTATGGATTTTATCGCGGTATATTGGTTTCACTAGTTATAACCGTTAATATAATGCGATAAAATCCGTAAACTATAGTTTAATTTCAATGTGTAACATTCACGTAAACCCAAGAAAATAGCATCATTATCATTAATTCTTGTTCTATTTGTTTAAGATAATCACTGCATTTCATTTATTCGTCATATACGCCTGGGTTTAGGCAAAGGAGACCAAAGACCCATTGGTGACATGCAACTTAATATAATATGGCTCAACAGATAGTGTCAGATTTTATAGCAGAAATGACTGCGAAAATAGATTAATTAAATATGAATTTGTAGAACTCACTATCTATTTAATTGGTATAATATTTCAAACTTTTATATTGTATGATTTGATAATATGAAATTTTTGTAAAGTTGACATAGATTAATTAAATTATTTTTGTTAAAACATGAAATTTGCTTAACATACTTTCAACTTTGCACCAACCTTTTCATTCTTTTACTGCGTATTATTTCATTACACATTTTGTCCCAAAATTTCCTAGCTTGCGACAATTTATTGAATCATGGGCTATAATCCTACGCTTATCTAAAAACTCCCATAAGTGATTAAAATGTTCAAGGTATGCATATAAAGAAATCTAAAATACAACTGCCAATTTCGTTTAGCTGCGATATCTTTGTATGAGTGTATCTATAAAATTTGTCGTGATCACAATATAGTTCTCTAATTTACCTATTCCATTTAAAAAAATGTTTAGTCTTTTATTTAAACTTAACTAAGCATTAAATAAAATAATTAATAAATATGAAAACATTATTTCTTAGAATCAAAGTGATTCAAGATTTTTATTACTTATTAACCTTGGAATACTTACAAAACATACGTTCATAACTTCCACCGAGGCAGTATTTGCAACGTTTTTCTAGTTAGTTTTGTAAGTAAAATTTTGTATTAAATTTAGTTACTTTCTGAAGCGGGAATCAAAAATATCTCAGAAGAAAACTAAATTGAAGAGATTGTGTAGCTCAAAGTTGATTGCATGATTTGATTTATTGGATTGTTTTTATTAGTAAATTTTCGCGTCAAATTAAAGTATTAAGTATTATAAATATTATTTATAATCGATATATTTTTCGTTTATTACCTTCTAATATTACATATAAATATTTTTTCGAGTGGTTACAATAACACAATTGCTCTAATGTTCCTAGTAATAATAACGCGATTTAATAATACCGTTTTCTTAATTATTTGATATTACCACAATAACTCCGCAAAATCACGTTACGTATCAGCCCTTCAATATAAAATAACGCCGTAGAAGTCCGCAATATAACGTTATGGAATATTTTATTTGATAAATTTACTGCAATAATCTCGCAAGTATTATGACTGTAAAATTGTAGGATTTTTGGTAATATTTATTTTCGTAAATTACTAGGATTTCCATAAAAGAATTTTCGTAATAATGACACAGTTATATTTCGCAAAAATTAACTTTCATTTAATACATCAATGACTTCGATAGGCCATCTCGTTGAAAATATATTTGATAAAATCAGTCAATCTTTTCTCCTGTAAAATTTAGATTTTTCGATTGCCGAGTTATTGCTTGGATGCGTCGATATATACTTTTTTTTATGTAAATACATACATATGATACATAGAAACACCCAGACCAAGACAAACATCCATGTTCATGCACACAAATGTTTGACTTGAGCGGGAATCGAACCCGCGACCTTCGACGTAGCAGTCGCTTACACTCCCGCTACGCCAACCGGCATTCCCGAATTAATGAAGTAAGAATTAATTAAGTAATTATATGAGCGTCAGTTGTTCTTTTCTTTGTATTATCTCTGCTAAATATGAAAATATACGCTGTGAGTGGAATAATAACATTACTGGTGAAGGAATTTCGCTTCGAGTTCTATTTCTCTGGTGTATGTCAGTATGGATGGTGTATTTTATACAGTACAAGTGATCCCTATAGTCGATGCATTGAATATTGCACATTCGATGGCCCACAAGAGACAAAAGCCAGTGTGATCTATAAAAGGGAGGTTTTGAAGTTGAGTGTCCTTTTTTATTCGAACTGCATTTCTGGTATGGTAACTTTTTGCAGGTTGACACCTGACTGCAATAAATTTCACAGAAAACTGCAAGATATTACTCAGACGTAATTTCGTAATGCAATTCTCCTATATTCTGTTGAGGGTTATCGTGAAAAAATTCTTGTAACATTGTATTCACCTAAAAACTGCAGCAAAACCTAATTTAAGTAAATATCAACCAACTTTAAAACTATGAACTGAATCTTAGAAATAAAAACTTAAAACAATTCAAATTGTACCGTGCAATGAACTCGGCGAAACTATTAGAAAGTTCCTGGAACGGGCCCCGTGGTGCCTTCGCGTCGGGAGGCGTGGCTAGCAAGCCGCGCAAAGTCTACACTCACACCCAGAACAAAAACGACCCTTTGTTTTTCTTCTCTATTCCTTGCTTCTTTATTAACCAAATCCTTCCATTCAAGTCACACAAAAACAGCGATGGAAATTTTGTTTTTCTTATGACATTTTCGTCAACTAAAAAGCAAGAATGGTATTGCAGAAACAGAGTTCAATCGCTTTACATTCTTGAAATAACTATCCACCCACAAAAACTGCAAGTAAATTACATTTTTATCTTAGCACCAACTTTTTCCTTCAAAATGACTAAATCTAGAATTAAATATATTCACACACCTATGACAAGTAAATCATGTTAGTAATGTACCGTATCGAAATAAATGAAATAAATTTAGGTAAAATGATAATATAGTTCAGAATGCTAAAAAACTACTCCATTCCGACCGTATTTACACCAGGGGCCAAAGTATACAACATGGTGGGCACACCAATGGATGTTCTACCACTACAAACCCCAGGTGTCTATAAAATCAACTGCAGCTGCGGAAGCTCTTACATAGGGCAAACGAAGCGGACTATCGCTGAACGTATAAAGGAGCACATCGCAGCTGTAAAGAACCGTCAAACGAACAAATCGGCGATTGCGGAACATTTACTCCAATCGGGCACCAATCACTGGATTGAATTTCATCGTCCCCAAGTCCTCTCCACGGAACGCCACTTTTACCCAAGAGTTGTGCGTGAAGCGATTGAAATCAGAAAACATAAAAATTTAAATCGGGAAGAGGGCTTCAAATTGTCATCGGCGTGGAATCCAGTGATTCGACTAACAACACCCCACTTTAATGCGCAGTCGGCGAATGTTCAATATACAGATACGGTTAGTGTGTTTTGCGCCGGTACTTCGAAAATAAACGACTCGGGGGTAGAAATGGAAGCTACTACCTCGCACCCGGAGACGTGACACCGCTACACCAGTCAGCTTGCGACCACGGGGCGTGCAACCGTCCCGAAACGTCAAGCAAAATAAGGTATGTAAATACCTAATGCATGTTTGCGTTAATTCCCGTTTATATATATATTCTTAAACATGCAACGCGAGTGTTTAAAAGTTTCTATTTATGATATGTAGGATTTTTTTTACATTTTAAGTATTAAGCTTTTGCTTCCCATACAAATTCGATAATCCGGCATTTGCGATAATCCAACATCGCCAAGCGCCTACCGTAGTAGTGCTTGCCGCTTTTATCACGACTTGCTTTATAACACTCTAACGCGAATGACAGAGTCTAGTTTCTTTTTAGCTTGTTAGTGCAATTAATACAGAATAAGTCAGTTTTTACTATACTTTTCTGCAAAAAAAATAACTGTATTGTAAATTGTGTTGCAAACATCCGTATTATAACCTTATTTATTTTTTATTTTATTTTATTTCTTTATGCACAAAAGAAGAGTACATAAGCGGACTTAATGCCTTATGGCATTATCTACCAGTCAACCTGGGTGGTGGAGAGATAAGTGTGGTAGGTGCATTTAACATAGTGTAGAAATATTTTTAAAGTAAAAGGGAATTATACAATAATATAAGAGTACCTAAGTACGTAAAAACAAATGAAGTGATATAGAGTGAGCGAAACAATTGTATAAATAAAGTAAATACAAAATTATATTACATAAGAGTACATAACAAATATACATACACATATGTACATAAATACTAATAAATATGTGTAAAAACATATACAATATACAAATATATATATAAATATATATATACATATACAAATACAATATACTATATTTAATGAGAATGATGGGTTGATTCCTTCAATTTGTTGAAGAGAAGCTCTCGTACTTTCATTTTAAATGCATAACGGTTGGTGGATATTCTGACTTCAGGGGGGAGCCTATTCCAAAGCAGTACAGTTTGTACTATGAAAGAAGAGTTTACGAAAACAGAAGAATGTGTGGGACACGCAAGAAGTAAATTATGAGAGGAACGAAGGGCTCTATCATGAGTAGAAGAGAGATATTGAAAGTATTTGGTCAAGTAATCAGGGGGAGAAGAAGAATGAAGAAAAGAAAAGAGTGTAATAAGAGCACGCAAACTACGGCGCTGACGGATAGGTAACCATTTTAGTTCGGAACGAAAAGTAGATACATGATCATACTTACGAAGATTGTATATGAATCGAATGCAGTTATTTAGAAGCCGGTCATACTTGTTGAGATATTCTGCATTCAGGTCATAATAACACACATCACCATAGTCGATTAAGGGAAATATTAAGGTCTGCACAAGCATGGTCTTAGTTTTGGGCGGCAGGAAATTCTTGAGATGATATAAAGCCCGAAGGGTACCGGTGACTCTCTGACTTACATCGGTAACCTGGGGCTTCCAGTCGAGAGTGGCATCTATATACAGTCCCAGGTCTTTGACGACTGGGCTGAATGGAATAATTAACCCATTGAATGTGACTGGCGGTAGGGATGTTAGGTTTAATCTGTTTGTCATGCGCTGACTACCTACTATTATAGCCTGACATTTAGCTGGGTTAACGTCAAGGCCGAAATCATTGCACCAAGCCAGGATGGTGTTCAGGTCTCTGTTCACATCAGCTATCGCTAATGTCACGTCCTCCACTCTCGCCTGGGAATATAACTGCAAGTCGTCGGCGTAAAGATGATACGAACATCGAAGTTTAGGGGTCAAGAAGGTGATAAAAATAGAAAATAGTAAAGGAGAGAGTATGCCACCTTGAGGAACGCCAGAGCTGAGGTCACGCCTATTTGATGAGGTTTCATCAATGCGGACAGCCTGCTGACGTCCCTGAAGATACGTTGAGAACCAGTCCAGCAAACCAGGTGGGATCATGAGACAGGAAAGGATTGATAGAAGGATATCGTGACTGACGGTATTAAAGGCGTTCGAAAAGTCAACTAAGGCCAACACTGTGACCTTAGTCTCCTCCATGCCCGCCCTAATATCGCTAGTCACTTTAAGGAGAGCGGTAGAAGTGCTATGTCCAGGTCTGAAGCCAGATTGGTACGGACATAGAAGCTTGTTTTGGTGTATAAAGTTGGACAGCTGCTTATTGACACAAGTCTCTAGCACTTTGGCTAAAAACGGTAAAATGGAGTTAGGTCGAAAATGTCTAGGGAGTGTAGGATTCGGAATTTTTGGCAATGGGATAACAAAGGCTTTGCGCCACAAGGAGAGAAAGGTACCGTTGTCAATGGAAAAATTAAAGATGTGGGATAAAGGAAGGATGAGGTGATCAAGGATAAGGGTGATCATACGACGGCTTATGCCATCATATCCCACCGCGTTGGACTTTATGGAAAGGATAGTTTTCTTGACCTCACCTGGAGTGACTGGAGAAAAATTGAGGGGAGTTACGACGGTAAGAGTAACTTACTTGCTTAAATATACATAAATATAAGAATATAGATTATTTCAATATAATAATTTAATTTACCATAAACTTCGCTCGTAGGGTCAATTATCACAAAATGGATATCCTGATTTAGAAGTAATGTTACTACCATGTTTCATCAAAATCCGTTAAGTAGCTTAGGCGTGAAATAGTAACAAACATCATCCAAACACACATTCATTCATAGTAACAAATATTTGCAATTAAAAAAAAAGCAAGATTATATAACAAAGACCCTTACAACCTTTTTCGATAAAGAAGACTTCCCAAGTATAGGTATGATGCAAAACACCTAGAACCAGAACATTTACATTAATGAACAACATGAAAAACTCGGTATTGGTCTGTATTTGACAATCCAGATTTAAGCTTAACTGAAAATTCTGAAACTAGACAAAACAAGGTCTGTAACAAAACGGATGGACAGTATCGGGCATCACGGCGAACCTACATCAAATTTGTATAGGCACAAAGGTGCATCTAGGGGAACTTCATCAAAATGCAAAGGTCAATTAGTAAAGCCGTGAGATTGCTTTGATCTCAACAAAAGACATTTCGGACTTGTCGGCTTCTTTAATATTTGCCGGACGCCAAACAGATTATCCACTTTTGTTCGCCAGCTTTAGCATTAATAATGAGACATTTGCAACGAAAATTTCCAATGTTCAATTTGAGCTTGTTCTTTAAGGGTATTAACACTTAATAGGTGGGTGTTCTTATCAATTTGTTAGCATCAGAGCTAAAGAAAAGTTCTTTACAAAAGATTTACTTTATGTACGTAACAATAATTATTATTTAACAAATTGATGTTTTCTGTTCTCGACAGAAACGGTTGAGTAAAGTGTATACTAACGTTTATAGTTGAACAATGAGGCTCCAATTATATAAATTGCTTTTTCAATTTCATGAACGTGTTTAATTTAGTTATAAATTTTATATAATATTGTGTTCCTTTTATGTTATAGCGGGCTATCGAGTAGAAAGTAAGCAGTTATCGTAATCGCCGCCAATGGACACCCACAAAACCAGAGAAGTCACAAATGCGGTGCCAAACTGGATAGTAAAAAGCATAGAAGGAGGAGTGGGCCTTTGATACTATCACAACGATTTGTCTGTTAAAAGGTAGTACTTCCTCGTTCAAGCAGTCCCATTCATGTTGAAATCAGCAAGTCTCTTCTACCTTCAAACTACTTCCCTAGTCAAGCCTGCCCATCGGCCCATTCATGCTGACATGGGCAAGGCTCTACTGCCTTTCCATTATATTCAGATGATACTTGAATAACCACTTCTTATTTTATATATTTAAATAAAATATTGCTGGTAATTCAGTAAAGAATGTGCTGTTCTGGCGGTATGCGAATGGTTTGTCAATAACACGAACAAAATATTGTTGATGTGGCAAAATTCACTAACAGTTGTCTCGAACTTGCGTGTTATTTGTATTCATTGCCTTGGTATTGTACTTTCTTCATTAGGAACAGACCCCGTATATGTCAATGGGATTGGCTTTAAAGCTTGAGTTATTTGAAAATATAGTCGGCTTATTGCAAGAACTCATTAACTGCAAAAAATCATTAAATACGTTTTTATCTATAATGGATTTCTTTTGACAAGTTATTTTTATTAAATAGATAATTATTAAAATAACAGCTTTCATATTATACAGAACTCATTTATACCATGTTATTAACTTTATCGAAATAAGTGTAGCATAAGTAGCTTATAATATTATGTTCGATAAAGTTCATTATTTGTATTTAATTACTTTCTGTTATGAATAATTGATCACAAGTTCACAATAAGTAATCATAGTGAATTTTATTGAAATGAATTTTATATAAATCATAATATTTAAGATTTCCCTAAAATCATGTATTGTTTTTAAATATGTTAACAAAACCAAAGTCATGGTCATAGAGAGGGAATATAGTGTTACTGAATGTAACATAATGATAGGAGATGAAAAAGCGGAACAAGTGAATGAGTATATGTTGGGGTCTTTGTTTACGAGAGATGGAAAATGTGAGGGAGAAGTTTGAAAGAAGAGTGAAAGCAGGAAATAGTGTGAATGGCGCCTTACAAGCCATCATCAGCAATGGCATTATCCCAAGGCAGGCTCGCCTTGCTATGCTGCAGGAAGTTTTGGCACCAACATTGATGTAAGGTAGCGAATCATGGATATGGCAGAAGAAGCATGAAAGTAGAATCAATGCTGTAGACATGAGAGCTTTGAGAAGTATGTGCGGTGTAAGCCTGATAGATAAAGTGCGTAACAGTATTATACAGGCAAAGTGTGGTCTAAAAGAAGATGTAGTGACAAAGATCGAAAAAGGAATGTTGCGTTGGTTTGGACATTTGGAACGGATGGATGAAAGAAGAAATACGAAAGAAGTGTATCGTGCGAGAATAAATGGAGATGTCGGTAGGAGACGCCTAAGGCGGAAGTACGCTGACCAAATAGGTGACGTACTGAAAAATGCCCAAATTAAAAGTACCCATAACCGACGCTCATGCATGATGAGGTTAATGAATGTCGAGGAAGCGAAAGAGGTATGTTTGACCTGTAGCATGTAGCATAGTCTATGCCTACCCCAATGGGAGACGATAGATAGATGTTTTTAGTTACTTTTTTATTTTGTCGATCGTATAATTTAATATAATTAACATCAGTGAATAGAATATAGTAACTTCTTGCTAGCTACGTGGTTCTTCATTTCGACGAGCTACGGTGTCTTGTAATTTATCCATATTAAAACTTAACGCAACTCATCACTTTCCAAACTGCACTCCTTCCATTCTTGATCTTATTTTGGTGTCTTCTCCTTGTTTCGTTTACAAGGATGGTCAATGTACCCCAGATGTGTTCTCTTATCACGATCTAGTATTTGCCTCTTATAAAATATGCCCACCCAAAACAAAGCCTAGATTGTCTAGCTGCGCAATTTTAGTGGCATGGATCTTGACAGACTTAGTCTGGTCTGTCAATTTCTTAAGGCTTTGGGAGTTGGTAAAAAACGGCAACAAACCATTTCAAATAATATTAACCTCGATTCTCTTATTACACATTTCACTACTTCATCCAAATTTGATGGAATTACAAAAATAACCACTTTAGAATATCTTTCATCTTTGCCAACCCCAAATTATTCTTGCTTTATCTTCACGCATTTTTCCTCTTGTGACCTTAAGAAGAGTATACTGGCAGTGACGTCCAATGCAGGCAATGATTGTGTCAGCCGCAAAATGATCCATTCTTTCCACCCTAGGTAAAAAAATTCCAGTCCTATGTCACATCCTTAACCATTCCATAGCCCGTGGTATCTTTCCATCAAGTTGGAAAGATGCACTAATAATTCCTTTACCTAAGGAATCCCAACTCTGCTCCTTCTCCGATTATCGACCCATATCCATACCACCTTTCCTATCAAAAGTGCCTATCAATCTGGTTCCCGGCTCGGGCACAGTACTGTCACTGCATTGCTTCGTGTAACAGATGACATTAGGCTGGGAATGGATAGCGGCAATTTGAGGGTTTTGACTCTACTTGATTTTAGTAATGCTTTTAGCACCGTTGATTTTCACATTATACTTGGCATATTACGCTCTCTTAACGTATCTCCAACGGCAATGGACTGGTTTCACAGTTAACTGTTTGGTCGCCGGTAACGTATATGCATTGAAGACACTTATTCCACTTGGTCTGACACAAATGCCGGTGTGCCACAGGGTGGCGTGCTATCTCCTTTACTCTTCGCAATATTTATTAATTCTATCTCAAACCGATTCCTTTCATCCTACCACCTTTACGCAGATGATTTGCAAATTTACACGCAAGCTCCGTTAAATAAGTTAGCGGAAGCCTGTACTACCATTAGCTGGGACCTGGCGTGTAACTGTGAGTAGCCCATGAAATATAGACTTAAAGTCATCATTAGCCTTTAATAGTCCACTACTCTGATTTCCAAGATTTCCGTTATTTATTTGTAATGCAATTATCCCTGCTATTGTCTGGCAGATTGATGTCCGCAGTATATTATCAGTACACAGATAGTTCGACTGCTAGCGGTCGAACAAATCACTTTCGCCGTGAAGCCGTCAATTGGCCGCTAAGACCACGCCATACTCGACCGAGGGGATAATGCCCCTACCACTACAAGGAAATTCAAGTATACAAGCATTTAAACAATTACGTAATGGCTCTAAATTGTTGTGAAGCTAAGCACTCCACTTCCACTTAGTGCAGGTAGAGCATTCACCCAGTTGACACATGACATACCGTTAAATATAAGCTTCAAGCCTTCATCCGTTTTCTGTATGAAATTAGAATTTCCCAACGAGTTTTGCAAGTTGGCACAGCGTGAAATTGTATCTGGCTAGCAGCAAGCGTCAAGCTGACGCAGAAATACTTCCCTTGGACAGACGTCATAAGTTCCGAATATTCTACGGCTAAAATGTTACGAAGTCATTTCACAAATAGTTACGGCGTTCTGCTGCTTGCGCTAACAACGTGTGGAGTTATTGTACGTTTCACATCTCTCACCGCTGCAAATGAATAAGAAATATCGAAGTACAGTAAATAATACTCACACACACGTAGATACAAGATTGGGTCTCCCTTTGATTCTGTAACATGTAAAGATATGCGTATATGTATAGTCCATGTGCGGAGAGCGTCATAGCTGTCAGCTGTGCTGTTAGTTTAGCACAGTTAAGTTTCTCTTGATCCGAGCCTCGAGGAGATGGGTGACCGATTTATGAAGTCTGTTTTCAGCCGAGCCTCAAAGCAAACATTAATCCTTTAGCCGAGATTCATGCAATATAATTGCATAGGTCAGTAACTACATAGACATGTACATGTTTGTGTGTATTATGTATAACCACACGGTGTAGATACTACATACTGCAATTTGCAGTTTCCTTAAGTTTAGTTTCGTACAAGATTGGCCGATTAGTAGAACACGTACAAAATATACACAATACACAGATAGCACCAACAACGGGAAACAAAATATAATACATTGTAATTTTCAGTCGTATTGTCTCTAGGTATGTCGTTGGTTGACTCAGGGCAACTAACCCTTTTTAAACGTAAAACACGTTAAAGTACTCCAATCCGACGGCATTCCACAAGATTGAAGAGTGGATATTAACTTTGCAAAACCCTTTATTCAAGGTTTTAAACTATCATTAACAATTGCTTTCAATAAAATAAGATCTGGATTACTAAAAAGGAGAATTTTCTCTAGCTTAGGAATTTATATTTCATTTTCATACTGAGTCCAACGTGATGCAACTCCTCTTTGTTATTAATCATTTCGCTATACCGTACAATAACTACCTTAAGTACGCAGTAACGTTCGGATTACGGGAACTCAAAGCTGTATTGGAACCAATTATACTTCTCAGAACGACATTATGTGCCGTAGTAGTATGAAACTTGTAACAAATCGATTAATACTAAGCAACTATTTATACACTTGATTCGGTGCTCCCATGGTATTTTGCGCTTAGTTTTGAAGACAGTTACGATATTTTGAGGTCTTGGGATCCTTACAAAGATCAGATAAAATATTGTTTGGTGTCCCGTCGGTCTGAAATACTCATTGATTTGTAAGATATTTCCACAACTAAATAGTCCCTACGCAGTAGTTACGAAACTTATTGGTTGATTTCTTTTTATATTATTTTTGTTTACGAGTAGAAGTCACGGCTCAGATATTGTTCCAGGTCACTCATAAAGTCAAAGTCAAAGTCAAATTATTTATTTGTGAACATAGGTAATGCGAGATGTTATAACATAATAATAAAGTTCTTCTATGTTTTGCTTTAGAAAGCATACACATATTAACACAAACTTAAATACATTGAGAAAACAAAAATCATAATCAATCATAAATAAAACAACTATTGTCAAAATATGTGAATAAATTATTAAAATACATACAGGCATACATCGGCGAAAATAATAAATCTAGAATTGTAGAATTCTTATATTGTATTAGAATTGTTATAAGTATTGCGAGAAAAAGTTTTTATGTATGAGAGACTGGCCAGTTATAATTTATTTAAAAATATGATTGCTTATAAGTAATAAATTAATAGTTTAAAAAACACTAGAAAAACACGCTTTTATAAATGCACGTAAAAACAAAAAATTAGTTATGGATCGTTCAACTTGTCTCTATTTCTGAGCTGAAGTGTAAACTATGTGCTTTTAATTATGATATTTGATTGTAAAAAGCGTGGGTCGCCGAATTAGTGTGACTTCTTCTTATTCCCAACAATAAAAAATCTGCTCAAAGGGATACAATTTTCGTCGCCGGATGATGCGCTCTCAGCGTTCGAGCAGGCTGTAAACGGGGTATCTGCGGCGGACTGGAAAAAGTATTTCGAAAACTGGTTCTGACGCATGAAACTTGTATAGAGGCTGGTGGAGAGTACTTTGAAGAGATGTAATAAAAATATATTTACATAAAGAACATTTTATTTTTGTGTCGCAATACTTTCTGGGTGTACCACGTATCAGATGAGCACTCAGAGTTGCCTGTCTGATCTGGATTTTGTCATCACGGAAAAGAGAAAGAGAAGAAAATAAATTTATTCTGAAACTTGCTCGTCTCAATATCTTTTCCTCGGCTTTTCAAAAAGCAAGAAAAAAATATATACCAGTATAATAATATATGTATATTGTTATGATATAAAAGTATTACCAGTTCAAAAATAAAGAGAAAATTGTTTCAGAAGGAAACAGTCAGAAAAGTACTAAGTTACGTCGTTTTTCAGCGAGAGAGTAGCACTGTTTTAGTCGAGCCGGCCCACACATGTTGTTACCATCGTAGATAAACAATTCAATAATGTAATAAATTATATGTGTTACTGAGTTCCATCACACCGAGCCGCCGCCGCGCCGCTGCGCGCCGGCTAGTGAGGACCGGTTCTTCGGCGGACCCTGCCTGCGCGCCGCACTCCACTCACTCGTCGTACATCGCACCGCACACACGTCACGGCCATATATCTAATATCTATCACTGTACTGCGACCTATGCAATACAGTCTTTCTACCAAATATCGAAGCCTTTTTACTAGCCTAGACCACCACCATCACATCTGGAGCTAGGCACTCATACAATATGTCTTAAATTTTTCTCATCAAATTTTAGTTTAATAAATACAATAATCAACACAATAACACTATGGTTGACGAAAACAAAATCACATAAATAAAAAAACAATTATTTCGTTTGTATTTTAATAAATGATTTTAATTATAAATTTATGTCTGGATTATCACACCAAAGATCTGTTAGTACCGTACAACTTACTTTATACATGGACATATTAATAAAAACAAAAAAAAACTGAGCACCGATTTTGTAAACAACAAAATTACAACGCGATGTAAACAATAACATGATTGACACGAGATAACAATGACATTTCGTATTTTGTTACCTTTTATATAATAAATTGGTAATATTTAAGAGTAATTCATTCATTCAATAAACTAAAAAGTATTCGAAAAACACACTAATAACTACACATTTCTGAGAACTGTTTCATATATAATGATAAAACTCTTAGCCTTATATAGATATAGTCTATATATTTATATCTATTACTTTAGGTTCTTACAGTATAATAGTTTTAATTTACTCAGGTATGTAGCAAGCACTTAAATCCGTAGCAAATAAAAACAGAAATTCCAAAGAAAAAACAAACAAAATAAGATACAAAGTGATTTTGTAAGTGGAAACTAAATCTTTCAATGTTCAGTTCAATCATCGCGTGACTCCGCTGGCGTTGTGGAGTCGTACCCGAGAAAGGGATAATGGAACTTATAGACAACGGCACTGACGATACCTAAATGCATTGTGAGTTGAGAAATTGTGTTGACGGTGATGACTTTTCTCCTTATCATCTATTGTCTGCTGGCAATTACGTGTTTTGGAGCTTTAAGAAGAAGTGTAAAGGAAAGGAAAAAAAGTTGTATATTGAATCGACATTGAATTTGTTGCACTATGGAACTATAAATTAAAACTTTTGATCACTTTTATGGGAACATAATATGGAATGAAAGCTTTTTTACAATTCGAGTCTCAACCAAGTTTGCATTTTGACCGGTTTCGAATTTACGTCAAGTACCGTAAACACTTTACTATTCATGAATGGTGTTTCTATATAAGCACGTAAAATGTGTCCAAATTATGTGTTGATAGTCGTTGATGTGCGTCTATATATATGTGTAGATAATTATGCACACATTATTCACTACACATAGATATTATTATCAGATCGGTTAACTAACTCTGCGGGATGAGATTAGGCCGATATAATAGGTGCTGATTTTGTGAAAGTTTAACTAAGGTAATGGCAAAAAATCAAGCAAAAGACGGAGTACTGACTAAAGAAAACTCTGTTCTCTGCTTGAAAATAATTGCATAAGATACGGATCAAATATACAAAATTGGTCCCTGCTTTAAAAAAGTTATCTCGCATACATAACATATAAATTAGTCCTGCGTTTTTACAATAAGGATTACAACAATATTTACCTACGTGCTTCCTTTGCTCTGCGTGTATATAGTTGAGGTTTGTCCCGCCCTCTAGGGGACTATGCATTTCATGTTATGTCCTTACTTCAATTATATGTTATTACTGTCAGCAATCAAACAGTAGGTACAGCTTTTGGTATAATCAATCTGGCTGGAAAAATAGTGCAGTGTCTTAGTTTAAGTGTACACGCCTCTTCGTTGCCGCTACGACGAGACTGTAGCCAAGTGCTATCGAGAGAAATCGCTACATTGCATTGGTTAAAACAGTATGTGATTATTGATTGATTGATTGATTGATCAACACTTTATTGTACACCAGTAAAGATGAGGACATACAATATTTACTTAAATAACTTAAAACTAGTAGCACAATAGGGCGGTCTTATCGCAAAATGCGATCTCTTCCAGACAACCTAGTTTGGAATACAATGAATAAAAGTATAATAGTGTGGGTTAAGGTGTACAATGAAGACAGTGTCATAATAGGTAAAATAATGAAACATAGTATTATGTCAAAACAATGTTATATAAGTAAAAACATATAATACGTATAAATTGTACGTACAATACATATAATAATACTAATACTAAATTACTGAATGGCAAAACAATACAGTATTATATACAGTAGATAAATAAACTACACATATACTAAACATTATAATATTCATAATATAAGCTATATATACAAATATATATAATTATATATATCTAAATATATTTATTAATATATACCTACAACTGTTATGATAATTGTGACAAATAATGATTTGTTACAAGTTTTTTAAATACAGGGAGAGATTGAGCCCGTCTGATTGTTTCGGGTACCCATTCCACAAACGTACAGCTTGCACTGTGAAGGATTTTTGAAAGAGAATTTTGGAGTGAGTAGGGACCTTCAATTTGAGATTCTCTGATGATCTCAAGCACTTCGAGTGAGTGTCATGTAGATATTCGAATCGTCGTTTAAGATAAGGAGGGAATGAAGGATTAAAAAGTATATTATATTGACGGCAAAGGATGTGAGTATTTCTTCGAAGGCGGATTAGCAGCCGCTTGAGCTTGTTACGAAATTCAGTAATGTGGTCATATTTACGTAAACCATATATGAACCTTATGCAGAAGTTTTGGAGGCGCTCAAGTTTATCTAGCTGGTCCTCATTGAGATCTAGATAGCTGGCATCGGCATAGTCCAGAATGGGAAGAAGAATAGATTGCACAAGTGCAATTTTAGTAGGTATGGGAAGGAAATTGCGTAAGCTTCTCAGTGATGCAGCGGCAGCAAAAAGTCGTCGACTTATATTTTGTAATTGGACAGTCCAAGATAACGTTTTGTCAATGTATATCCCCAGATTCTTCACTTCTTTACTTTATTTTTATAGCTGATATATAGATTATATTGTTTATAGCTGATTGAATCAGAAGTTACTAGGCTGAACACCTGGTATCTTTCTGGAACCCATTTCTATTTACCCTCTTTCATCAGAAAAGTTCGGTTTTGTCGACCCATCTTTATTACAATGGTTGGGGTGATCAATTCAGGGGTTGTGGTGTATTCCGCTTTCATCAAATTCTACTGTATGTTTCTACGTATCTAAACTGCATGGGACATAAGTTTTCTCGTTGTGTTTAAATTTATTAATGCAGTTCCATAACTGCACGCGGCAATATACACGCAGTGAGCTGTCGCGAATAACAGGACCGATATAAATAGCTAAAAATATGTTAACATTATAATTAGTAACAATTTTCTCGTCTCTACAACATTATTTAATATGATTATCACAGGCAATAAAAGTCTATGGGTCAATTGTCAAGCTACAACAAATATAAATAAAATTATACAAACGTGTCTATTTAGAGAATTAATCGCTACAACTTCTTTGACTTTAACACAATTCACAAATATAATTCGCTGTGGCAAATATATGAAAGGAAATTACAATAGAAAGCCCACATACATTTCATTTGGCAATAGGATGCAAAGTCATACGTTGCTGTAAAGACCCTCAAGGCAGCTTGGCCCAAATTGCTTTCATGTCGATACAAAAAACAATGAAATGACGTATTCCATAAAAGAGAAAAATTGATACTGGGACATATAAGATAAACTCTCAGGTGCGTTCGAAACAGAAATGTGACAAATTTAGTTCAAAATAAAGTTTCAGTTTAGAAACTACAAACTGCAACGTCTGTTCGAGAATCAGAGCATAAAATGAGTCACTGTACCAGACTTTTACGCTCTTGTACAACTATAATACTGTTACGCCATCTATCGGTGAATGAGGGTACTAAAAGAGATTTAATGTATCGGTGGTTTAAAGGTAATTCATCTACTCTGTACTAGATGGCGTTGCTGTATCGAGTATCGACTGTTCGCGATTATTTCGACAGTTTTGTAGAAGCATCTAGAATGCGCTAGTGATGTTATCCGGCCAGTATAAACAGAGCGCGAGCGAACGGACCGGACACAGTTTCAATTGAATATTGGAGTGATAAACAAGAAGCGAAGGAAGTAATTCGGAAGTGTTTAGTGAAGTGGAAAAGTGTTCGAAGTAAGTGTGTTTTTATTAGTGCTGAGAATTAAGTGTGAAATAAGTGTGTTTATTAGTGTTGTAAAAATAAGTGTGTATAGTGTTTGTGTTAGTAAATAAAGTACGGTTTAGTGGCATAGTGAGTTATAATTTATCGTCGAACCCCAGCTCGTAACAAATTGGTGTCAGAAGAAAGGGATAAATTATGCCGGTTTTGCCGAAGGAAGAAACTGAAGGAGTTCGTACTAGAAACCAGCGCCAGCAAGACCTGGACCAGAGATGCTTCGGAGACGTTCCTTCTCCATCGTCTGGTGGACCAGGCGACTCCGCGGCTGCAGTGGAGCCTGCAAGCGCACACTCCGTGACGGTGCCCGACATCGCGGCTCTGATGGCGTTCATGCAGGAGCAGGCCCGCCGTCAGGAGGAGCAGGCTCGCCTTCAAGAGGAGCACGCGCGCCGCATGGAGGAACAGCTACAGCGCGACAAGGAGGAGCAGGCTCGCCGTCAAGAGGAGCACGCGCGCCGCATGGAGGAACAGTTGCAGTGCGACAAGGAGGAGCAGGCTCGCCGCCTGGAGGAACAGCTACAGAGCGACAAGGAGGAGCAGGACCGCCGTCAACAGGAGCAGGCTCGCCGTCAAGAGGAGCACGCCCGCCGCCTAGAACAGCAGCTGCAGCGCGACAAGGAAGAGCACGCCCGCCGTCTGGAGGAACAGCTGGGGCTCATGAAGGACCTTAGCGCTGCGGTGGGGAAGGACTTGAAGGCGGTCAAGGAGGAACTCCAGCAGCACGAGGCCAGCAGTATCAGCGACATTGAGAAGCGTGTACATGATCACCTCGAGACCCGTATTGCCGAATTGGAGAAGAAATTGTGTAGGCTCGGGTCCTACGACGTTACACCTGCAGCTGTGGCGCCCTCGCCTCGTTGGTTTAAGGTTCCACCATTTGATGGCTCATCATCGTGGTCTGCATACAAGGTCCAGTTTGAGGCCGTTATGCGAACGAATGGGTGGAACAAAGAACAGGCCTTCACCGCCCTAACCTTGGGCCTTCGTTATCCGGCCTTGACGGTGTTGGAGGCAAAAGCGGTAAAACTTGGGCACTTCAAGTCCCTGAAGGCAGCCTTAGCCTACGCTCTGGAGGTGGAAGCAGCGCATCACGAGGATCGAACTTACCGTATCAGGGAAGTTGTTTCTTCACCACGGTGCTACAACTGCGGGGAAAGAGGCCATATCCGCTTGAGCTGCCCAAAGCGTAAGCGGCACGTTGGTACCCTGTCTCCACCAATGGGGTCACCTGACGTACCTGTCTGGCGGCAAGAGCAACGTAGCCCAGATGCTCTGACAGGTAGGGCTTACCCCGACCAACGCAAACACTGTACAAGACAGGAAGCGAAGCCAACAGCGCTAGTGAGAATGTTGAAGACGGATCTGAGCGACGGATGGAAAGAAGCTTTGCAGAGTGCTCAGCAAGAAGACAAGGACGTACAGCCGATTCTCGAATGGAAGAAATCAGGCGCTCCTAGGCCCAAATGGAGTGATATCGCAGCAATGAGCCCTGTCACCAAAGGTTATTGGGCACAGTGGGAAAGCTTGGTTGTCCAGGATGTAGTTCTGTGCCGCAAATGGGAAAACGCTCGTAATGGTTACCATTACCATCTGCAAATGGTAGTGCCCAAGACTAAGGTGCCGGAAGTACTGCGGCTCTATCACAATGGAGCTTCGGGAGGTCATATAGGTGTTAAGAAGACGCTTACTAAGGTCCGAGAGCGGTTTTATTGGCTCTACTGTCGGGATGACGTCGAGGATTGGTGCCGCAAATGCACAAGTTGTGCGGCTGTGAAGGTGCCACATACTCGTAGCAGAGGTGCATTCAAGGTGTACAATGTAGGAGCTCCATGGGAGTCAGGACAACAGATGTCTGAGAAGATGAAGACTCGCTACGACCGGAAGGCAAACAACAAAGGCTACGATGAGGGATCATTGGTGTGGCTTCATAACCCAGTACGAAGCAAAGGAAAATCGCCATCGCAATGGGACGGGCCATATCGCATAATTACCAGGATGAACGACGTCGCCTATCGAATCCAGAAGGGGTCGCGAGGTGCACCGAAGATAGTTCATGTGGACCGGTTGGCTCGTTACCATGGGTCCAACGATGTTCGAGACGAACACGTTTAAGAGGGGGGCAGTGTTACGCCATCTATCGGTGAATGGGGGTACTAGAAGAGATGAATGTATCGGTGGTTTAAAGGTAATTCATCTACTCTGTACTAGATGGCGTTGCTGTATCGAGTATCGACTGTTCGCGATTATTTCGACAGTTTTGTAGAAGCATCTAGAATGCGCTAGTGATGTTATCCAGCCAGTATAAATAGAGCGCGAGCGAACGGACCGGACACAGTTTCAATTGAATATTGGAGCGATAAACAAGAAGCGAAGGAAGTAATTCGGAAGTATTTCGTGGTGTTTCTAGTGGTGTGAATAGTGAGTTTTACTAGTGTTGTGTTTGAAATTAAGTATGTGTATCTAGTGTTATTGTGTTAGAGAATAAAGTGCAGTTGTTTGGCATAGTGTATATTTCTATTGGGAGGTCTAACGTCGAGATATAACCCATTGATTATGTCTCTTGAAAATAGTAATGTAAACGTTACAACCGAACTGGTAAAGTCCAAATTACTGAACGAAATGTTCAAGGAAAGCTAGATAAAACTGGAAACAGCTATGAAGTCAAAAGTTGATGCCACTTCTGTTGAGTCAAAGGCAAAGAAAATTGTGTGCTATGGTTGTGGAGAACCCGGTCACAAGAGACCAAACTGTCCTTTGAAGAAAAAGAAGGTCATGAAAAGGGCGGACGCCCGTGCAGTTCAACTCATCTTTAGCATCACTGAGCTGTACTGACTTCTACTCAGGTGCAGACCTGAGTCCGGTGCAGGGAGTGGTGAATGGTCTCAGGGGTAGCGCAGGTCGTAAAGATTCCTAAGGCAAGGCTGGTGGACTATCCTTCTCGGGGTTGCCACCCGTTTTTGGTCCAGTTCCTTCAGAAATGGATGCAACCAAAACCTCCAGCCGAAACACAATACCAGGCACTTCACACACGCACACATACACACACATACATACGTGCACGCACACACCGTCACTCAGAGACACATCTTTTCACTGCACCCCCTCGTGGTCGGGTGGGCGCGGGCTCGTAGTAAAAAGTCACGGGTAAGAGTAGCTGACCACCTGCGCTAGGACCTGCGCAGTTGAGCACCGTACGCGGGGATGACGGAGTCCTGGGGGGGTTGAGCCTAGCGGCGCTGGCGGTAATGTGACCGTGAGGCAACACACCCTCTTTGGTCCCGATTTCACGCTAAACGGTAGCCCCCGCTGTGAGCCGCAGCGAGGGAAATGGCCATCGTGTCCCGTCAGAGAGCCACAGGCTAGGGACGTGGGGTCCGCATCAGCAGTTGGAATTTATTTTGGCTGTTGATGTGGGGGGTGAAGGCTATACTGAAGGCGCAAGCGAGGGAAGACGGATGGATTTGGTATCTCGGCTCCGACCGTTGACCCGAGCGAGCGCCCGATGTCGTGCTGTAAACCAGCCTTGCGTTCCTATATCCCTCTGGTAATCCTAACGTCCGGTATGACGTTCCCTGTTGCGGGCTCCATGGAGGGTGGGAAGCCAGAGGGATGAAGTCCTTAAGAAAACTCTATGGATACCGAAATCCCTATCATTACCCCAACCGCGACGGGGACGGCGAAAGCTGTGCCCACCGCCACAACCAAAACCATACAGATGGTCGACGCCGTGGCCCCGGCTGCAGGTGTCAAACCATCCCCCAAGGACGTGACTTCAGCGCTGGCTAACGCTACTACTAGTCCCGTCCTTACAATCGTCAGCCCGTTTGAGATCAAGCGGGAAGACGACTCCTCCTTCGCGGGCTGGCAAGTGGTGAGTCACCACAAGGGCAAGAGTAAGGGCAAGACCACCGGTCCTATCTATAACGCCCGCCCACCACACAACCGAGTAGCCCCGCTGCTACCAGTTCCACGAAGAAAAAGAGGAACAACAAAAGCAAGAGACAGCGCATGGCAATTAGGCGGAAGGCTGAACAAGCCGCTGCTGCTGCCGATGCTGCCTCCACTAAAACAGCTAAGCAGGCTGCCGTTGCAGGTCCCAGCAATGTGACCAGCGCGTAGCCCACGCTCAGAAGTGAGGGGTGCACGAAGGCCGGAGGCAGTACAGGGAAGCCGCCTGCCGCCAAGCGGCGGGCTGGCCACCATGGACGGCATCCAGCCCCAGCACCACCGGGAAGCGCGGCAGGTCATTGGCCTACTATACCACGCTGGCCAAACGGGTTGGTATAGGGTTTGTATCAAGTTTTCCTTCTCTTACAGTGCTGTTCTCTGCATAATATGCTCCCTCTGTCGGCTCTTACGACACCCATGGGATGATATGGGGTGGTGACATTCTGTATTAAGCGCGGCAGGTAAAACTGCCGAAAACAAGGACAGAGGTGAGGCCAAACGTGCTCTCAACGAGACCAGCTCGCCTCGAGGGGAGCACCAGAAGCCCTGCCTCGACTCCTTCAGGATACAAGGTAAGTCCTACGCACAGGCCTCCAAGGCGTCCTTTGGTGTTGCAGTAACATGCAAACGTACAGGGAACTTGCCGAAGAAGTTGGTGGACCAGGTACTCTGGGAGCTCCAGAGGAAGATCTTGAATGATGCCTGGTCGACCAAAACCCCCAAATGCCCCGCTTCCGCGTTCACCGGGAAACCCGTGCACGCGGACGGGGTCCTCAAACTTTGGTGCGCCGACGAGGCAACGCGTACCTGGCTGACGGAGGCAGTCTCTCTCCTGGTCCCACCACCGGGCTTCGAACTGGAGGTCAGGGGCCAGGAAGAGACCCCAAAGAGAGTGCGGTGCGGCATTGTCGTACCCGACGAACAGGGAGTCTTGGACGACGTGCGCGACGTGGGTCGCGCTCTTGAGTTTCAGAACCACTGGTTGAAGGTTGACAAGTGGTCGATGCTGCACTCCGAAAGGCAGTCAGGTGGGTGGTTCCTGGACTACCAGGAACTTCTGGGACGCCCACTAGGGCGTCCCAGAAGAACATGTCCCGATCCTGATGAAGAACGAGCGCCGCCTCGCGTTGGGGGTAGGTGCCATCTGCGTCAGGTTCCGGGACCCCTCAGGTAAGTTTGTCGACCATCCTCCGGACGACAACTCCACACGAGTCAAGCAGGACTCAAACACCAAGCCAGGGTGCGACGCAGAACCCGGCCCGTCAGAGCCGGCCGCGTCTGGCTCGGGGGCTGGCCCGTCAGCCGAGGGTAACTCGGAAGATGAGAGCCTGCTCCTGAGCCCGGTGCGGCGGAACGACGGGGTGGAGGCTGGCGACATCCTGGCCAGCCTAACGCAGCTAACGGTCGGGGAGGTGGGGACATCATCCAAAGATGATCCCTCTGCTTAGTGACGTCAGCTGCCTTCAAATCAACCTCCATCACAGCCACCTTGTATAAGGGGTGGCCTCATCAGAGGCATCTCCAGCCTGGGAGGTAAGATTTATTCCTCAACTGACCACACACATCCAAGAACCTGCATACTGACAACTAAGAACATCAAAGCCCAAGTTTTAACGGAGTTCTGTTCCAGAGACATCACAGCGATACAAATTGAAATAACACAGCAGCCAAGGAGTATAGCGGTTGTTTTTGCATCGGTCTACATGCCCGAGGCTGAAGACCCGCCACCGTTCGACCTCACGCGTCTGGTTAACCAGTGCGAGAGAACCAAAACGGAGGTCATACTTGGAACGGACTCCAATGCCCACCTCCAAATGTGGGGCATGAACTGCAATAACAATAGAGGTAAGTCACTGGTTGAATACCTATTCACCACTAATCTTACCCTATTAAACACAGGTACGGAGCCCACCTTCGTCACAAGACGTAGTCAGACAATTATTGACTTAACTCTCGCAACAGAAGGAACGGCTGAACGCATCAATGGATAGCACGTCTTGAAAGAGACATCGTGCTCAGACCATAGATGGATCAGCTTCTCTATGGAAGTCGTTATACAACCCACACAGCCACGCAGGAAACCACACAACACTGACAAAGCAAAGTATGTCCAATTACTTAAAGAGAAACTTACCCTTACTGCTACGCCGACGGTACTGGGTGACAATGAACAGACCGACGAGCAGATATGTACACTGACGCAGTCGACGCTAGACAACTACCACGCAGCATGCCCAGCAACCACTCTACCCTCAACCCCAGGTAAACAACCCTGGTGGGGCGCTGAGCTTGAACGCAAGCGCAAGAAGGTAAGAAGGGCTCTAAAAAGGGCAATGAACATAAGCGCGGACGTAGATTGGGACGCTTATAAAGCGGCCAAATCAAGCTACAAGAAATGCCTCAGATTCAGACGCACCATAGGATGGAACACATTCTGTGGGAGCATTGAATCTTGCCACCAAGCAAACCGGGTAAGGAAACTACTGACTCAGCAACCGATGGCCGCACCAGGTACTCTCCGTAAACCGGATAACACATACACCACATCGGAGGAGGAGACAAGACGCGTCCTACTCGAAACACACTTCCCAGGCTGCGTCCTCAACCCGGTAATAACGTGGCACGATATACCAACAGTGGCGATCGAACACGAGTGGAGACACGCAAACACCGTGGTCACAGAAGAAAAACTCCGATGGGCCATCGATAGCTTCCATCCCTTCAAAGCAGCCGGACTGGACGGCATCTTCCCAGGGTTATTACAATGGGGGGGAGAACCTGTCCGCAAAAGACTTCTGGCAATCATGAGGGCTAGCCTGGCCCTTAGATATGTACCGAAGAATTGGAGGGAAGTCAAACTAATTTTCATACCAAAACCAGGCAAAACAGACTACACCAATGCAAAGTCTTTCAGACCAATAAGCCTGACCTCCTTCATGCTTAAAGCCTTGGAAAGGCCATGCGAGAGGGAATTAAGAAGTGGGGCACTTAAGCACCTACCCCTACATGCCAATTAACATGCATACAGCTCAGGGAAATCGACGGAATTGGCCTTATATCAGGTCGTGAACCAGATAGAAGCTGCTATACAACAAATAAAACCGGTCAAGTGCGAGTCGGACTCGCGCACCGAGGGTTCCGTACAAACCTGCAGGTATATATAATTATTTAAAAAAATATGTGATGTAACTAAAAATTTAAGGTTTTCGATTTTTTTTCTATGTGCTATAAAAAGTTGCTTTATGCCGAATTTTAAGATTCTAAATCAACTGGAAGTACCCTTTAGGTTTGACTTGAGCATTTGATATGAATTTTAATTTTATACCTCTACGGGTTCATAAGGAAAGGGGTAGTTAGTACCTTTAAAATTATTTAAATTATATGATGTAACTAAATATTTACGGTTTTCGGCATTTTTCCTTTATCTGTGCTATAAGACGTTGCTTCGTGCCAAATTTCAAGGTTCTGAGATCACGGGAATTACCCTGTAGATTTTGATTGCCTTGCGAATAGTTGTGAGTTTGAAAATATGCTTATATTGCTATTTCTGTTGATTGCGTTGACATAGAATTTTGGTTTTATTACATCTTAACGGTGTTATAGACCTCAGCATTTGATTTTAATTTAAATTTAATAACTCTACGCGTTCATGAGGAAAGGGTTAGTAACTTTATATTAAAAAAATTATTTAATTACATGATGTAACTAAAAAATTAAATTTTTGGAAAATTTTCCCTAATTTGTGCTATAAGAAGTTGCCTGTACCAAATTTTAAGATTTTAAGTTCCTTGTGAGTTTCGAAAATTTGCGAGAATTTGCGGAATAAACAGCTGTATCTTTTGATTGCGCTGGCTTAGAAGTTTGATTTTGTTACAGTTTAAAGATATTATAGACGTGAGTATTTGATGTGCATTTCAATTTAATACCTCTACGCGTTCATAAGGGAAGGGCTTTAAATTTATTTTTATTATATGATGTTACGGTTTTCGGAATTTTACCTTATTCTGTGCTATAAGACATCGCTTCGTTCCAAATTTCAAGATTCTGAATTCACGGGAAGTACCCTGTAGGTTTCGATTCCCTTGCGAGTAGTTGCGAGTTTGAAAATATAGTAAAATTGTGGTTTCTGTCGATTGCGTTGAGATAGAAGTTTGATTTTGTTACAGCTTAAAGGTATTATAGACCCGAGTATTTGATATGAATTCCAATTTAATAACTTTCCTCGTTCATGACGAAAGGAGTAGTAACTTTAAAATAAATACAAATATATTTTTATATGATGTTACTATAAATTTACGGTTTTCGGAATTTTTCCTTTATCTGTGCTATAAGACGTTGCTTCGTGCCAAATTTCAAGGTTCTGAGATCACGGGAAGTACCCTGTAGATTTTGATTGCCTTGCGAATAGTTGTGAGTTTGAAAATATGCTTATATTGCTGTTTCTGTTGATTGCGTTGACATAGAAGTTTGATTTTATTACATCTTAACGGTGTTATAGACCTCAGCATTTGATTTTAATTTAAATTTAATAACTCTACGCGTTCATGAGGAAAGAGTTAGTAACTTTATATTAAAAAAATGATTTAATTACATGATGTAACTAAAAAATATTTTTTTTCGAAAATTTTCCTTAATTTGTGCTATAAGAAGTTGCCTTGTACCAAATTTTAAGATTTTAAGTTCCTTGTGAGTTTCGAAAATTTGCGAGAATTTGCGGAATAAACAGCTGTATCTTTTGATTGCGTTGGCTTAGAAGTTTGATTTTGTTACAGTTTAAAGATATTATAGACGTGAGTATTTGATGTGCATTTCAATTTAATACCTCTACGCGTTCATAAGGGAAGGGCTTTAAATTTATTTTTATTATATGATGTTACGGTTTTCGGAATTTTACCTTATTCTCTGCTATAAGACATCGTTTCGTACCAAATTTCAAGATTCTGAATTCACGGGAAGTACCCTGTAGGTTTTGATTCCCTTGCGAGTAGTTTCGAGTATGAAAATATAGTAAAATTGCGGTTTCTGTCGATTGCGTTGAGATAGAAGTTTGATTTTGTTACAGCTTAAAGGTATTATAGACCCGAGTATTTGATATGAATTTCAATTTAATAACTTTCCTCGTTCATGAGAAAAGGAGTAGTAACTTTAAAATTAATACAAATATTTTTTTATAAGATGTAACTAAAAATTTACGGATATCGGAATTTTTCCTTTATCTGTGCTATAAAACATCGCTTCGTACCAAATTTCAAGATTCTGAGTTCACGGATAGGTTTTGATTCCCGTGCGAGTTTTACAATTTGCGGAAATTTACAGCACAAACGGCTATATCTTTTGATTACGTTGGCTTAGAAGTTTGATTTTTTCACAGCCTCAAGTTTTTCACAGCTTTTCAATTTTTTCACAGCTTAAATCTACGGTGATTTAACTATTTGATGTAAATTTCAGTTTGATACCTCCATGCGTTTCTGAGAAAAAAGGTCTAGACAGACGGACGGACAACAAAGTGATCCTATAAGGGTTCCATTTTTTTTATTTCGAGGTACGGAACCCTAAAAAGCATCTGTCTGGGCACCTTCATTGACATAGAAGGAGCCTTTGACAAGACAAACTTCTTCAGAATAAGCAACGCCCTAGCCAGACATGGTGTGGATCAGATGCTCATACAGTGGATCCAAAACATGCTCAGCAAAAGAGTAGTGCGTCTGCACGGCGACTCCCAGACAGCCTTGATAACTAAAGGTTGCCCTCAGGGCGGTGTTCTCTCCCCGCTATTGTGGAACTTAGTCATCAATGAACTCATAGACAAACTCAACGCGAGATATTTATACACAATAGGATATGCAGATGATCTGACCATTCTCACCTCAGGTAAGGTAACTAGTACAGTGTACGACCTTACCCAACAGGCCCTACGCATAGTAGAGTGGTGGTGTAATGAGTACGAATTATCGGTAAACCCGACCAAGACCGAACTAGTTATGTTCACACACAAACGCGCGCTGGGTACTTACCGACTGCCCAGGCTATTCAACACAGAGCTCAAGCTGTCTACCGAGGTAAAGTACCTGGGCGTCACTCTTGATAGCAAATTGACATGGAAGAGCCACATGGAAAATAAGCTCAATAAAGCCAGCATCGTCTTCTGGCAGTGCAAGAAGATGATAGGTAAACGCTGGGGCCTATCCCCCAAAATTGTCTTATGGCTCTATAAGACAATAATACGTCCGATGATAAGCTACTGCGCAGTAGTGTGGTGGCCTCGGACCATCCTAACAACGGCCGCCAACAAGCTTCAAAAGCTTCAAAGACTTGCATGCCTAGCGGCCACGGGCTGCATGAAAACTACACCTACAGCGGCACTTGAAGTGTTGCAGGACCTGCCTCCATTGCACCTGTTTATACAACAGGAGGCAACGATGTCGGCGATCCGGCTAATAGCTCTGAAGCTCTGGAAAGACACTAACACACCGCACACTAGCAAATTAAACACACTCTTTAAAGAAGTTCCTCTCACACAAGCCATTGGCAACCGAATACCGAAACAATTTGTGTTCGACAAGAAATACAAAATCCAACTGTACGAGGATCTACACGAGGGAGCGGTTGGCCACAACGAGCCCACGATCTTCACAGATGGGTCTAAGACGGATACAGTACGGGTTCAGGAGTATTCTCCAAGGACCTAAATATCAACATCGCAGCACAGCTGGGAGCCTACAACACGGTCTACCAGGCCGAATGTTTTGGCATAATCCTAGCTGCCACAGCAATCATGGCACGTGAGGTAAGGGAACGATCCATTAGGATCCTCTCAGATAGTAAGGCTGTCCTCTCAGCCCTCAAAAGCCATACTATCACCTCGGCACTTACGCTGGAATACCACCAGAAACTAGCAGAGGTAGGTAAACAAAACAAATTAACACTGCAATGGATCAAGGGCCACAGTGGCTAAAGAAGGAATGACGCAGCCGACGTACTTGCCAGAAGAGGGGCCACTTTAGAGGTGGTGGGACCCGAGCCCATTATTCCCCTCTCTTCTGGTTTTTATCGCAACCTGGTATGGAATAGGACCAGGACCCAACACAACCAGTCCTGGATTGGTATTGAAACATGTAGGCAGGCCAAGGAGGCTCTTTCCGCAGTAGACGGTAAGATTGCCAAACAAATCCTCCGGCTGTCCAAACAACAACTGCGCACAGTCACGGCCGCCCACACAGGACACGGATTCTTTAATAAACACCTATTTACTATAGGTATCACCGACAGCCCACAGTGCAGGGCCTGTATGGCAGCAGACGAGACGGCAGCCCACCTGCTCCTCGACTGACCTGAGGTTGCACAGTACAAGCAGCAGTACCTGACGAGATACAGCACCCTGAGGGAAGCAGTGGGCCACATCAAGAGTCTGCTGGCCTTCCTCGAAGAGCTAGGGTGGCTCGAATGACGACACCATGCCCACCCGCACGCAAAATACACGCCAAGACGTGGAGTTGCGTGAACAGCCCGTGCCATCAAATATCAAGTAAGGTCATGAAAAAGAAGAATCCCTCTAATAAGACCTCTGTGTCTGCATTAGGAGCAACAAATAATTATAACATAGATAAATGGTACATTGATTCAGGTGAAGACGAGATTGGTTTGTTGACATAAAACCGATAAATGATAATAAGGTAACAGTTGCAAACGGGACTAAGATTGACGCTGACGGCATCGGTAAAATATCTTTAAATACCAAAAGCAACGTCAATACAATTAATGATATTATGTATGTACCTTACTTGCAAACAAATCTTTTATCTGTGAAGACAGCAGTTGAAAAAGGTTTTACTGTAATGTTTGATAAGTCGGGTTGTAATTTATTTAATTAAAAAACCTACTCCTTTACAGGTGATGCGGTTCTACATGGCTCGCCTTGTGGTGGATTGTACACACTTGATTGTGACGAGAAATATTTCCAAATTTAGAGCCTATGACGTGCACTCTGATTCATTTTCTAAGTATCAGGTATGGCATAAGCGTTTAGGTCATTTATGTCGCGTTGGTATGAATCTGCTGAAAAATAGTCATAAGGTTGTTGATTATAAAGATGTATATCGTGGGTATAATGGAATAACTAAATAACTCAGATTTTAAATATTAGTAGAAAAAATGAATAACTCTATAAATAAATGATCAACTGTGACTTCTGATCACTTGAGTATGAAATGAATTAGCTAAGTTGAGTGAAAATCTTTTAATGAAACTAGTCAAGTTGAAAGGAAAACTAAACAACTTGAGTTATTTAATTCGGGCATAATGAACGTTCTTTCGTTTTTAAATAAGTATTTTTATTTATTTCTTCTTCGAGTAAATATAAATTTATAAGAAATTCCAATGAAATAAATGTCAATAGGTGAAGTTATTTAATATTTCTATTTATAGTATATGCACGTTCGCGAAGTTATCGTATAATTCAGTAGTACAAATTAGTGCGAAATAATGTAAACCTATAGATTAACCATTCTCAAAGTGCGCTCCGCAGAGCGCCAGGGCTCCACGAAGCATCTCTAGAGGCCTCACGACAATATTGCTCCAATTAAAATAAAATAACTTAAATATAACTAAATCACTAGGTAGCAGAATACAGCAAAATGATCGATTTAGATTCTAAACTCAGCATCAGCCCTTTACAGTCCACTGCTGGACAAGGCCTCTCCTTGCAAGGAGGAATTGGCCTACTATACCACGGTGGCCAAACGGATTGGTATAGAGTTTGTTTTAAGTTTTCCTTCTCTTACAGTGCTATTCTCTGCATAGTATGTTCCCTCTGTCGGTCCTTACGACTCAATATGGGGTGGTGACATTGCGTATTTTTAATCCGTCACCACACTAAACTCACTGCAACTTAAAGTAGTAGATTGTGCTATACTAGTATGCTATGTTTTTACCAGCGATCTATTACATACATACATACATACATACATATCGTCACGCCTTTTATCCCCGAAGGGGTAGGCAGAGGTGTATTTCTACACCCACTTTTCGCCAGATATACTTTAGTCCCACGTAATAAGGGGCGAGCCTATTGCCGTACCGGGCACATTTCCAGACTCCGTGCTGCTACTGAGAATTTCGTGACAGAAAAACCCAATAACACTGCCCGACCCAGGAATCGAACCCGGGACCTCCCAATTCCACGCGCACATTCATGCCGCGAGACCAACGAGGCAGTCGTATAGGGTTTGATGTCGAGTTTTCCGTCTCTACGCAAAGATGGTATTTGCATCGTGTTATCCCTTAGTCGCCTCTTACGACACCCACGCACGGGAAGATAGGGGGTGGTGATACTTGTATTCTATGCCGTCAACCACACGGCAGAAAAATTTCGATTTATTACAAGCGGATAATTATAATATAAGCAGATATGCCATTGCCATTCACAGGCATCTCGGGTTAGAATGGCTTGTCTCGTGCCTCAGAGAGCAGATCTTTAAGACTGTGTGGTGTGGTCACCCCTTCCTACTTTTTCCTGACATCAAGATTTGATGTCTTCCAGCGACCGGTGTAGGCTAGGTTTCTTAAAGGATTTAGTACCGTGGGCCAAATCCATACAGAGCATACTTTTTCATAGGATATTTAGAAATCCGAAGAGTAAAACCGGCTGCTGTGGCTGGCTTTTGTGGACTACGAAAATGCCTTCAACTCCATTAAAACTGGGCAGTCCTGCAATGCACTGCCTACACTACATGTCTCTCAGAGAGCTATGAAAAGGACAATGCTAGGGATTTCGCTGGATAATAATTTCCGGTAGAAGACCAAAGTAACTGACATAGTCCAGGGTTATAGCAAATTGAATGAGGGCACTTATGGTATGTCGATTAAAAAGCAGGTTCTTAAATTAACGCCACGCCTCGGCAAGCGTAGTGTGGCCGCTAGAATGGGTCTTGTGGCATACCGTGGGGAGGTCCACCTCTAGGAGTGATAGGCTGACGAAATGAATTAAATGAGAAGAAGTAGTTAATATTATAATTGTTTGAACATTACACGCCTTCTTCCTATTATGAAAGCCTAGAGGTGAGAAAATACCTCGCGTGATAGCGAGCAAGGCTAATAATTACACCCACATTTGGCCATGTCATGCATTTTTAGGTCCTACGTAAAAAGGGGGTCTATTGACGTTGCCGGGCACATTGCCAGACTTCGTTCTACTACTGAGAATTTGGAAAATCAGTTACTTACACTCTTGCCTAACCCGGGTATTGAACGCCAGACCTCTCGACCGACAGACGCATAGCTTATTTACTGGGCCACGTAGGCAATCAGTGACAAAATAAATATAAAGTATACGAAGATTTATGTCAGTAATATAGTATTTTCTGCAAATGTGGATCTTTTTGCACAACTTCTACCCTCAATTTGTCTAGTAATAGAGCGTAGTATGCTGCTGTAATAGTTTTCCCTTTCGATCTCTGCATGAACATCCCAAAAAACAGTCAGCATCACTTTCCCAGCCGAAAAACGCCTTTGTCCTTTGGAGTCGGTTCCTCCTTAACAATTTACTATTTGGAATGTATGTATTATTGATTTGGGCGTATAATGGTGTATCCAGGTTGCCAATATACCAAAACTTGGATCATAGGCCTAATCTACGCAAATAGATCATTAAAAAAAAATTCATTCGAACGCGGTTTTGGTCTTGAGTGAACGCGGCACCCGTTGCGCTGGGAGCTTGCTTATGCTTAAATCTTGATTTAATGTGTAGCTAATACATTTGTTAGTCATTTTCATAGCCTCTGCTATCTCTCTTACTCAATTCAGCGGTCGACTAGCACCATTTGGCGAAATTTACAGAGGTTATCGTCAGTGGTTGCAGTTTTTGGACGTCGCGGACCTTCATCTGTTCCCTAGCTCTTACGACCAAGTTTAAATTCAGCTGCCCAAAATTTCATTGTGGTAACTGATGGAACAGAGAGGCAGCGATAGCCTAGTGGAGGTACCAATGGCAGTCCATCCAGAGGGTATCGGGTTCGAATCCACAGCACGCACCAATGACTTTTTAAAGTAAAGTGCGTATTAAATTGTTAATTATCGCTTGCCCCGTGCCTCGGAGCACGTTAAACTATCGTTCCTGGCTGTCATGATGATCTTTGATAGTCGTTACGGGGAGTGAGTACCCTCAAATAAACTGATACTGTAGACCAGTGGAATATCGCAATCCCTTTGGGTTGCGGATGTCAAACGGCAGTCGCTCTGTGGACAAGTCGATATTCTGTCATATCTGGTTAGACCAGTAAGCGAACCTCGGGATCTAAGATGTGTAAGTCTTGGACGCAACCGGGATAGCGCTAGGGCGATGACGATGGAGCCGAGAGTCCCCATAAACAGAGTTTTAATCAAATTTAAATGGCGTCGGCGTATTGCCTTTCAAAAACAAAAATTTAATGACAGCTCGATACAAAATTACCCATTTACACAAAAAACACTCACATCAACTCAATCGTATGGCTGTCAAACAGCAATTACTGGTACAAAGCAGCTGAAATGTTGGTGTATAACTGCCACAAGTCTTGTATAATTGTACTCAATTACATCTACAACACTTTTTTTGACGAGAGTCCTTCAGGTTCAGGTCGGAAACTTTTCAGACCACCCTAGTATCTTTTAATGCAAAGGAAAGTTATTTTTGTTTTAGTTGAGTTTAGAAGATTAATAATAAGTAATTTAGTATTATATAATTATTATATAATTATTTTGTTGCCATACCTAATTCTGTTAATTTCATATTGAAATTTTAGGTTTTTTTTATATATTTTTTTATATACAATGTTAATACTTCCAATCCAGGTCTTTTATTTCATTTGAGATCAATAATCAGTGATAAAATTTCACAGATAAACTTTCACTAAGAATGCCTAACTTTCGTGTTTAAATATTTCTTTAGGTTGAAAACTCAATAAGTGTACTTAGTTTACCCAAATTCATGTATTCACATTCATTTAATGTGTGGGAAAACTGAATAACTACAATATAGAATTAGCTAACTACGCCATGTTTGCAATATATTGGTGTGGCAAAATTGGATAACTGGGTTTTTTATTTTTATTATTTTTTTGGTTCATGATAAAAGTTAGTTTAATCAAGCATAGAATCGACAGCAAACATGATTAAAGTATATAAAATCGCCGACGGTACAATTGTTCTCCATTTCTTATAAGTGTAAAAAAAAGTGTCAAAAAAACAGTAAATCGCGATTATCTCGAAACTTAAAATTTTGAGTTATTCAGTTCTTCCATTATACCCACGATACCTATATAAATCCATGTGTTGCTTAAGTTCAAGCGTAACAAGTTTAAAAACCGTTTAAGCCGATTACTTATAAAAGAGCAACTTCAATATTAGAACAGATCCACTCTGACATTTGTGGACCAATGTCAGTTAGCTCTTCTCAGGGTAATAAATACTTTTAAGTTTTTATAGACGATTTTTCGAGAACTATATTTGTATATTTTATTTCTTCAAAGACAGAGGTAAAGGATAGATTTTGTCACTTCCAGTCTATGGTTGACAGACAAACTGGGGCTTAAATTAAAACAATAAGGACGGATAATGGAAAGGAATTCGGCAATTGTGAATTCTCAAGTTATCTTAGATCTTGTGGTATGAAGCATCAAACTACGGAACCATATAGTCCTCAGCAGAATGGTGTTGCCGAGCGTACTAATCGCTAAATTGTAGAAAAGGCACGCACTCTTATAGCTGAAAGCGAACATTCTAAAGTTTTTTGGGAAGATGCTGTTTGAACAGCTATATACCTAAAGATAAGAATAGAACACCGTGTCTTAAATAATAATACAGAAGACCCTAATACGTATCTTTTTAGAAAACCATCTTGTCCTAGAATCTTACAAAAGTCTAGAGACGTAACATTTTATGATGATTGTTTTTCTAGTTTAAATAAAAGAAATGTCAACAATACTAAGACTTCTACTGAACCTTTAGTACTGGTTAAGTCTGCCTATACCGAAAGAAAACAGTACAGTTCAAGAGTCTTTTGATCAATTTCCAGTGGTCACTGTTGAACCAGCTCCAGGCCACACTGTTGTCACTGAAGATCAGACTGCTGAAGCTGATCAATACTTTGAAGCAATTGAGGAAGAAGTAGTTTTTGCTAGTCAAAATGATGGACATAGATATCCATCACGAGATCGAAAACCTCCTAATTACTTCTCATACCAAGTCTCTAGTCAAGTGTCTGATGAGCCTAGAACTTATAATGAGGCTATATTGGCTGATGATGTTGTAAGTGGCAGATGGCAATGACAGATGAATATAATTCATTGATGAAGCTGAAGACATGGAAATTGGTTGACAGAGAAAACAAAAAAGTTATACCATGTAAATGGGTCTATAAGTTAAAGAAAGATCCAGCAGGAAATGTTGTGAAGTACAAAGCAAGATTAGTTGCTAAGGGATTCACCCAGACGCCAGGTGTAGACTATTTTGAGACATTTTCTCCTGTCGTGCTGCACTCCTCTTTACGTACTCTACTGGCTCTTGCAGCTGAATTGGATTTGAAGATGCATCACTTGGACGTTGACATTTTATTTTTAAATGGGGATCTGCTAGAGAAAGTCTACATGGAGCTAGCTCAAGGTTTTAAATTAAAGGGTATGGAGAACAAAGTATGTCTCTTACAAAAATCCCTGTATGGACTTAAACAAGCTCTACGTGCCTGGAATATAAAGTTAGATGAAACTTTATCATCTTTTGGTTTTGTAAAAACTCCATCTGAAACATGTGTGTATACCAAACTTTTTGGAAAAGAGTTGTGTATAGTTGCAGTCTTTGTCGATGACATAATTCTTTTTTATAGAAAAGACAAGACGTGTGACATTGTCAAAAATGACTTGAAAAAATGTTTTTCAATAAAAGATTTGGGCTATTTATTTTATTTTGGCCTCAAGGAAGCAGCAAACCGTAGCTTTGTCCTCAGCGGAAGCTGAGTATATGGCAATAACTGAAGCTACGAAGGAAGCGATTTATTTAAGGAGATTTATCACTGAATTAATTTCAGATCCCATGGTAAGGCAAAAGTTATTACCTAATACCATAACTGCTTGTACTGATAGTCCGAGTGCACAGAGTTTGGCTTTAAATCCGGTACACCACCATAAGACGAAACATATAGATAACAAATATCACTTTATTAGAGAAAAGATTAGTGATAATTCGGTAAACTTAAAATATATCAAATCAAGTGATATGCCCGCTGACATCTTAACTAAACGATTGCAGCGTGTGGCACATGGTAGATGTGTACTAGGTTTAGGTTTAGTGTAAATATATTTTACACGTTTACTTTGGTAATTAGTATACATTGACATACTGTTTTTTCTTTTAATTGATATATTTTGAGTTCATTTTAATGTTTTATTTATTCTAGAGAATTTTGATTAAGGGGGTGTATTGTAATAATACTGGCTTTATAGTGTTTTTACAAAGTATTCAAAATTCTTCTTATTCGATGTAACTAGGTTACCACTTACTTCAATAAAATAACAACTAGATGAAACACATCTTTTATTCTCAAATACAAAAATAAATTACAACATATATAACACTGGGCACTAATTAAAACGGTACACGGCAGTCGCCCTATGAAAATGTTAAAGTTCTGTCTAATTTGGATAAACTAGAAAGCAGATCAAGCAGATCAGACAAGATGAAAAACTTGGACTCGAGGTAATAGATAAATGATGAATATCATCACTCTACATAGATATATATCTTATAAGTAATACCGAGTAAATTTTTAATTTCTTCCCCGAAGAAATATTCTGCATTACTCAGGTGCAAATCTTTACTGGATTTAATGAGTCACTGTTTAGCCATTTCGATTGAAACATTCTGGATTTTTGAACGAATTCGTTCTATGCAGTCATTAGTTCCCGATTAAAAACATGTTCTGCAATCGCAGTTTTGCTGGTCTAGCAATTATTCACAGCGGCGATGTGTTTTTTCGCCTTTTCAGCAATAGTCGCTTCATTTGGCCTATTTAGAAACTACTGCAACTGCAATTTATTTTATTGAAGACACAGTTTGTTGCCAATCGTTAGTAGACATACAATGTTGTTGACTTTGCCCAAGTGACAAAAAATTCTCGTAAATTCTGTTCTACACTTTGTTGATACTTTGAAAGGTATGCAAAACTTAAAAATTCAAACGTCAATATTTGCTTCTTTATACTTAAAATACTAAATACCTACAAGCTTATAAAATTATCGCATAATTATACTTCTTTATAGACTGTTACTAGTACAAAAATAACACACACACACAACTTTAACGAAAAAATTAAAAGAAACAAGTATGTTTATACCAACAAAATTTCAAAACACCCAGTTAATTATTTTTTCAGCTGACCTTTTAGACAGCGGGCTATTAATTTTAATTTGTAACCTAAAGACACACTTTAGTGTTTCTGATTTGATCTTTCTACTGGTATATTAACCTAAAATGTTGTGAGGTTTTGCTAAAACCAAAGGCAGTCGTAGTACATGATTCAGCTTTTAGCGCCATAAATATATTTATTATGTAAGTACTGTTAAATTGTAATAGGTACAAGTACTTAATAATACTGACTTATTGATTAGTAGAAAACTTAAGCGTTCCTATGTAGATGCACGCTTATACTAATATGAAGACAAATGTCCACTTATAAACATTATATTTAATTTTAATAATCAATATCTGTATATACAAAATTCTTCCGTTATTGACTGACTGACGGAAACCATCCAACCGAAACCGTTAGTGAATCTTGCCATTTATGTTCCTTGGAGAGCGTAAGGGCAGACTAGGCGGGAATATTTTGTACGTAACACGCGATTGGGCAGAAAAGGTTTTAAATAAAAAAATGCGCGTATCCTCTTGTAAAGAATAAAAACAGAGATATTTAAACCGCCCACTGCCGAGCACGGGCTTCTCTTCCCTAGGAGAAGGCCGTAGTCCACCATCCTGAACAAGTGCAGGTTGGCAGACTTCATGTGTCTTTCGAGTTTATCATGGAGAACTCTCAGATATGCAAGTTTTTTCACGATGTTTTAGGTCACCGTTCAGCAAACGATAATTAACAATGGTCTTGTGTTAAACCGTTAAATGAGTTTCGTTTAGCCTTGTGTGGTACACTGAAGAAGCCATCAGAAGCCGTAAACTAATCCTCAAATAAGTGTTATATGTATTTTGAATGATAAAGCCAAGCTGCCGGGGTAACATCACCCTCTCATAATAGATCGACGTAAATTAAAAGCAACCAGTGTACTAGCCAGTACAGAGTTTTCTTTGAACAATCACTCTCTTCCCTACTACTTTGCTCGCCTACTACTTATAAGGTTGAAGCTCACGGTGACGCGCATTGCGGCGTCGGTTGGTGTCTCTACCCACGATATTATTTGTTTTAATAACTTGGTATACACTGTACACCTCTAAACACGACTGAATCGCCAAAGACACTTGCACAACGTCACACTCTAATTCTAATTGAAATAGGCAATTATAATAACTGCTCGTAAAAGTGTTTTGCGCAGTATTAAATTGGAGTAATCCAACAATCAGATTTTTTCACAATTAATTGCAACCAGAGATTATTTAATACCAAAATTAACAAATTAACACAGCCATCGTCACGTAATTTACAATTAATTAAGAAAGGAAAATGCTGCCTGTGAATGCTTACTTTCAGAGAAAATGGACTTTGCAAATATCCTTCCGAGAATAAAGTAACTCTGGGCGTTTAACTTTTGTATTCGATTAAATAGAAAGCTCTAGAAATAAACGGCAAGGATAGTGGAATCGTCCTCATAAATTGTGATTTTGGTCTGGCTTCACTCAGGTAACAATTTTATTACTATTTTTTCATTCCTGACCTCTGTTATTTCAGAATAAGAAAATCAAGGATGAAGTTAGATATTCCATTATCACATTATCTTGTCGAAGTAAATGACAATAGCTATTAAATATTTTACAGATGTTTTATGTAAATGATGGTCGTACATTTAGAAAATGTTTTATAACTTTGGGATGTTTCCATTTTCACCGTTGAGATTCTCGCTTGACTATCGCTTTATATAACTTTTATCTGAACATCTTTCATACCTATTTCAGAAACTTTTCAGTATCCATTCATCGTCGTACGACGTAAACTTATTCACACTAAAAATACCAGAATGTTATTCAATACACTGTATGAGGTCTCTATATTCTGAGGTGTCTAAAATCTGAGGCTTATAAATATCCAGCCAAATAAGTAATTGAAATCTTTTTAACACAAAAAGGTAAGTAGATAAATGATCATATCTCGTAAATAAATGTATATTATTATACATAATATCTCATTTATGAGAAGCTACCGTCTCTATATATTAAAGTATGTATGTTGTAATAGAGCATTAAAGCTCTCTAAAGCGTTGTTCGCATTATCTCCAATGATTCATCGTAAGCCACCGCAGCAATGACAATAACAAAAGTTTTCACGGCTTTCCATTTTGATTATTGTTTCATGTGTCAAAAGAATTTCAAACTCGGCGATCATAAATTAGGATAGTAAAGTAGGTATTTGGATTTACGTAATCCGTCGCGCCATAAACTAGCGCCCAATGGCGGTTTGCATGCAGTATCCGTATTGTCAAAGTGCAAGCCACTGCCAACAACAAAACAGTGTCGAGTCAAATTTTCACCTTCAAAGTTGTAACGTGACTAGATGTCAAATATCACGGGTGAGTGCTCTAAGTCGCGTACTTGTGAACGGTATATGACGCCAACTATAGATTTATTTACCGTCAACACGCGCCTCGGCTCAGGTGCAACTCTCGTATTACTATACCAGTTGAAATATAAATATATACGGCACGGAGCCGGATTAAACGCGGCGACATATCTTTATTTAATTATCGATGAGCTAATTAGTTACACATCGCAGTACTAACCGTATGATTTTACTCTTGTTATATCAATCGCACCTTTCAAAACCAACCAAGGCCATAATTAATTCTGTTTATATTTATATTAAACAAATGTTAGTGACAATTTGGGTTCGATCAATTCTAAATGAAAGTTTGTATGTTATGTATATCCTAGTTATTTACATAAACAAAAACCAATTTCTGTACATTTCATTTCATACAAATTCAAACTTAGTTTCTCAATAATTACTAGCAGAACAATGATGTTTCAATTTGTATCGACTGCTCACGGGCAGTTCGTAACGTGATCTTTAGGAACTTTCGCAGTACTTTATATTCAGTACGCGAATTAATTGTTTCCATAATTGAACTTGTTCAAAGTAGAACAAATCAATAATATCATTTTACAAATATGATTACATTACTTTGGGCCTGATTTAATTGCTTGTATGCACATTATAGATAAATGGTTTGAAAATTGAGAGGCTATAATTTAAGGCCTAAAATCGCGTATGCTGTAATGTTATCAAAATAATAAGTAATAAGTGGTAAGCGTAATACATAATAACAGGGAATAAAAAAATTATAGGACCTACAATGCATATATGAAAGCGGTATTATGGGTCTATCGTCGATGATTTGCTGGAATTGTAAATTTCAAATTCGGGGAGATGGGCCTCGTTAGCCTTGGTTGGCAACCTGTCTAGGAGAAGGAAAACTCCGAAATTAAACCAAAAGTTCGGGGAGATGGGCCTCGTTAGCCTTGGTTGGCAACCTGTCTAGGAGAAGGAAAACTCCGAAATTAAACGAACTTTCAGGGAGCATACCCGACACAAAACCCCGATCTAAGGCGTAAACCGACCCATGCCGAGAGATTCGTGGCCAGAGGGTAAGCTGGTCGCAAACGGAGGGTGCCTGTGTTGGTGGTACACAGGGCACACGTGATATTCCGCCTTACCCCCGTAAAGGGCTCTATGGGGATGGACATTTAAAAACCCTAAATCTCGTGGGAACGCAATGGGTACAATAAATAATATTTCCTCACACGGCGGCGACGCGGTTCGCAACCCATCACGTCTCGTTTCCCGCGAGGGCGAAAAGCGGCCTACGGAGAGCAGGTTTGCAACATTAAATGTTGGAGGAGGAATGAACGGCAAATTGGATTAAAGTATGTCAGATGATGGATGATAGAAAGATTGATGTTCTTTGTGTGAATGAAACAAAAAGAAAAGGGTGTGAAACCACCAAGTATGGCGCATATACGGCGTATTGGTCTGGGGTAGATAGTACCACCAGAGCCTGTAAGGGAGTTGGTGTAATACTGTCTGCGCGAATAAATGAGTGTGTAAAAGAGTTTGAATGTGTAAATGCTAGGCTACTGTGGATGAGAATGAAAGTAGGACTTACTCGTCTCTTTATTGTGGGGGTGTACGCCCCGGTCAATATAGTAACGGGTATGTCACAGCAAGAGCAAAACGAAAGGCAGGAGTTTTGGGAGAGTTTAAGAGATATTTTGAGGAAATGTAACGATAGCGAAAGATTGATCTTGTTATGGGATTTTAATGGATGGGTGGGAGTAAAACGAGATGGATTTGAAAAGTTGTTAGGTGCATTTGGTGATGAAAGTGTGAATAAAAATGGAAAAGCACTGCTTGAGGTTTGTTTGGAGTGGAGCCTTTGTGTGACAAACACCATGTTTGATCACAAAAGGATACACATGTATACGCGTGTGGCTAAGAATGTTAGAAGAAGTATGATTAATTTTGTAATAGTAGATGAACGATTGAGAAAGAATGTGTTGGATACAAGGGTGTATCGAGGGATCGGCATCCACACAGACCACTTCTTGGTGTTGAGCCGGATAAGTGGGCTCTTTAAAGGATGGCGACACCGAAAGCGTAATGAAAATAGGGTCTTGGAAAGAATTAAGGTAGAAAATCTACAAGAGAAAGATGTGAAAGATGAGTATAAACGAAGATTGATAGCAAAATTTGAGAGGTTCGATTGCATAAATGATATGGAAGAATTATGGCAGGCCTTTAAAGAAGAGGTAGTATGTGTAGCGTCTGAAGTATGTCAGAAGAAGAAAGCTTGGTTAGATTGGTTGGCTGCCAGAGCAAATTAAAGAATGGGAAAAGGAACGAGTGTAGACATAGATGAAGCAAGAAAGGAGTTTGTTAGGTCAAAAAGAATAGTGAAAGAAATGGTTAAAAAGAAAAAAGAGGAAAAGAAAGATGAGTTTGATAGCAGATTATCTGACGATTTCCAGAGGAACATTAAGTTTTTCTGGAAATTCGTTCGTGCAGTTCGAGGAAAAACTCAATCCTCAGAACACACATCCATCAGAGACGAGAATGGAAAGATAGTAAATGATGAATCGTGCGTGCTGAAGAGATGGAAAGAATATTTTTAAAGTTTATTTGAAAGGTCGGCGATAGAGACACCGATAGCTGAAATGAATGGTAACGATAGCAATGATGAAAGCGTTATTGGCGTGGATGAGATCGTGAAGGCACTGGGAAGTATGAAAGTAGGTAAGGCTGCAGGATATGATAGGATTACAGTCGAAATGCTGAAAGCTGGACAGGGCATCATAGTTTTTCAGTTGCAGCGGTTATATAACTTGTGCTGGAGCACCGGCCGAGTACCTAATGACTGGGCCACAGCTGTAGTTGTGCCTCTTTATAAAAGAAAAGGCTCGCAACAAGATTGCAAAAACTATAGAGACATTAGCCTTCTCAGCATTGTTGGCAAATTGTATGCAAAGGTACTGATTGAAAGAGTTATGGAAGTAACCGACAAGAAAATATGGGATGTACAAGCGGGATTCCGAAAGGGAATGGGATGCACGGATCAGGTTTTTTCCTTGCGAAGCATAGCCGAAAAGTTTTTGGCCAAAGGTTAAAAGGTCTATTGCGCATTCGTGGATTTGGAAAAGGCTTACGATAAAGTGGTGACGAATGAAATGTGGTCGGTGCTGTCAATGAATGGGGTGGACAGCAGCCTCATTCGAGCTCTGAAATCCCTTTATAAGGATTCTTGTTTGAGGATAAACGGGGCATACACTGACTGGTTTACCATCAACACAGGTGTTAGACAGGGATGTGTAGCGTCGCCGTGGCTGTTTAACCTCTTCATGGACAGTTGTTTGCAAGATTTAAAACATAGTGACTGCGGATTAAGGATGAATGGGTTAATCGTCAAATGCCTCCTTTATGCTGATGATCAGGTAATACTTGCATCTTCAGCGAAGGAGTTACAGGAGATGGTAGCAATCATGCATGGTGCGTTAGAGAGGAAAGGAATGAAAGTGAATGTAAGTAAAACGAAAGTTATGGTTTTTGAAAAGGAGGAATGCGTTACGACTTGTAATGTTTTGATCGATGGACAGCGAGTGGAACAAGTGAATGAGTTTGTTTACTTAGGTACGTTGTTAACAAGAGATGGTCAGAATGAAGAAGATATTGAAAGGAGAGTTAATGCAGGTAATAGTGTGAATGGAGCTGTGAAAGCGTTTATGAACAGTCAAAACGTGTCCAAAAAGGCACGTTTGGCTGCGCATAGAGGGGTGTTAGTGCCTACCCTTATGTATGGTAGTGAAAGTTGGGTATGGCAGAAGAGACTTGAAAGTAGGATAAATGCTGTAGAAATGAGAGCGCTGAGAAGTATGTGTGGTGTGTCTTTGAACGACAGAGTACAGAATTATGTGATATGAGAGTAGCGTGGGGTAAAAGAAGATGTAGTGACAAGCATCGAGAAAGGCATGTTAAGATGGTTTGGACACATGGAGAGGATGGATGACGAAAGACTGACAAAGAAGATTATATATCTTCTAGGCAAGTGTGAATGGGACAGGGCGAAGGGGAAGACCTAGGCGGACGTTCTCTGATCAGATTGGAGACATCCTAAAAAAAGGACAGGCCAGAAGTACCCTAAACAGAAGAGCATGCATGAGAAACTTGATGGGAGTGAATGAAGCAAGAGAGGTTTGTCAGGATCGTTGCAAATGGCGTTCCGTAGTCTCTGCCTACCTCTCCGGGAAACAGGCGTGAGTCTATGTATGTATGTATGTAGACAGAGAGCCGCTTCAGATTTCCTTTTATGCAACGCTAGTGATTGTAAAACTAGAACAACACAGCGCTTGTTAGTCGTAACCACTTGCAATTGTACTTCCCGTAGTGGTTTAGGGACTTGATCGGGCTCTAAGCGACAAAGACTCTCATTCTGCGTTAGCGCTATATTGTACAATGTTTTTCATCAATTACGAACTGGAGAAACCACAATTTAGTGTCAATGCCTTTACAATAAAATGGTTCGTTTATGCTTTCTGTTACCTGACATTAAACTTTTAAGTACCTCCACTTTAAAGAATATACCAGGTGTATTGTTATTCCAAGCAAAGGTTGTTTAACAACAACTTTCTTTTTGCTTTATTGATTTGGGACTGCCAATCTACATGAGATTACGTCAGCCTCATGGTAACTTAATCTATGTTTACACATTAAGCAATAACTTAAATAGGTATCTGTCCTACCTTGTTACGCATTAATACTTCTGTTCAAAAATATCAATACAATTCAAGTCCAAACTAATTAAATCGGAGCATAGAGAAGTAGAATCCGCAAGAAATCATATTCAAGACACGGCGAGCAAGCCAGATAGAGGAGGGAAATAATTTCGAGTTTTCAGTTGCATAAATGAGCAAGTTAATTCAACCAAAATTGAATTGAAGTTCGTTACGTAGTAGGCGCCCGAAAATGGTTGTTGCGATTGTAAATATTTAAACAAAGTATAGAAGACCATGACTAACCGCCTTGGCATATTTGATTGGCTGAAGCTAAATGCTCCGGCAGAATAAAGCAATCTACTTACTACCTGTGAAATCTTGGTTAACCGTGATCAATATTTAAAATATTTCTTAGTTTTTTTTAGGATCGTAACTTATTAAGGCTATCACCGCTGTATTTAAAAACCTAAAACTTGTGTGTTCTGAGGATCGCAATTAGAGTAGCTTTTGATGCTGTAAGCTATTTACAAAACGACAGATTTATAAGATTAATAATGTTAAACATTATAACACAAAATCTAGCAGAAGCAGAAAAAAATATATTTAAACATTATATTATCTATTTTCTTATGAGATTTAGAACACAGCGTATAATTTGAAACGTGAAAGGCCACGTGCGCCTCCTAAAGTTGCGTAAACGAAAGGAGTGGTCGTATCGTGTTCGAGGCTAGGGATGCTAATAGCGATTCGCGTGGCGCCGCAGCCGTATGTTGACGGACACGACGGTTGCTTAAGGGATTAGGTCCAAAGGCCTGTATAGTAGAGTAGGGGTCATAACCTTCCTCCTGCTTGACCCAATAGACCGAGATTTGGGTTACTTCTATGAACAAAAACATGCGTTAGTCTAAGTATACATAAATAAATAAGTTAAAAAAATTGCTGAATTTCGACCACTAAACGGTCACTAGTTACTCTGACTGCTGGTACTATGTAGAATTATCTAGTAAAGAGCTACTAATACGTAAAAACTATTATTAATTATATTATTTCTATTGCAAACAATGTTTGAATCCGCCCCTCTCTTCGTATGACCACGCAAACATCATATTGCGATACGGAAGAGACTTCACTTGAAATTTAATAATATAGGTATCAGTGACAAATGTTGCTCACGACAAGTGCATACTTGTCTATATTACATACCCTAGACAGTTGTTGCAGTGGTTTAATGAGATATTTTAATATCTATCAATTACTTACTTCAATGTCTTATATTTTTCGAAGCTAAATTTGTTACTGTTAAATTTGCGTGTTGGCTTAGATACCTCTTTCCTCTCATATTTTGTATTTAGAGTCTAGTTATAAACATACAACATCTACTTAAGTATGTATGTTCAAAATTATTTATACAGAAACAAGTAGCAATAAAATTTGTCATGATCTATCCGCTGTCTTGACGTTTACTTTGGCAATTTCTATATTTTAATACAGATATACAGAAATACTAAAGGCTACCCGCAGCTACGCACATTCTTTTTAAATCCGTTTCTGCACGAGCCTGTGGGAATATCGAGAAATCCATTCTTAGTGTACCCCTATAGTCCCTAAGAAACATACTATACCAATACCATACATATATTTCAAATCGGACCAAGCTTCTTGTGCCCAATAATCTGGATGTGTGTTCTCTGTCAGTCAGTCAGTAATCTTAATATATAAAATCCTTGCGTTACTGACTGACTGACAGACACGCTACAGCCGAAACTATTGGGCGCAGGAAGCTGAAATTTGGCATGTATGTTCCTTGGGGACCGTAGGGGTGCACTAAGAAGGGATTTCCCGAAATTCCCACGGGATCGGCCAAAACGGGTAAATTTAAAAAAAGTGCAGGCGTAGCTGCTGGCGTCCTCTAGTTTAATCTAAGTATTAAAAGATTACGGGATTACTTTACCAGTTAGCTTTTTCTTTTTCGTTTTTTATTTAAAGATTAAGTTACACAAGAAACCGTGCCCTGATTTCAAGCAACAACACTCAATAAATTTTATCTTATACTAGCCGTTTCCCGCGGTTTCACCCGCGTCCTGAGGGAACTACTTCGCGTACCCGAAAAACGCAAATATCTTACGGACCCCTATTTTTTCTAAAATAAGATATAGCCTGTTACTCGCAGATAATGTAGCTTTCTAATGGTGAAAGAATTTTTAAAAGCGGTCCAGTAGTTTTTGAGTTTATCCATTACAAACAAAAATACAAATTTTACCTCTTTATAATATTAGTGTAGACTAATATATAAAGCTGAAGAGTTTGTTTGTTTGGTTGGTTGAACGCGCTTATCTCAGGAACTACTGGTCCTATTTGAAAAATTCTTTCAGTGTCAGATAGCCCATTTATCGAGGAAGGCTACTGCTCCGCTCCCGTGGCTCAAAGCGTGATGTTATACAGAGTGTTTGGAAGTTCAATGCAAAGCCGTAAATCGGAGCTACTATAGACCATGTAGAACCATTTGAACCATACTCGTCTTAAGCGAAGTGTGACCATTTTTTTTGGCAAATTTTTTATTAATTTGATGACAAAACACCAAAGGAGATGTACCATTTGGCCATACATTATGGGCCTGGCACGGCCAAACACAACACCATGTGTGTTTTGAAGATAAATGACTACTCTATTAACCTGTATAATTTATTTTTAAATAACTTTTGGTGGAAATAAGATACGAGATATTTGAAATGGAAATTATTCCGCAACTAAATATACCTCAAAATTGAATTTTAACATAAATATAATACCTAGATGTAAATAAAAGTATGTCTTTGCGTCTTAAAGAACAAAAACTACATAAAGAGTGGCCAATAATAATGAATACCTGTGTACTAGGGAACCTCGTACTATGTAGGTATACTCGTCCAAAAAAGCTAACCACAATCACAAACACCGCTGCATATTCTTAGCATGGGTAGAAGGTACTGATCATTATTATTGAATTTATATTCAATTACATTACATTAAAACCGTACGAAAACACCAATAAATCAGAGCAAAATATTTACGATACACAGTAGCAACACGAATGACATAACAGATAAAAAAAGTGTTGCAAATGGTTTGAAAAAATATTTCTACTATCGATTAAAAACAAAACGATTTTTACCGATTAATAATTATGGAATGTATAAGTAATAAATTATATATTTCTTGATTCCTTTTACAAATATACTTATAAAGTAAATAAAATATATTGTTTTCTAATATAGTAATAAAAATATTGTTTCCTTAAAACAATTTCTGCCTACCATACTTCATTTTATTTTTAATGCTGGCAACATAAGACATTCATCCGCTATTACCATAGCTTATTCAAAATAATTAATCTTTAAAAACTAAATTCTTTCACCGATACTCTATCAAGAAACGAAAACGATGTAAATTTTTTAAAAATTATATGTTTAATTTCAACGATTCACAACTTTCTGGCCGCTACAGGCCGTATTTGGTCTTTCTCCTTTTGCAGTTAGTTGGATATAATGGTCGGTTTGAAAGACAAAAATAATATTTTTTTCTATTATTTTATTGAAATAATGTTTAAACATTCTAATGAATCATGATTAAGGCATCTGAGTTATGAGACAATTTTTTTACAAACATTTATAGTGAATATTTATTTTTAAGATTATTTTAAGAAAGCTGTTTTTTGAAGGGTTAAAAAAAGAACACGGGTGGTGTTTTGTGTTCAAACATTTTCAAAAACATGCCTGGTTATTGTTCTCTCTTTTAAGGTATCAATTACATGGATAGCTCAAAAATTGTTGAAATTAGGACTTATAAACCAAATTGAGGCAGAAATTTAAAAACTCTACCGAACGAGTTTCGTGCTTTAAAAATACTTTTAATGTTGGAAATGATAAGTAAATTCAATTCTAAATTATTTTGCAGTTCCAAAAGTTTAAGGGCCTCTTCTAAGAAAGGCCGTAATAAACTTGAACATTTCAGGTAGCACGTATAGTAATAAAAAATAGCAATACGTAAATAGCAGAAAAAGAAACTTACCTATCGTTAAAACAATAGCGTACACAATAGAAGCGGCGATAGCCCAGTGGTGTCCGTAACGGATTGCCGAGACGATGGTCTCGGGTTCGATCCCCATGTACCCCGGGCACACACCTCTGACTTTTCGAAGTTATGTGTGTATTAAATACGTTAATTATCGCCTGCTTTATAATGTGCCCGGTAGATGGCAATAGGCACGCCTCCTATTACATTGGGACCCAAACATAACTGGCGAAAAGTGGGTGTGTAATACACCTCTGCCTACCTCTACGGAAAAAGGCGTAAAGTTATGTTTGTTTTGTCTGAGCCAACAACTACCTGTTTTATACAAAATAAATTAGCGGGTCTAAATCGCGTACAATTAACTTATTTAAGGTATAAATAGCTATTTGTTTCCGACATTTCGCTCGTCTTGTACCGAGCATGGTCGCGGAGAGACTGATGAGAGATCAGCGCCGTCTTGTGGACGTGCGGGTTTCGGCACCTACCCTCACTTGGTCTTTATTTAAGTTCTCACTGTCGGTGCCTGTTTTCATTAAGGGACGCTGGTATACTTTTGTTATTATTTTACTTAGTTGAGTGATAACTACGCTTGTGACTAGACGTTTTTCGTGACAATTTGCGCTCAATCATTTGTTGATTTAGTTACGATTGTTTTACCACGTCTAGTTGTAGACTTCCTAGCTTTGCGCTCCTTTACCTGTTTATTTTAGACTTTTGAGTTTAAGTTGGACATTCAGTGCTCGTGTAGTTTAGTTTTAGTGTTTAGTGGTGTATACACCGTATTTGTGACTGAGAAGTGACTATGGCTACTTTCTCGAACGAGGAATATCCCGATATCGTTTTTATGTATGGCAGAGCAGACGGCAATGGATCTTTTGCACGACGGATGTACCAAGAACGCCATCCTAATCGAAGAGTACCGAATGTGAGAGTGTTTTACAACACGTTTCGTCGGCTTGCTGAAGATGGGATACACCGTGTTGAACCTGGAGTCAATCCTGGTAGACATGGTACCGACATTGAGGAAGATATCTTGGCGGCATTTCAAGCTGATCCACATACCAGCACCAGAAAAGTAGCTCGAAATTAAACATTTCCCATTGGAAAGTGTGGAATACTATGCACCAAAACAATAAGTACCCGTTTCATGGCACGGGTGTTCAAGGCCTTCAAGAGGGAGATCATCAGAGAAGATTTCAGTTTTGTCGTTTTCTTCTCAACTCAGACATTGAAGATGCGTGGTTCTTAAAGTCGATTTTGTGGACAGATGAAAGTAAATGTTCTAGATAAGGAATAACTAATTTCCATAACGTTCATAAATGGGCTGAAAAACAGCATAATCCACATTGGAAAAAACAGAAGACCTTTCAACACCCCCCCGTCACCACAGACACCTCACCTCGAGCGGCAAATAAATACGGAGACGTTGGCAGCGCTCGCTCCTTTTGGGTCGGCTGAACAGCGGCGAGAGAAGCCAAGTACACCTCTGCAACTCTGACCGACGCCGGAAGCGGACCCTCAACGAGATTCCCAGCTATATTCGAATCACGCGACCCTGGTTCTATCTCTTACTAGCATAAATATATTAATTTTCAATTTAATGCGTTGGTTATAATGTTTAGATTTCCTTGACGAATTAAACTGATTTTTAATTGTAACATTTAACCACGATTTTCATTTAGCCACACCCAAGTAGTAGTATAACGTTTCACGCTTATAAATTTTAAATTTCTCCCTCAATTTGGTTTATAAGTTCTTATTTCAACAATTTTTGAGCTATCCGTGTAGTTGATACCTTAAAAGAGAGAACAATAACTAGGCATGTTTTTAAAAATGTTTGAATACAGAAAACACCATCCGTGTTTTTTTTAACCCTTCAAAAAACAGCTTTCTTAAATTTAAAAAATAAATACTCACTATAAATGTTTGTAAGAAAATTGTCTCATGACTCAGATGCCTTAATCATGATTCATTAGATTGTTTAAACATTACTTCAATAAATTAATAGAAATAATATTATTTTTGGCTTTCAAACTGACCATTATATCCAAATAACTGCAAAATTTGATGTTTTGTCATAAAATTCATTAAAAATTTGCCAAAAAAAATGCTCACACTTCGCTTAAGACAAGTATGGTTCAAATGGTTCTACATGGTCTATAGCAGCTCTGATTTACGGCTTTGCATCGAACTTCCAAACACCCTGTATATATAGCCTATAGCCTTCCTCGGCAAATGGGCTATCTAACACTGAAATATTTTTTCAAATCGGACCAGTAGTTTCTGAGATTAGCGCGTTAAACCAAACAAACAAACAAACTCTTCAGCTTTATATATTAGTATAAAATATAAGATTGTATCATCAGTCATCAGGCAAAATACAAATTGTGAAGTTACATGCTCCTAATGGCGCAAAATGGCACAGCCACAATCATTTGTTATAAGAACCTTTCTCAAAAGCAATCTTACTTCAATTAGTCGCAAGATACGAACTAACCAGAAGAAATGTGCCGTCATTGAAAATCAACTAACACATGCTACGAAATAGTTTGCAATTGCCCTCTGTTTCTAGGACGTAGTCGCACATACATTATTACGCAAACGCTTCTAGCTGTCTCGCCACAGAATAACCACCATGATAAGGAATTTTGATTTGACAAATTAATATAAACTCCTTACTGCTAAACTGAGTTTAGCAGTAAGGAGGCCATCATTTCAATCACGTTCTTATCATAGAAATTTGTTGTCATAAACAAGCTACATTTAATGAATTGGTATTGATCAATTTTGCAAAATGATGAATATTCACAAAATAACCAACAAAGCTAGTTAAATAAATGCTCGCAATGAGCGCTGTCCCTATTACTAGCATCTATCACTATAGCTTAGATATGCTGATCAATGTTATCACCTCCCATCGTCGGGGCCAGGAAACATAATCCTCCGATAATTGAACATACAGATCGGTATAAGTCGAATCTTACCTAGTCTAATCATAAGGCTTAAAATATGAAGCTTCAGAAATGTTTGATTTTACAATGATCTATTCATAGATTTTCGTAATTAATAATATAAAATTAAAATGTATATTAAACATATTTTATAATTCTATATTATTCATATCTTGCAGTCGCTCAAGGGCGGTGGCGTTGAAAATATTTTCGACTTTTAAGACGATATAGCGGCATGTGGCAACAAGTACTTATTTACCATAGGTGTCACTAACAGTCCGCTGTGCAGAACCTGTATGGCAGCAGATCATCTACTTCACGACTGTGTTAATGTCACACAGTATAGGCTGAAGCACTTGACACAGCACCCTGAGAGAAGCAGTGGCCGACAGTCTGCTGACCTTCCTCGAAGACCTGAGGTGGCACGAGTCACAATACTTGTAACCCACCCGTACGCAATATGAACGTTGAGTTGCGGAAACAGTCCGTTTCACCAATACAACCTACAGCAATAAATTTAATAATATTCAGTAACAAAAAACATTCGGCAACAGTTTACCAAAAACTTGTATTTATTTCCTCCGAGATAGTCACTCTCGCTTACATTTAAATTAACCAAAACTTAACCATGTAAGGTCTACGTCCCTTGTCTTTAGGAAAAGATAAGTGTTCAGTCAGCTGTCAAGTTGATTGATGGAAGACATCTCTCGCAACAATGACATTTTGTTTAACATTTCACGATCTCGACCCGTATCCAATTATTATGACAGATTTACATTAACTCAATTACGAAATTAATATTATTCAACAAACAATGACCCTTAGTTAGATACTGATAGGGCTCGCCGCCAGTGCCTCACCTCAAATCACAATGAAAGGTACACAATGTGCCGAGATGATTATCTCCTGCAACCTTTATGTGGCACAATTGCGCTTCCCTGTATCTATTTATAAGCTTATACTGAAAATGTAAATTAGTTTGAAATTGTTCTGATGTAAGGATAACGAATAATTTTCGGTCAGTTGCTACCTCACCTTATTTTATCAAAAACAATCTAAGGAACGATCCTTAGATTGGTTTCAATAAAATAAGGTGATAATCCAAATGTACGGCAAGGGTAAACGACATTTTTACCAAATATAAAAATAATATTTATCACTTTATTAGCGAGCAACGCAATCTAAATGAATCGGGCACTAAATTTTTATATAACGCATGTCCACGTTATGAGCATATCCAGACCATTTTATCCACATGTGAAGGTAAATGTTAATATAATAAATTCAATATTTTTGGATATGCTAATCAAAGCTTACACCTTTTTGCATAATGTCAATAATATGAATGGCAGAGCAGGATGTCAGCCTTGTAGGTACTACAGATACCGCTAAAACCATACACACTTACTAAACTGGATTTCTTACAGAAGTTCACAATAACCATAAAAAAGCTTCCTGGATAACGTGATGTAATATCAGTGGCAACTATTCTTATACTTGTTCAAAACTAAAGAACAATGGCAGAATTAGGTCTGGGTTTGTTGTGGCGAGCTTAAACTTCATATGAACAAAACAAATTGTTTATTTTTTCGAATATTTTTATATTTTCACTTTGTCTCGATAAAGCCGGATTATTTTATGATGATAAAAAGCATTCCAATTGATTACGAACTACAGTCCGTTCACAGTTATTTTACCTCTGACAGATGTCTGTGTTTATTTTCTTTATGTTGGAATTGTACTCTGTGATGACAGGAATGTAAAATAGGGTTACCCGTGCATAACATTTTACCCAATATTAGTGGAAATACTTCAAAAATTCAAATGCTTGAAGCTCATGGCCGCAAAGTGGTTAGATTACCGCCATACCACTGCGAGCTAAACGCAGTTCAACTTATGTGGAGTCTCATTAAAAGGCGAGTCACAAGCAAAAATTTAGGATATGAGGCAACCAACATTGTGAATTTAGCTGAAGAAGCTTTTCAATCTATCACTGCAGAAGACTGACAAAAACAATGCAAACATGAGCGCCACATTGAAGACAAGCTTCGTGAAACAGATGGGTCTACGGATGCTGAAATGGACAGGTTCATAATAGAATTAAATTCTGAGTCTGATACAGAATATGACAGCAGTTACGAATCATCATAACATTCGCAGTCCACATGGGTCATTCTTATAGACTCACGCCTGTTTCGATGCAGGGGTAGGCAGAGGTGTAATATTACACCCACATCATTCTTATTCAAAATAAATATGAATATTAAATTTGCAGTTTTTGTATTTGATAATTAGAACCTCACGTTGGCGTAATTACTAATTATGATGTGTTTACCTTTATATATTAAATAGAGAACATTTTTATTATAACTACTTATCTTCATAGGAAATTAGTTATTTCGTAAGAAAATAAATGTACATGCATATAGCCATGCCAATGTCAAGAGGCTTTGTTACAAACATTACTTCCAAATATTTAATACGATCGCTTAGGCAATAAAAAAATAAGTACATTTTTAGCAATAATGTATATTTAAAGTGGGAGTATTATATACCAAATATAGCAACACAACGCCCAGGTTGGCCAATCTAACAGCTAGAGGTAAAATAACTGTGAACGGACTATAGGTGCTTACTTTATTATTTGATTGTTGCCATAGACAATGGTGTGACAGGAATAGACGTTTGACATTGATGCGTATCGATTATTAAATAAAAAAGTAATCGATATGATCGACCTTTATAGGGTTGGTTTGGTTTAAAATATAATAATTAAAATGCAGTTAATTAATTGTTAATCAACATTATATCAATTAGCTAATTCTTTTGTAGCAAAACAACTTTTAAATCAAATAAAAACGTCACAGCATCGTTTTAACGTTATATCGAATTCACATAAAATCGATTTAAAATGTGCAGCTCTGCTTTTGTCTTTGGCTGTGACAGGTAGATGCTACAAAATAGTTCTGCGTTTAGATGTCAATCTGACATAATGCCTTTGATGATTCAAACGCACCCACATTGTTTATTCTTAACTAAACATTAAACACCGATATCTTCTTTTTCCGGCTTTCCCGAGTGAAAATAGAATAATTTATAGACTCTGTTGCTTACGCCGAATTTTTTGATATATTTTTTATTACTGAGCGCTTTTATTTAATTTCAGACATTTTGATGTATGGAGATCTGCCATTGTCCTTATAATCTAAAGATGGTTACAGAGCACAAGGCACAATATTTAACACCAAGTTTAGTTAGATGCTTTAAATCCCTTGTTATAAAAATGTGAACCATGTTGTTACGGGAAATGAAAACAAACCATCTAAAGGTATTTCCAAGGTTTTTCTTAATATAAAGCACAAGAGCACAGCCTTTGATGCTCGAAACTAAAAGAGAACACTTGTTAGTTCACATTATATATTTTTTTATAATGTTAACATGCCCTTTGTCAATAATCTCTGGGCATACATTTATAACAATGAAATGAAGTTATCCTCAACAATCCATTTGCAAATTAAATAAATATTATTATATATCGGCGGTTTTTATTCTACCGAAATTCGGCTATATTTATTTTCACTCGAATTTTAAATACTTCTTAGATACACATATCACTGTACTAATATTTCAACAAGTAATGAATTCAATACGTATAAAATACGGCATCATTAATATGTTGTATGTTAAATTATTAATATCAGCCCAATATAATATTACTACCTACGTCATATTACTTTTTTATTTACACAAAACCCTCGAATTCAGTATTTGCTTTTATATAACTTTCAGTTTGTTTTCTCTCTTCTGTCAATTATAATTTAGAGTTAACACTGAAACACGCCACTACTATAACGATTTAGTTGATAAATATAAAGTTTATTGGGGTCACAGAAACAATGTACATACATCTACTTCGGATACGAAAAAACGCGTGGAACCATACATTTATTAGTATAATAAAACCATTATTTTGGAGAAAGCAACTATATTGTTATAAATATGGTATAATTACGTATTGAGTAGAGGCACTTGAGTTATGATAAAGTACGGTGGGTATAACTTTTTGGTGACGACACAGATGTTCTACCTGTCAGCAACCAATTTCTAAACTTACTACTAGTTTTAAACTTTACTCTCAAACGTTAAATTTAGGAGTCATGAGCAAAGAAATAAATGAAAAAGAGACATAAAACACTTCTGTTAGGAGTGTATGCGCATCAAGTTAAATGATTATTTTCGGGTTGTTCTTGTACACTTTTATACGATATATCTATTTGGAATTATATCTAATAACAGCAGTCCGGCAGTAGACCAGTCCAGGAATGTGCCTCTCTATGCTAACGCACGATGTCTATTCTTACCGGTAGTCCGCTTGCCAGGCGGTAGCACTCCGACTTTAGTCCCACACCCGTTTAGCACCAAACCGCTTATATTGAAAGCGCTGTAAGTGACAACCGAATCAATACGAATTACAAACAAAATAATTAAAGCACCCACATTGCCTGTACACACAATCACACTTATTAAAAAGCTTCGAATGCTTGGAACAAAACACGTATCCAAAAGCAATACATTAAAACTTCAGGCAGCGAAAATGATTTAACAACAAATTACTGCACAAAAGTATTAATAAAACACATTACGAAACATCAAATTGTGGGTAGAGCTGGGTGAATTCGCTGGGGCAACATCGTTCACTTAAGCACATTACAGTGGGTTGTGTCTACCCAACTTCAGCCCAGCGAGATAACATCGAAATAATTGTGGAGCCACGGGAGCTAACTTGCCAGAGGTACGGCTATAGTTTGCTGTAAATTGGCATGGAGTTTGTTACAAATTCTTTGTTAATTCGAATATGGAAAATGGTCAAGAGATTTGTTCATTGCGGCAGAGCTGCGGCCTCATTACGAATTCTTAACCTTTTAAGGAAATGTAATTTCACTGAATGCTGGAAATGTTAGTAATGTCATACTAGTTCAAAACAATTTTGTTTTATACCTAAAACGTAGTGGTTCTAGATCAAAAAGGTGAAATAAGTTTTTGCAAAGGTTACACCAGACGTGGCCATAGTAAGTTTTCGTATGTCCTGTTGTTGGGTCAATCATGCTTGAATATGAACAAATAGACCTATTTTACTACCATGCACCTCCATTCTGCTGATCCGAGTGTGTCACTGAAGTCGCAACAACAATTGTAAATTATTTATTTAAGAGAATAAAAAACACTATATTGTCAGGGAAATATTGAAACCGAGTAATTGCAGTCGCAGTGGATGCGTGTGTTTATTTGTGCATGCATGCGTGCATATGTAGGACCTTAGACGTGTGTGTTGACACGTGTATGTAAAAGAGAGGGAATACGACTGCGTACGTAGTGTTAATTTGTTTATAATGTCATGGTGAATGTGTGTTATCTTATTCTTCAATATAACTGCCTACGACAACATATTTGGCTACAAATTTTAAGTGCCATTTAATCAATTTAGTAACTGACATAACAGGTGACACTTGAGTCTGTTATCTTCACCTTTCAAATACTATCATAATTTTGCGGTGTAATAAAAAATAATACAAGACGGAAAAATACCTGAAAGTGAGTGGTGGCCCGATCGTTGCAGAGAGTCAGCCAGAACCTCATCATTAGCTGGTCTTTCGGTCTTGTTGATCGGTCAGGGGAAGACGCAGCAGCTATTTTTTTTAATTCAGCGATACCTGCCGGAGCAGTTTCACGCCATCTCGGGTCTCGCGACAACAAAGGCCTCCGGGTTTCCGCTCACTATAAGAACCAGCGCCATATCGCACACTATCCATAGCCACTCACATTGTGGAGTATTACGCTCTTAGAGCCTTTATGGTGTACATTATACATTCATTACTTTCAACAAATATTTATAGGGCTCATCAAGTTAATTGGTTAGTCACCGACTGCCCATTCCAACTTAACTATGAGCGTATTAGCGAGGCGCAATCTTTCTATCGTACATCCCAATAGGCTACAATACGTATCCTACACCTACTGCATCTAATGTATCTCTGTACTTTATAGTGCAGATATGGAGGCTCAACATTTAATGTCCCATCACATTGCAAATTTGTGGGTATTTTGCTAGCATCCTATGGTAGAAGAATGCACGTGAAACGAATTTGATTTATGAATAACTATTTAAAGATGAATCAACCTTAATACATTAAAAGAAATGGCGAATCAACTGCATAATGGCTGAGAAATGTACTTATTGAGATAGACTTCGAAAAACCGACGTGTTTTATTAATTAAAGCGAGACTGAAATGCAAAGTTGATATTTTTAAAACTTCGAGCATGAAAAGTTGTCTTACAGTTATCACTCGTGTATCTTTATAGAATAGACTTGTGTCCTAAAATGTAATTAGCGATTGATTCGTTCCTTTATTAGATGTTAAACTGAAATAACTGTTTTTTTTCTTTAAAAATCGATCAGCAACATTACTAATTACAGCTTTTTAAAAACCTTTTTTAATTTGACACGATAACGCTGTAAACCATCATGGTGGTTGGGTGATATCGCAAAGTGCAAAACAAAACAAACCGTGAAGTCTGCTCTGGTGTACCCACTTTTATTTTGTTATATTCGATTTGACAGGTACAACGTTTGACGTTTTAGTTGTATTTACTACCAAAACGTCAACAACATGAATGGCGGACGCACTGTTAGACGTAATGCTCTCTGATTGGTGTTCACTGTCACAAGAATAAATGCATTATTTTTAGTTTTAGAATCGTAAAAATTACATTAATTTTACCTTTTTATAATAAATAATAAACTTTATTGACATCTTAAAATCATACTGAATCTATAGATACTACAATCAAACCGATTTATTCTTAGTGGACACAAGCCTATTGAGTTCTTGGATATCTAAAAGTTTCTTATAAATTGTATGCAGATCTTTGCGTTCTCCCTAATGATAGAAAAAATGTTTTAGATGCATCGCTTGAGGATAAAATTCAGTTTAAGTATTATAATATTGATAGGTAGCACGTCTTTTTGTTTCCTTAATTTTTCGACTCCTTTCCGCACAGAAATAAAACCTGTATCGCAGATTACGGATCAACAAGTACAACCACACTTTAAACAACTATTTATGTACCACACAAATTATTGTGTGGGAATCGAACCCACAACAGTTGTCAAGCGGCATGGAAGCCGCTTAAAAGAATTTGTTTTTGTAATAATCTTATCATGTCTTTGTTACTTATTTTAGAATAACTAGCTGCCTACCCTTTAATCGAACCGGTGTCAAATATAATCCACGAGTAATGAGTAACTGCAAGCGCGGTGTTCGCCTGCAACGTGTAACGGTGCCGAAATATTTATAATGTTGTATTTTTGCCACCCGTATTTGACCGTTAGTACCTGCTTAAATAAGTATAGTATGCAGAACAGTTATTTGAAAACTCCATAATTGTTTTATTAAAAATTTGTGGTGACACAAGCACTACGACAACTGATTCCTTTTATTGAAAACTGTGGGGGAATTATAAAACGATTGAATAAAAAAAACTAAGCGATTGATGATGAGATACTGGTTTAACTACTACTACTACTGGTTTTTAATAACTTGAGCGGCATGAATTTGAATAAGCGAAAAATTAACTAAAGTAACGACGAATATTGATTAATAATAAAATAAAATCTAGGACGAGCATACTAAAAGCGTGACAACGTGACCGAAAACTTGCGACCAATTACTAGGTGAGCGACTAAATTACTAGGTGAGCTACTAAATTACAAGGTGAGTGACTAGAAATATCTATTTATTTATGAAAATAATCTCGTTCATCGGGCAACTTAATAGGTTATGTTAGGTTTTCTTGTGACCCACAAATAGGAGCCATAGCAGAGCTCCGTCAACTTGGCTTAAAATACTGAAGCGTCTTATTTTGTTTTTTGTTCATTTGATTTATGTATAGAATAAGAATCATGTATATATATGCATATTGTTTTGTTTTTTCGGAATACATTGTTTTATTTATTACCTACCCTTAAATAATTTAATTTCTTGGCTAGTAATGTTTCTTCAAATAGTAATTTAATAAGAAACATTTCTAAAAAATGTGAGCTCATAGTACTCTACTCATTATAGTATTTTCAATGTGGTTTTTCTATTACGAAACACTTCATTTAAGATTAAAAAAAAATATCACTCAATACTTTAATTTACAGACACTCGTTTAAATACTACCGAACTACGGTGAGCTCTTCAAGACGAAATTTATATGAAATATGTTGCGGTATATTATTATAAAATGTCTTTTAACCAAAATAACGTATATTTAATTAATAATAAACCAAAATTGTTACAAATTAAATGTTACATAATGATAGATTTATACTGTTATTCTACGATGCGATGCGATGATACGAGCAAGCGCAATTTTATTAAAATACGTGAACACTTGTATGATTAATTGTGAAATATTAAATGTTAAGTTTACCTGTAGGTAGTTATAGGCGCAGTAATGAATGGTCTCAAAAATTAACGCGATGTCGCGAAACAAAACCCAAAGCTTTTGTATTATTTCTTTATGTTCCTAAATAGGTATTGCCTTGTTTAAATGGTTTTTGAATTTGTTTATTTCGCACACAAATCTTAACTCTAACCAACAATCACAGTTTAACGGCATCAATAACTCTTCAACTCTGGGTCTTAAATATATGCGTGGCATTTAAACATGAAATAAGCCATATTAATGTAAGTTACATAGTCTCACGCCTATATCCCCGAAGAGGCAGGCAGAGGTATATTGCTACACCCACTTTTCGCCAGATTTATTTTAGTCCCACGTAATAGGGGGCAAGCCTATTGCCGTACCGGACACATTACCAGACTCCGAGCTGCTACTGAGAATTTCTTAACGGAAAAACCCAATAATACTTTGCCCGACCCGGGGATCGAACCCGAGACTTCCCAATCCCAAGCGCACATTTATGCCGCGAGACAAATGAGGTAGTCAATAATGTAAGTTATGCAAGCTTATAATGTAAACCAATAAGTGCTCTACAGATATGGGTGCCTGCGTGATCGGAGGTCCCAGGTTCGATTCCCGGGTCGGCCAAAAGTGTTACTGGGTTTTTCCGAGTTCTCAGTAGTAGCACGAAGTCTGGTGATGTGCCCGGTTACGGCAATAGGCTCGCCCCCTATTACGTGGGACCTAAAAATTCATGGCGAAATGTGGGTGTAATGTTCCTAATGTTACACTTCTGCCTACCCCTTCGGGGAAACAGGCGTGAGTCCATAAAAAAAAAATAAAGATATGAGCATGGTTTTCTATGCAACGGGAAGAAGATTTAGAGGAGGAGCGGGATGACGAAAAAGAAAAAGGGATCCTTTACCTCGTACACAAATCTTATCAATAAGTAACAGTTTAACAGCATAAGTAACTAATCAGCGCTGGTTCTTCGATAGATACGTGGAATTTAAATATTAAATTAGAGGTGAAGAAACGCGTCCCAGTCTATCCTTACTGGGAGGAGCGAAATGGAGCAAGATGAAAAAAAGAAGAACGGGGTGATAGGACTACCAGCGCTTTCACTTACCGACTGAAAAACAAATTTTTACCTTTTAAGTACCGACGTGCTATTTTAGTTACATAAGTTACGACGTTGGGTCTGGCAAACCACTTTTGCTTTCATAACTAAAAACATTAAGTTCTTTCATTGTTGTGGTCCTAAGGCACCCCGCTGATGCAGAGGGCCCCAACGAGTTTTCTCCAAGCCGGCTGGTCCCGCGCGATTTTTCGAGCGTCTTCCCATTTGAGTTCTTCCTTCCTGAGCTCCTTGTCCACCGATCTCCTCCACGTTTGTACTGACCGTCCGCGTCTTCGCCTACCCTCCGGTTGCCACTCAAAGGCGATTTCAGCAGCATTACCATCTTCCCTACGGAGAGTGTGGCCAATCCACTTCCATTTCCGCTGGGCAATTTCTTGCAAAATTGGAGTTTGATTGCATATAGACCACAACTCTTTATTCGAGATGGTTTTAGGCCAGGAGATACGAAGGATGGATCGAAGTGACTTATTCACGAAGACCTGTAGCTTACTCGTTAAGCCTTTCGTAACTCTCCAGGTTTCACAGCCATAGAGAAGCATACCTATGCCACGCTATGCTACGCTATGCCACGCTATGCTGCGCTACGCCACGCTATGCTACGCTACGCCACGCTATGCTACGCTATGCCACGCTATGCTACGCTATGCCACGCTATGCTACGCTATGCCACGCTATGCTACGCTATGCCACGCTATGCTACGCTATGCCACGCTATGCTACGCTATGCCACGCTATGCTGCGCTACGCCACGCTATGCTACGCTACGCCACGCTATGCCACGCTACGCCACGCTATGCTACGCTACGCCACGCTATGCTACGCTACGCCACGCTATGCTACGCTACGCCACGCTATGCTACGCTATGCCACGCTATGCTACGCTATGCCACGCTATGCTACGCTATGCCACGCTATGCTACGCTATGCCACGCTATGCTACGCTATGCCACGCTATGCTACGCTATGCCACGCTATGCTACGCTATGCCACGCTATGCTACGCTATGCTACGCTATGCTACGCTATGCTACGCTATGCTACGCTATGCTACGCTATGATACGCTATGCTACGCTATGCTACGCTATGCTACGCTATGCTACGCTATGCTACGCTATGCTACGCTATGCTACGCTATGCTACGCTATGCTACGCTATGCTACGCTATGCTACGCTATGCTACGCTATGCTACGCTATGCTACGCTATGCTACGCTATGCTACGCTATGCTACGCTATGCTACGCTATGCTACGCTATGCTACGCTATGCTACGCTATGCTACGCTATGCTACGCTATGCTACGCTATGCTACGCTATGCTACGCTATGCTACGCTATGCTACGCTATGCTACGCTATGCTACGCTATGCTATGCTATGCTAAGCTACGCTACGCTACACTATACTATACTACACTTCCGCTTAGTACATGGATGACATTGCCTGTAGTGTCATATCCGCTCCGCTAGCAATTTCGCTTTGTGAAGAGCTTATTCAGCTTTTCAAGCGAGGCCAGTTTGATCTTGTCAAATGGACAAGCAACTCTAAGGAGGTTCTCGCGCGCATACCAGATTCTCATAAAGCTTCTCCAGACATTGAGTTTGAGCAGTATGTACCGCATAAGGTTCTCGGTTTACGCTGGGACAAATCCTGCGATAGTTTTCGGTTTGACGTCTCACCACCAGATGATAAGTGCACCAAACGCACTATGCTGTCCACAGTGGCTCGACTATGGGACATAATGGGTTTTGTGGCTCCCACAATTTTGTACGCCAAGCTCTTGATCAAAGAGCTTTGGCTATCAAAGTGTGAGTGGGATGAAACACCCCCTGACCATATTGTCGCCGCTTGGGGCCAGTTTTGTATTGAGCTTACCGCGCTCAATCAAATTACTATTCCGCGTCATCTTGGGTTGGTAGATGGATGTACCATCAACTTAATAGGTTTCGCTGACACCAGCGAGCGTGCTTACGGCGGAGTCGTATATCTGCAAGTCCGCATTGGTTCTAACTACTCGGTGCAGTTAGTTTGTGCCAAGTCTAAGGTCTCGCCTGTTAAAACCATTTCGGTTGCGAGACTGGAGTTGTGCGCGGCCCTTCTGCTGTCTCAGTTGCTCCGCAAGGTTCAAGACACAGTTTTGCCCCACTACCCCATTAATAAAATATACGCATTTTCCGACTCCAAAGTAGTGCTCGCTTGGATTCATTCTTCTCCTCATCGCTGGCAGACTTTTGTCGCCAACCGCGTTAGCAAATTGATTGAACTGGTTCCTGCTACTTGTTTCAATCACGTCGCGGGTATTGAGAACCCCGCAGATTGCTTGTCTCGTGGTGTCACTCCACTTAATCTTCTGCATCATCCATTGTGGCATCGTGGACTTTCTTGGATTTCCCATGATCCGTCAGAATGGCCCGCGCAACCCTTTGACCACAGTGCAGAAGACGAAGATGTACCCGAACGGAAGTCTGTTTCTTATCCCGTGATTGCTGAGGTTGCGGAGTCTCCCATCTATACACTCGCACTACGCATGTCATCGTGGTCTAAGTTACTACGCGCCATCGTTTATGTCTAAAGGTTTCTTAGGCACCTACCTAATGGGACTTTTGTATCAAGTACTGATATCAAATTCGCAGAATGTAAGTTACTACGAGCTGTACGGGCTGTTCATTTTAGTAACGACATTCAAAATTTGAAAGACAATGTACCTTGTTCTCCCGCGATCCTTAGACTCGAGCCGTTTCTCGATGAATACGGCGTCATACGCGTTGGAGTTCGTCTGTCAAATTCGGATGAACCTTATAACTACAAACATCCTTGCATTCTGCCGCGACATGATCATGTTGTCGACCTTCTTGTTAATTTTTATCACAAGAAACACCTCCATGCCGGTCCAGAGTTGCTTATGTCCTTACTTAGGCATAAGTATTGGATTTTAGCTGCTCGACGAATAATTCGTCACAGAATACATAAATGTAACGTCTGTTTCAAATTTCGTCCGCGTCCGACTTTCTCTCCCATGGCAGATCTCCCTAGCCAGCGCGTCAACCAGGTTGATAAAGCGTTTACACACACCGGTTGTGATTACGCAGGACCACTGCAGTATACGCCAGTGCGTGGTCGAGATGTTAAAAGCCGTAAAGCCTGGCTATGTATTTTTACATGCTTAACGACGCGCGCTACGCATATTGAAGTTGCGACAGATTTAAGCAGGGTGTCATTCCTGGCAGCCCTTAAACGATTTCTCTCACGGCGCAGGCCTATACAGTGTTTGTACACGGATAACGGCACTTGTTTTGTGGGCGCAAGCTCTTATTTACGCGACCTTTATAAGTTTCTCAGGGAAGAATATCGTACTCGTCTTCAGGAAGAACTTTCCATAAATCATATTGACTGGAAGTTTATTCCACCAGCATCGGTGGATGTTGGGAAAGCATGGTCAAAGTAATTAAAACGCATCTCTTCAAGGTTATAGGTCAACAGATCCTCTCTTACGAAGAGCTTTTAACTGTCCTTGCACAAGTCGAGGCACTGATCAACTCGCGTCCGCTCACGGTATTGAGTAGTGACCTTGCAGAACCATCCGCGTTAAGCCCTGCACGTTTGCTGAGCACAGTGCCATTATCGTCGTTTCCGGCTCCTGAAGCAGACTCTTCAAGCTTGCTCCAGAGACATACTCTGTTGGATAAACTCGTGCAGTCGTTTTGGCGGCGCTGGCGTGCGGAATATCTACTGGTGTAGAGTAGTAGTGCTTCAGGCCAGATCCAAGTGGAATAGTCCTGCATCCCCTATACAGGAGGGTACGTTAGTCGTCATAATACATGATAATGCTCCGCCGCTTTCATGGCCGTTAGCCATCGTAGAGAAATTGCATACTTCCAAGGACGGTACAACCCGCGTTGTTACCGTGAAAACCGCTAAGGGGAGCTACGTGCGCCCTGTTGTACGTCTCTGTCCGCTTCCAACTCAGTGAGATCTAGCCTGAAGTTGGATCTACCTCTTAGTTTAAGTATTTTGTTAGTAGTTTTCGCTGTTATTGCGTTTGTAGTTTTCGCTAAAGTTAATTTAGATTAATTTTATTATCATATCGCTGTCTTAGCCTATTGATGCGTTATGCGGTAGTACACCCAACATAGCTAAATTCAATTCTTTTTCTTTTAAAGGCAACCCTTTAGGGCCGGGGGGGGGATATGGTAGCGCCATCTACCTTTCCATTGAGAACTAATCACATCAACGTCAATCGTTCCACGCTTGCTTGTCTAATGCGAGCGATACCATGTCTCCGTCTCTGTCTATCCCATTCCCTGGAAGGGGCACGTCTTTCGCGGATTGGTCGCCGCGATCGTCGACGCGAGAGACAGTCCAGAACTTTCGAGACGCTGAAAAAAACGTGTCCGCCATACCGCACCGCGCCGCTTCCGCACCGCTATAATTATTACCGCTTATACTAAACCGCCCGCGAGTGAAAGTGATTTGTGTAGTGGAGTGATTCAAACAGCTTCAGGATTCTCGAAGACACCAGGAGGCTGCCATTTGCAAGGAAAGAGGACTGACGTACAAGGTAGGTGCCCCTCATCCTTCAACATCCTTAGAATATCCTATACACACTCACAATCCTCTTCCCTTATCCTTTCTAGGCGAGCAGAACTCGCCCTAATACAGTCCATTCCATGAATCCTTCCCAATCGCCTAGACGCTTCGGTTACTACGGTTTCGGTGTAACGCCAAACCATAGGGCATGTAATAGAAAAAATATATTAAAACATTGGGATAGTCTTTAAAGTGCTACATAGAAACAAAATAATTTGAATTGTTTAATGTATAGGTCTAAGAGCCATTGCGATTTAAAAGACAAATATTATAATAATCTATATATATAAAATTGTCGTGTAACAGTGTTAGTTAAAATACTCCTCCGAAACGGCTGGATTTGTATGAAATGTTGTATGTTTATTCGGTAGGCCTGAGAATCGGTCGTAATCTATTTTTTGAACCCCTAAGTGCTAAGGGTGGCTAATCCGATGTTTTTTTTATGTTTTGGACATCTTTTTTATTTTTATTATTGTATGATGTGACATTAAAGAATACATACAATTCTTAATTTTCAAGATTTTAGCACCAACTCCTATTTTTTAACAGCCATATTAGTAATTTAATCATATCATTAGATCAGTTGTCTACGCAAGGCGCATACCGGAGTCAAGATATCGTTTCGCAATGTTAGTCACAATACTCCTCCAAAACGGCGGGACCAAGTTGTATGAAATTTTATATGTAAATTCTTTAGGTCTGAGAATCGGTCGTAATCTATTTTCAAACCCCTTAATCAGAAGAGTGGTCCAACCCAAAGCATATTGGCACTAAGTACATCTATTTAAGCAAGCTTAAATCTAAATAATTGTAAATTAGTCTCTCCGTGACCACGCTCGGTCCAAGACGAGCGAAACGTCGGAAACAAATAGGTATTTATACTGTTACGGACGGGGTAACTGGATTGGAAGGAAACACCGAGTAGCACTGATGACACTTTATTCGACTTGACACACGACACGCCGTTTAATTTTGACGCAGACAGCACTAACACTACGTCTGTTGCACTGCACTTTTCACTGCACTTCACTGCACTTTACTGCACTATACTTTCACTTCACTTTATTTTACTACTTCTTCTTTCTTCCTTATCTTCTTCACTTTACCACTTTTCAACTTAAACTGGCGCTTAGCGCGTCTACACCGCCTTATATACCCCTAAGAATGTTCTAGATCTACTAATTTTGATTGTCTTTTCGTTATTCAATTGTTTTTCCATCTCCTGTCTCTTTTTAACCTTTCCATTCCTTCTTGAATTTTCTAGAATTTTCTAATCTTTATTCGAAATGTTTCCATCTCCTGTCTCTTTTTAATCTTTCCATTCCTTCTTGAAGTTTCTAGAATATTCTAATTTTTACTCGAAATATTTAAATAATCTTTTAAATATTTGCCAAATATTCAGAAACATTTTCCAAATTTCATAAAAACCAAAATCCACATAACTGTTATGACTGGGATTTGAACCCACGCCATCAGAACGTGAACGGGATGCGTTATCCGCACGGCCATCGCCTTGTTGTCAATGACTGGTGAATTTGGCGAACACTTGATACAGAGTGTATACGTCATCGAACTAAAAACTCATTTCAAAATAATAAAATAGTCTTCAAACCTCTTTGCTAATTATTGTGTTTCGTGACGACGGTTTGACATGACACCGGCCGTCACACTACCCCCCTCTAAGACATGCGCGTCCCGCGCATCCTTAGACCCATAATACACCGCTCTCCTATCGACATGGACCAAATGATTAAACTTCGTAGCTATAGAAGCGTGTGATCTATGTGTAAATTTGCTTTCTTTGAGGCACAAAACTTTCCCCATGCTACCACCTTTCATTGGAATTTCCACATCTCCACACTTAAGTATACCACCTTTAATGTCTAATCTGCACTGATGATCTCTAAAGAAATCCAGCCCAACAATACAATAGTCTACGATGTCTGCAATCACCGCTCGTTGCCAGTATAGGTTGTCACCGATTTTTATAGCCACCATCTGTTCGCCTTTAACTGGGATATACTGGCCGGTAGCCGTTGTCAATCGAGGTGTAGTTGACGGTGTTAGAATTTTGCCGTTCTTTCTTACCAAACGAGTTCCTATAACCGTTCGTGTCGCACCGGTGTCCAGGGTCAGCAAACAGGTAACGCCATTGACTGTTCCATCGATAGTTAAACCGTTTCCATCCGTGCGTTGTCGAATACGAACTTTCGGAGCTTTCCGTCTTCTGATCAGCGCTTGCATCGAAGTCCTGGATGTAATCGCTTCCTGATCATCTTTCAACACTTGAACACTAGCGTCAATCTGACGCCTTTCTGCTACATGTTTCGGATAACTACGCCTTAAATGTCCGGGCTCTCTACAGTTATAACACTTTAGGACAAAAGATCTTCGACCAGTTCTTTCTTCTGCTGCAATAACTCTATCTCGATATAGCCTCGACTTCTAAAGCATGTGCTAATGCGTCTTTAATGTTGCTGTGGTGTTTCAAGCGCACAGCAGCTCTGACCTCATCGTCATAAATTCCGTCGATAAACGCCTGGAGTCGCATGCTTTGAACTTGTTCCACGGGTGCCGACTGATAAGCTTTTCGTATCATCTTCGTCACTTCCATCGGCCACTGCTGCAAGGATTCGTTCTGATACTGACGGCGGTTGCGTAACTTGGCTCGAAACACATATTCTAAGTGCTCGTCTCCAAATCTGGATTCTAGAGCCTCAAACAGCTGAACGTAAGTAGCGTCCTTTCCCACGGCCTCAACTACGGCTCTCCACTGGAACACAAAAAAGGTTACATGCATGCTAAACATGTTCCCAAGTAACATCCAGCGCTCAGTCTATTTAATTAACGAACATGACATCATGTGAATGGTCTAGTATAACGAGAATGAAAAAGGTAGTTAACATTTTCCGAGTTGAATTAGAACAACCGCCAATATTTTATAGTTCATTACCGTTTGAACTGAAAAAGCATGCGATTTGCATATTTATATATAAAAAATAAAATATGTGGGTATGTTTATACGACTAATGAACACTTGAAAACGTAAGTGAAAACGAATACGCTCTGGGTGCTTTGAAAGGCTGTGCACGTATTAGCAAGCTGGGAAACATAAATAACAAGCAAAACAATTTACCTACGAGCCTGGCTGAGGTATTCTTACAACTGTTTAGTTTGTTCAATATATACCAGCCGATGATACGTGCCGCGAATCCGGCCTACGGGATTCTGCACTCGTAGCCAAAGAACAGTAAATTAAAGACTTACTGTAATCTCAAATAATACCCACCCTCAAAATTTATACCGAACCATTTCTGGTGGGTCACCAGAATTGGTAAGAGCATTATATTAATTTTATAGCCCTATAAATATAACTTTGCTATTTATTTATTTATTTATTTATTAGGTTTGCTAACAGTCCATACATTTCATACAGTTTTGTCTTAAAATTAACTTAGATACTAGACTTAAATGTACGACCAATTATAAGCAAACACCTCATGCACTAATATTAGTGGAAAATTCATGAGTAGGTGTCTTATACATTCATGATTATTCTGTAAACAATAACTAAATACCAACTTTTTAAGTGTGGTAACGTTACTGAATAATTTACATTGATTGATGCTTACCTAACAAGAACATTTTTACATCTTTACGGAATCCAGACATAGTATTTGAAAATACATCGGTACTGCTACTACATTCATTAGCTAGCCTACACATACGTGGGATAGGAGAGTTGGCACCATGCACGGTTCTACGTAGAGGTGGGTAAAAAGGAGTTATTTGGGAGCGCGGATATCTAGCTGGCACTCTGATGTTCAAACGCATGAGTATATCAGGACAATCTATGAAGTTGTTTATGGTCTTATACAGAAAGTTAAGATCAATAAAGTCCATACGTGATACAAGTGTAACCATTTGGAAGTGACTAAGTCTTTTACGGTAAGACAAAACGTCTTTTGCAATTCCTGCAGAGTATGCTAAATGCCATAAAAAGCGCTTCTGGATGCGTTCAATTCTTAGGCAGTGAACTGCGTAGTGTGGACGCCAGACAGTGCTTCCATATTCCAGTACGCTCCTAACTAAGCTATTGTAAAGTAGAATTTTAGTTGACATGAATTTTTAGCTATATGACATATATGGGTCTAGCAAATTTACGTTTGAAGATATTTCGCCAATGAAATGAGGACCTCAAAAAAACTTCTTTAGTTTACTTTTACCTATCAGCAAATTATAAACCGACTATTATGAAATTCATTTTTATATTTCGACTATTATGAAATTCATTCATGTGATTTATGAACTGTTAAATTCATAGAAGTAAATTATTATGAAATCATAATAATAATATATAACTACGAGTTTCCACTTTTAGATTTTTCAACATACTGAGTACAAAAGTATTCTAAATATAATAAATAAGTTCAATTAACAACTTGTGAAATTAATACATTTCACTGAAATAATTGAATAGATAATAATTTTTACCTGGTGTTATTGACATGCCGCGACAAACCTTTCAATGTATGGCAATTTCTGCTACTATCATGTAAAAACAGGTACGTAAAATATTTTCACTACATAAAACACAATTGTGTGATTGTTCAGGTAGGAAAGAATCCAAGTATCAATAAAATTACAAGAAAGATTGAAAACGAATAGAAAGGATTAAAAATAATCATTTTGCTTATGGCCGGTGAGTAAAATTGGAGTAAAACTTTTTCTCTAGCTCTCTGGTTCCTGATATTAGTAACTGGATCACAGTTCGATCTCTGACATGTATCTTTTCGATGGCTCGACATGGTTTATGATGCGATGACTTTTCTGTATTGCTTGTAAGCCATATGTGTTAGGTCGTGCCGCTGTAGATATAACGATTTTATACGTCTTCACTGCAGTTACCATTGTTTAACAGTTATTGTACGGATAATTGTATGCCATGTTGTATTTTAGATTTATGACGAGCTTTATACCAACATGAAAACGAAAAGTTTTTTATTGAACATACACAATATGTTACATGAGTTTTATTTCATTTTTATATTACGTATTATATTCTAAATAAATATTAGAAAAATATTTATTTGTATTTTACCCGCTACGCAGGATTTATTCCTAGTGCGGAAGTTGTCACTACTCTAAACCCAGCACAATCTTACCTACTGCGATATCAGTGTATATAAAAAAGTGTTTGTCTCATAAAATAATGTACCAACTCATTCGAATGGCCACAAAGTATTAAAGTACCTACATATCTCTCAAAACAATAAGTAAAGCTGAACGACTTTTCTCTCGTGTCAATGAAGGCCTTGTTCTAAGGTTATACCCAAGGTTGACATTGACTATTGTTTATGGTCAAAAGTTTGGAGAAACATCGGTCTGGCAGATCGTCTGCCTATTAATGTGTAATAAACAACTTTTACTACACAGAATTGTAGTAAAATTTATTGCTTAGTATTTAATTTTGTATTGTACTAGCTATGCCCCGCAATGTCACCTGACGATCCTTTTCGCTTAAAAAAATGTTTGCCCCGTTACATGTGGTGTTGCCTATAGGCAATATCATTGTCTAGATGACGTGTTCTAACTTCAGTGGTATAAGCTAGGCAATGGCATGTATATATATATTTATAGATTATTTTAGTCCAACTGATTCGCTTGCCGGTTTCATAGTTTAAAAAAATAAAAAAATTATAGAGCAGAAAATTTTGATGCTTGAGTTACACAATAAACTTGTGCTGTACAAATATTCTGACATTTTCTCAGATTTACCATTCATAATATATCAATTCGATCAAACACAACCATATGTATTTAATAGGTCTTCATGATAAACTTTACAGCAAAGAAATAAATGGAGATTGTAAACAGTTTTGATCGGTTTATAGACATTATAATAGACTACCAACCAAAAAATCGTTGCTTCTATAAAATACAAATATTCCTTGGGTAAATTTTACGACACTTACAAGTAAATACACGTTAGACGTATTCGCTAACTGTGAGTCACCCTCACTGAGGTTCTACGCAGACTTACAAATCTTATTTACACTTGTGCTTAAACTACATCGCATGCATATTATAACGGTTAACTCCCGTAGGAAACAGACAGCAGCCGTAGTTCTTACATTTTTATGAAATAAGAGAGTATAGTCATTCGACAGCTATTAAACGACAATATAAAGATAACTTAGACATAATCGCGATTGTTGCTGTTGTAGAAAGAGAAACAAGTTTGTTTTCTTTCTCCCAAGTCCCATTTTGCTCCTCATTACTTTTATTTATCTCCTTTATAATATATGGAAGAATGAGAGAGAGGGGCTTGGCCCTCCGACTTGCCGAACGTAACAAAGACATAGCTTAGCATACTAATAAGTCAGTATTTTATTAAATTATAACATACGAGTTATAGTTATCATGCTATCATAAATGTTGCTTTCTCTCAGAATTGGTACCTATTATATCCATAATCGATTTAATATTATGTTTATTATTTTGCCATTTAGACTTAATTCGTTGCTAGAAGAGCAAAACGTGTCTTGGTACTGGCAATTTAACACAGAGTTAGAAATATCGGAGCAACCTAGGTGATCGGGAGCGGTCATATAAATATCGATAGTGCGATTGGGGCACTAACTGTTGCTACATCTTTAATAAAGTGAGAGAAGTTTGAATACAGCACGATCTTTTCTCGCTAGTCATAAAATATTCGTCGTGCATTTATGTGGGAACGACCACATGTTCGATAATAATAATAATAATAATAAAATCTTTTTATTCAAGTAACATTGACTCATTTTTGTTAGTAACAATTTTAACTTATTATCTATGTTAGTAGTTTACACACTTACACTTATAACAGACGTAGACAGCTTAGCACAATGATTAATATACTCACAGTCCAGTCTGCTAGGAATACCGCTAAGTATGTTATTGGGACTGGCCCGCACGCAGCGCACCAGAGAGGCGAATCTTTTGCGCATTGTGGCATAATGTACTGGTAGTACTCAAGGTTCCTAATCACATGCAAATTCATAAAATGCCTGGAGTTTTAATTTTATTATAAAATACCAAGATTTAAATAGGGATTCTATTGAACATTTAAATGTGTATACATTCGCTTTCTTCTTTCACTTTCGTAAAAACAATTTCACAAACATGGGTGACACAACGTGACTCAAAATCGGCAATTAGTCAATGCAATATATTATGATAAACTAGTTTTCTCGTTGACTACGACCGCATAATTATGGGAATATCAGTTCCTTAGAAAATTAACTTAAATATTTTAAAAAGTGTTAATCAAAAGAATTTTCTTAATAGACTTTTTATATATAATTTTTTTTATTGCCGTAGATTTCTTTGACGCTTACTTTCAGCGGCTAACTATTCACGCGACATGAACGTGACCTTATTCTGCCCTTCACTCACCTTCGAAGCGCAGTTGGTCATTTGCCTAACAATGTTCACTGAATTCGAAGAATGATAGATACTGCTAGCCTCATTGCTGCAGAATATCGCACCCTATCACCGAATACCATGAAAACATTTTAAATAAATAAAAAGTGTCTACGTGAATTTTTAATCGTATGGAATGATGGGTATCATGTTCACATAACAACACAGTCTAAATTGAATGCCTTTTAAATTTTATATTTTTTGTGTATTATTTATTTTCTTTAAATGTTTTTAAGGTGAAATGGATTACTCACTTATGTACCACTAAGTATGAATTACAAATAAAATTAGCTTTGTGAAGAGACTCCTGATTATTCTAAAGATTTCAGAAACTTATATTTATATACCTATACGCATTTATAATATTAGTAGAGAAAATCGTTTCAGCCGTTTAAGCGTATTAGCGTAGTATACAGGATGTAACAAGACCCTTAACGAAAACTGAAATCCCATATTGTACCAATCAGTACGAACATTTTTTACTTCGGCACCATACCTGGGACTTACTGGTTCAGGAGATATTGAGGCTCAAAGTTAGTATGGAATTTTTCTAATTAGGTATAAAATCGATACATTTACTCCGCCAATATGTTCTTTAGATGCCCTATAACTCCATGGATAATTAGGTATTTCGAGCATTGCTCGCGCGCGCTTTTAATTGCGATTTAAAAAATGTGAAAACTCAAAAAAAAAATCGTTTCCCAGGTATTATTTTTGGTTAGTATGACTTGGCATGATGTCCACAACGAGTAGACTTCGGCTTGGTGATGGGTCTTGTGATACCCTGTATAATTATTAGTTTGTAAACAATGTAATCACCGTACACAATATGATATTATGTATGATGTGACAGTACTAACATACAAAGGTACTCTGTGGTACTGACAGATATACGATAGCACATGCGCAGCACAACTAATACAGCGCATGCGTTTTTACTTCTAAGAGGTAAATTGGTGCCGTGCAAACAAGCAAACTTTAACCCTCCCTACAATCCCACGCAGTTTAATTTTTACAACTTATGGTAGCCTCTGTCTATCTCCATGGTCCAATATATCTCTAAACTAAATTTCAATAAAATCGGTTCTGCCGTTTTAGCGTGAAAATGGAACAAATTTCATAAAAATAAAAACTGTAACACAATTCACTACATACTCATGTAGTGGGAGACCCAGGGACACATTAAAAATGCCGTATTTCGTTCGTTTTTGCGACTTGAGTTCTCGCCGTCTCAGTACCTTCCTGCAGTGGCGTGGGCAACACGCAGCATAGCCGGCATGTGAGTGCGGCTTGAATAATTACGCCGAGTGAGTCCCTGGAACTCATGGTAGTGAATTGTGTAAGTTTTTATTTTTATAAAATTTGTTGATAATTTAGATTTCTTATTAATATTACTTCAGCATGAAATATGTTATATTAATTCACTGCCTTATCATCGTACGGTCATAAAATGGCCCATAAAATCAATTCAAACATCTACAAGTACAAGAAAAAAATATGCCTAAAGATCTGAGTCCCCTGATATTTACGACATACCGCCTAGAAGATATTGCTGAAGACAGAAAATATTGCTATTGATGGCATTCCTAAAAGATAACAAAGAATGATTACTCTTTCTGCAAATATATGAATAGAATATGTTTGTATTGCTAAAAAGAAGGATTTGCGGACGCTGCTTATAGTTAGTGCTTAGAGAACCCATGCAGAAATTTATTTTTTATTTAGAAGCCTACATTTTGTTTTGGATTTTTAGATTCTATGAACCGTTAAAATTAAAAATAAATCTTGGTTGCTACTCCGTCAATATTTTTTATAGTTTTAGGAGATTTGATAAAAGAAGCACCGATTATGAGACTGATTAATTTAATGTCTTATTTTTGTACCAAAATCTTAAAATTTATTCATTATTTTTATTTTATTGCGAAATAAGTAATTAAAACGAATAATCTTAATGACATACTTCACCGGGCTCTTGTCACCGCTGGCGTTCCAGCCCAACTTGAACCTCAGGGCTTGGCACGCGACGATGGCAAAAGACTAGACGGTATGTCTTTACTGCCGTGGAAGCTGGGTAGGCCTTTGGTGTGGGACGCAACTTGTGTCGACACACTTGCGCCATCTCATCTTCCTAGCACAGCGGGTTGTGCGGGCGCTGCTGCAGCTACAGCGGAGTCTCTCAAACGGCGCAAATACATAAATCTAATAAGAGATTATGTATTTGAGCCGTTTGGAGTCTAAACGTTGGGACCATGGGGTCCAAGTGCGCGATCTCTTTTTAGAGATCTCTCAAAGAGACTGGTCGACGCCTCGCGTGACCAGAAGGCTGGCCTGTATTTGGCGCAAAAGATCAGCATTGCCATACAACGTGGCAATGCTGCCAGCATTCTGGGCACGCTCCCAATTGACGGCGATGTGGAGGATTTCCATGACGCCCTCTAAATTTTCTTTTCCTTTCTTTTTTTAAAATGTATTTTTTAGTTATTTAAGTATAGAAATTATTGTCTTATTTTATGTGTAAATAGTCATTTAGCTATGTTAGTTTTAATTTGATTGCAAATAAATTTATCTATTCTGTAAAATAAAATAATTAATATGCTAAAATTAAAACGTAAGTATAAACACTTTTCGGATAAAAATTATTTTACTTGTTAAAACAATTAAATAAGATATGTGAGTCCCTGGGACTCATAGTAGTGAAATACGTTAGTCTTTTTCACCTAGTGAATTGAGGGTTAAAGTAGGGATGATGATAACGCTCAAAGAAGGCAAATAAAATAGCGAATGTGTTCTTATTGGTCGTGTATACTCAGTTCAGCTACGTTGTTAGATTAAAATCAGAATAAAAATTTGGTAACCCATATAATTTATATGACATAGGCACAACATTGTATAGAGCGAGTGTCTTGCTTGACAAATATTGTTGAGCTGGGCCTACGCTAGATGGGTCGAGCACGAGTGGAGCCTTCCTAGGCGTACGTCGATTGTAGCGTCAAATGTAGACATAAACTACATCTCCTGTTGGAAGTATGTAAGCGTAGTAGCCAAGCGAATGTATTTCATAAACGTTATCCCTGAACCCTGTGTCTAATACAATACACCTCTGTATGTAAAAGGATTTACAAAATCTTCGACAATACATATGTCAAATATTTTTTAAGCTATAGATACTGAGCCAAAAGACGCATTTGGGTAACGTCTCCTAGTAAAAAGAAACATCATATTGCCACGTAATATCGATTGAGCTATATTTCATTTTTATTGACAGGTAGGGATAATCCCGCCTTGCACTTTAACGAAATAAAAATTTACTTTTATGGCGCTAAGTCCCCTACTTTAGCGCCATAGAAGTAAATGTTTGAAAGAAATACTTTTACCTCGGTTCTTCTCTACGTTTTTCATCAAAACTGATCAAGCAGTTAAGCCTTTAGAGTATAAGTCATAACAAACAATAAGATTTTCGCACTTACAATATTAGTTTGGACAAATCAGTATATCATGTAACGAATACACAGTATTATAAGTCCCCCACGGCAATTTGTCAGTATCATAAAAGACGTATGTATATGCCGCCTTTACACCCCACATAACCGTCTGGTCATAGGATCAGCTATCATCGATAAAGGGCGTGATTTATCAGCACTCCACCTGACAAGCGTTTTGATTATAGTGTTAGTCTATGGGGCGGTTTATTATAGAGAATGGTGGTCGGGCATAGTATTTAGTGATGATTTTGGTATGGGGTGAAATAATATAGACGTAACCAGTGAATTGGGTCGGAGGTTTCACGAGTATACTTTAATATCAATGAAAGAGATTGTGAAACATTCATAAATAAAAAAAGAATCTAAATTTGTTTCAGAATTTATTTGCTATAAATACTTATAATAGCTCGATTTAGTAAAAGTGTTCCAAAACATTCGTGAAACATAGTTCTAAGTTTAAACATGACCTTATTTCTGTTATCGCTATTATAAGAATGTAGCCTACTGCAACATTTTTGTATAGCGTCTATCTCTAAAATATGTTGGAGCCAATTTTGAATTAAAATTAAAAACGACTCTTTTATAAATATATTTTCTAGATTTTCTCCAAATGAAATAATGTTGGCCTTAAGTAGGTATAGGACTTAAATACTCGTTTTTATTAAGATTAGGTAGTTAATATTACAGATTAGGTACATATTAACTTAGTCTGAAAGACTTTCAGACTATATTTCTCGAACTTTCACATGACTTGATGGGCGCATTAGAGATACGTCTGCAAGATCTTTCTTACAGACACACTGACTCGAGGTAAAACTAAAACAAATGGCTGGCTTTCAAAAGTCTGCATCTGTGCGCATAGCGTAACATAGAACATATTTATTAACGTTTACATTGCATTAATGTTTAAAAGACTAGTCAACTTACTGAAGACAATTATACATAGCAATTAAATATACATCTTTAGTTACTTGTTACTGATGTGGGCAGAAAATTTACCTTACAGGTTTTGTAGCCTATTCAAGTCCCCCATAAAAGTGGTACTTTGCTAAGATCGCATGCAAATAGACACTAAAAAACTGGAAAGCAAAATTCTGATAAAGTTATTTTAATTTTGGTTCTATAATACAACTTAAGTTTTACATTTGTATGTATTATTTTATTTCCTCGTTCTGAAACGTAGGGTCATTAAACTTTTACTTGTACAAATAATTCGTATAATAAAACAAAACGTTCTAAGTCCGACTTAGGAATTTCCGGATTGGCGAGACGCCAACATTAGGCAGAAAGTAATCTACAAAAGTGTTCGTGAATATGTTCTAGCTTAATACGTTTAATATGTAGGTACGTACTGGCCTACATATTAAACGTATTAAGCTAGAACATCTGTTAACTTTATATTACCATTAATGTTTTCCCATAGTGTTCGCAATTAGACCATAATTTCAACTCCAATATATTTTTCCTTATGATAGTTTACATGTCACACACTTCTTCGTGCGTACAATGCGCGTAAAAAAGCTACCCTTTAAAAAGATTATTGATTATCAAATGGAATAAAAATTGAAAGTTAACCATTTTCTTTTAATTTTTAGCTCTCTCTTTCCATAAGCTCGACGAACCAAAAATGTACACAAAATGTTGAGTTCATTTATTAATATGTAAATATAAATATTTACAAATTATGTTCTGATGCTGTTACCTATTTTGTAGTATAACAATTTTACGAGAACAAGATTAAAACCAGATTAACATTTTGAACCAATGTTTTAATGGAGAGTACAGTCGTAAAATCTCAATAGTTAATATTTTACATCTTAATATATATATTTCTTGTGTGCATGTGTATGTCACTGAACTCCTCCTAAGCGACTGGACCGATCTTGATGAAATTTTTTGTGTGTGTTCAAGGGGACTTGAGAATGGTTTAGATTCACAATTTATGCCACTGGAAAATGATTTTTACTTAATTTTTAATTTGTAATTAGTTGTGGATTTCGGAATGTTTCACATTGGAACCGACAGACTGCGCTGCTATCGCAGTGTCAAATCTTATATTAATAATTTCATTAAGGAGTACATCGAAACCTTACCTGGATAATAAAACATTAAATAATAAAGATTTCAAGTCGACAACATTATATCCGCAAAATTCGGATTGTCGAGTATTTTGTTAAATTCTAATGGTTCTGACAGACAAATCGCAGTCGCCATATTGGCGACGCCACTCTAGCAAAACGTCATAACATTCATAACATTTTGAGTACTACCAAAGAGGTCCTACTAAGTCTTAGTACTAAGTAGTTTGTATGTGTTAATACTTTTTGCAGTTATATTACAATTAAAATGACAATTATTGTAGAAGTATCCGCCATATAAAGGAGATTTGTGTTACCCCACAGAAGAATAACTAAAGCATGTTACCCCGAACATAGATGATATACCATCGATATAATATAATACTTGATATACTATAACTACAGAACCCCGAATATACGCGAGCGAAGCTGCGGGCAAAAGCTAGTTACTTATATTTCTGTTACAATGTACATTTATTGCGGGTGAAATGAACACGAAATGCTTGGAATATCATACCTTGTACAAATCTGAACAGGTGTCGTATCTTTTAATATTACTTATACAATGTTTTCTTAGGGAAATATTAAACGTGTTAACTTGATATATATATAGCTGAAGTTGCGCTCAACAAATGTATTGTTGACTTCGACTACATAAGCTACATACCTAAATGTTTAAGAGTGATATAAGCTTTATTCGATTGGAGTAATTTGCCCGTGTGGTGGTTTAGTCCGTGTGGTGACGGATTAAGAATACGGCATGTCACCACCCCATATCATCCCATGTGTGTCGTAAGAGCCGACAGAGGGAGCATATTATGCAGAGAACAGCACTGTTAGAGAAGAAAAACTTGATACAAACCCTATACACCGTTAAGCCAGCGTGGTATAGTAGGCCAATTCCTCTTTTCAAAGGAGAGGCCTAGTCCAGCAGTGGACTATTAAAGGCTGATGATGCTGATGTAATTTTCCCGGGATGGATATCAGAGAAATCATCTGAGTTTTATAAATAAATACCTAGTCCTGATCACAATTTCAGTAGTATAATCAAGTCTCAAGAATTATAGAAAAATAGTTGATTTATCAGTTCCTTGGTGATAAATTTTATAGTATTGTTCCTAATGAACGAAAAGTGAAACTAAAACTTAATATGTAGGTAACTGACCAATAAATAATGCATTATTGGCCCGTTACAGCTGGTGTCTATCACTGTGTAATATCGTCTTATCAGAAAAAGTTAAAATAAATATAGACATCGTCAAAAAATTATCTCCAAAATATTTTACGAAGATAATTGATAATAATGTTGCGCCATATAGGCGTGCCATAACACAGCACACTTTTTTTAATTAAGTTTGCAGTGCACATGTTACGCTTCTAGCGATAGTTAGTTGTAAATAATATATGACGTCAGCATGCCACGGTAGCATCAACCAAACTAAAATTATGAATGCGTTTGTTGTGTTTTTACGCTAAAACTACTTAACCAAGAATCATGATGTTCATAATATGTTGTCTAAAGTATATGATAGAACCTAGAGTACCTTTTTTTTTTTTTCGTGGAGGAAATCCTCATTGGACTAACCTCCGCCGGGGGTAGACGTAGGGGTGTGCCGGACTCTTACCGGCTAAAACCACCACGGTCATACTCCTCGCACCTGTTTGGAGGGCTACGGGAACACGCTATTCTTCGCGTGGCCCATGGGTGTTCGTCCGCCGGGGCGGAGCACACTGGTTACTGGGGAAATTCTAACCCCTTTTCCCCACGGTCTCTCCCTTGAGGGAGGCGCGCGGGGTATCACACGCCTGCCACCTCAGACTTGGACGACGAGCTTCCTCGCCGCTCTAGTCCATTTACGGGGGCCGAAATTGGGCGTGATCTGCCCTCCTCCGACGCCCGCTGCGCCTTCTGCGAATGGAGAGAGTTGTCGTATTTTCCCTATCTCTTTCCACAGACTCCTTCTGCATCATGACGGCTTCGCAAAAGGTAGCCATTGCATCCCACGCTCTCTCACTCTCGAGCATGGCTCGTACAACCGCCGTAAGTGAGAGGTCGGTTCCAACCTCAGCTACTAGAGCAAGACGTGGCTCTTCCCACGCAGCACACTCCTGCAATGCATGTCGCGCTGTTTCCTCCTCGCAGTCGATGCAGTGGTGGCACCTCGCGTCTGCCTCTCTGCCGATACGCCTCAAGAACTTTCCAAATCACCCATGATTGATAAGCACCTGTGTCATCCTAAATGTCAAGGAGCCGTGCTTCCGTTCAACCCATTCCCTTAGCACAGGTTGGATCGCCTCTATGGTGTACAGACCAGCGGCGAGATGGGATAGTCTCATACGCCATTCCGCTACTTGGACCTCCCTCAATTCGACACGGCGCCTCTCCACCTCTCGTGGTGCCAGTGCAGATCTCTGCTCCCGTGCTTCTGCATGCCATTTATATAACGACGCGAGAGTTTCCGCCTCTAGGTCCCAGGGCGGTGATCCAGCTAGTACGCACGCCGCCTCGTAGGAGATCGTGCGGTATCCCCTTGCTACTCTGATGGCCATAACTCTCTGCGGTTTTCGCAGTATGGTGATGTTGGGTGCTTTCAGGTTTTCAGCCCAAATTGGCGCTCCGTACAGGGCCATAGACCGCACGATCCCCATATATAGTTGCCTGCACGCTATACTAGGCCCTCCAACATTAGGAAGTAGCGTAGATAGGGCGCCTGCTGCACCCATCAGTTTCGGCACCAACTCCCGGAAGTGGGGGCCAAAGTTCCACCGGCTATCAAGAACCAAAGCAAGATATTTGATCGTGTTCTTGACGGCCATTCTTACGCCACTAACTATAATGTGGAACCCTGGCGCGGTGCCTTCCGAGGACCATAAAAAGCAACGGCCTCAGATTTTTCGAGGGCTACACATAGACCCAACTACCGGATCATACCCGCCACTTGAGACGCCGCAGCCGTAATCAGCGACGCTGCCTCACTATGTGTTCTCCCCCGGGAACTGACAAGTGTGTCATCCGCGTAACACGTCAGATTCACGCCCTCGAGGAAGTCCCCTCGCAAAACCCAATCATATCCGATGTTCCACAGGAGTGGACCCAATACTGACCCCTGTGGAACACCGCATGTCATGTTGCGACAGCACATGTCATCCTGTCCTGCATAAATAACGCAGCGCTCCGACAAGTAAGCCTCGACTATCCGACGGAGGTAGGGTGGTACTTTGTGGTACCTTAGTGCCTCAATAATACAAGACCAGGGCAGGATGTTGAACGCGTTGGAAATGTCCAATGACACTGCGAGCAACACTTAACCCTGGGATACCACTTCTTCCGCCAGATCCTTCACGCGCTTGATAGCATCAATGGTGGAGCGCCCGTGGCGGAACCCAAACTGATGATCGTTGAGGTCCGGTCCTACTGGGGTCAAGTGTCTGACGAGGCGGTCAGCAACGATTCTTTCGAACAACTTGGCCACCTCATCAAGCAACACTATGGGTCGGTACGCCGATGGTGAGTTCACCGGACGCCCCGCCTTCCGAAGCATTACAAGTTTGCCGGTTTTCCAAATAGACGGAAACCGGCTCTGTTCCAGACATGCTGTGAAAAGCTCTCTTACTTGGGGTCTAACTCTTTCATAGCGAGGACTAATGCTTGACCTGGTATGCCATCTGGCCCTGGAGCAGTGTTCTTCGCCCGGAGTCTCAGTATCGCGACCCGCAGGTCCGGTTCCGTTACTTCTGGGACAGGGTCCTCATGACTGGTCTCGGCAGCCAAGGGCAGTGACATTGGTGGTGGTGTGTACGATCCTCGAGTGGGGAAGAGGGTTGTAACCACCTCCTCCAGTAGCTGTGGCTAGAGGCTTTCCGTCAATGGAGGTGCCCAGGAACGAAGCTTGTCCCTTACCATGCGGTAAGGACGCCCCCAAGGATCTCGATCTAGAGATTCCAGCAATTCTCTCCTAGCAGCATCTTTGGCAGCGCAGATAGCTTGTTGAAGAGCCAATTTGGCTTGGCGGTAAGCCTCGTACCACTCTTCCTCCTCTTCGGGAATACGCAGGCGTCTTCTCCTATACCTGGTGTAACGGCGACGGATCGCCACGCAATTTTCGCGCAGGTGAGTAATTTCATTTGACCACCAGTACACCTGGGGGCGCCTGTCACGGGATCGAACGCGTGGCATAACCGCATCGCAGATTTTAGTCAATGTTGACCTAAGCCACTGCGCATCCTCCTCAACATCAACATCTCCTCCAGGAAGGGAATTGCGGATCCAAGACGCAACGATGGAAGCTTCCTCCAAGGCTTCCCTGTTTAGATGTGTTTGGGCCCATCGTGGGCCATTGTGCCTTGGGATAGCGGCGTGTTGGCTGCGCTCGTTTTGGTTGGAAACGTCGAATCGTATGTAGCGGTGATCCGACAAAGTCTCCACTTCCTGTTCTACTACCCAGTGCTGGACACGACGCGCTAAAGCAGGACTTGCGAGCGTTATATCAACAATGGCCTCACCTTGCCATCTTACACAAGTGCTAACCGATCCTTCATTTAGAACAAAGAGCCCTGTGGTCAGTGCCCATTCTTCCAAGATCTCTCCGCGTCGGTTTGTAATGCGGGAACCCCAAGCTGCAGATTTGGCATTGAAATCGCCGAGCACGAGGACCTGTAGAGGATGACATCTGCTGACAACCGCACCCACATCCCGAAGAAAGGTTTCAAACTCTGCGAGGCTCCTATTGGGCGAGAAATAAATGCCTATCACGTATATGTTGCCCAGGAGGACAGCAACCCAGCTATGACCCCTGATTACGTTCTCAGGAACCCTGCCGATAATCGCTACCAGGCCATCTGTATCCTGAGCCCTGGCGCAGTGGTTGATATTACCTTGGAGAAACTGAATTGCCATACTTATTTGAGATCCACTTCCTCTTCTATCCCCTCCTCGGTACTGGTTTGTACCCGATGAATGGCCGAGTGCGCAGTAGCTATATCGCTACCGACACTCTTTTTTGTTTTCGCAGCCGGTGCAGTGCAAGTATTTGCGCCGACTTTGTGTCCTACAGGCTTTCCTGCGGCTTCGCACAGATTGACTTTTTCTGGCAACACTGAAAACGTCAAACGTAAAATTACGTAGCTCCGTGATTTTAAAGTTTTATTTAAGTTTAAATCAATATTAAACGCTTATGTTTCATTAATATCGTGTGTAATAGTAATAGAAGTGTGAAATACATTGAGTTTGCTGTTTGAAACCTCGCTGCAGACAGTTCTTGGCGGACAGATCAACTACCCAGTGGCAACGGACGGAATTCAAATCATCATCCTTAAACCCGGGGAGTATTTTACTTATTAACTTACACTCCTCAGCACATATTTACTCGGCTCACTGAACGTGAGCTTCGTCCATCACACACTGGCACAGTTTCTGTCTCCTTTTGCTTGACTAAAGTGGAAGCAAAATCGAGGACTGAACAAATGCCCCATACAAGCACAAACTACACTTACACTTAACATTTATATACATATATGTAATTATTTATTAATTAAGTATACTTTATTATAATTATTTATTGATTGTCTGCCTAGATTTAGTTGTTAAGTACAACCATCTAAGATATTTACCTAGATTTAGTTATTTAGTACAGCCATCAGCAAGGATTATCTTACCTACTTGATACTGATATAAGAGTTGTTCAACAAACCATATTAATCTAAACCATTATTTAGTTTAATAGCCAAATTACCATTCTTACACCTTTCTTTCAATTTTCATAACTTATTTTCAACATACCTACATCAATCTATTATTCTCATAACTTTTTTATCTCTTTTATTTGGTACTAATTATATATATTCACTCTTGTATATTAACATAATACCTATCTTTCTTCAAAGTATTCACCTGTTTTTCCTTTTTTAGGTAATTTGTGAGGCATGTCTACAAACATGATGACCCGCAAGGCACTTGCTAAGGAAACAGAGAACAACTTGAAGATAGCGCTGTTAGAATTAAAGGAATATAAAGAAGATAACAGTCAACTATTGAAGGAACGTGTTGATAGCGAAGAAGAAATTAAATATGTCAATGATAAAGTATCCCAGCTGAAGGCGCAATTGACGGAACTCCACATTGAACACATGGACATCTTGGACCAACGAGACAGACTACAGGAGGAAGTTAGGTCCTACAGTAGCTGTGATGAAACCTACCTTAGACAACTCAGTCGAATTATGGAGTTGGAGGCGAGTCTGAATGAAGCCCAAACAACAATTTTATCACAAGAGGAATCAATCCAGACGCTCAACACCACAGCAAACAAGAACCTGTTTTCAGAGGTAATGAGCGATAATGCTAGTGTTATTAAGACTGTAAAATGTAAGTGCAACTGTAAATCTAAATTGATAACCAAAAGGAAATTAAGGCAATTATCAAAATTAAATAAATTGATAAAGCGACTTGAATCCAGTCACAAGGGGTCAAATAAAGTAAATAAATTATCACAAATTAACCATGACTTGGTTAAGGAACAGGAGTCATTAATGTCGAAGCTTGAGGCTAGCAATGAACAATTACTCAGTAGTAGATTATTATATGATCAGCACACTCAGGAGCTACAAACACACATATCAAAACTGACTGCACAGCTCGACAAAATGGCAATAACACACCAGAAAGAAACTCAAGAATACATATTAAAATATGATGAGATTTCTAGAGTTGGTAGAGAGAATCTAGAACAACTACTCTCTATAGCCAACAAAAAATGTTGCTTAAATTGTTCAAAATTAAATAATGATTTAGAAAGTAGTCTAGTACTAGAACCTCACAAAATATACAATGACTCCGGTTCTGATGCCTTGTTACAAACAAATCATATATCTTCACTTGACACTCATAGTAATAACACTGTGTTGATGTTTTCTGACCAATTGGGAGTGGGTTTGGTTAAATTAATAGATAGTTACACTAACCGTCCATTACAAAACTTTTGTTATCTAGGAGAAAGAATGTCTTCATTAGTTAATAAGTTAAAACATGCAGAATTAAATAAACATTCTACGGTTATATTATGTATGGTGATAGCTTACTAGTTACTAGGAAAGATATACTAGCTTTATCGGATATAATGACTGATAGAAGTTCTAAAGTGGGGTGCAATTTTATAGTCTGTGCATTTCCTTATTCTAAGACCTTATCTGATAAAGAAAACAACCAGATAAGTAAATTAAATATATTATTATATAATAGTACATATCGTCATAATGACAAAATTTTATTCTTTGACACTAATACTTTTATTAAAAGTAATTTTATTTTAACAAAAGATACTATGTATCTTTTTCGCTATTTTAAACGACAACTTGCTAAATTATTAGCATTTAATTTATACAGTGACCCAAGTACTGTTAGAGTACATGACAATTCCATTATTGACATTCATAATAATAATAATTTAAATTAAATTCTGAGACAATAGAGAACACCTCTAGCTATAATAAGATTACTCGTAACTCATTGACTAATACACTTAAACATAATAATAACAAAAATTTGATTAAATTAGTACATCAGAATATTAGAAGTATGATTAATAAAGATTTAGAAATGGAATTGTTTATGAACTGTAATGCTGTTGATATATTTTGCATCACTGAACATTGGCTAAAAAGCAACCAGTTCATGTTTAATTTCAGTAATCATATAGTAGTAAGCTCGTTTAGCCGGCAGCAAGCAGTACATGGTGGCTCGATGATTTTACTTAATAAGCAACTTAAATTTAAGGAGCGTCATGATATTGTAAATCTGTCTGTTGAGCGAACTATTGAGGTAGCCTGTGTGGAACTGAGGAGATTTATTGTAATAAGTGTATACAGGCCTCCTTCAGCATTGTATGATAGCTTCGAGCGTATTATGGATGAGATATTAAACAAAGTTGCAAAAATAAATAAAAATGTTGTTGTGTGTGGTGACTTTAATGTAAATTTATTTGAGGATAGTAGTCTTAGTACAAAATTGAAAGCGCTGTTTCTATCATATAATCTGAAGAACTTATTCTTAGAGCCCACAAGAGTTACTTCCTCTACATCTACTTGCCTAGATAATATATTTACAGATATCATAGTAAGAGACAAGCAAATTATTAGACAGTTAGACTCAGACCATTGTGGACAGCAGATCTCCTTTAATGATAACAGTAAGAATGTTTCTAGGCAAAATATAGTTGTAATACCTAAAACTGCAACTCGTTTTGCTAGGTTTCAAAGTAAACTAATGACTAGCTGGTCACTGTTAGATGATGAAGGTGACCCTAATTTGTTATATAATAGCTTTTTCAAAGCATTTTGTACAGACTTTAATTCGGTTTTCACACCTAGAACGATTACAGTTGGAGGTAATGCAACCTTCTGTGAATGGGCAACAACGGGGCTTCACAAAAGTAGAAAGAGATTGTATGAGCTATATGACGAGAGAAACTTTAATTTAAGTGAACAATTTCAGGATTATGTTAGAAACTATGCTAGGATATTTCGGAAACTTTGCAAGAAAGCTAAGTCTCTTTACCTGAGTTCAAGGATTAGGAGTAGTGACGATAAAATGAAAATGACATGGAATATAATAAACAGCGAGACTGGGAAAGTTAAAAGTAAAAGTTCAAAATTTAGTTTGAACATTGATAACGAGACTATTACATCAGACTCAAAAGTTGCATCGGCGTTTGAAAGTTTTTTTACTGATATCCCCGTTATTACTACTAGATCTTTGGACTCATCAACCAATGCAGCGGAATCTCTTTTAAAAGAAAACATGAGTACAACCTATAGTAATTTCTCATTTCAGTATATAAATTCAAATGATGTTATAAAAGCTTTTAATACTATAAATTTAAAGAAGACTGCAGACTTGTGGGGAAATTCCGTTACTATTACCAAGTCCATCATTGCTTTAGCTGCTAACAGATTAGCTTTAATATTTAATAAGTGTATTGACTGTGGTGTATTTCCTGATCTTATGAAAGATAGCAAGGTAATACCTTTGTACAAAGCAGGTAGCACATCAGACCCCACCAACTAAAGGCCAATTTCTGTGCTGCCCACATTTAGCAAAATTTTCGAGAAATTGATACTAGACCAACTGCAAAGTTATTTTAATAACAACGAGCTTCTACACTCTAAACAATTTGGTTTTACAAAGGGGCGCTCCACGACCGATGCCGGTGTTGAGCTTGTAAAACATATCTTTGATGCCTGGGAGGATTCACATGATGCTTTAGGTGTCTTCTGTGATTTGTCCAAGGCCTTTGATTGTGTTGAACATGATACATTGATCAGGAAATTACATCACTATGGTTTAAGTAGTTCTGCTCTGCATCTTCTTACTTCATATTTGAGTAATAGGATTCAAAGAGTTGATGTCAACGGGATGCGTTCGCATGGGTCTGTAGTCAAAATGGGCGTCCCACAGGGTTCAATCCTCGGTCCTTTTTTATTTTTAGTTTATATTAATGACTTACCACTACTCGTCAATGACAAGCACGGGATAGTACTGTTTGCTGATGAAACCTCACTTTTATTTAAATTAAAACGACAGCAAATTGATATGGACGATGTAAACATTGCTATCTCAAAGGTGGTTCGCTGGTTTGAGGTTAACAACCTGCTTTTAAATAGACTAAAAACTAAATGTATTCGATTTTTCATGCCTAACGTCAAACAAGTGAACACCTCAGTAAAGGTTAAGGATGATGTGTTGGATCTTGTGGATAACACCAAATTTTTAGGCATTACACTAGATTCTAAGCTGCAATGGGGACCACATATTAGTAAATTGTCGAATAGACTCAGCTCTGCAGCATACGCAGTCAGGAAAATTCGCCAGTTAACTGACATTGACACTGCCAGGCTTGTATATCATAGCTATTTTCATAGTATAATGTCATACGGTATTCTCCTGTGGGGAAATGCTGCCGACATTCAGACCATCTTTATTCTGCAGAAAAGAGCTATTCGAGCAATTTATAATTTGGATTATGGGGCTTCGTTAAGGAATAAATTCAAGGAAATAAAAATTTTAACAGTTGCAAGCCAGTATATTTTTTCCAACCTAATATATTTATTCCAAAACAAGGCCTCATACTCAAAGAAAAGTGATATCCACAATTTGAATACTAGAAATAAGAGTAAGCTAGTAGTGCCGGCTACCCGGCTAGAGAAAATAAAAAAATCTTTTCAAGGCCAATGTGTGCGCTTTTACAATAAAGTGCCAAGCAATATTCAAAATTTAAGTTATAATAAATTCAAAAAGATTATAAAACGCAAACTTTGTCAAAAAGGGTACTATTCAGTGCTAGATTATATTGAAGATAAAAATGCTTGGGATTAATTTGCTCGGTCCCACAGGCTACTTATGTTTGATTAGTGTTAAGTTTCATGTGAGTGTGAGTTATTGTGTCTATATTATGCTAGTAAGTACTTTTATATTATTATTAAAAAAGCCTTATTAATTGACAACAACATTATAGACACACCAGCTCATATAGTTATGAAAAATTCAATGTAGTTACTAAGGTTTTAAATTGTATAGAATCAAGATGTAGAAAAGAGTGGCCCGGAGTTTCTTGCCTGATTCTTCTCACGAGGCTCTACTTTCTGAACAGGCATTTTTTTCAATGCTCAACTATGTTAATATGCATTTAAAGTTACTTTTTATTTTTTTTATTTGTATGACTTTCTGACGTGTCCAAAAAATTTAAACATTTTTATGGAAATAAACATATTTGAGTTTAAGTTTGAGTTTGAGATTACAGTGCAGCGCTGTAGAGCATCCACCAGCTTTGTGACCAGGTTGACCACAGCGATAGCACTCATCACTACGGTCAATATTAGAAGTGCAGAAAACCCTTACATGGCCTTCCTGGAGACACTTGAAACATCTTCTTGTTTTGGGTTGCAACAGTTTTACACGTGCTGCAGCCCATCCGACCTGTATGTGGCCATCAGTGACCAATTTTTTGGCCACTGCTATTAGACAACGCACCCATGCCGTGCCCAGACTATTACGGTCTAGGCGGACTTCGCCCACCTTCACCTGATCGCCGGGACACTGACAGACCCGGACGATGGTTGCTGCAACTTCTTCTTTAGTTATGGAGTCATCCCACCCACTAATACGCACTTCTGCGTTCTTGGTGGGTCTAGAGATCCGTACGTCTTCCTCCTTAAGTGTCTCTCGAATTTTGGTCGCCAGTGTGTCCGCCATTGGCTCGCTAGTGGCACCAGGAATCTCCAAGATACAGGCACCTGTGGCTGCTTTCTTAAATTTGAGCCCCTTGAAACCCTGCATGCCCAAACTGGCTATGTCCACCTTGGACCTAGCCTGTTTTAGAATCAAAGCATACGTCACACCTCTTTCGATCGCTTCAGGCTGCAGAGTAATAACTACAGCTGCTGATTTCGGAGGACGAAGTCTGGGAAGCTTTGTTAGTTTTTGCTTCGTCAGATGCAAGTGAGCGCTTTCCTTCTTCTTCTTCTTCTGTTTTTGGTCCGTAGTCCATGTTCCGCTGTTGTCTACTATTGGTAGTTCGTTGGAGGACGCCATATCAGTCGTAGTAGTCGAAGGCTTTGTCTGCGGTTGCTTGGTGGTAGGTTTTGGGAGCGCAGATGCAGAGGTGGTTGTGATGATATCTGTATGCGACGATGGTGCAGCTTTTGACGTTGGCAACGTACCCGTCCTTTTTCCCTTTCCTTTCTTGCCAGGTTGAGAGCTGGGAAAAGGATCTTTTGGGTTTTGGTTGGCCTTAGCCTTGGTATTCGGAGGAAGCAGTCTTCCCTCCAACTTAAGCGATTCCAGGCGCGCGTCAACTATTGTGCCCACTTGGAGCATGATCGCGCGTTCTAATTCTGCCGTCTGATCAGCCGAACACGTATCCACCAGATGAGGTCTTGGTGTAGCTTGTTGGCTCATCTCTGCTTTGAGAGCAGCAAGTTCCTTTTTCATTATCTCCATCTGTTTTTGGAGGCAAGCATTCTCCTCCTGGAGCTTGTTTGCCTCTGCACCTCTGAGGAAGTTTAGTCGCTTCTTCGATAGCAGTGGCTGCTTCTTTAATCGCCGTGACAGCTGCACCTTTCAGCTGTTTTCATGTTTCGGCGACGGTCAGAATGGTCACCAAATTCGCTTTAACTTGTTCTTCTAAAGTTACTGCCGTCGAGGAATCATCCGTTCGCAACTCTTGATCCTTTTGTGGAACACGACTGCGGAGCTTCCGCGGCTCTTGCGTAACATTTTGTATTTCTCGTGTCGCCCGAAGATAATAATTGCCCTTTTTCGTACCCGTGTCTGACTTAGACCGTGCATTTTGAGGGTCAACATGATGTCCCTTGTTAACAGGGCATCCTCTGCCCCGCCGTGCTACATCCAGACAAGAGGCCCGTCCCAACGTTGAGACTGATATCGCACCTTCATCTTCGTGACTATTCATCCAGAACTTGGATTGTGTAGCAGCGTTAATCTGCTTGGCTCCACCCTCTACTTGCATCGCGGAAGAAGTGTCGCTCTCCTCGTTTGACTTTATAGTGTCTGAATAGACTGAACCCCGACTACCTTGTCTATCTATAGGTAGCTTGGCGGTCGATTTATCGGCGGTTACTTCGTTTTCCTCATCTGAAGAAACCTCCACTGCTCTCGAGCACAAAGTACTCCCCATTTTCCCGGAGGAGCAAAAGCTTCCTACATAAGCTCCCTCAGAGAACGAGGTGCTTCCATCTCTGATTTCTTTTCTGACTTTCAGAACTCCTTCTATCTTTTTGTTTTGGGTTTTATATATGTTTGAATTATCCATAATTAGTCCCACGAGTACAACGGAAATAATCGTCGACCCGGGCAGAGCCGTACTTACCCAAGCAAGTGTACATTTATTACTCAACCAGGGGGTTCACAGGTACCCTGGCTGGGGGTGCGCTTGTAACTGATGTCCCTCTGTGAGGAATATAATCTGTCAGCCATTCATCCACTCGTCACGCACCAGATCTTGAGATTCAGATATTTTTTTATAGAGGTTTATTCCTCACGGTCCGGGCGGTCAAGCCAAGACCTTCGGTCCCAGTAACGTAACCATGAGACATGACCATAGTTGACATATCTACTGGGATTACGATATGACAGCGATGATAATGCAGGTGTTAGTACACTATCTGTTCAGAGGCAGGATAAGTACACACTGAACTCGCCTGGAACTTCTCTCCTAAGATAAGCCTCATGCTCATCCACTACGCCCTTTATGCATCAACAGGACGCGTAGAGAGCATCCTCCGGGTATCCAAAACGGACTCCCGCTGGTATTCCACTTGGTCTGGTCTCTCCCTTTGGACCAATCTGGCATGAGTAGCTCTACCGGCATAGCTTCAGAGATCATCGAGACACACAAGGCCCCAACGACAACAACATCGTGGGTATACGGTCGGAGGGGAAGAGTATTCTGTGCGGGAAAAAGTTTTAAACTAACAGCCTGTTTGGTAAAGCAGTCGTTTCCATTGTAGGATACCATAAAACATCATAAGTCCTGCTAAAGAATGTATATTATGAACAGAACTGCCCCTTGAATTTCCTCGTGTTATATTCACGGTGTAGGTATATTATAAACTTGAACATGGGAGAGTCTCATATTAAGAACATCAATAATTGGTGGATTACACACGGGTACATATGTTGTCCAATGGTGAGGTTGAAACCACAACACTCGGCCCGGTACGACGTACCTACCTATATTCTCACCAGGACAAATATTGGGTGAGCGCCCATACGCCCCTTAAAATTCGCTTCGTGAATATAAGTTGCAAATTCACCCCGTTTTGAAGGGCCCATACGCCCCTTCCCTTTAATATATGCTATTATTTAAAAAAATAGTACGGTTAGACAAAACATAATTGAACTTACTGCTTATAACATTTTGAATACTGACTTGGTATATTCACCTTATCTGTGTTAGTATATATAAAATCTATAGCTCTATATGTCTCCAACATATAGAGCTATATATTGCTATTAAGAGGGTCTAGGGTTCAATTCTACTGCGCGTAGCACTGATCAAGTTAAATGAAAATTTAACTAGGCTATTGTTATTTCCTCAAAGAACATATACATAATATATGTAAGTGTTTTTGGAGGTGGCCCAAGATGAAATTATGTTTTACAGGTATGCTTATTACATTAGGAGTACCCATATCATTAGTTCTACAGACGGCACATGAGCTCAGGACTTGCAGATGTCAACTACAATTCATACCTATTGGACTAGATACACTACATAACCAGAATTAATTGGTTTTATTGCATGACAGAATTCATAATACGGCCAGACATTGATAAGCTCTAAATAAATATAGTCGTAGAGATAGGCCTCCCGCAAGATGGACTGACGATCTTGTTCAGGTCGCGGGCAGCGGATGGATACGGTTGGCTCTAGATCAGTCCATGTGGAGAGCATTGGGGGAGGCCTATGTCCAGCAGTGGGCGTTTTCTGGCTGATATGATATGGTGATGATAAAATATATATATCCTATAACTCCTAATAATATAAAGCCAATGAACGTTAAATATTCAAAATGACGCGATTTTTGTAGAGTGGACCATCCATGAAGCAGAGAATAACCGGATCATTAAAGGATTAATACTGTCTATACATAGAGCGAGAGAAGCCAACGTAAGCTACTGATTAATAAGAGTAAAAAGTTTGATTTATTGTGATTCAAATTTTTTTTTTTTTTTTTTTTTTTATTTAACCTATATTGTCCCACTGCTGGGCAAAGGTCTCCCTTACACTCCTCCAAGCGTCCCTATCTTCTGCCAAATTGGGCCAATCTCTGTCAAAATTGTCTAGATCGTCACGCCATCGTTTTCGGGGTCTGCCTCTTTTCCGCCGCCCATCTTGCGGCACCCATTGCGTGACGATTTTCGCCCATCGGCTAGGATGCATCCGGATCACGTGGCCCGCCCAATCCCACTTTAGGTTGGCAGTCTTCCGTCCCACATCAGCAACACCCGTCAGTGATCGCAGAACGGCATTTTGCACTCGATCAACCCTCTTATATCCCAGGATACTTCGCTCCATTGCTCTTTGACAAACCTTGAGGCTGGACTTTTGAAGTTCGGTCAAGGACCAGGTCTGAGCACCGTAGGTTAGGATAGGCAGAATGCACATATCGACAAGTTTGCGTTTTAGTGCTATTGGAAGGTTGCCCTTCATGAACTCTTTCATGGACCAGTAGGCTTTCCAGGCATTCTCGATTCGACGATCGATTTCTCGATCTTGCCTGTTTTCGAAAGACACTATCTGGCCCAAGTAGGTATACTCGTCGACATACTGTATTTCCTGCCCATCAACCTCAACCCTACGTTTACTGCTGTTGGTCATAACTTGGGTCTTTGAACGATTCATCGCAAGTCCAACCTCAAGGCTCGCCTTGCTCAGATCTTCGAGCATTTGTTGAAGGTCTTTTGCGGTTGGTGCAAATAAGACAATGTCGTCAGCAAACCTGAGGTTAGTAAGCCTCTTATCGCCAACAACGATGCCCGCGCTTGCCCACGGTTCTGCCAAGGTCTTGAAGAGCTCTTCTAAAACGCACGTGAACAGATTCAAATAAATATTTGTAATAAATACTTTGTGCTTTAGTCTTTTAGAAATAGTAACTACAGTTTTGAGATTGATCTTCTGCATGAAAATTTTCTCCCAAACATTATACTTCAAAATCATAATATAGTAAATCTATACTAATATTATATAACTGAAGAGTTTGTTTGTTTAATTCGACGTGCTAATCTGAGGAACTAGATTTAAATCGCACTGATGAATCAGAAAATGATGTTTTGCTTCATTTGAATAACGAAAAATTAAGACTGCCTCCGTGGTCCAGTGGATAGCGTATGCGACTGCTGATCGGAGGTCCTGGGTTCGATACCCGGGTCAAGCAAAAGAGTTACTGAGTTTTCCAGATTCTCAGTAGCAGCAAGAAGTCTGGTAATGTGCCCATTAACGGCAATAGGCTCGCCCCCTATCACGTGGGACCTAAAAAAGTAAAGACGAAATGTGGGTGTAATATTACGCCTCTGTCTACCCCTTCGGGGATACAGGTGTGATCGTATAAATAAATAAAAATGATTATTTCTGAGTTAGATAGAATATATATAATAGATTCCATATAACGAGGAAAGCTCATAATTCATCACGCTGTGAGCCACCGCATCGGTGGCTCACAGCGTGATGAAGACAGTTGCCCTAAATAACGCGCAGTTAGTATGTTATTTCTCCAAATACTAGTGCTGCTACCAAGATGCATACACTTGTGAAACAAAATGTAAGCATAATACTTTGTAGAAGAAAATTAATTTCCTGCTCTAATTTAAGACTTCGCCTTGAACACTTGCAACAGTAACCCACAAAGTTTGTACATAAGGGTAGCAAAACTGTTTTAGGAACGTGAAAATTCTTTGTTATGCGTTTCTCTTTGTATCGTTGTTTATACCTGAAGTATGAAAAATCTAGCAGAAAAACCCTAGCAAGACTACAATAGTACTGGATAACGAAAGAATCTGAAAATCTTCTGAGAGTACCGTCATACTAAAGCGTTGAAACAAATGTGAAAGGGTTTCAAGTGAATATATAACCTAGATATTCGATTTAGATTGCACATTGCTTTTACCCTTACTTTTCACAGCGAGTAATTTGATTTTGAAAATATTAGGACAGACCTTACATCCTGCGTATTTTATTTTTATAGTTATATCGAATATCGGCGCCGAAATTAATACATAAATAAGTACATAGTTCCATGAATGACCTAAAATAAATGATAGCTGTGAACATTGTCATTTCATAATCCTATGTTAAAGCAAAATGAAAAAGAACGTAATTAACAACGTACATATTTTATCATCATTCTATAAGAGAATACTGCAAAGGTAATTTATTACGTAAGTAATAAAAGGAGATAATTGCTTCTTTCCCGTGTAAAAGGATGGACGGATGTTACTGTTTTCAACGAACTTCTTTCTGATTAGAGAAAAAGAACCACTACCTACTCATTGAAGATTCATTTTCAATTCGCCAGCCGCATTCGATTTCACTTTCTGGATAATCGAGATCTTACTCAATTGAACACTCGATTACTCGTTTACGTGGACAACCCTCACTGTTTGAGTTTGCCGAGTTTGATTGGGTATGCATTGCAGTGGGATATTATCACGGAATAAAATTAATTCTCTAGAAATAAGTGCCTTTTAGGACATCTCCAATCGAATTGAATAGAATTAATTCCGATTGAAAAGCCAAATAGGTACGTTGTCAAGATCTTTAAACATTGAAATAAATTAATATTTAGTAGAAGAAGCTGTTGAAACTTATAAAGTAGAATGACAGTATTCTCAATCGTTGGGAGTACTTAATGGGTGCCTAACAGGCAGGCCTATTATAATTGTAGTCAGCCTGTAGTACTCTTCAGTGTTCGAGTGCCATAGCGCAGAGATGGAAAGTTGTCTAATTAGCAACCAATAAACATTCCAAATAACAAAGTTTGAGAGCTAAAATGGCCTTTTTGTAACATTTTAGTATACAAAACATGGAAAATAAAAGAGACAGTCGACTATATTTTGGTTTTTATAATTTCCAGGTAAAGAAATGTTTGTAACAAGGTTACTACAAGTATTAAAAACCACAATATGTAAAATGTACCTAAATGTGTAGTAAGCTACATTTAATAGTTATGCACACCGAATGATAACTATTACTTAATTTGATAATCACTTAATCTTTCCGATTACTGTCTACCGGAAAAGTCAATAAACCAAAAAGTTTGTGATATAGGTCAAGGGGAACGATATGTTTTTATAATTAATCCTTACCCACGCAAAAAGATTATGTCAGAAGTGTAGCTGAGGTGAGTGAGTGAACGAAACTTAAACGCTGCACGAAGTATTTTTATTCCAATAATAAAAAAATAATGAATATAGTCCTATTGTTTTCTAAGCCCAATAGATAGTGCACAAATATCGAAGAAAAAAACAACCTGTTAAATAACTTACCAGATTTCGTAGTTATAACGCGAAATAGACAATGTTCACAAAAACGTTACGTTACACACGAACGCTCGCTCATAGCTCCAGGAATCAGCTGAAGGGCGAGAGGGGATTGCAATGCCGGCTAGATAAATATGACTGGAGCAAAATACAGGACCGTAGTAGGGAGATATTTGCAATTATTGGAATATCCCGATTTTCGGAGTTACCCGAATACACGTTATGTGTATTTTAAGTATGTTATTGAAATATTTAGTTACATAGCTACACAATCGACACAAAACATTTAAAAACATTCCTGTCCATCCTAAGGTTGCCTGGAAGAAATCGCCCTTGGCGATAAGGCCGCCGATTGTACATACATACATAAATTGTAGATTTAAGTTATTTTAGAAATGTACTTTATTTTGGTGTACAATAAAGAATATTATCTATCTATGTCCAGTACGTATACAGTTGGCAAAAATCTGTTAATACCACTTCGTATGGGTGCTATAATAATAATTTTAAATCGAAACCTACTCGGCAGAATTCACATTTGCTTTTTATAAAAATAAACATCCGTACCAACGACTTTGGTACTCAAACGGGATTAAATATCTTCTAGCATATATAACTGTTTACTAGTTCTACAGTCTAATTGTTATAGCTTTGTAAAATATACTTTTTAAAAAGCGAGTTCCGTGATTTCAAGTCTTAACGTACTTAAATAGTTTTCCTAGTAGAGAGTGAAGTCCGTTGAATCGTTAATTACATAGCGCAAGTTTTCCACTTAACGCCTCAGAGTGGTCTTATCTGATGTTGCCACGATTTATACCTTTTAGATTCGGTCTCGATACCCCGCGGCTCTGGCTAACTTGACATGTTGTCCTGTCGAACGATATTTATCATTTTAAACGGTTAAATTGCATTCCAAGAATGACTTGTGTTCAGTGCTGTAACAAGTTAGTTGTAAATATTGTGAGTGAAAGTCTTGGCTATGGAAACAACTGTTAAAACTCGTACCAAAGCTAAAAATATTAAAGAAAACGTTGTCTTTTAGCAAACTGTGTATTTTTTTGGGATGTGTCTGTATAATTAGTATTATAAGTTTATATGTTATCTCTTGTCGATGAGTAAAGGCATTGTCCAGTTTGCCACTTTGCTCCTCTTTGGTATATTTTAAGACTCCATTAGTTCTTCTATGTTTCGCAGCTCATTTTGTTTCTTTACGTACCTGTCCGTTTTAACTCTGTGAATGCCTCACTGTGACTCTCGAAACTCGCTTTGCTTGCAAAATAAATGACGGTGACAGTTATTCTATACCCATAACTTATGTCATAAGATTTCCTAAATATAAAACATGATAAAAATATTTTCCCTTACTGGATTTAAACAATCTTCGTCCACAAACAAATAACCCGTGTAGTTTTCTTATATTATTATACAATAAGTATTAACATGAATGGATTTGATAAACACGAACATAACTATTGTATGTAACTATGCTTAATGACCTAGAAAGCTATTCCATCATCAGCTATCAAGGTCTGTCGGTCATTTAGTGTAATATTAATTTATGTTAATATACACATGGATAGGCTGAGTGCAATTACAGAGCAATTATCACGAGTGATTATACCATACGCAAAGTCCGTCCAGTATAACCAGAATATTAGCTTTTCTACAGAGCTACAGCCGTCTGATCTTCGCAATCCAATTAAAGGGATAGAGACACTTCATGGCTTAGAACAGTGTCAGTATATACAACAGCACCGACGCTCCATATAGATAACTGACTGAGATCTTCATGACATCCGGGACCGACGGCTTAACGTGCTCTCCAGGGCACGGTGCAAGCGATAATTACCAATTTTGTGATGTTCAAGAGGATGTCAATAAGAATTCATTACTACATCATAAAATGTCCCTTATCATGCAGTTGTTAATATTGAAATACTATGTCACAAAGAAAAGACTACACCGTATACCGCAGCCTTAAAAATAAAAAGAAATAATTTATTATATTAAGAAAGAGTCTCGTTACAAAGAAATCATCAAGTTGGTGCTAAAAGACAGCTTTTCTTTGCAAAGGGTTTACTTACAATGCCAAGCTTTCATGACGCACTTCCGTATGACCTTTCAACATTCTATAGTACAACCGGCTTTAAGGTCGGCGTGCACTCTAACTATTTTGTTGAAAATTGTCTAAAACACTTGATATTCAAGCATTCTCGTTATCTGTCGGGACAGTTAGATTACAACAATGCTTGAAGGAATGTCAAGTGATTTTTAAAAACAACTAAAGAAACACAATTAAAACTAAATGAGATTTCTTTGTGCATTATTCTGTGCAAAGCAATTTGGCTATAACCTACAAAATATTAATATTATTTTTGCAACTTGTTGAAATTCACAGCAAGGTGAGGGATATGGCAAAAGTAATTCGGCTTAAATGCCAATTGACTGGTCAAATAGAGTGATTTAAATAATGTAATAAAATAACTTCATATTGAAATACGCAAAGAATTTACATATTGCGATTGTTTTGGCGCTGTACTATCAATGCGTGTGCGAATGAGACGGGTGATTACTCGCATTCGCTTGGGGTGGTTAAAACTGCGATACTCGTCTGGTGCATGCTCACGCTACGTACATGTTCAAAGCGAGCATCGCTGAGCGAATACCATCTTTGTAAAGCTCGTGTCGCTATCATAGAGATATTAAGAATAGAGTGGCAGAGTGGGGCCTATTCGTGTCCGCCGGTGGGAGAGAGAACGCAACATTAAACTATTGATAACTGATAAACTGATATAAATAATAGTTACAGGTATCACGCCATTGCGCAATATTGATGTTGTGCATGTACTGTTAGAGAGAGATGCAGGGGGCCTTTAACCTGTAGCGTTCTCTCTCGCACCGACGGACACGACACAGTATTGAGTTAGGTACTGTTCTGCCACTCTATCCTTTATATCTCTATGATCGCTATGCGAAAATTAATGGAGTGGGTCCTTGACGACAGTAAACAATCAGCGATCAACCATTAATATAATAATATTATTAAAATGCATCCCCTTTATTTACACGGAACATACATATATCTATTATAAATTTTTTTACCGAAAAAATAGGCGATTGTTCGTCGCTTCCTCGCTGACGGTGGGACAACTGCCATACTGTAACTTTTTTGAGATAAATTGATGACATCGATTCAAGAAACACATTGACGAAAACTTATGTTAAAGTTATGTTATCAGACAATTGGAGATATGATTCTCGACTATACGCGGCTTTGACTGTTTCGACCCATATACATAGATGTATTGGTCAATATGTGTAAATAAAATAAATAGTCATTTATTGTTTGTGCTACAAAAGTCAATTAAGTCGTTAGATAACCGCCTACTTGTACCTTTAACGATTCTGCATAATTGACCAAGATTTGTGACACTATCTGGTTTACGTAAACACAGTAACATTTATGTACACTATTATATTAATAATAATATTTAGGGACACAATTTCTGTCCAGCAGCATTTCAATAAACAAGCTTGAAATTTTTGTACTTTTGCTCAAAAAACAATTTCTGTTTAGTTTTACCTTAGTTATCAACTTTATTCTTAAGTAATCTAATTATATTCAAATGATCTGTGAAAGAGTCTCTTGGGTGGAAAGCATAGGTATGTTTAAGTTAAAATGTCTTAAATGATAATGGATTTCATGGGATCAACAGCTGTCCGTGTCTAAAACGTTAGTTAATTGATACTTGATGGCACGGGCTGTTTCCGCTACTCCACGTCTTGGCGTGTATTTTGCGTGCGGGTGGGAATAGTGTCGTCATTCGAGCCACCCCAGCTCTTCGAGGAAGGCCAGCAAACTCTTGATGTGGCCCACGGCTTCCCTCAGGGTGCTGTTTTTCGTCAGGTAGTGCTGCCTGTACTGTGTGACCTCAGGGCAGTCGACGAGCAGGTGGGCTGCCGTCTCGTCTGCTGCCATACAGGCCCTGCACAGCGGGCTGTCAGTGATACCTATAGTAAATAGGTGTTTATTAAATAATCCGTGTCCTGTGTAGGCGGCCGTGATTGTCCGCAGTTGTTGTTTGGACAGCCGGAGGATTTGTTTGGCTATCTTACCGTCTACTGCGGCAAGAGCCTCCTTGGCCTGCCTACATGTTTCAATACCAATCCAGGACTGGTTGTGTTGGGTCCTGGTCCTATTTCTTACCAGGTTGCGATAAAAACCAGAAGGGAGGGGAATAATGGGCTCGGGTCCCACCACCTCTAAAGTGGCCCCTCTTCTGGCAAGTGCATCGGCTGCGTCATTCTCTCTTGAGCCACTGTGGCCCTTGATCAATTGCAGTGTTAATTTGTTTTGTTTACCTACCTCTGTTAGTTTCTGGTGGCATTCAAGCGTGAGTGCCGAGGTGATAGTATGGCTTTTGAGGGCTGAGAGGACAGCCTTACTATCTGAGAGGATCCTAATGGATCGTTCCCTTACCTCACGTGCCATGATTGCTGTGGCAGCTAGGATTATGCCAAAACATTTGGCCTGGTAGACCGTGTTGTAGCCTCCCAGCGGTGCTGCGATGTTGATGTTTAGGTCCTCGGAGAATACTCCTGAACCCGTACTTGTATCCGTTTTAGACCCATCTGTGGAGGTCGTGAGCTCGTTGTGGTTAACTGCTCCTTCGTGTAGGTCCTCGTAAGTTGGATTTTGTATTTCTTGTCGAAAAAACCGTTAGTTTTGGAGCTTATCCGACGAAAACTTTAATAGTTTAAGCGCTTATATAAAATTAATAGCTCAAAGCTTTACCTGCCTTAAATAGAGGCGGTCGGTTTGAAGTACCGCATAATGTTTAAATTAGAAATGAAGCGTTGTGCCAAGACGTAAATACCTACAAGTTTTACAATATTAAGTTGAATGTACCGTCCCCGAGCGACTTATATTTACTTAATTACATTATCATTTATTCCATTTGTCAGAACTTGTTTATGTCGTCTCGCCGTCTTAAGTATGCCCAATGTTTCTGAAAATAATTTTGAAGTCATTACATAAAACAGCACGGTTTACATTGACGTTATTTGAAAATGCATCGTTTTATGGAGCCGCTTGGTCGGTAAACTGTGACACAAAAAATCGTAAAATTCATGTATGTATGATAGTCCGTGTAGGTTACATATATTACATAGGTTCAACTACGTAAGCAGAGACAACAATGATAAATGAGTTCAAATGAACTCGTTGACTACCAATGATTAATCTTTTATCTCGTATCGATGGCTCATACGTTTTCGTATCATATACTGATACAAATACATGCACTTTCATTACATTAACAGAGGCCCTCACGAGTTCGCCAATGTGCATGAATCTAGGTGATGAATCTCATACCCGCTTGCTTCTTTTCGGAATAAATTTGTGATGAAATACTTATTTAAAATATTGCGTAAGCAAACTGATAATAATGAATATTTTATGAATATTGTATGAATCTTAAGCTGGACCAAATATGAATATTGTCATAACACTCTTGGATATTGTTGGTGTTAAAATTCGTCGAAAAGTTTAGAATTAGTGATGAATGTCTCTGATGACAATAGGAGACGAGTTTACCGGCGTAATATATATACTGTGTGTATTACTTTACGGCAAACACCGATTAATTATTCAGAAGTTTCAAATGTTTTAGTGACAACCATATATTAATCTCAATCGGATAATAATCAAGTACTTGATATGTAGTTTATTTATCTTCCACTTATATTTTATGGTTTGTTATAAAAGTTGTAGTTATTGTTTATCTTTTGAAACATATTATGTAGTTGAGTGAGTGCACACGCTAATGAGCCATATTAAATTTACATAGGATTACTATTGAGGAGTATAAGTATAATATGAGGCGTTTATTCCTTTTAATATAAGAAACAACTACAAGACTATAAATGGTTAACAAAATATTGAGTTTTGTCTTTCTCTCTTTTTATACCTAGAACATAATCAAAAACAACAGAGGAAATGATTTTACCAAAATTTACATAAACGTTTATTGAAACAGAACAAAACCCTACTGAAACCTTCTATATCTTAGACTAGCTAGAGGTCTCTTTTTCTGCAACATCCACCCTCTCTTGCCTCAGCAAAAAGGCAGGATGAAAAATATCTGAGGCCCTGAAGCTCTATCTCACCAGTAAAAACGCAAGAGTAGGAATACTGCTACTACTTCTGATAGATGGTCGTCATAATTTAGTCGAGATGGCTTAATTATTCTGTACCCAGCGTACCTATGTCAACAAAGAATGTCAGTGATGGGACAATAACCATCACCGACATTCTCTACACTTAAAAAATGATATCCTTTAAATTGCCTCACGGATTGCCGTGAGAGACTTACGCCTGTTTCCCCAAAGGGGTAGGCAGAGGTGTAACATTACACTCACATTTCGCCATGAAATTTTAGGTCCCACGTAATAGGGGGCGAGCCTATTGCCGTTACCGGGCACATCACCAGACTCCGTGCTGCTACTATACTTATTAAGAATTCTTTTACATCATAAAATAGTCTTAAGCCAATATATATATATTAACGTCGCGTCGTAAGGAAAGGGAGTCGACGTGCTGTTCAGAAGCTAACTATGAGTTTATATTATAATTTATACAATGCAAATAAGCTAGTCTACCACCACCAATTATTTGAATCTAAATAGGTTCATCGCCATATATAACCACAATGAATGGATTTCCGTTATTTATTTGTAATGCAATTATCCCCGATCAGTACACAGATAGTCCCTGCTAGCAGTCGAACAAATCACTTTCACTGTCAATTGGCCGCTAAGACCACGCCATACTCGACCGAGGGGATAATGCCCCTACCACTACAAGGAAATTCAAGTATACAAGCTTTTAAACAATTACTTAATGGCTCTAAATTGTTGTGAAGCTAAGCACTCCACTTCCACTTAGTGCAGGTAGAGCATTTACCCATCAGACACGTAACACACCGTTAAATATAAGCTTCAAGCCTTCATCCGTTTTCTGTATGAAATTAGAATTTCCCAACGAATTTTGCAAGTTGGCACAGCGTGAAATTGTATCTGGCTAGCAGCAAGCGTCAAGCTGACGCAGAAATACTTCCCTTGGACAGACGTCATAAGTTCCGAATATTCTACGGCTAAAATGTTACGAAGTCATTTCACAAGTAGTTACGGCGTTCTGCTGCTTGCGCTAACAACGTGTGGAGATATTGTACTGCTTACATGAACATTTCACATCTGTCACCGCTGCAAATGAATGAGAAATATCGAAGTACAATTCACATAAATAATACTCACATACATAGATATAAGGTTGGGTCTTCCTTTGATTCTGTAACATGTATACGTATAGACCATGTACAAATAGCATCATAGCTGTCAGGCGTGCTGTTAGTTTAGCACAGTTAAGCTTCTCTTGATCCGAGTCCCGGGGAGATGGGTGACCGATTTATGAAGTCTGTTTTCAACCGAGCCTCAGAGCAAACATTAATCCTTTAGCCGAGATGCATGCGGTATAATTGCATAGGTCAGTAACTACATAGACATGTACATGTTGTATACATACTGCATTTTGCAGTTTACTTCAGTTTAGTTTCGTACAAGATTGGCCGATTAGTAGAACACGTGAAAGTATAGATAGCACCTAGAACCGAAAACAATATAGTTTACATTGTAAGTTTCAGTCTTATTGTCTCTACTACGTATGTGGTTGGTTGACTCAGGGCGACTAACCCTTTTTAGACGTACAACACATCAGCGTACTTCAATCCGAACGGCACTTGCACAGGATTGATAAGTAGTTAAGTATTATCTTTGCAAAAAGCCCCCTTATTCAAGTTCTAAAACGATCATTAACGATCGCTTTCAATAATATAAGATGCGCTCTTATAAAACAAGACAATTTTCCCTAGCTTAGCAATTGGATCAATACAAAATTTTCATTTTTCATTTTCATACCGAGTCCAACGTGATGCGACTCCTCTCTATTATTAATCATTTCGCTACACCGTAACTACAATAACCATAACGTTCGGATTACGGGAACTCAAAGCTGTATTGGAACCAATTATACTTCTCAGAACGACATTATGTGCCGTAGTAGTAAGAAACTCGTAAAAAATCGATTAATACTAAGCACGTTTATTTACACTTGATTCGTTGGTCCCATGGTATTTTGCGCTTAATTTTGAAGACAGTTACGATATTCTAAGGTCTTGGGATACATACAAAAACGAGATAAAATATTTTGGGCATTCCATCGGATCGAAGTCTAAAAGTGTTCTCCTTGATCTATAAATTATATCTCCATTGCCATATAAATCCTATCCGTAGCTACGAAACATATTGGTACATTGTTGCGATACAGGTTTTTGGATATAATTTTGTATTTCGTTTAATATATAATCGGAGCCTCAGCCGGCTCAGATGAATAGAGAACAAGACAAATTTATCCTTTCTTAGGCGGGTTTTTCTTTCAAGCTGATCGCACGCCGACGGTCCGCGCTGATGGGTCGTGTCGTGGCGATCAGCGTGACAGGAAAACCCGCCTGAAGCTTCCACTCCTCACTGTATTTCAATAATCTTCTATAAAGGAGTTAAAGAAGAAACAGAAAAGTGCTACGTTACGTCGATTTTCTGTGATTGAATATTATAGCACAGCTGCAGTCGAGCCGGTTCATTCGAGGTGTAACTATCTTGATAAATATACAGCTTGATAATGTTCCTCGTCTCAATAATTTTCTCATTCAATAATAGTTTAGTGACTACAATAAATAATCAACACAATAACAATATGGTTGACGAAAACAAAATCATATAACTAAAATAATATTGTTTCATTTGAATTTTAACGATGTATGTCACAATTTATGTCTACATTATTACAAAAGAGTTGTTAGTACCATACAACCCACTTTATACACCATAATATTAATAAAAACCTTTATCAACAAAATTCCAACGAGATGTAAACATTAACATGATTGACAAGAGACAACGTGTGAACAATGCCGTCTCGTATTGTGTAAGCTTTTATATATTGAACTGGTAATATTTTAGTGTTCTTCATTCATTCAATATACTAAAAAATATTCGAAACACACACACAATAATAAATACAAATTACTGAGAACTATTTCATGTAAAGTGATAAAACTCTCAGCTTATGTATCTAATTTTATAGCTCCTTCAGCATAATAGGTTTAATTTACTCAGGTATGAAGCAAACACTTAAATCCGCAGTGAATAAAAACAGAAAATCCAAAGAAAAGTCAAAGAACATAAGATACAAAGTGATTTTGTAAGTGGAAAGGAAATCTTTCAACGTTGCAATGTGTACATCGCGTGACTCCGCTGGCGTTGTGGAGATGTACCCGAGAAAGGGGTAATGGAACTTATAGACAACGGCACTGACGATACCTAAATGCATTGTGAGTTGAGTAATTGTGTTGACGGTGATGACTTTTATCCTTATCATTTATTTTCAGCTTCTTTTTGTCTTTTTTTTTGACGCAAGTTGGAAACCAAACTATTTACGGGCTAACCCCCCCAGGCTAGGCCCCTAAAGGGGCTCAGGCCAGGGAGAGTGTGGGACTCCCCGACGAGAAGCGCCGGGACTACCCACTAAAACCACCAATGTTTTCCTCTATCCGATCCCATTGAATGGCGGGGTCCCGCAAACTACGTTAGCTTTACTGCCGCGACCTCGCCTGAGCTGACCCGCCGAGGCGGGCCCCGTCCCTCACATGCATCCATCTGCATCCATCATACTTGCCCTCATACATTCTCTTTCATACTACGAGTGGAAAAGAACGACGTAGTCTACTAACGCTACGAGAGGCGCACGCGCAACACGTGCGCCGCCTCTCGGGCCTCGCAGCCGGCGGGTGGTCCAACAGGCCCGCCGCCCGCTGGCGTGTACTCACGGTGGCCGGAGATCGTTGAGCGCCCGCCGGCGACGACGCCCGGTTCTGCGGGTGGAGACATAGCGCGTGGGCTCCCTATCCCACTCCGCCGCCTCCTTGATCGACATCACCGTCTCACAAAAGGAGGCGGCAACGTCCCAACAGATCTCGCTCCGGACCATGGAACGAATCAAGGTCCGAAGCGAGAGGTCGACCACTCCTATCGCCGCGACTAGGATAATTTACTTTCAGCAGGTTAATTACGTGTTTTGGAGCTTTAAGAAGAATTATAAGGGAATAGGAGAAATAATTTACATGTTGAATTGACATTTAATTTGTTTTACTATGGAACTTCAAATTAAAACTTATGATCAGTTTTATGGGAACATATTATTACAAGGCCGTTTGCAAGTTCGCATCCTGACCGGATTTGGATTAATATTTAGTAACTAATACCGTAAATACTCAATTCATGAGTGGTGTTTCTATGTAAGTCAGTAAAATGCCATAGCCATTGATGTACATATGTGTATGTGTAGATAATTATGCACACGTTATTCACTACACATAGATATTATTATCAGATCAGTTAACTAACTAATGCGGGATGAGACTAGGCCGATATAATTGGTGCTGATTCTATGAAATTTTAACTAGGGTAATGGCAATAAATCTAATGAAAGGCGGAATAGATAATGACTTAATAAACATTCTAGCCTCTGCTTTAAAAAATAATTTCAGGCACGTATTATAGTTTTAATATTTAGTCCTAACTTATAAAAGTATCCCCAAAATATAACATACAAAAAGGCCTACGCTTTTACAATAAAGATTACAACAATAATTCGGTACCTGCCTGTTTCTTCAGCTTTGCGTGCATAGTGTTGCGGTTTGTCCCGCCCTCTAAGGGACTATACATTTTGTGGTATGTCCTTACTTCAATTATATGTTATTACTGTCTGCAATCAAACAGTAGGTACTTAGCTTTTGGTTTAAAGCTATAAATTAATAAATCAAAGTTGACCGATCGAATCAATCTGACTGGACAAATAGTACAGTGATTTAGTCTAAGTGTACTCGCCTCTTCATTACTACTGCGACGAGACTGCAGCCGAGTGCTATCGAGAGAAATCACTACATTGCATTGGTTAAAACATTACGTGATTATATTGTTTATAGCTAATTGAATTAGGAATTACTAGGCTGAACGCCTGGTATCTTTCTGGAACCCATTCCTTTAAATCTGTTTCATCAGAAAAGTTCGGTATTGTCGACGCATTTTTATCACAATTGTTGGGGTGGTGAATTCTAGGGTAGTGGTGGATTCCGCTTTCATCAAATTCTACTATATGTTTCTACGTATCTAAACTGCACGGGAAATAAGTTTTCTCGTTGTGTTTAAATTTATTAATGCAGTTCCATAACTGCGCGCCGCAGCTTTTGAATATTTCCTTTATTCAGGAAACTAATCTTCTCAATACAATGCTAGGAGAGTCCTCCTATCAGTCGCTGTTTCTAACATATAAATGTTAGACAAGGACCACAATTTATAAAGTAAGTTTTATGAATACCTGTTCGATGAGGTTGCCTGTAAATAAGTGAGCTCAAGACATGTTTGGATTTATTTTATTTTATGTAAGGAATCTGTCAGGAAAAGCGGTATTTTTTTAGCTAGGGCCGATTTTTTTAAATACCCATTCTCTATAGGTATATGTTTTAACATGCAAAATTTGATACAAAATAGTTTTCATCCAATTATCAGATCGGTGAAGGTCACTCATCTAAGCATCTTACGACTATTAGTACTTACAGTAGAAAATACTAATATATTGCAGTGGTTTTAATGGTAAGTAGAATTCTTTATGATAGCATTGTATAAAATAAAATGCATGGCAATATACAAGCAGTGAGCTGTCACAAATAACAGGACCGACGAAATAGCCAAACATTTGTTAACATTATAATTAGTAGCAATTTTCTCGTCCCTACAACATTATTTAATATGATTATCACAGGCAATAAAAGTCTTTGGGTCAATTTTCAAGCTACAACAAAGAGAAATAAAATCATACAAACGTGTCTATTTAGAGAATAATCGCTACAACGTATTTGGCTTTAACACAATTCACAAATATAATTCACTGTGGCAAATAGATAAAGGAAATTACAATAAAAAGCCCACATTGCTTTCAGGTCGATACAAAAAACAATGAAATGACGTTTTCCATAAAAGAGAAAAATAGATACTTGGACATATAAGATAAAACGAGCGTTCGAAACAGAAATGTTACAAATTTAGTACAAAATAAAGTTTCAGTTTAGTAACTACAAACTGCAACGTCTGTGCAAGAATCAGAGCATAAAATGAGTCGCTATACCAGACCAAGTATAATTCCAATGACAAAGACGGGATAATAACTTCTTGAATAATATTGTGCTTCTTGATTACTTTTAGAGATACCTAAAGATAATTTGTGGAGATAACGGTACAGTTCCACCTGTCTTCAAGAAAAGCAATGAAAAATTCTGTACTTTCATTTTTAATACGACAGTTACTTACTATGTTGTACTCAGGATAATCAATATCATATAACAAGCGGTGCACCTAAATTGGTGTGTATGAACCTTACCTTTTGGATTATATATTTTCAATGTTCAATAATCACCATAATTTTTGCCGCAAGATGTTTCCTGTTAAGCCTAATAGGCCTATCCCAAGGCTCTCACATGGGCTGATCATGTACCGTTCGTCTCCATCGTAGAATCATCACAGCAGAGGTCTTCGCAAGGCGAACTGACGATCTTGTTCGCATTAAATATTTCTTTCTCAGTTCATACTTTAATCTATACTACATCCACACTAAGTGCGTGAGATTTCTGTTAACTATGATGCGGTTTCATATTTGTTTAATAAAATTTAGTTACGATCTGCATTTAATAATTTTAAATAACTGTATTGTATTTGTTTCATGTTGAGACATGAACGGGAGTAATTGACTAATACGAATCTAATCAAACCCTTGTTTGATTAAATTATTTTTTTATTGTTCACGTTTATTATAATTATCGAATGTCATTGCTAAAAATATTTATACATATTAAAGTTTCATTATAAATTAAAGTATTTCCTTTAGAATTATTCTGTAAATTAAACAACTCATCATTGTTTGTGTTATGCACGCCAAACAAAAAATATATTCACGATGGCTGACCATTTACTATTAACAACTTAATAACCGTAAGACATGTGACAAATAGCAACGTTAATAACATTTAGGGTAGCTGACTTTACTTTCGGCAGGTGCGCGCGGCATAAAATACCCGTTGACAAAGCTATACTTATTACTACGCTGTCGAATTTGTGAGAGAGACAATGGAGAAGCTTTCCATGTCAAGCTTGCAGGAGCCTTTGAAACGAAGAAAGGGTCGGCAAACCGGTCTCTTTGCTTCGGCAATCTGCCCTAGCATGACCTTTCGTGGCATTCTATCGGAGTTCATTCGGTGTAAGTGGCCCAGCCAGCGAAGTCGTCACTGTTTTAATAAAGCCGTAATACTGGCGCACTTCGCCTTTGAAAGAACAGCCGCGTTAGTCACCCGATCCCTCCATGTAACACACAGTATTGTCCGCAGACATCGCATGTGGAAAGCGTTTAAACGCAAGACAAACAAGAACGCTTCTTGTTTGGAATATGTTGTCCACGTCTCTGATGCGTAGAGCAGTATACTAAGAACACAAGTTTGGTACACTAGGATTTTGGTAGCCATCGTTAGCTTAACATTGTTCCAAACCCGCCCAGAAAGCTTCCCGAAAGTTGTTGATGCCCTTCCGATTCGAGTGTCTATCTCTTTGTTGTTGCAGAGATTTGATGTTGAGTTAGATCCGAGGTAGCAGAAGCTATCTATAACTTGGAGAACCACTTGGTCAAGGACAATTTTAGGTGGCAAAGCTGCGCCTTGAACCATGACGTCAGTTTTCTGGGTGTTTACGCTCATTGAAAACATTTGGCATGCGTGACCAAACCTGCCAACTAGCTCCTGTAGTTCTGCTTCCGAATTGGCGACAAGTGCAGCATCATCAACATACAGAAGTTCACGGGCCAATACATTGTAACGCCTTGTAGTGGATTTTAAAAGGTTGACGTTAAAGAGTCTCCCGTCCTTTCTTGTGTGGAGATAAACCCCGACATCGCAATTATCAAAGGCAACAGTAAGCAAGGCCGAAAAGAATATTCCAAAAAGCGTTGGCGCCAGGACGCAACCCTGTCTTACGCCACGATTCATGTTGAAAGCCGCTGAAGAATCACCATCGAACATTACGGTGTCTTTCATGTTGTTTTGAAAGCAACGATCAGACACAGTAAGGTTGGTGGACACCCGATTCTGGTTAGAATGTCGTAAAGGCCTTGTTTGCTGACAGTATCAAAGGCCTTATTCAGATCCACAAAGGCCATATATAAGGGTACACGATGTTCTCGACAATTTTCCTGTAGCTGACGCAGAGTGAATATCATATCGTTTGTGGATCTGCCAGCTCTAAATCCACATTGGGACTCCGGGCAAATTCTTGCTGCAAGGGCCTCCAGCCTTTATAAAACCACCCTAGCGAATGCCTTGCCAGCGATGCTTAGGAGCGATATCCCTCTGTAGTTATTGCAGTCACCTCTGTCGCCTTTGCCCTTGTATAGTGTAACTATGTTTGCATCACGCATGTCTTGAGGTATTGTGCCTTCCTGCCAGCATCTCAGCAAGGTCTGGTATAACGGCAAAAACACGCACTCCATTTTAATGATTTCAGCGGGCAGGTTATCACCGCCAGCACTCTTGCCCAGTTTTAGACCCCTGAGCGCAGCACTAAATTCAGTCGGAGTGGGAGGCTCATCAAGATCTAGCATCATCGGGTAATTTGGTAGGGTACCTAATGCTTCTGACGCATTGCTGATCTCCTCTGAGTATAGATTGCAGTAGTATCTTTGAAGTTGTTGCTGTTTGTCAGTGATGGGGTTTCTATTGAGATCTTTAATACACGCTCGCTTTCTAACTGTTGGCCCGATCGCTTCCTTTATACCTTGGTACATACCTCGAAAATCTCCATCGTTCTGGCACTTTTGAATTGATCACCTACAAACCGCACAAAATGCTGAACCTATGTGGACCCTAACTAGGGACACACTATCGCAAACGGCTCTACAGACTTTTGGGGTTCAGGGATCCAGAATGACTGGTTCACAAAATACGAACATAAACTGCGTCCATACATCGAGACAAAACCAGTCCCAGGAATCGACAGGCCGAAACCGACTACAAGGCCAAGTAGTCGGTTTCGACCTGTCGATTCGTGCGGTTTGTAGGTGATCATGACCTAGTTTCTTTTGGATCTCTGCCTTGAACTTTTTTATGTATAGCGCGTCGTCAAGTATGGCTCTAGTGTTAAGTTTCAATATACGGAATATTAATATAAAAATAATATACAGACTTCGATATCATCTACGCATAGAAAAAATTAAGTTCTGTTTCTTTCCTATGTGTTTGTGTAAACGCGATAAACTCAAGAACTACCAATCGGATTTTTGTATGGTTTTCACTAATAGATAGTGTGATTCCTAAGGAAAGATGCTGTGCATGATTCATGCAGGCGGTGCCGTGGGTGTAGTAGGTATATATTATATTACTGAAAAGGCAGTCATATTTATTCTCATCATTATATCTCACTTTTCAACAAACTATAAATAGTTTGAATCATGCTTAAAACATATATTTTCAGTTATAGTGCACTAGAACGAACTTATACAGGCAAGTACCAGCCGTTCGTCCGTAGTCCATCACTGCAAAGTCGATTGCACTGAATAAGTGAATAAGGTCACTCCCAAGATGTTTTAGGTGACGCTTCCTACATACAGTTTTCGGAAATTTGGTTACCTCTTTAATATAGTAGTTGAAGCGGCGAGCTTCCGTAATATTTTCATGTCTAATATGTAATATTTGAATGAAAGAATTCAACATTGTAAATTTTTCCGAGAAATTAAAATAATTTATTTCTATCGTTTTGTCAAATGCAAACTTATCGTTTTTAATAAATTTTATGTAAGACCTATTTGTTACCAAACATGAATAAAAATGCATCTTAGGCTGTATACCATAATTATATCCAAAACACCATAGTAACAGTAAAACCTAATCTAAAACAGTACATTATGTAAATAAACTCGAAAACTTACCTCAACAGTAAAACGCGATTATAGAGTTATTTCAAACAGGGAACCGTGTGTGGACTGTAGGACATATACATAATTTGTATGAGCCACGCGTTGGCGGTAGATAGAGTATTCGAGTATTGTGGTCAGACAGTGACTAATATTGTCATCGTTGCCAGTCTATAAATCTGAAAGTCATTCATCAGTGAAGAGTCGTATCTCATACTTTGAAGTAGCTTCTAAAGTTAGGTACTTTTACCTACTAAAGTAAGGTACTATTGTTTCTAAGTCTTGTCGTAGCAAACAATAAGTAACGCCTACGGTATCAGTTAATAATAGAGATTTAAGTAACTACTGTGGGTGTAATATTAGACCTCTGCCTACCCCTTCGAGGATACAGGCGCGCTCGAAGGGGTAGGCAGAGGTCTAATATTACACCCACAGTAGTTACTTAAATCTCTATTATTAACTGATACCGTAGGCGTTACTTATTGTTTGCTACGACAAGACTTAGAAACAATAGTGAGACTATAAATAAATAAAAATAATTAACAACTGTGTATATTTTACGCCTTTAGCATATTCTCGGCAATCTCTATTATCGGCAAACCTGGCATGTGAAACGGAGTACGGCCCAGACAGATAACTAATATCACAAGATGTCTTTAACGACTTCCAATTTCTATTTTGATTACAAGTCGTCATAATCTTGGTGGTGTATAAATAATTTGTATATTGATGAACCGTAGTTGTATTCATTGAAGCCTTAAGTAAACTTAACCAACTACAATAAAGACCAATAGTTATGGTCAATGGAGCACTTTTATAACACCAGACTTGAAGATCTTTGGATAAGTATTTTGAACGCCTTTCGATACATTGATTTGAATTAAATTTATTAAAACTTTGACTCAAAAAAGCGCTGAAATGAATTTGTGTCATGCTCATGGACTTGCATATCGCCTAAGCAGTAGGATCTCCTAATACTGGCAGCGCTATGAACGTTTGGCGCAAATGGACCGATTCATTGTTCAAATGTTAACCACATAGGTAGCTATGGAGGAATATTGTCTTATACATAGACAGTGATATGGCTCGTGAAATTTAGTATTGCTAAAGATGAGTGTTGTCTTCTGATCATCTACCTCATTAATGTGATAAGATACCTTATCAGGCTGTGCTATAATTTGCATAGCTTTTGCGTTGACAGCATTCTATACGGCTAGTGCAAGCGAATCAATTTATAATATGCGTCCTATGAGGTGCAAAAAGTAGACAGAGTTCCTCCGATACTGTGATTGAAGCTAATAAAGAAAGTCCTCAAAATCACACTCATAACTCCTAGTCTTAGTTAGGTAGTTAACATCAAGTAAAATACGACTCACTGTACATTAGAGGTGAAGCCAATTTTTATACTTTCCATTCTTTCTTTTGTTAGGAAAGACTTTCTATGAAGTTTTGGCACGCCGTTCCTTGTTGATGCTTGTATTTAGTGGGCGTCTTCCATTTTGGTTACACTCTATACCTACTTATTATATACCTACTAAATGAAAGTAAAAGGTGATGATAGACTTATCGTCCTGTAGGTACCCGCCGTTTTTACTGGGTGGGACTTGTACTTTGGTAGGAAGATATAGCATTCTGTATGATATTTATTAGCTCAAAATTAGCTCTGAGGCAAATTGTAGTGACAAACTCTGACTAATTTCGCTATATTGTATTCCAAGACAGTTTAAGTTTCCTCGAAAGTTCACGTCTGTCAGAACTTAGTGTACAGAACCTGACTACACAGGTGATACAGTCAACTTTAGTTAGCTGCAATTATTTGGTTGCATCTCATAGTGTATTAATATCGATTTTTGCATCCAAGACTTTTGCCTTGGAGCCGTTTCTAAGTACACACATCAAAAAAGTCTAAGCAACACATACTATTTCAAATTATTATTCAATTATTATATCATTTCTTACCAAGTAGGTAATACCTATGTAAACTTTTTTGATCTAGAGGACATACTGGCTGGTTGTAAAATAAATTCGAGTATATTTGTTTTTTTTCACAAATTCAAAAGCGAATGAATTTGTTCGAATTTTATAGCGTTTTCTTTGCTTATTAAAATTTAGTATTCTGTATCAATTTTATGACTTAACAATAATTTGTGTTCAATGTTTACTATAAAGTTTGACATGCCGCTCGGTAGATGGCGTTGAACCATATTTGTGTATTTCTGAATCGCGCTATCAAGATTCGCCGCGGGCAGTATATAAGGTCTGGTTGATATAATAAATTTTGTACTCGCTTGGGAACGTGTTTCACTTACGACACCCACTCCTAAAGGCGATTTTTGGGACTACGGTCCATTTGATCCTTACGTAGCCGGATAGTTTGACGTATTAAATTATACTGCAATCAGGAGTCGCGAGATCGGGCATCAGCAGCACTAGTGAGAGTGGTGGATCGCCATTGCAGTGCTTGTGTGTGTACAAGTGTACGCGTGTCGCGTTGTGGCCTTGTGTGGAGGCACGACTGTTGGTGATAACAGCAGCTAGAGGGCGCTTCGGTCGAATCAGTATAATTACTGTCAATGCCGTGAGACGTACAGATTGAAGAAGGAAACGCAGCCGCGAGAGACTGAGACGCGAGAGGGCGCCACTGGAGCTGACTGTACTAAGGCGGTGGAACTTCAAGATTGAGACTGGTGAATGAGTGAGCAACATAGTGACGAGACATAAGGTTTGGCAGAACGAACTGTGAGTACTTTTAGATTATTTATAAAGTTGTGGTATCTAGTGAAGATAAATTTCAAAGTGTTTGGGACTTGTAAAAAAAAATAGCGATAGTTTGTAACTTAGAATAATTTTGTAGTGAGTAGTGTAGACTTAAAAAATTTAAGTAAAAAGTGTTCAGACGACGAATCTATGCCCGATTTTTTTCCAAGTTGATATAATCTAAAACACTTGTAAAATTTTAAGATATCATCATTGACTTAGAATATTTTGCGTAAATTTCTACAAACTTGTTTGCTTTGCTTGGTTTATTAGAATCATAGAAGTTTGGTTTTGTTTGATCGTAGTTTATAATTTATTTAGTTTGTAGCTGGAATAGTAATTTTCAATCATAGAATCTTTAGTAAAATTACAATTAGATAGTAGAAGCATAATTGAAAAAGGTAGAAATAATTTCAAAAAATCACCTAAGGATAGATTAACACAATCATACTTTGATACAAGATTGGAAACATTAAAAAATCAATGGGATCAATTTACACAAACACACAGAAAAATTATAGAATCAGCTACAGTAACAGACATGAAAAATGCATATTTTGTGAATGAGATCTACGATAAAACTGAAGATATTAACATTAACTATAAATCAGATTAAAAAGAATTAAAAATTAAGCCTAGCACTAGTAAACAAACAGAAACAAAAATTTACAATGTAAAGTTGCCTAAAATTAGTTTACCCACATTTTCGGGACAATATACCGAATGGAGCACATTCCGTGACTTATTTTTATCTCTCATTGATAAAAACGACGCAATTGACGATGTCCAAAAGCTTCACTATTTAAAGGCTCATCTTGTTGGTGAAGCAGAACAATTGCTGCGACACACTGCTGTTACCGCGTCTAATTATAAAGAATGCTGGTCAGTTTTAACAAGGCGTTATGATAACAAGAAATTCTTACCAAATTGCATGTTAAAGCGCTTTGTTAATCAACCACAAGTAAAGGAGTCGTCGGCATCGATAAAAAATCTTTTGGACACCACAGTTGATTGTCTTCATGGGTTGCGTACGCTGGGAATTGATGTGAGCTCTTGGGATGTGGTGATAATATTTATAATTAGCGCTAAGTTAGATGTTGAGTCACGAAAATTGTGTGAAAGAGAAATTAGTTCGTCGGATGATTTGCCTACCTTTCAAGAGTTTAAGCAGTTTTTAGAGTCTAGATTCCGTTCGTTAGAGAATATAGATAATAAGCTGAATAAACCAATTGTCACAATAATCGTTATAACACTGCCAAATCGTTTCATGTCTCTGTACAAACTTGTGTCTTATGTTCTGAAAACCACAAGTTGTGTCATTGTAAAGAATTCGCAAAGAAAGATTGTGACGACCGTCGTGAGTTTGTCCGAGCAAATAACTTATGTTTCAATTGTCTATGTAAAAATCACTCAGTTTACTTTTGCCGCCAGTCAACCAAATGCCAAATCTGTAAGAAGAAACATCACACATTGCTACATCCCAAAACGATATCTAAGGCTACTGAACCTGATAGTTCAGCAGATAAGAATGTTGTAGGCGTAGCGACTACTGCTTCTACTTCTTCTTATCAAAGCGAGTGTACCACTAATGTCTGTTGCTTTGCAGATGTTCGCATCCAAGGTTTCGCACTCTCGGTGGGTAGTGAGATGTAAGATTCAATCACGCCTAGATCCAACTTTCGTTTTAGAGGTCGATGGTTATGTTTTGAGCAGATAAACAGCACGCCTCCCTGAAAGAAAGATTGTGCAAGTACTGTCAACATTTTCATCCTTCGCGCTTGCAGATCCGACATTCGATACTCTTGGTAAGATTGACTTACTTTTGAGCACTCGTATAGTCGGTGAAGTGCTGTTGGAATGTTTAGTGAAGGGTCCGCCGGGCACACCCGTCGCACAAAACACTAAACTGGGCTGGATTTTATCTGGTAACGTAGCCGATAAAATCCAGAATTTATCGTTGACACCAAGGGCCGTATGTTGCCATGCCATTGCAAATACAGATGTGAATGAGCTATTACGAAGATTTTGGGAGCTAGAGTCCGACCAGTCTTCAGTTCGCAAGGTTAGTTTAACTGAAGAGGAACAACGTTGCATTCTGCACGTGGTATTTCACCGCTAATGGGGCAGTTACCATCCGCCAGAGAGGCTTGCTGACCTTTCTACCGAAGTGGCGTGGACTATGCAGGTCCTATCAGCGTTAGACCCACAAGAGGGCGCGGTTATCACTCCACTAAAGGATATATCTGCCTTTTTGTATGCATGGCTACTCGGGCCATACATCTAGAAATGGTGAGTGACATGACGTCACAAGCCTTTTTAGCATCCTTTAAGCGCTTTGTATCCCGTCGTGGTCATTGCGGAGAGCTCTGGAGTGATAACGGCACTCTTTTTGTGGGGGCTAATAAAGAGCTAAAAACTTTTTCTGCCACGAAAGGTCTGGTGTAGCATCTGACATCACTGACTGGTTGGCAACCAACGGGACTGAATGGCACTTCATTCCACCCCACTCTCCAAATTTTGGAGGGCTTTGGGAAGCTGGAGTGAAGTACACGAAACACCATCTAAAACGGGTGATAGGTACTAGCACTCTTACGTTTGAAGAGATGATGACAGTTCTTGCACAAATTGAAGCTTGTCTCAATTCCAAGCCAATCTCTGCACTGAGCAACAGTCCTGACGACCCGTCCCCTCTCACTCCAGGGCATTTCTTAGTAGGTGAGCCTTTGCTGCTCGTACCAGAAGCCGACTTCGAGAATCCCAACATTAGCTCGCTGAAGAGATGGCATTTGACACAACGCATGGTTCAGGATTTTTGGCGCAGGTGGTCCTGTGAATATCTGGTGCAGTTCCACCACAGATACAAGTGGTCACACCAAACTCCCGAACCAGACGTAGGAAGTGTGGTGCTGGTAATGGAAGACGATTTACCTCCGGCAAGGTGGCTTTATGGCCTCATTGTTGAAAAACATACTGGCTCGGACAAGGTCACGGGGGTTGTTTCTTTGCGCTGTAAGGGATCCATAATAAAGAGACCGGTCTCTAAGTTAATTATTCTACCGGTCACTGAGTAATTACATTGTCGATATTGGTATATTGTATTTACACTATTTTGTGTTCAAACTGTTTTATATCGTGTATTTGTAGTTTAAGCAGATTTAGTTAAGTTTGTTAAGATAAAGTACATACAGTCCATTAGCTCTGATAACGTCCATCAGTTATTTGTTTGTCATAAGTTTTCTCATGGTGGGCGGTTATCTATTTGTATTTTTGTAATCAGATCTTTGTTTATTGTTATGCCCATTCTGTCCATGGTGGGCGGAATGTTCAATGTTTACTGAAAAGTTTGACATGCCGCTCGGTAGATAGCGTTGAACCATATTTGTGTATTTCTGAATCGCGCTATCAAGATTCTCCGCGGGCAGTATATAAGGTCTGGTTGATATAATAAATTTTGTACTCGCTTGGGAACGTGTTTCACTTACGATACCCACTCCTAAAGGCGATTTTTGGTACTACGGTCCAATTTGAAAAAAATTTAAGCAAATTTGGATTTGAGACATTTTTTACGTCATGGAGAGACGTCATTTGGACGCAGATGAAATACAAAGAGCGGTAGGGATGTTGCAAGCGGGAAGAAATCAATCTCAGGTATCTCGGTATTTTGGTATCAACAGAAGCGTTATTTGTCGTCTTCATCAGCGTTACACTAACACGGGAGATCCTGCTGACCAGCATCCAAGTCGAGGTAGGTGGTTGTACACCTACCTCGACTTGGATGCTGGTCAGCACACGGCAAGATCGATACATACAATTGACTGCAAGACGCCAGCCGATGTTAACCGCCCGAGAGATAGGTTTAAGGCTACAAAATTCAAGTGGTGTTGTTGTTAGCTGCCAAACTGTGCGAAATCGACTGCATGAGTATGGCCTACGAGCGCGACGGCCAATCAGGTGCCCACCAATACGTCACCGGAATCGCGCTCGTCGAAATTAATGGTGTAGGGAACACATTACATGTACCCGGGAACAATGGGATACAATTTTATTTTGCGATGAGTCTCGATTTGGGTTCAAGCCTGATACTAGAAGGGTAAGAGTGTACCGTTGTCCTGGAAATACTGAAAGACTGAGGTGTGTTCAGGAAGTGCATCTAAACAACGACACAACAGTTATGGTATGGGCGGGTATTATGAAGAACAGACGAACTGAGCTCGTTTTTGTAAATGGTAACATGAACGCTGTAAATTACGTTGAGGACGTTTTAAGGCCTTATGTCCGTCCTTTCGCACAAACGCTTGGGTCCGATTTCATGTTGATGCATGACAATGCGCGTTCGCATACAGCTTTGCACACACGGGAGTACTTGGCAAGGGAAAACATCCTGGTATTGCCTTGGCCTGCACAATCGCCAGACCTCAACCCCATCGAGCATGCATGGGACATGCTCCAGGGACGTGTTTTAAAGGACTTGGATGGAGTGACAACAACCCAACAACTGATGGACTTACTAAAATTTCATTGGGAACGATTGCCGCAGGATAACATTAACAACCTCATCGATTCTATGAATAATCGGTGCCCGCAAGTTCTTAATAACAGAGGAGGCCACACTTTGTATTAAATTATGCAATTTTTGTACAACCATTTAATTTTAGTTTAAGTTTAGTTTATTAGGCACCTTACTTTGTACTACGTACATACAGTACTTACTCGTAATTATTGTTAATTAAGATTATTATAAAAAAATATATCTAGTTGTTGTTTACTATCAAAAAAGCATTAAAAATAATATAAATAAGAAAACACCAAGGATTTAATGCGAAAACACATTGTAAAATTGAAATTTGTATGTGTTGCTTAGACTTTTTTGATGTGTGTATAAATCTGGTTGTTTGTTTATGTTTTTCGTGTGAGTGTGTGGCCAACTCTAGTATCGGAATTTTCAGGCCGCGCGAAGTATTCCGACATGACCTAACGATTCTATCCTGAGACAAGAACTGGGACCGACAGCTTAACGTGCCCTCCGAAGCACAGTAGCGCTTGAGAGATATGTAATGATAGTGGCAGTTAAATGACACTGACATGACGTTTGACAGTTAACTATCAAACGTGTAAATAAGGTGTAAGCTGGCTATATAAGTCGACAGGCTCGGCTAGCTCTTTCTGTTCTCCTTCGACGACTGCTCAGGTACGATATGGTTCTGACTATTTAACTGCCACTGTGTTTCAATATTCTGTGTTGCTTGTTCTTTTGTTTAATCATCTAGGCAATAATGTAAGATGGTGTAATCATTATCTTATTGATATTGTGGGTAGTTTGATCGTTTGCGAGATATTAAAGATTGTAATATAGGATAGATTAATATACTGTGGATCAAGTTGTATCAATGAGATTCATTATATACCTGTGGTATACATTTAGTAAATTGTGTTGATGCTAAATAATGCTTATTATGTTCTGTTGTAAGACAGACATTTCTAGTAATATAAAACTACCCACAACATTGATATTTGATATAAATTGGCTGTACCACTGTTTGTTAATTATTACTTATTGAAAAGAGTAACCATGAGTTTTATTGCCCGTTCTTTATCTTGGTTCCATGCCTTTGCTTTGCGAACTGGGCTCTAAATGTAAATGTAGAATCACGACGTAATCTAAAGATATATCCTTGTGCCAAACTGAATAAATGAAAGTATGATTTGATAGTTGTCTCTTTTATTTATCAAAACTGTCTCTACACTATAGGGAGCTTTTCTGCTTTCTGACACGCTCAAATGTAAATAAATATCTGGTTATTATTTATTATTTTTGTCTTGGGGTCGCTTTGTCACCTAAGCAACGCAATCCAAAGAGATAGAGGAAAATGATGGGTTTCAGGATATTTGGGAGTAGTGACTTGCAGTACATTCTGCTATAGTTCCTTAGGACAGCCAGTATTGACAGCTTTATGTGCTCATGCAGGAATGTGCCATTTTTTAATCGCCCACCCATCCATAAACTATACGATGACATACGAGCTTAACCTTACGAACCGATGATTTATTAACAAACCTTAACGACCTACTACGGCTAAATCGAATGGAATCAATTATCATAATTATCTACATTATAACTTAAACTGCAATATCATCATCAAAGAGTTTTTAATAAAAATAATTTCCTTTAACCACTAAATCTTTTCTTTAGCATGCTTAATCTTCCTTCCTGTTTAAGCGTTAAATAAATCACATTGGGATCGGTTAGGACACTAATTAACTGGAGCGTCCCGGGAGCCGTAGTTACAGATGGACAGACAAACCAATTAGACCGTGTAAGTAGTCTAACCAGTCCATATGGTGCCATCGTAACGTGTGAATGAAAAAAACTGCCACCGTCCAAAATAACATAACAAAACAAATTTTCAGGTTACTCTCGTAATGTGTTTTATTTTAGACGAACGCTCAAGCCTTTAAGGTAAGCTGCTGGCGTGGAAACGTCGACAATTTTGTAAAGACTAGACATAGATGTAAAAATAGCAAACAGTTTAAGTCTGTACTTGCAGCTTAGTTTATTTTATAGACAACAGCCAGCAAGATTCTTCACTTGATATAATTTTACATATAATTCAACTTATACAGCTTACTTCACAAATCAATTGAAAAATAAGCATTGTCAATTACTTAAGGTAAAACTTTCTAACATGCGGAAACATGCGGAACAAAAACCATATTTTATTGAGGTCTTATTGCGTTGGTTGAAAATGGTAGCCTCTATGTTTACTTTATTTGCCTATATTTTGGCCGTTACAAGAAGGGTCATTTATAATTAAATTAAACTGATGTCTCCATTGCGTATGTGACTCAAGACAAAGTTGAAATTGTTTCATACATACATAACGTCACGCCTTTTATCCCCGAAGGGGTAGGCAGAGGTGTACTTCTACACCCACTTTTCGCCAGATATACTTTAGCCCCACGTAATAAGGGGCGAGCCTATTGCCGTACCGGGCACATTTCCAGACTCCGTGCTGCGAATTTCGTGACAGATAATCCCAATAACACTGCCCGACCCAGGAATCGAACCCGGGACCTCCCGATCCCACGAGCACATTTATGCCGCGATACCAACGAGGCAGTCGTATAGGGTTTGATGTCGAGTTTTCCGTCTCTACGCAAAGATGGTATTTGCATCATGTTATCCATTAGTCGCCTTTTACGACACCCACGGGAAGATAGGGGGTGGTGACACTTGTATTCTATGCCGTCAACCACACGGCTGATTGTTTGAATTGTTTCATGTGTCAAGAAAAAGCAATAGAGGCTGATAGCCTCGTTGAACGCATACCAGAACATCGAAGAGTCGAAAGAGCATATTTGGGTCGACCATATGGACGACGACATGGTGATATGGTGAAGTTGGGACTACATGAACTTGACTGACCAGATATCTTGCAAGGCCGAGCCTCATGGAAATCCCTTGTTTCACAAGCCAAGACTTCCTTTAAGTCACTGAGCTAAAGCTAGAAGTGAGAAAAGGAAGTAAGTGAGTGTCAATAGCCTTACTTTAAATATGTCTGCCATACGCAAGGAGATTCACGTCAGATGAGTTACAACGAAATGCTTATTGCAGACCACCATCATGCTTCACTTCAACCTAGAAAGAGCAGTCGATGAGAAATACTCGTAATAGACGCATTTGCGCTTCTATTATTTCTCCTCGACTGCCCTTTCGCTATCGTTGAATAAACGATGATTGACGTTTGCTTCTTTCTTAAGGTTCAGATGGAATGTCTCGCTCAAATCAAACATTGTGTACATAAACATAAATGTTTTCTTGGTCTGGGTGTTTCTATGTATAATACCCACAGTACAAACTCTGCTTAGTTTGAGACTAGATGGTGATGTATGTATGTATTTGGTAGAATTAACGAGAGAGCACAATCGTAGGAAACAGTTTGTCTAATTCATAATATTTTATTTTATTTTATTTTATTTTACAGTTTTAGGAAAACTTACAGCTACATTTTAATATAACAGAATTGAATACAAAAAAAAGAAGGCCAATTAAAAGTTTCCACGGATAGCAGATAACATAAGTGATTATAAATAATGTATAAGTTGACAGTGAGGGACAGTATGCACGCAAAAAATAAACACAATTAAATCCTATAACTAGACACCAAAGAAGGAGTTACACAGACTTTTTTTAAGTTTGGTACTGCTAGTTGTAAACAAGTCTATATCAACACTCCGGCATGGCGCATTGAACATTCGACTCGCTCGAATTATATACGAGTTTTGTCTGTAGTTCGTATTAACTGTGGGTGTAGACAGCAACTGCGATTTACGAAGCAGTGCAGATGGCACACGCAGCCCTATTTTGCTCGCCAGTTCAATAACATCTAGCGACCCATTCGCTATATTTAATAGCAATGTAAGGTCTGCAACTTTTCTTCTTTCCTCTAGAGGTAAAAGATGGAATTTTTTGCACCTAATGTAATAATTGGGCAAATAGCAATTAGATCGATATTGAATGTATCTCACAAATTTTCTCTGTATGGCCTCCAAGCGATTTTTGTAAATGTTGTAATTAGGATTCCAGACTTGGGAGGCGTATTCGAGATGACTGCGAACGAAGGAACAGTACAGAGTTTTTATAGTTTTTATGTTGTTGAAGTCAGCAGAGATTCTAAAGATGAAACCTAGCGATCGGGATGCTTTTTTAATGATGTTCTCTATATGCACATCAAATAAAAGTTTAGAATCAAATGTCACCCCGAGATCCTTAATTGTATTCACTCTAGTTAATACAGTTTCTAAAAGCTTATAGTGGTGTATAATAGGAATTGATTTGCGGCTGAATGTGCAAATATTACATTTAACTGGATTAAGGTCAAGCTTATTTCTAAAACAGTATGATTCAAATCTCTGTAGGTCTTCTTGCAAAAGCATAGCGTCATCATAAGTATTAATTTGTTTCATTATTTTCATGTCATCTGCATACAATAATATTTTAGAATGTCGGAAACAGGAATTAATGTCATTAATAAAAATATTAAATAAAAGAGGACCTAACAGGGATCCCTGGGGAACACCAGATTTGATGAAAATGGGTCTAGAGGAGTACCCATTCAACACCACAGTCTGGCATCGGTTGTCAACGTATGACTTGAACCATCGAAATAGGTTACCCCTGATACCGATGGCAAACAACTTCCTAATTAGGGTGTCATGATCAATCCGGTCAAAACATTTGCTGTAGTCGGTATATATAACGTCCACTTGTGACCGTTGTGACATACAGTTTGAGATAAAATCGCTGCAAATGATTAGATTAGTTGTAGTGGATCTATCTTTTAAAAAACCGTGTTGTTGTTCTATAAACACTCGCTTTAAAGCTGAATATACTTGTGCATATACGATTTTCTCTAGTATCTTTGCGAAAACGCATAGTTTAGAGATTGGTCTGTAATTCTCTATGTCGTTATTCGGTCCTTTTTTGTGTATGGGCGTTATATATGCCGACTTCCAGACTAAGGGCATGACACATAATATCGCAAGAATCGTAACTATAATAGATCCCGCTTTCATTTTACAGAAAATGTCATTGTTACGCAGAAGAACCACATGACTTTAACTGCATTCTAACTTTTAGCTTTTCAATCAACAATTATGAAAAACTTGTATTAACTCGGAGACAAACTATTCATCTTGAACTGAAGTGCCTACCAAATCGCTGATATTCACTCTATTTTCTGTCATCTACAATTCAGATTTTATAATTCAAAAGAATTTTCTGCTGACAGATGATTGATTTAATATAGGCCACGTTACCTCGTCACATTTTCTTAAAATACTTCTCACTTAGAAGGCTTGTTTCGAAGCATTACTCAACCATTCAAAGGCTGTCTTAACGGAGAAGTGTACCTCTCAAGAAGAACAAGTCTCGCTTTTGTATTGTAAACGATAACAGCCTTTAGAAAATTGGTGGTCCCATTCTGACCAACATGATACCCACTGTAATACTTTTTTTGCTTTTTAAATATGATTACTGCTATAACAAACCCGGTTCAAAACATTAACGTCAACATAAACTCTTCAATTAAATGTGGTTGCCTCCGCATGTTTACATTTCAAACCATTTAAATCAAGCAAGCAGAAGGATACTCATAATTCTTACATCAACAATAAATAAATTAACTTTGAGAGCCATTCCTGTAATGAGGGTGGCTGTAAGCGCAACGAAGATTTTCTGCGAATAGGGCCAACTAATTTGGACGACACGCTTTAAAACGGCGAATAATAAAAGTTAATGGGACCGCTCTCTTCATGATTCCTGGCGAAGGCGAGTGCTCATTTCCCTGGCCCTCGTTTTCGCTGTGTTAATTAGCATTTTGGCACTTAAATACGTATAATTTTGAAATATTACAGGTAAACTTGAGATTTGTTACGAGTATATTACGTTTTAACACACATTTCCTTCGAAGCTAATTATAACTTTAAAATTATAACGGACAATGTTTTCAGTAAGTATATCGAACCATTTCATATCTTTAGTCGTTTGTTAGGTACAATTTGATACTGTGCGAGTTTAAATTTGCCTATTAGGCATAGTTCCAGAGCCGGGACCTAAGTTGTAAATTCCCTAAAAGGTATCCTACGGTCTTACTAAGCTTTAACACGTCATCAATGTTTACTCTGCATTTATGGGTGTTGTACCAATACTAAGTACGTAGAATGCTGACGAGAAAATAATTTGCCATATAAACGTCGATGAAAATACATTCAAATATTAATATTGACTCTAATTACAATCCTGAAATTTATTTGCCCAAAAATACATTAAACACCGGATATAGAGCACGTTTATGAATGATGATGTTGATCTCGAAACGAGTCTGGAATCTTTAGGGTCGGCATATTCACATCATATCATCATGGGCTATTTTAACACCGATCTCCTGTCTCCTTGTACCCAAAGATCCTCTAAACTCCATGATGTAGTTAAGTCAGCCAGTCTCCACATTTTACCCCTGCAAGCTACCCATCACAATATAACAGGGGAAGATACCTGGCTTGACTTAATTCTCACATCTAATCCTAACCTAGTTTCCTTCCACGGCCAACATCCTGCACCGGCATTCTCCCATCATGACCTTATTTTCCTTTTTTATATCCTAAAATCACCCAAACCCCCGCCAAAGGTTGTGCGCAGACGTTGTTTTGGTCGTATGGATGTGGAAATGTTATGCCGAGATGCCTCGCTAATTATTTGGGATAATGTGTTCCAAGCCCCCACTCTGGACGCCAAGGTCGAGGCTTTTAATAACCACGTTATTGGTCTTTATGACAAACACGCTCCTGTTAGGCGCATCAAATTAAAGCGTCCTCCAGCTCCTTAGCTCACCCAAGATGTTCGGACGGCGATGAGACGGAGAGACCGGGCCTTTTACAGATTTAGGAAGGATCGGTGTGATCACAACTGGGCACTTTACAAGGCTGCAAGGAATCGGTGTAACCAGATGATAGGCAACGCTAAACACCGACATATCCTAGTTAATATTACCTGTTCTTCCCCCGCTGATATCTGGAAGTTATCAGCGGGGGAAGAATAGGTAATAAAAGCGTAGTGTCGAATTTCAGGGGACATTTGGTTTGAATGATTTAAATCAACATTTCACCGCCACTACCACGCTTGATCATCAGACCAAATGTCTCACTCTCGATTACTTAGCCAATCTACCTCGCCCTAACATTCAGTCTTTTACTTTTTCTCCAGTAGCATCGGATGAGTTTATAAGGGTTATCCGCTCCATAAAATCCAATGCGGTGGGCTGTGATCATATCAGCCGCCGTATGATCACCACTATCCTGGAACACCTCATCCCAGCTATCACTCACATTGTAAATTTTTCCCTAGTCTCCGGCACATTTCCAGACCTATGGCCTAAAGCCTACGTCACTCCCTTACCCAAAATTCAGAATCCTTCTCGCCTTAATGACTTCCGTCCAATTTCCACCCTACTTTCCTGTCCAAGGTGCTTGAGGCCAGCGTTCAGAAGCAGCTATCTCGTTATATTTATTTAAACAACCTTTTAAGCCCTTTACAGTCTGGCTTCAGACCTGGCCACAGCACCGTTTCCGCCCTCCTCAAAGTGACTGGCAATATTAGATCGGGCATGGAGAATGCCAAAGTCACCGTGTTGGCTTTGGTAGATTTCTCTAGTGCCTTCAATACCGTCAGTCACGACATCCTCCTTGCTATCCTTTCCCACCTTATGATCTCCTCTGAGGCACTGGAATGGTTCTTGTCCTATCTTCGTGGTCGCCAGCAAGCGGTTCGCGTTGACGAATCCTCATCGAATTGGTGTGAGATCGGCTCTGGTGTTCCACAAGGCGGTATTCTGTCACCTTTGTTATTTTCAATTTTCATCAATCTCGTAACCCAGAATCTTCGATGCGCTTATCATTTGTATGCCGATGACTTGCAGCTTTATGCTCAAGCTAGCGTTGAAAATATATCGTCTGCCATTGACACTGTTAATAGGGATCTAGAGTACTTACGTAATTGGTCTAACTCTTTCGGTTTGACGATAAATCCAACCAAGTGTCAGGCTATAATTGTGGGCAGCCAAAGAATGTTGAGCAAATTAGACAAAACTGCTTTGCCACCTATAATATTCAACGGTTCTGTTATCGAGTATTGTCCAGCGGTCAAAGATCTAGGGTTACATATTGACACAAATTTAAATTGGCGCGGTCAGTTAACTAATGTTAGCCAAAAAGTCACCCTTCGTGCTCTGTATCGCCTGAAGAACTTTTTACCATCCAAAACTAAGATAATGCTTGTGCACACCTTAATTTTCCCTGCGATCGACTATGGTGATTTGTGTTATTTCGACCTGAATGCAGACCTCCTCAATAAATTTGACCGTCTTCTAAATAACTGCATTCGATTTATTTTTAATCTTCGCAAGTATGACCATGTGTCTGCTTATCGTTCTCGTTTGAAGTGGTTACCCATTCGTCAACGCCGTAGTATGCGCGCTCTCACTACACTCTATTCTATTCTCATGTCTCCTAACACACCTTTCTATCTAACTTCTCATTTTCAATATCTGTATTCCAGTCATAATAGAACTCTACGCTCCTCTAATAATCTATTCCTCCTATGTCATTCACACAGCTCTGACTTCATTCACTCATCTTTTCCCGTGCAATCTGTTCTTCTGTGGAACGCCCTCCCTCTAGAGATCAGGACGGCCACCAGCAGACACACATTCAAATCGAAAGTACGAGAGCTCTTACACTCCGAACTTTCAGGATCATCGCAGAATTGATATCTCTAGTTAATTTTATATTATATATATTCATATATATATATATATATATATATATATATATATATATATATATATATATATATATATATATTAATTAAGTTCGCCGATACATGTATATTATGTGTATGAAGTCCAATAAATGAATAAATAAAGGACAATTATGAAAATACGCTGATATAAACAACATTTTACCATGATAATAAAAGTACGCATTATGTTTTTTATGACAGAATATTTTAAAGTTAAAGCTGGGTACGAAAACAAACATTTTACTTGTTGTTAATATTGTAAGTATCAATATATAAGTCAAATCCACAGTCTAAGCTGTCTAGTTCGTAAAATAAGTTTCAAGTTGCTTTGGCAACCCTTAAATATCATTTAGGTGATGTCGACACTTCTAAAGGTGGCTAAACTTGTAATCTATTACAATTTCACAATTAGAGCAGAAAGCAATCGATCGGACAAAGTTGTGCGATGCTAGGAAGATATCAAGTGTCTTAGTCGGCCGCCTATTGAATTCGAGACCTCTGAATATAGCTCAACCCGGTGAACTACTAACTATTGATGCAGTATGATGATTACACGCGCCAAAGAAATTTGGGCTCAAAATGGTACTACGTTATATTGAATTTATTTTATTTTTATTATATTTAATATTATTATAACCAATTCATCGTGGAGAAGATACATTATCGAAAATATTTTATTAAACGTGATGATTAGTGAGCAAGGTCGATTTTAGTTGATTTAGTTTTTATAATATTCTACGCCAGGTAAGGCTGGTATTTTTACTTTTTATCTAAAAAAGGAAACCTATATTAGAGTTTTCGCTCCAAGTTCAGGCTAAGAGGCGTTCCCCTCCGGGGGATCTCCCCGACCTTGTCGTGGTGAGGGGGGCTCAGTAACTGTGGTTGGGTCACCCACGGTGAAGCTAAGCGAGATCCCGGGAGTGGACGCTCCGCATGGGCTTGACGGAGGCCTGCGCAGAATGCGTCCAAAGGTGCGGGTGCGAGATGCGACAGTTCTTCTGTCCCTCGCAGTCGGGCGCGGTCGCGTTCGCGGGAGGAGAGGCGTGTCGGTGTTGCGGTGCCGCGCGCCCTATCTCCCGCGACCAAATGGGGGCGCAACATTGTTACGTCACGGTGAGCCGCAGAGGAAGAGGAGATGCGGTGTTGCGTTGCCGTCCTCCCTATCCTCTGCGGCCGCTGGGTGTTTTGGCGGCGGAGCCCAACACCTTCATCCGCCGCCATGGGGCTTTTCTTCGGGTCCCGCCTGACCATCTGGCGGGCCAATACCCGTCGGGGGGTAGCGAGGAATGCTTCGGTGATACTCGACCCTCCGACACATGGGTACATGAGGAACACGGGTTGGTTTTGAGTCAGTAAGAGTGTGACAATCAGGACAAAAAAAAAAACAATCCTAAACCTTGTTAGAGTATAGTAAAAATGTTAAGCTGTGGTGAAGCAAACATACGCCTAAAATGCTACCACAAGAGCTATTTCTAGCATAACGGAGTTAATAAAAGAAAGGTAATAAACGAGACGGACATGGAAAAAAGTGGGGCAGAAGGGATAAGAAGAAAAAGAGTAGAAAGAAGTAAGGACTGGTGGCATAACGCCAGGATGTTCTACGGCTGGTGGAAGGGCCCACGAGATCCCCATCCTGCACAGCCATCTCTTTGATCAGCTTTACTGCTACATGGTAAGAGACGGCGTTCCCATACCTCTGTACCGGCACCGACTGTAAACCTATTAGTAAACAGCACATATTAAATAATAGGTAGTATTTAATTAATATTAAATCTTTATTATTTTTTACTTTTTAGTTTTTGATGTCGGTTTTTTTAACGTAGTTATTTTTATTTAATACTTTTTAGTGTATTGTTGTACCTAACTAGTTATGGGTAGACCTACAAAAGGCGCTGCGCCCCTTAAAAATATAGATCTCAAGAAACGGCCTTACCGCATGATTTACGTCCTTGAAGTCACCATTATCATCATTGCACAAGCCAAATTGATTTTTGTAATTACTGAGTTCGTATGGCCACCTTCTGGCTCCATCGGACCCTAGAGGATCCTAGTTACCATCCGCACCAACGCACCAAAGTGCTCGTTAAGAAGAATGTAACGAGCCCAAACTCGATAGAGTTTTGTCATTTATTTACTGAGTTCCTGTGGCCACCTTTCGATTCCATCATCAGATCAGCTTTATGTCAAAATCATTTTTCATTGTCATCCATTTTACATACATATACAGAATTTCAGTTAAATCGGTAACCGGGAAATGGATCAAATTTACTTGCGAGATTTTATTTCAGACCTCGGGATAGGTGAAGGTAAATAAAAAATGCTAATAAAATAAAAACTTCTAGGCCTACCTGAATCAATTTTTTATGGGCCCAATTCGAAACTTCCCGCATCAAACAAAAATAGAAACACGTAAATCGGTTCAGAAACCTCGGAGAAATCGGTGTACATACATCGAAAAAAAAAATATACCGGCCGAATTGAGAACCTCCTCCTTTTTTTTAAGTCGGTAAAAATACTTATGGTTTGCCTGAGTCAGATGCTGCTATGGCATTATCAGATAGATGGCATCAAAAGATGTACAGCTGGCAAACATTCCAAAAAATTTAGGTAGGTACAGGCAAATTCCAGTTATATTGACAAAATACAGCTTTATATTTAGACACCTAGGGCGGTTTCAGATTAGCGTATTTGTCTGCGCGTATACGGTCGTTTTAGCATACGCGATTACACGCGCGCTACATTACGCGCTTCAAAAAACCGGACTCGCGTAAACGGGCATATTTCGGCATGTTCGCTCGAAACGGTAGTGACATCTTGTCAGTGTCAACACGGATTCTGACGGCTAAGCGCGTCATCGCTCGTACGAGTTGCGCGTGTGCCAAAAGGCAAGCCTATACGCGCCTACATGCGCTTCCAAAAACGAGCTTATACGCGCGTATAAAACGCTAATCTGAAACCGCCCCTAAATAAAAAACAAACAAAATTTTTTCTTCTGAAATATTGAACACTTTATTATTCGTAAACAAAATTTGCATAGTATTTCCACAAAATCGATCGTTTGCTAGACTTAAATCATAAATAACGGTTAATGTTCTATACAAAACATTTAATTTCCGTGTAGCAGCGGCGAGGACATATTCGGTAGTAGCATCGATAAAATCTGTCGATGTATGCGTGTAATATATGTTTTTAATATTGTTTAGGAAAAGTTTTGGCACGCTCTCATATTTCTTACATCGCTATTTTTTTATTTCGTTGTGGATGTTTTTTAAAACTACGGCTTAGTAGGGCAAATAGGTAAATTTATATCGTTATCTAAAATTTATATCGGTAAATTGATATCGTTCTGCCTGTCCTAATAATTAAGTTCGGTGACAAACCTACTGCATAAACATCTTTCAGGACTAATTGTTTTTTCAAACCCAATACACATAAAATTTCATCCAAATTGGTAAAGCCGTTTAGGAGGACTTAAGTAACAAACACACGTAAAGAGGAATTATAATTATACCAGAGGATGCTCGCGCGTTTTATATTTTAACCGTTTCTTCCCGATCTCGTGGGAATTTCGGCAAATCTTTCTTAGTGCTACCCAGCGATCCTCAAAGAACATTAGGTATAAGCCAAATATCAGGTTCTTGCACTCAATAGTTTTAGCTCTAAGATGTCCTAAGAGGGAGCACTGTGCTGGCAACACTGGAAACGTCAGACGTAAAATTACGTAGCTCCGTAATTTTTAAAAGTTTTATTTAATTTTAAATGAATATTTAATGCTTATATCTCATTATTGTTGTTAAATAGAAAGTAAATAGTAAAATAAAGTGTGAATGACATTCAGTTTGGTGTTTGAAACCTCGATACAAACAGTTTTTGGCGGACAGATCTACTACCAGCTGTCAACGGACGGATTTGAAATCATCTTTAAACCCGGGGAGTATTTTACTTATTAACTTACACTCCTCATCACACATTTTCTCGGCTCACACCAACGTGAGCTTCGTCCATCACACACTGGCATAGTTTCTGTCTCCTTTTGCTTAACAAAACGTGGAAGCAAAATCGAAGACTGAACAAACGCCCCATACAAACACCTACTACACTTACATTTCACATGAATTTAAGTGTTTATATCTTTTTTTTTTGTTTTGGTGTCGGGTTGGAAAATCCTCATGTAGTCCCTCCGCCCGCTCCTCCGGGAAGGACGAAGGGGACTGTCAGACTCTTACTGACTAAAAACCAACCCGTGTTCCTCATGTACCCGTGTGTCGGATATTTATATTATATCGGATATTTATATTATAAATATCTTCATAAGTAAGAAAAAAATTGATATAAATTAGTAAATTTCACAAGATTATTTTTATTTTATACATATTTAGCATCATTAAAAAAAAAGAATAACACCTTTTTTTCCTTTAAATCATATTTTTCTTTTTCTGTTGTTTATCTAATTTCCTTCTAATTAATTTTAATATATATTTACCTATTTATCTATTAAGTATCTTTAAACTTCTACTCATTACTGATTTATTTCTTTTCTGAAGTCTTGTTTATCTTCTGTCCATAGGTGTTCGGCGTATCCTTGGCTATGAGCCATTCCACAATGAGCACTATGATGACCCGGAAAGCCACAGCAAAGGATTTAGAGAACAAGCTCAGAGTAACCTTGGTAGAACTAAAGAAGTGCCAGGAAGAAAACAATCACCTACTGAGGGAGCGTGCAGACTGTGAACAGGACATCAGGATTGTCAACGATAGGGTTTCCAACCTGAAGGCGCAACTCGCAGAACTCCATATTGAGTATATGGGCACGCTGGCCCAGCGAGATAGGTTTCAGGAAGAAATTATTTTATTGACCGCTAGCAATTATGCCCATTCATGGTCTATGAGTCGCATTAGGGAACTAGAATGCTCTTTAGAACAATCAATAATAAATATTAAATCACTAGAACAGACTGTTGAGGAATTAAACAGTAGTAAAACTCAGAACCTTTATACAGAGGTTGTAGGTACTAGCTAAGGTCACAAATCTACTAAACCATTTAAACTAAATGCAAATGGTCTGAAACGACATAGGAAATATAAGAAATTAAATAAACACATTAGAAAACAATTTTTTTGCCTAAAACAATACAAGAAAATAAAGTAGCATCCCAGCAATATAAAGTTTTAGTTTCTGAGCGTTCAGAATTGTTATTAGAGTTAGAAAAGTACAACATAGAGTTGATAAATAGTAAAATGTTGTATGATCAACACACTTAGGATCTAATTGGTCAAATTACCTCTTTACAGTTTCAAATAGATAGGATGGACACCCAATATGAGAATGAGGTTCAGGACTATATCAGGAAATATGATGAGATAGCTCAAATAGGGAGGCAAAATCTTGAATATGTTAAAGCATTAACAAACACCAATACTTGTCTAAATACTATAAAACCAACATTACCCACTTGTGAGTCCCAGATTATTTGTGATAGTGATAAAAGTACTAGTTCAGTCAATCATAGAACAGAAAATTCTTCCTTAGGTAAGAACTCTGGCACAAATAAAGTTTATAGATTCTATGATATGCCTTGGTGTAGGTTAAGGTAGCTTAATAAATTGTGAACTGACACAACACAATACTATTAATTATTGTTATCCAGGGTCTTCGTTTACATATCTAATTGATACATTAAACACAAAAATATTTGATAGGGAGTCTACAATAATTATCTCATATGGTGATAGTCAAATGGTGACTAAAAAATATATAATTAATTTAACAGAAGTTATGTTATCGCTTCACAGAAAATATGATTGCAAATTTTTTAAATTGTTATTTTTTTTTTGTAAGTTTACTGAAGACATATATTAAATTAATTATTTTATAGTAAAATAATTTATAAATAGCCTATAAGTGAAGCTTAATCTAATCTAATCTAATACAAAAGACATAAAAACAAATTTAGAAAGTGAAAATATTTACAAGGTTAGGCGTCGTAGAATGCCTCCGCATCAATGTCATCGGGTAACGTGCCCAGAAGGCTGGCAGCATTGCCACGCTGGATGGCAATGCTGATTCTCTGAGCAAAGAATAAACCAGCCTTCTGGTCACGTGAGACGTCGATTAACCGTTTAGAAATATTACGGAATAGAGAACGAGCGCTCGGACCCCATGAGCCTAGCGTTTCCACCCCAAACGGCTCAAACACGTAATTACTTACTAAATTACTGTATTTGCGCCGTTTGAGGGTTTCCGCAGTTGCAGCAGCAGCGCCAGCATGGCCTCCCGTGCTTGGAACGTGTGATGGCGCGAGGGTGTCTACGCAAGTTGCGTCCCACACCAAAGGCCTACCCATTTTCCAAGGCAACAATGACATACCATCAGGTCTCTTACCGTCGTCGCGTACCAAACCATTTGGTTCAAGTACAGCTGGTACGCCAGACGCGACAAGAGCACGACTGATTATATCATTCCGATGCACATGACGAGGAATTCTACCAGCGCTTCTGCTGCAAGATAGCCCATGGTGGCCGAGGCTATCGACGTCTTCTCCACAATGACATCGATGCGGAGAAACACACGGAGCACCTAAACGAAGACAAATGGCAATACGGATTATCTCATCGTCCAACATGGTTCCAGTGTTGGACGATGGTAGTGCCTGAAGCCATAGACCGGATTCCCATTCTCCCACAGCCAGCAAGCGAGCACGCTCTGTAACATTTAAAGAAGTATCCAAAAGATTCTTTCTTACTATGTTACATAGCGGCGCGTCCCACAGTCTTTGGGAGAATAGGTTGGTAGGCAAATCAGTGCTTGGACAAGCCATTTTCCAGGCGTTTATGGCTTCGGTTTTGCACAACACTTCTGAGTTAACTAGTGTAGGTGATAAAATTTTCCTAGTTAACTCTTCCGTGCTGTGAACCGAAGACAGAAACGCCGGTAAACTGACACTGGAAATTTTGCGAACGCCGAGCCCACCCAAACGTATGGGCAAAGACGCTTGTAGCCAGGCTCGATCGTCCAAGTCCACATTTAAAATTCTCTTTAAAGTAATTAGGATAATTTGGTCGATTTGTTCTAAAAGTGTTTTTTTTTTCCAAAGTTGGGAAGATCTTAAGGCATGTGTGAATTTTGGGACGAAAAGACAATAACGAATAATAGTATAGGCCGAATGAATATTAATTTTGAATAGGCGATCTGAAATTTCACAAAAATTTTGTATCTTTTCGACAAGAAAGAACCGAAAGATTCTTCAAATACTGGAGAACCTAGGAGGCGAAGAGAAGTCTTATCAATAATTTTGATGTTTGATGCCAAATGATTAAATTTTGATATTATCGAGTGTTTTTTTGTGGAGTCTGTTGTATTTATAAACAATTCACACTTACTAGAATTTAGTTCCAAGCCAATAGATGTGAATTTATTTATAATAAAAGCTAAATCTTGTAATACAATGTCTGCAGCGCCCCCTAGGGTCCCGTCATCTAAAAACCATGCATTAAATTTAGAATTTATTTGCCGAATAATGGGTTGTATAGCTAAACTAAAAATAACTGGTCCAAGAGGGTCACCTTGTTGGCATCCAACTGCAGATTCCAAAAGATTGTCCTGGTATAGTAATTTTGTGGGATACCTGTAACATTGCCAAAGAAATTTAAAAATTTTGGGGGTTTCTAATTTTGCTTGTGTCAACAAAGTGTCCCTATTCACTGAATTGAAGGCGTTTTTCAAGTCAACCTTCAAAATGACCTCTCCATCACCACTTCCAAGGTACGTGGAAAGGGCATGTATAGCAGCCTCACAACCCCCTTTGGAACCAAAACCTAGTTGTAGGGGTTGGAATTTTTCTGATAGCTCCCTGCTGTAAAATTTACAGCATATCTTGGCTGCTATACGCCGATATGTGCAACCCACGGCAATGGGACGAATGCCACCATCCCTCTTGTTAAGGGCACATAGATTCGCCCCATACAAGATGTCAATGATGGCATCGTCCACATTACCGGAGAGCATCATATTTACTAGGGCAGTCAACTCCTTCAGAAGTGTATCGCCAGCCACCCCAGCACTTGCACATACAAGATCTTTTAGATGCTGGGGTGTCAAGGCATCGAGGCCACCTGCCGAGCCACTCCGGAAGGAGCAAACTGCTGCTAACACGTCCTTGGCCGTGGTGATCAGATGTTCTGATTCACTGTCGGGAGCTTCAGGAAAGGAGAGATCATTAATGGGCGCTGGATGCTTGCTCTTCAGACCCGCAAGCGTCTCTGGAGAGCAAGGCGCCACCACATCACTACTGAATAATAGTCTAGATGCGCCCCGTATGTCACCATCCCTTAATTTGGATTCTACATATTGATACAGCGATTTATGCTTGTATGGCGTGAATTTAGGGTCTAAAGTGTTGGCCGAAATTTGACAATTATACTTAATTTGGGATGTTAATGAATTTTGGGCTGCCTGATTTTTATCAACATGTAAAATCCTATAAGGGAATGTTAATAATTGCTCCCAGGCCGTTGTTGAGTTCTCCCTTACGACAAGACCTATGCATTCAGCCAATTTTTTTGACACTGATGGTCTTGCCCAAGGGGAACTCTTTTAATAATCGGAACCGAATGTTTTAATTTAGATAAAGTTTGCCAAAAAGGAATTTGGTGTGTGTCTCCTGATGCAAATTTATTTCTATGGCTTTGCCTTATGCTTATAATTTAATTGCTACGATGAATATACGTATTCATGAACTCAATTTGATGTTATACAATTTGACATGGAAATATAAGGATTTTATTTTATTTTTTGACATCAACAACTTTATTAGTAATTATACATTGACCAAAGATACTATGTATCTGCCACTATTTTATAAAAGACAAGTTGCTAAATTATTAGCATATAATATACAAAATGACACAGGTACATGTAGGGTAGCCAAAAATTTAGTTTCTGTAAATAGAATAATTCTATATAATTCTTCTATTGAGAATATTGACACAAGTTCTTTAAACTTAAGAACAGGACAAAGGATAGACACATTAAATTGACTGTAGCACATCAAAATATACAAGGTCTATCTGGCAAGGATTTAAAATTAGGTTTATATTAAGAAAATCATAGTATTAAAGTTATGTGCATTACGGACCACTGGCTGAAAGAATACCAGATTAAATTCATAAATAACGCACAATACACAGTACACAGTGCCATCTCTAGGAAACAAGCTATTCATGGTGGATCATTGATTATTGTTTCAAACGGTCTAACATGTAAAGAACGGAAAGACATAGTTAGCTTGTCTGTAGAACGCACGGTGGAACTGTCGTGCGTTGAGCTTGAGCCGCATATTATTATATGTGTATATCGTCCTCCTTTAAGTGACTTTAATTTGTTTGAATCGGTTATGGCAGATGCAATTAGTAAAATTAGGAGCAATAAGAAAGGGATTATAGTTTGTTTTGATTATAATGTTAACATTCTTGGAAATTCAGTAACGACTTGTAGATTTTTAAACCTCTTTAAATCATTTAATTTGAAAAATTTATTTCTTGAACCAAGTAGAATCACGGCAACATCTTTCACCTGTCTTGATAACATTTTTAGTAATTGTATTGTTTCAGATAGAGTAGTTACTTCTGAATTAACTTCAGATCACTGTGGTCAATTGGCAAGGTATTACAATGATAGCATCCTACAGAGAGTGTTAGTTAGGCCATTACCTAGGCATAAATTTAATGAATTTCGGAATAAAATATTGATTGAAATGAATACTATGAATCCTGACTTAATAGAAATAGATTCGCCAAATAAGAGCTTTAACAATTTATTTAATATAGTTAACAACGAATTTCAAAATAATTTTAGGACTAAGGAGAAAGTAGTTAAGGAATCTCGAGCTTTTAGTGAGTTGGCTACTGCAGGTATTTACAAAAGCAGATCAAAAATGTACGAGTTGTAAATTTTTGATCTGCTTTTGTAAGAAATACAATGCTGATCCGAACTTCACAGAGTATGTTAGGAATTATTCCAAGATATTTAAAAGAGTGTGCAACACAGCTAAGGCATAATTCGTTAGGGACAAAATTAAACAATCCTCGAATAAAATTAAGGCAACCTGGCGAGCTATTAATGAAGCAACAGGTAAGACAACACTAAGAAGTAATAGTTTTAGTTTAATTGATAGTAACAAATTAATTCATAATGACAAAGAAGTCGCACACACATTTAATAAATTCTTTGCTAGCATACCACGTACTACTACTAGAGAATTAAAATCATCAGCTATAATTGCAGACAACCTATAAGAATCACTATGAACTGGTGCTTGAGTGTAAATTTGCAGATCATCTGCATAAAGGTGGTAGGATGACTGAAGTTGATAAGAGATAGAATTTATAAAATTGAGAAGAGTAATGGAGATAGAACGCCACCCTGCGGAACGCCGGCTGTTGTATTACACCACGAAGAGAAGGAATCTTCAATACGTATACGCTGCCGACGACCAAACAGGTAACTGTGAAACCAATCAATCACTGGTGGAGATATGTTAATAGAGCGCAATATACCAAGAAGAGTATGGAAATCTATAGTATTGAAGGCATTACTGAAATCAAGCAGAGAGAGGACCGTCAGATTTCCATTCTCCATACCAAGCCTTATGGCGTCGGTAATTTTGATAAGCGCCGTTGTGATGCTGTGACCAGGACGGAAGCCGGATTGGAGAGGATTAAGGAGTAGGTTCTTATTAAGGAAGGTGCTAAGTTGGATATGGACTAGGCGCTCGAGCACTTTAGAGAGGAACGGGAGTATAGAAATAGGACGATACTCGGAAAAGGACAAAAGTTTGGATTTTTTAGGTATGGGAAAAAGTTGGGCGTCTTTCCATGCAGATGGAAATACGCCCAAGGATAAGGATTGACTAAGGATATGACAAAGGATGGGAAGGATTTCATCTAAGATGGGAAGGATCATTTTGCGACTAAGATAATCATTACTGACTGCATTGGAAGAAATCGATAATACGCTCTTTTTAACATCACACGCGGATAATTGATTAAAAACGAAAGGTGGGTAGTTTGGGGTTGGAAGCGATGAAAGATCTTGTAAAGTCTTAGCTTTAGTTGTCGCATCAAAATTGGACGAAGTAGAGAAATGTTGATTTAATAAATCAATATCAATATTATTCATGTGTGGACTTTCCAACTCCCATAGTTCTTAGAAATTTCCAGATTTTAGCTGGGTCTTCATTCTCGACAGAATTGTGAATGTATTAGCGTTGTGCTTTCCTACACACCTTGCTGCAGTGATTTCTTATTGCAATATAGTTATCCCAATTGCTAGGAGTCGGGCGACATTTAAATTTCGTCTTAGCCACGGCTTTCTTTGACAATAGATCTTTTATTTCTTTTGTGAGCCACGGCGAGGGTAAATGTTTAACTTGGATAGCACGGACTGGAGCATGTACATCGTATAGATGAATAATCTTGTCTGTGAATATTTCGACTTTTTCGTCTATGGAATCTGAGCTTTCAACAGAACTCCAGTCAAGTTTGCTGGCATCACTACGAAGTCTCTCTGCATTTATGCCACCAAAATTACGCTGAAAAAGAATTTTGGCCTTTGCCTTAGGAAAACGAAGTTTATACGACAGGAAAATTAAGTCATGGTAAGAGAAAGCATCAGCTGGAAGCTGACCATGCTTAGCGACGAGAGAAGGTGTAGAAACGAGCATAAGATCAAGACGGGATGGATTTGCATTAGGCAAGTTATGCGTCGCATTTAGGAGAATAGTCAAGGGAGAATAGACAAGTTACAAGATTGGACAATATTGCTTAAAGAAAAAGAGCGAGAATCTCTTTTTATTAGATAAGTGTTAAAATCGCCCATGACTATGGTGTGACTGTAAGAAGGAGAAAGAGCTTCTAAGATTTTTTCAAAAGAAGAGAAATAATTGATACAGCAGTTTGGAGAATAGTAGACACCAAGTAGAACCTTCGTATGAGCAAGATCTAATTCCAAAAAGAGATGCTCGCCGGCGTTAAGTGGAGGTGGTTGTGATGACATATTGACTACTTTATAAGGAATATTTGAACAGAGATAAATGGCAACACCGCCACCACCACCCCCGGTGCGATCATTTCTTATTAGCCTTAAGTTGGGAAGTGCGTAAGAAAGAGTTGAGAGGCACAGTTTTAACCAAGATTCAGAAATAAGAATAGCGTGGATATTCTTACAGTCAAACGTGGTCAGCATATCTTGGAAATGGGCTGGAATACTCTGAGCATTTATATGGACTACATTCAAGTTACCGGGTACATCGGCGAATAACGACAGAAGTGTATCAGCAAGCGAGGGAATCCTTGCAAAGCTGTTATTATGACTACTGACAGAAAAGAAACTATCATCATCACTACTGTTATCTTGATCTAACATGACAGAAAAAAATACTTACATTAATAAATAAATAAAAATAAAATAAATAATAATAATAAAATAATTAATAACAATTTAACAAAATAATATTATGCAATACGCTATTCAAAGTTCGTCCACCTGCCAGTTGCGTGCTAACAGAAAAAAAATCCAATAAAAAAAAACTCATTGCACACAATACTATACACAAACAATATACCTAGATAAGATGTTATAAAAGCCAAATTAAACTATAATAGAACATTAAATAGATCACAACATCCGCGCACTATTAATTAATTAACAGCTTTTTATTTTATTATAAACGTGAACGGTAAATTATTGTAAAAAAAAACATGAGAAAAATAAAATGTATCGAAAGTCAAAGAAATGTTTCTCGTTTCTGAACGTTATTAAGTGATGTGTATAACGTGTGATGTAATAATCATAACGATAGCTGTCATAGATAGACGTCATAGTGTCATGTCATGTTCAATGTTCATTCCACAGAGTACCTTTTTATATGGTTCATTCCGTTCACTCATCACAATACAATAATTGACAATATTTTTTGCACGATAATAGAAGGTAACAAACAAGTAAAAAAGAATACAGTTTTATAGGCTCAGGAAACGAAAGTGAGATGTTTGTAGTAACCAAAATATAAGAAACGAAGGAGGTATTACTAAAGTTTTGAACCATGGAAGATAGTTAAGAAATACGTACATAATGTAAACAAATGTGCGGTTGCTGCAATCACTTGACAAACTTGAATACGGATCACTTTTTCGTGTCAGCAGCGCGTTTTGACTTTACCACGCCAGGTTTATCAACAGTGGGCGCCTTTTGTGTGGCTGAATTTATCCTGTTCAGTTCACCGAGCGACGAAATACGATGCTGTTTGCCGTCGGGGTCCATCACAAATATACTCTCGTGTCCAACTTTTAGTGACGCCAAATCGTTCTCGTGCAGCCATAAAAACGTCATGTCGGACCTTGGTTAAGAATTCAGACAAGGTTTTGCTACTGCCTTTCAGTTTTGTCTTCGAATACCAGACCTTGTCTCGAACAGCAACCCGATGAAACTTGACCAGTATAGGTCTGCGCTTGTGAGTACTTGAAGGTCGCCTCATCCTGTGGCAACGCTTGATGTCATCCTTCACAAAGTCAGTTAGCTGAAGATCTTTCATAATGTTGATGATTGATTGAGCCGGATCTTCACTCTTCTGCTCTGGAACACCATGTACTAGCAGCATTTTGCGACGGCTGCGCATCTCGATGATGTCCACCTCGCTCGCCATCAATTCCATCTGCTACTGGAAAGCTGCCATAGTCTCCATCGCGAATGACCGGAATATTGCAAACTCAGCTGCAAGACTTGCCAAGCTAGGTGCGGTGCTTGCGTTCTTAGCGCTTTTTTGCAGTTCAACTTCGAAGTTTGACATACGTTCTTCGATGCCAGCCATTATATTGGTGAAGGAAGTTTTCATGGCCTCCATATTATGCAAGTTTTTATGTTTTGTGCAAATAAGTAGTGCGAGTAGGAAATAACACAGAACTGGTAGGTATTTTATGTTACCATAAGATAATTAACATAAGTTTGTTGAAATAATAAAATAAACTATTTTTAAATAATTATTAAATGGGAGCAAAAAATGTTTGTCCTTGTTGTACCAACTACCCTCTAAAACCTTATTTATATACAGATTAAGACCTTACAACATACTAATTTTTAATTTTACGTTCCTTCACGGCTAGATGAAATCACTGCGTCACGTTATACAACCTTCACATTCATGCAAAGGACGAGCCAAAGAATGCCGTCAACCGAAACAATCTATAGAGGGACAAAATAAGTGATCCTGACAGAGGCATGTCCCTAAGACGCCGCATCAAACTTACTACAGAGGAATATAATACTCTTGTATTATATTCCTGTAGTAAGTTTGATGTTTGTCGTGATTTTCAGTAGTTTTATGTAAAATTTTCTCACTATTTGTCGAACGTGATAAAATGCTTGGGATAAGCACCAAGCAACCTGAATCCAACGTTTATGAAAAAAAAAATTGATATGAATTGTGCTGTAAAAGGTTTCGCCAATAAGTTAAGATATAAATTATGTGAAAAGCCCATAGCCTTGTAGCTACCGTGCGAGACTATCGTTTTGCGAAATTAAGCAATTTTGTCACCAACAGGATTATGGTTGGATGACTGTTCATAGAAGGTGACACTTCTCAATGTCTCAGAGGGCACGTAAAGCCGTAGGTCGCGACTAGTTGAAAGCCAATGAAATTCACTATGAGAAAATTCAAATATAAACTCAAACTCAAATATGTTTATTTCCATAATTTTTTTTTAATTTTTTGGACACGTCTAAAAAATAAATGCCTGTTCAGAAAGTAGAGCCTCGTGAGAAGAATCAGGCTAGAAACTCACGGGCCACTCTTTTCATCGTCTTGATTCTTTACAATTTTAAACTTAGTAACTACATTGAATGTTTCATAGGTATATGAGCTGGTGTGTCTATAATGTTGTTGTCAATTAATAAGGCTTTTTAATAGTAATATAAAAGAACTAAACTAGCATAATATAGACACAATAACTCACACTCACATGAAACTTAACAATAATCAAACATAAGTAGCCTGTGGGACCGAGCAAATTAATCCCAAGCATTTTTGTCTTCAATATAATCTAGTACTGAATAGTACCTTTTTTGACAAAGTTTACGTTTTATACCTTTTTGAATTTATTAAAACTTAAATTTTGTACTTTGCTTGGCACTTTATTGTAAAAGCGCACACATTGGCCTTGAAAAGATTTTTTATTTTCTCTAGTCGGGTGGCTGGCACTACTAGTTTACTCTTATTTCTAGTATTCAAATTATGGATATCACTTTTCTTTGAGTATGAGGCCTTGTTTTGGAATATCTACATATATTAGGTTCAAATAAATGTACTGGCTTGCAACTGTTGAAATGTTTATTTCCATTAATTTATTCCTTAACGAAGCCCCATAATCCAAATTATAAATTGCTCGAATAGCTCTTTTCTGCAGAACAAAGATGGTCTGAGTGTCGGCAGCATTTCCCCACAAGAGAATACCGTATGACATTATACTATGAAAATAGCTATGATATACAAGCCTTGCTGTGTCAATGTCAGTTAACTGGCGAATTTTCCTGACTGCGTATACTGGAGAGCTGAGTCTATTCGACAATTTACTAATATGTGGTCCCCATTGCAGCTTAGAATCTAGTGTAATGCCTAAACATTTGGTGTTATCCACAAGATCCAACACATCATCCTTAACCTTTACAGAGGTGTTCACTTGTTTGACGTTAGGCATCAAAAATCGAATACATGTAGTTTTAATTTTAAGTCTATTTAAAAGCAGGTTGTTAATCTCAAACCAGCGAACCACCTTTGGGATAGCAATGTTCACATCGTCCATATCAATTTGTTGACGTTTTAATTTAAATAAAAGTGAGGTATCATCAGCAAACAGTACTATCCCGTGCTTGTCATTAACAAGGTGTGGTAAGTCATTAATATACACTAAAAATAAAAAAGGACCGAGGATTGAACCCTGTGGGACGCCCATTTTGACTACAGACCCATGTGAACGCGTCCCGTTGACATCAACTCTCTGAATCCTATTACTCAAATATGAAGTAAGAAGATGCAGAGCATCTTAATGTATACATATAACACTGTGCACTAATTAAAACGGTACACGGCAGTCACCCTATGAAAATGTTAAGGTTCTGTCTAATTTGGATAAACTAGAAAGCAGATCAAGCAAATCAGACAAGATGAAAATCTTGGACTCGAGGTAATAGATAAATGATGAATATCATCACTCTACATAGATATATTTGCTATTCAAAACTTATCTTATATGTAATACCGAGTAAATTTTTAATTTCTCCCCCGAAGAAATCTTCTGCATTACTTAGGTGCAAATCTTCACTTGATTTAATGAGTCACTGTTCAGCCATTTCGATTGAAACATTTTGGGTTTTTGAACGACTTCGTTTTATGCAGTCATTAGTTCCCGATTAAATACATGTTCTGCAATCGCAGTTTTGCTGGTCTAGCAATTATTCACAGCGGCGATGTGTTTTTTCGCCTTTTCAGCGATAGTCGTTTCATTTTGGTCTATTTAGAAACTACTGCAACTGCAATTTATTTTATTGAAGGCACCTAGATTTTGCCAATCGTTGGTAAACGCAATATATTGTTTACTTGGCCCGATTGACAAAGAATTCTCGTAAATTTTGTTCTACACTTTGTTGATACTTTGAAAGGTATGCAAAACTTAAAAATCCAGACGTCAATATTTGCTTATATATTTTATACTTATACACAAAATATCTACAAGCTTATAAAATTAAACCATATTTGTACTTCTTCATAGACTGTCTCTACTACAAAAATTACACACACACAACTTTAAAGAAAAAATTAAAAGTAACACTATTTACTATTTTATTCGCAGACGATAGTACTATTATATTAACAGGTAAAAATGATAAAACATTATTAAAACAGGACATTAACAATACTTTAAATAGTATAATTAACTGGTTGACACTAAGGCCCACTTGCGTAACGTTTGATTTAAGTCACTACTTAATTTAAATTTTTTGAACAGAATTAACAGCATAAAATAATTTAAGTTAAAAGTATTTAGCGTCCTCTTGCACAACGACAACAACGCTTAGATTTAGTAAGGTAAACATTTTATGAGGTCGGTAAAGTAGTTTCTACGTTTTGTTTCATGGCATGAAGCCTTTTTGTTACGATTTTAACGATGTTATGCGTATGGTTTCGCATAAAACCTTAGACTATATATACTTTGAGCATAAAACAAAACGCATTGTCGTCGCCTAGCAACGAAATGGCAATTGACAAATAATAACTAGAAACTTTTGAGCATTAACCCTAGAACCCTACATGGGGTGCAGGTGCACCCCACACCGATTTGTTTTCTAAATATCTCAATTTCTTTAATATCCACGAATTCGTGCGTCGGATTATTTTAGTTTGGTGTCAACCGCTCGCGTTACGTCAATACCGTGACTAGGGACCGTGTTGTGTGGTAGCCTGTATAAGTGCTGTGGGGTACGCCAGTACCCCAGTGTAGTAAAATCGTAAGATTATTTATTTATTACGATTGATGCATTTATATGTAATAAGTTATTAAATTTGATTATTTATTAAAACAATAGTCTTATATGAATTAAATACAGATATTTTTTGATATTATGAAGGTAAAATTCAATGAAGTTTATTTATTTTGTTTTGGATGGCTGTCAGAGGTTTGAATTACGAAGAAATAAGCTCTATTCTAGACCACAAATCTGGCGAGGAAGAAATAGAAGTTGTAATTCCTGGGTTCTTTATAAGTGTTCAAGATCAAATAATAAGCCAAATATAAAGTTTCAGCAGACAGTTTTGGAATTAGGTTTAGAACTGATACATGAACATTTGGAGGACCGTCCCCGGATGCCAACTTAGTCCATTGCAGTGATCCTCAAAAAAAAACCAAATCCTACAAGCGCTGTTGCTCAAACTACATTTAACTTTGTGTAATAAGGCTGATTTGTGATCTCAAGTTACCGATTATATTTAATAAAACGTATTTTCATGAATTGTTTTTTTTTATTTTAAGGATTACAGTCATTTTAGTATGGGGTGTTCCAGTACCCCAGTGTAGGAATAACATGTGCGCCAAATAGTGTAGGATTCTAGGGTTAACAATAACACAAGTAGGTACATTGTTATCAGTTATATCATCATCATCATCATCATGTCAGCCTAGGGACGTCCACTGCTGGACATAGGCCTCGCCCTGCTGCGTCGTCCAGTCCAGTTATATAATTATTGATAATTTTCGTCGCTAATGACAAGATGCCAACATCAGTGTGACAGTTCTTAAATGAAATTAGCCACTAAACAGCCGATTTTTGGTAATTAATTTTGACAGTTCTTAAATCATATTACTCGACAAATTTTTCGTTGTGCAAGACGCTAGTGGTGTTTAATATTTTTTTCTCGTTAAATATATCTTAATTTAATTTAAGAATCGTTGTGCAAGTGGGCCTTAATAATTTAAAAATTAATCTAGATTAGACAAATTTTATGACATTTAGAAATAGAATAAATAAATTAGGCAAAATTGACAGAATTATTTGGGACATACAATTGGATGAGTCGACGAAACTAAATTTTCAGGACTTAAAATTGACTCTTGTTTAAATTGGACATCACATGTGGAACTTTTGTGTGCAAAAATAAATAAATTTGCATATGCCTTGTATGCGCTGTCAAAAACTGTAGATATATCAACCGTGTTAATAGCATATCATGGTCATGTAGCACCTATTCTAACATACGGAGTTATATTCTGGGGAAACTCCATAGATTGGGAAGTGGCATTTAAGGCACAAAAGAAATGCATAAGGTCCATTTGTAAATTAAAAATGATTGATAGCTGCAAACCTTATTTTCTACAATTAAAGCTACTAGCACTACCTTGTATATATATCCTCGAAATTGTCTTGTTTGTGAGGAAAAATATCAATAAATTTGAGAAACTTAACAGTCGAAGACACAATATGAAAATACACATCCCTGCTAACAACACTGCACAAGTGAACAAAAGCATATTATGTATGGCACCACGCATTTATAACCACTTGCCAAAATAACTATTAAATATTAGGAATTTTATTATATTTAAGCGCGGTGTAAAAAAATTACTGCTTGCCAAAGCTTACTATTCTGTCAAGGAAAATCTAACAGATAGATTTTTATAAAAACAAGACTGTGGCATTATTAAAATTGTATGACATTTTTGGATTTGTTTTTACTTTATATTATTCTAATTAATTCTGACATCCCTTGTAACTATTTAATATTTATGCATAAGTTATATCATAAGTGCTGAAATACTTGTGTCCAATAATGTTTTAAATTAATACATACCTACTAATGTTAAATATGAAATTTTGCATGCTTAAAAGCAAAGATACCCTGTATTGATAATTTAAGATCCCTGTAAACCCATTTTACGCAAATAAATGATTTGAATTTTGAATTTTGTGAATAACAAGTATGTTTCTACCAACAGAATCTTAAAACATTACTTATTTTTTTTTAGCTGACCTTTTAGACAGCGGGCTATTAATTTAAATTTGTAACCTAAAGACACACTTTAGTGTTTCTGATTTGATCTTTCTACTGGTACATTAAACTAAAATATTGTGAGGTTTTGCTAAAATGAAAGGCAATTGTAGTCCATGATTCAGCTTTTAGCGCCTTATATATATTTATTATGTAAGTAGGCAGCGATAGCCGAGTGGATATACCAACAGACTGCCATGCAGATGGTATCAGGTTCGAATCCACGGCGCGCACCAATGACTTTTCGGAGTTATGTGCGTATTGAATTGAAAATTATCGCTTGTCCCGTGCCTCGGAGAGCACGTTAAGCCGTCGGTCCCGGTTGTCATGAAGATCTTTAACAGTCGTTATAGGGCATCAGTACCTTCTAAATAAACTGACACTAGTCTAAACCATGGAATATCGCTATCCCTTCGGGTTGCGGAGGTCAGACAGGTAGTCGCTCCGTAGAAAAGCTAATATTCAGCCAAATCCGGTTAGACTATAAAGCGGACCCCAGACTGAAACTGGGATAACGCTAAGAGAAAGAAGAAGAAGTACTGTTGAACTGTAATGTAAGTATTTTGTAATACTGACTTATTGATTGGTGGAAAACTTAAGCGTACCTCTGTAGATGCATGTTTATACTAATACTAGAGGACGCCAGAAGCTACGCCTGCATTTCTTTTTAATTTACCCGTTTTATCCGATCCCGTGGGAATTTCGGGAAATCCCTTCTTAGTGCACCCCTACGGTCCCCAAGGAACATACATGCCAAATTTCAGCTTCCTGCGCCCAATAGTTTCGGCTGTAGCGTGTCTGTCAGTCAGTCCACTTATTAACATTATATTTAATTTTATAATCTCTCTGTATTTTTTTACACCACGCTTAAATATAATACAATTCGTAATATTTAATAGTTCTTTTGGCAAGTGGTTATAAATGCGTGGTGCCATATATAATATGCTTTTGTTCACTTGTGCAGTTTTGTTAGCAGGGATGTGTATTTTCATATTGTGTCTTCAACTGTTAAGTTTCTCAAATTTATTGATATTTTTCCTCACAAACAAGACAATTTCGAGGATATATATACAAGGTAGTGTTAGTAGCTTTAATTGTAGAAAATAAGGTTTGCAGCTATCATTCATTTTTAATTTACAAATGGACCTTATGCATTTCTTTTGTGCCTTAAATGCCGCCTCCCAATCTATGGAGTTTCCCCAGAATATAACTCCGTATGTTAGAATAGGTGCTACATGACCATGATATGCTATTAACACGGTTGATATATGTACAGTTTTTGACAGTGCATACAAGGCATATGCAAATTTATTTATTTTCGCACACAAAAGTTCCACATGTGATGTCCAATTTAAACAAGAGTCAATTTTAAGTCCTAAAAATTTAGTTTCGTCTACTTCTTCAATTGTTTGTCCCAAATAATTAATATCAATTTTGCCTAATTTATTTATTATATTTCTAAATGTCATAAAATTTGTCTTATCTAGATAAATTTTTAAATTATTTAGTGGCAACCAGTTAATTATACTATTTAAAGTATTGTTAGGCCCACTTGCGTAATTTTTGATTTAAGTCACTCCTTAATTTAAATTTGTTGAACAAAATTAACAGCATAAAATAATTTAACTTAAAAGTATTTAGCGGCCTCTTGCACAACGACAACAACGCTTAGATTTAGTTAAACATTTTATGAGGTCGGTAAAGTAGTTTCTACGTTTTGTTTCATGGCATGATGACTTTTTGTTACGATTTTAACGATGTTATGCCTATGCATTTGCATAAAACCTTAGACTATTACCCTATCCATATATCCCCTGTCGCCTAGCAACGAAATGGCAATTGACAAATAATAACTAGAAACTTTTGAGCATTAACCCTAGAACCCTACATGGGGTGCAGGTGCACCCCACACCGATTTGTTTTCTAAATATCTCAATTTCTTTAATATCCACGAATTCGTGCGTCGGATTATTTTAGTTTGGTGTCAACCGCTCGCGTTACGTCAATACCGTGACTAGGGACCGTGTTGTGTGGTAGCCTGTATAAGTGCTGTGGGGTACGCCAGTACCCCAGTGTAGTAAAATCGTAAGATTATTTATTTATTACGATTGATGCATTTATATGTAATAAGTTATTAAATTTGATTATTTATTAAAACAATAGTCTTATATGAATTAAATACAGATATTTTTTGATATTATGAAGGTAAAATTCAATGAAGTTTATTTATTTTGTTTTGGATGGCTGTCAGAGGTTTGAATTACGAAGAAATAAGCTCTATTCTAGACCACAAATCTGGCGAGGAAGAAATAGAAGTTGTAATTCCTGGGTTCTTTATAAGTGTTCAAGATCAAATAATAAGCCAAATATAAAGTTTCAGCAGACAGTTTTGGAATTAGGTTTAGAACTGATACATGAACATTTGGAGGACCGTCCCCGGATGCCAACTTAGTCCATTGCAGTGATCCTCAAAAAAAAACCAAATCCTACAAGCGCTGTTGCTCAAACTACATTTAACTTTGTGTAATAAGGCTGATTTGTGATCTCAAGTTACCGATTATATTTAATAAAACGTATTTTCATGAATTGTTTTTTTTTATTTTAAGGATTACAGTCATTTTAGTATGGGGTGTTCCAGTACCCCAGTGTAGGAATAACATGTGCGCCAAATAGTGTAGGATTCTAGGGTTAACAATAACACAAGTAGGTACATTGTTATCAGTTATATCATCATCATCATCATCATGTCAGCCTAGGGACGTCCACTGCTGGACATAGGCCTCGCCCTGCTGCGTCGTCCAGTCCAGTTATATAATTATTGATAATTTTCGTCGCTAATGACAAGATGCCAACATCAGTGTGACAGTTCTTAAATGAAATTAGCCACTAAACAGCCGATTTTTGGTAATTAATTTTGACAGTTCTTAAATCATATTACTCGACAAATTTTTCGTTGTGCAAGACGCTAGTGGTGTTTAATATTTTTTTCTCGTTAAATATATCTTAATTTAATTTAAGAATCGTTGTGCAAGTGGGCCTTAATAATTTAAAAATTAATCTAGATTAGACAAATTTTATGACATTTAGAAATAGAATAAATAAATTAGGCAAAATTGACAGAATTATTTGGGACATACAATTGGATGAGTCGACGAAACTAAATTTTCAGGACTTAAAATTGACTCTTGTTTAAATTGGACATCACATGTGGAACTTTTGTGTGCAAAAATAAATAAATTTGCATATGCCTTGTATGCGCTGTCAAAAACTGTAGATATATCAACCGTGTTAATAGCATATCATGGTCATGTAGCACCTATTCTAACATACGGAGTTATATTCTGGGGAAACTCCATAGATTGGGAAGTGGCATTTAAGGCACAAAAGAAATGCATAAGGTCCATTTGTAAATTAAAAATGATTGATAGCTGCAAACCTTATTTTCTACAATTAAAGCTACTAGCACTACCTTGTATATATATCCTCGAAATTGTCTTGTTTGTGAGGAAAAATATCAATAAATTTGAGAAACTTAACAGTCGAAGACACAATATGAAAATACACATCCCTGCTAACAACACTGCACAAGTGAACAAAAGCATATTATGTATGGCACCACGCATTTATAACCAGTTGCCAAAATAACTATTAAATATTAGGAATTTTATTATATTTAAGCGCGGTGTAAAAAAATTACTGCTTGCCAAAGCTTACTATTCTGTCAAGGAAAATCTAACAGATAGATTTTTATAAAAACAAGACTGTGGCATTATTAAAATTGTATGACATTTTTGGATTTGTTTTTACTTTATATTATTCTAATTAATTCTGACATCCCTTGTAACTATTTAATATTTATGCATAAGTTATATCATAAGTGCTGAAATACTTGTGTCCAATAATGTTTTAAATTAATACATACCTACTAATGTTAAATATGAAATTTTGCATGCTTAAAAGCAAAGATACCCTGTATTGATAATTTAAGATCCCTGTAAACCCATTTTACGCAAATAAATGATTTGAATTTTGAATTTTGTGAATAACAAGTATGTTTCTACCAACAGAATCTTAAAACATTACTTATTTTTTTTTAGCTGACCTTTTAGACAGCGGGCTATTAATTTAAATTTGTAACCTAAAGACACACTTTAGTGTTTCTGATTTGATCTTTCTACTGGTACATTAAACTAAAATATTGTGAGGTTTTGCTAAAATGAAAGGCAATTGTAGTCCATGATTCAGCTTTTAGCGCCTTATATATATTTATTATGTAAGTAGGCAGCGATAGCCGAGTGGATATACCAACAGACTGCCATGCAGATGGTATCAGGTTCGAATCCACGGCGCGCACCAATGACTTTTCGGAGTTATGTGCGTATTGAATTGAAAATTATCGCTTGTCCCGTGCCTCGGAGAGCACGTTAAGCCGTCGGTCCCGGTTGTCATGAAGATCTTTAACAGTCGTTATAGGGCATCAGTACCTTCTAAATAAACTGACACTAGTCTAAACCATGGAATATCGCTATCCCTTCGGGTTGCGGAGGTCAGACAGGTAGTCGCTCCGTAGAAAAGCTAATATTCAGCCAAATCCGGTTAGACTATAAAGCGGACCCCAGACTGAAACTGGGATAACGCTAAGAGAAAGAAGAAGAAGTACTGTTGAACTGTAATGTAAGTATTTTGTAATACTGACTTATTGATTGGTGGAAAACTTAAGCGTACCTCTGTAGATGCATGTTTATACTAATACTAGAGGACGCCAGAAGCTACGCCTGCATTTCTTTTTAATTTACCCGTTTTATCCGATCCCGTGGGAATTTCGGGAAATCCCTTCTTAGTGCACCCCTACGGTCCCCAAGGAACATACATGCCAAATTTCAGCTTCCTGCGCCCAATAGTTTCGGCTGTAGCGTGTCTGTCAGTCAGTCCACTTATTAACATTATATTTAATTTTATAATCTCTCTGTATTTTTTTACACCACGCTTAAATATAATACAATTCGTAATATTTAATAGTTCTTTTGGCAAGTGGTTATAAATGCGTGGTGCCATATATAATATGCTTTTGTTCACTTGTGCAGTTTTGTTAGCAGGGATGTGTATTTTCATATTGTGTCTTCAACTGTTAAGTTTCTCAAATTTATTGATATTTTTCCTCACAAACAAGACAATTTCGAGGATATATATACAAGGTAGTGTTAGTAGCTTTAATTGTAGAAAATAAGGTTTGCAGCTATCATTCATTTTTAATTTACAAATGGACCTTATGCATTTCTTTTGTGCCTTAAATGCCGCCTCCCAATCTATGGAGTTTCCCCAGAATATAACTCCGTATGTTAGAATAGGTGCTACATGACCATGATATGCTATTAACACGGTTGATATATGTACAGTTTTTGACAGTGCATACAAGGCATATGCAAATTTATTTATTTTCGCACACAAAAGTTCCACATGTGATGTCCAATTTAAACAAGAGTCAATTTTAAGTCCTAAAAATTTAGTTTCGTCTACTTCTTCAATTGTTTGTCCCAAATAATTAATATCAATTTTGCCTAATTTATTTATTATATTTCTAAATGTCATAAAATTTGTCTTATCTAGATAAATTTTTAAATTATTTAGTGGCAACCAGTTAATTATACTATTTAAAGTATTGTTAGGCCCACTTGCGTAATGTTTGATTTAAGTCACTCCTTAATTTAAATTTGTTGAACAAAATTAACAGCATAAAATAATTTAACTTAAAAGTATTTAGCGGCCTCTTGCACAACGACAACAACGCTTAGATTTAGTTAAACATTTTATGAGGTCGGTAAAGTAGTTTCTACGTTTTGTTTCATGGCATGATGACTTTTTGTTACGATTTTAACGATGTTATGCCTATGCATTTGCATAAAACCTTAGACTATATATCCTTTAAGCATAAAACAAAACGCATTGTCGTCGCCTAGCAGAGAAATGACAATTGACAAATAATAACTTGAAACTTTTGAGCACTAATCCTAGAACCCTACAAGGGGTGCAGGTGCACCCCACACCGATTTGTTTTCTAAATATCTCAATTTATTTAATATCCACGCATTCGCCCGTCAGAGTATTTTAGTTTGGTGTGAACCTCTTGCGTTACGGCAGTAACGTGATGAGAGCCGCCTCATGTGGTTGCCTGTATAAGTGCTGTGGGGTACGCCAGTACCCCAGTGTAGTAAAATCGTAAGTTACATAAAGTAACTTACGATTTTACTACATTTTATTACGATTGATGGATTTGTATGTAATATTTTATTGAATTTGATTGTTTAATAAAAGAATACTCTTATATGAATTAAATACTGATATTTTTAGATGTTATGTAGGTGAAATTCGTGTCAGGTGGTTGTCAGAGGTTTGAGGCGACAAAGAAATAGAAGTTGGGATTAGTTGTAATTCCAGGGTTGTGTTCAAGATCAAATAATAAGCCAAATATAAAGTTTTGGCGAACATTTTTGAAACAATTAGGTTTGGAACTGATACATGAATATTTGGAGGACCGGTACCGGATGCCAACTTTGAGGTGGGATATAGAAGGGTCCATTGCAGCGATCCTCAAAAAACTACGAGATCCTACAAGCGCTGTTGCTTATCGTCTATAACAAGGAAGGTGTGGCTTTTGTCCAACATCCAAAGACGGAAAAACCAAGACTATGTGTCAAAGGTGCAAAATACCTATTTGTTTGGAGCATCAGGTACAAGTTTGTGCAAAGTGCTCAAACTAAGTTAAACTTTGTGTAATAAGGTTGATTTGTGATCTCAAGTTACTGATTATTTATAATTAAACGGATTTTTATGAATTGTTTTTTTATTTTAAGAATTACAATCATTTTAGTATGGGGTATTCCAGCACCCCAGTGTAGGAATAATATGTGTGCCAGATAGTGTAGGATTCTAGGGTTAACAATAACACAAGTAGGTACATTGTTATCAGTTATATCATCATCATCATTATGTCAGCCTCTTAACCAGATCGTCAGTCCACCTGGTGGGAGGCCTACCCCTGATGCGTCGTTCGGTCCAGTTATACAATAATAGTTCATTTTCGTCGCTAATGACAAGTTGCCAACGTCAGTGTGACAGTTCTTTAATGAAATTAGCCACTAAACAGCCGATTTCGGTAATTAATTTTGACAGTTCTTAAATCATATTAGTCGACAAATTTTTCGTTGTGTAAGACGCTAGTGGTGTTTAATATTTTTTATCTCATTAAATACATCTTAATTCAATTTAAGAATCGTTGTGCAAGCGGGTCTTAATGTCCTGTTTTAATAATGTTGTTTAATTTTTACCTGTAAATATAATAGTACTATCGTCTGCGAATAAAATAGTAAATAGTGTTACTTTTAATTTTTTCGTTAAAGTTGTGTGTGTAATTTTTCTTGTAGAGACAGTCTATGAAGAAGTACAAATCTTAATATATAAAATCCTTGCGTTACTGACTGACTGACAGACACGCTACAGCCGTAACTATTGGGCGCAGACCAGGCAGGGAGTTTTCGTACTTACCACGCGATCGGCAGAAAAGGTTTAAAATGAAAAAAATGCGCCTATCCTCTTGTGAAGAAAAAAACAGAGCTATTTAAACCACCCATCGCCAAGCACAGGCTTCTCTTCCCTAGTTGAAGGCCGTAGTGCACCATCCTGGACAAGTGCAGGTTGGCAGACTTCATGTGTCTTTCGAGTTTATCATGGAGAACTCTCAAATATGCAGGTTTTTTCACGATGTTTTAGGTCACCGTTCAGCAAACGATAATTAACAATGGTCTTGTGTTAAACCGTCAAATGAGCTTCGGCCACCTGTGGTACACTGAAGAAGCCATCAGAAGCCGTAAACTAATCCTCAAATATGTGTTTTGAATGATAAAGCCAAGCTGTCGGGTGTGACGTATATCCGGTACCTACCGCGTCTACGTCACAGTACTGTCCATACGCTCGGCCAATCAGAGAAGGCCATCGTCCGCGCTCGCGAAGCCTGACCAAATATGGTCATGAACGGACTCCAATTCTGATGGAGGGCCGGTATGTAAAGGGGCCGACAGAGAGGCCGGCACCGCTAATCTATACTGACTACTACCGCTACTCTATCCGTATACGTTGTACGTGTATCCTGATTCCCAGCTGTGGGTGAGTTACTACATCTACTCCACTAGCGTACTGCCCATCTCTCTACCTGCTAGCTGAGGCCGGCTGACGCCGCCTGCCTGACTCTATTGGTTGTGGCTTTCCTAATACTGTTTCCCTTCAGGTTCCAGGTCTACCTTGGAAGCTCCGGGCTACGCTACCTAGACCGCTACACTTCCCTGCATCGTCCTCGGTGTCACCTCTGCTGAAGAGTCTGGCCCTGCCCTGCTCATCGCACTCAGACCGCCGGCGCCTGCCAGCTGAACCAACGGCCTGCGAGGATCTGCCCGCTACGCGCAGCCCTTCAAGTAACCTGCCCTGCACACCACCGGAGGGAACAGCGTGGGAGACTGCAACCCTTAGTGTTCAGGCCAGTGTCGTGTTGTTGGTCGGTCATACTCGTGGCAAGGGAAGTGAGACAATACTCGGCAATAAACGCATCTAGAACCTCTACTGCGTTTCTTATCTAGAACCCGTTAAACGGGGTAACATCACCCTCTCACAAAAGATCGTCATAAATTAAAAGCAACCAGTGTACCAGCAAGTACAGAGTTTTCTTTGAATAATCACGCTCTCCACTACTACTTCCCTCGCCTACTACTTATAAGGTTGAAGCTCACGGTGACGTGCATTGCGGCGTCGGTTGATGTCTCTACCCACGATATTCTTCTTTCTCTTAGCGTTATCCCAGTTTCAGTCTGGGGTCCGCTTTCTAGTCTAACCGGATTTGGCTGAATATTAGCTTTTCCACGGAGCGACTGCCTGTCTGACCTCCGCAACCCGAAGGGATAGCGATATTCCATGGTTTAGACTAGTGTCAGTTTATTTAGAAGGTACTGACGCCCTGTAACGACTGTCAAAGATCTTCATGACAACCGGGACCGACGGCTTAACGTGCTCTCCGAGGCACGGGACAAGCGATAATTTATAATTCAATACGCACATAACTCCGAAAAGTCATTGGTGCGCGCCGTGGATTCGAACCTGATACCCTCTGCATGGCAGTCTGTTGGTATATCCACTCGGCTATCGCTGCCTCTACCCACGATATTATTTGTTTTAATAACTTGGTATACACTGTTCACCTCTAAACACGACTGAATTGCCAAAGGCACCTGCACAACGTCACAAATATTAAATGGTTATGTAAGTTCTAATTGAAATAGGCAATTATAATAACTGTTCTTAAGTGTTTTGCGCAATATTAAATTCGAGTAATCCAACAATCAGATCTTTCCACAATTAATTGCAACCAGAGATTATTTAATACCAAAATTAACAAATTAACACAGCTATCGTCACGTAATTTACAATTAATTTAGAAAGGAATATGCTGCCTGTGAATGCTTACTTTCAGAGAAAATGGACTTTGCAAATATTCGTCCGAGAATAAAGTAACTTTGGGTGTTTATCTTATGTATTCAATTAAATAGAAAGCTCTAGAAATAAACGGCAAGGATAGTGGAATCGTCCTCATAAATTGTTGCGATTTTGGTCTGGCTTTACTCAGGTAACAATTTTATTACTATTTTTTATTCCTTACCTCTGTACTTTCAGAATAAGAAAATTAAAGATAAAGTTATATATTCCATTTATAATACATTCGAACATCTTGTCGAAGTAAATGACAAAAGCTATTCAATATTTTACAGATGGTTTATGTAAATTATGGTCGTACATTTAGAAAATGTTTTATAACTTTGGGATGTTTCCATTTTCACCGTTGAGATTCTCGCTTGACTATCGTTTTATATAACTTTTATCTGAACATCTTTCATACCTATTTCAGAAACTTTTCAGTATATATTTATCGCCGTTCAACGTTAAGTTATTCACACTAAAAATACCAGAATGTTATTCAATATACTGTATGACGTATCAATATTCTGAGATATCAAAAATCAGAGGCTTTTATTTATCCAGCAAAATAAGTAATTGAAATCTTTTTAACACAAAAAGGTAAGTAGATATAATATGATCATATCTCGTAAATCCTAATATATAAAATCCTTGCGTTACTGACTGACTGACAGACACGCTACAGCCGAAACTATTAGGCGCAGGAAGCTGAAATTTGGCATGTATGTTCCTTGGGGACCGTAGAGGTGCACTAAGAAGGGATTTCTCGAAATTCCCACGGGATCGGCCAAAACGGGTAAATTAAAAAAAAATGTAGTCGTAGCTGCTGGCGTCCTCTAGTAAATGTATTTTATTATACTTATCTCATTTATGAGAAGCTACCGTCTCTATACAATAAAGTCTGTATGTTGTAATAGAGCATTAAAGCTGTCTAAAGCGTTATTCGCATTATCTCCAACACTATATAGACAATAACAAAAGTTTTCACGGCTTGCCATTTTGATGATTATTTTCACCTTCGAGGTTGTAACGTGACTAGATGGCATATCTCACGAGTGAGGGCCCTAAGTCGCGTACTTGTGAACGGTATATGACGCCAACCATAGATTTATTTACCGTCAACACGCGCCTCGCTTCAGGTGCTACTCTCGTATTAATATACCAGTTGAAATACAAATATCTACGGCGCAGAACCGGATTAAACCCGGTGACATATCTTTCTTTAATTATCGATGAGCTAATTAGTTTTACTTCGCAGTAATAACCGTATGATTTTACTCTTGTTATATCAATGGCACCTTTCAAAACCAAACAAGTCCATAATTAATACTGTTTATATTTATACTGTCCGTGTGGTGACGGATTAAGAATACGAAATGTCACCACCCCATATCATCCCATGGGAGTATATTATGCAGAGAACAGCACTGTGAGAGAAGGAAAACTTGATACAAACGCTATACCAACCCGTTTGGCCAGCGTGGTATAGTAGGCCAATTCCTCCTTTCAAAGGAGAGGCCTAGTCCAGGAGTGGACTGTTGAAGGCTGATGATGATCATGATATTTATATTAAACAAATGTTTGTGACAATTTGGGTTAGATCAATTCTAATTGATAGTTTGTATGTTATGAATGTCCTAGTTATTTGTTTCGTTGACTTACATAAACAAAAACTAATTTCTATACATTTCATTTCATACCAATTCAAACTTAGTCTCTCAACAATGACTAGCAGAACAATGATGTTTTAATTTGTATCGACTGCTCACGGGCAGTTCGTAACGTGATCCTTAGGAACTTTTGCTGTACTTTATATTCAGTACGTGAATTAATTGTTTTCCTAATTGAACTTGTTCGAAGTAGAACACATCAATAATATCATTTTAAAGATATGATTACATTACTTTGGGCCTGATTTAATTGCTACATGCATATTAGATGTAAATGGTTTCTAAATTGAGAGGCTATAATTATTTAAGGCCTTAATTCTAATGTTATCATGTTATCAAATGATTAGTTATAAGTGGTAAGCGTAGTTCATAATAACAGAGAATAATAAGTCTATTAGAACGTACGGTGTATCTATGAAAGTGATATTATGATTCTATCGACGATGATTTGTAATTTTGAAAAGGATAGAATGGGAGAGCCGCTTCAGTTTTCCTTTTATGCAACGCTAGCGATGGTAAAACTAGAAAAACACGGCGCTTGTTAGTCGTAACCACTTGCAATTGTACTTCCCTTAGTGGTTTAGGGACTTGATCGGGCTCTAAGCGACAACGACTCGCATTTTACGTTAGTGCTATATTGTAGAAAGTTTTTCATCAATTACAAACTAGAAAACCACAATTTACTGTCAATGCGTTTTCTAGAAAATGGTTTGTTTATGTTTTGTGTTCCGAGCAATGCTAAAGGTTATTTTGTTCTAAGTATAACGGTAAACGATGTGTTTGCCGACTAATAATGAAACATGAAAAGCATTAAACGAGCTCTATATTTTATATCGCTGTATTTTTAATCTTTTTATTTATAGTTTATGAATCAAATCATGCCATTAAAAACTGCAGAGTAAGAAAACATGCTGAAGCTCTCAGCTATTTGAAAGTTCTTGTCGATGCTCCGTGCCGAGTAATTCACTCAAAAGTGCCGGAGAGTGGTGTAATTGACGTCATTCAAATATTCAAAACAAATATAAGGTAGAAGAATACATTCTTGTACGAAATATTCTTCTCGTTTTGGGAATGCAACGATAGAGGTCCATTTACTTGTCATTCTCCCATCATCATCATCATCAGCCTTAAACAGTCCACTGCTGGAGTAGGCTTCTCATTATAAAGGAGGAATTGGCCTACTATACCAAACTGGCCAAATGGGTTGGTATAAGGTTTGTATCAAATTTTCCTTCTCTTACAGTGTTCTCTCTTACAGTCTCTTACAGTGTTCTCTGCATAATATGCTCCCTCTGTCGGCTCTTACGACACCCATGGGATGATATGAGGTGATGACATTCCGTATTCTTAATCCGTCATCACACGGACAGCTCTCTCCCATCATTTTCCCATCCTCATTCTCCCATCATCTTGCTCATATTTCATATCTTATTTTCGTCTTAGTACTAAGACATAATTAGTACTAAAAGCCTGGAAGACCACTTACCTACTATGCTCAAACAGTTGGCTCTTTGTATTAAATATATTTAACACTGGTAACAACAACATTTTTTTGCTTTATTGATTTGGGTCTGCCAATCTACATGAGATTACTTCAGTCTCCTGGTAACTTTATCTATGTTTACACATTAAGCTATAACTTAAAGAGGTATTTGTCCTACCCAGTTACTCATTAATATTTCTGTTCAAATAGACGTTCAAAAATATCAATACAATTCAAGTCCAAACTAATCAAGTCGGAGCAAAAAGAAGTAGAATCCGCTAGAAATCGTATTCAAGACACGGCGAGCAAACCAGATAGAGGAGGGAAAAAATCCAAAACTGAATTGAAGTTTGTTATGTAGTAGGCGCCCAAAATGGCTGTTGCGATTGTAAATATTTAAACAAAGGATGGAAGACCATGACTAACCGCCTTGGCATATTTGATTGGATGAAGCTAAATGCTCCGGCAGAATAAAGCAATCCACTTCCTACCTGTGAAATCTTCAATCACCGCTGTATTTAATAACCTAAAACTTGTGTTCTGAGGAACGCAATTAGAGAAGCTTTTGTACCTGAAAGCTACATATAAAGTTACACAAAATCTAGCAATCGCAGTAGAAAATATCTTTAAACCATAGGCTAATAATTGGTCTCGCTCTGCTCTACTAGACGGAGCCTTCATACTTGTAAAATGAGGCAGAAAAAACCATGCCAACTGGCACACTGACAGCCGTATCTCAGTTGCATAATATATCCACCAAATTAATTACGGAAATAATTCGCTGTACAATACCAAGTTGCGCTTTTATCCTGAGTAACAATAACTCAGCAAAAAACAATAAGGTCTCTGGTATCACATACTATCTGTAAAATAAGAATAATTTTCAAATTTCAACATAAAATTACAAAAAACCGAAAACGCCAGTGTTGCTGCTAGTACAAGAATCAACTTCCCCACAGTTGAGAGAGAGATTTTATTTTTCAGAGATTTTTATTATGTGTATCTATAGTTATTGTATTTCGTTATATTTTACTATTTCTTTTATCTAACCTATTTATTATATATTTTACCTTTTTCTATATTATTTTATGTTTATACCTTTACAAATAAGGTGAAAAATGTTAATTGTTAGAAACTGAACACCTTTCCCAAGAAACACGATTTACCTACTTATATGTGTAATTAAGTATGTAAGATTATTGTTTTATTCAAAGCAGTTTTAACGACTATTCATGCTAAATCAATAATGCGTAACTAAATTTATACGGACTAGTAGCATGGAAATAGAAAGCACTGTTTTGAAACCTCACCTTATTTTCTCTATGGTTATTTCTAATAATAATTTGCAAAATACTATAAGTACATAAAACAAACCATCATAATAAAATGAGATCTAATCATTTAATAATATACCCACCATTTTTCTCATAAAGGAACCTACGCGGTACGCCTAACCTATACACAAATATATGTATGCTTTGAATTAATTGTAATTTTTTAAGAATTTTCTAAACTGATTTTGAGACCAATAACTTATCCACTAGACCACAGGATTAAATATTTTCCCATTTACTCGGGTAACTGTTGAGAAGCTGACAACACAGTTCTTCACGCATGCGTCTTCTTGCTTTGGTTTAACACACACTGTCAAAATGAGTCGCCTCATTTATGGACCTATTTTTCTTAGGCAGCGCGGTGTCTAGTATAGCGAAGCGATACCAATCATTTGTCTAAGCTTTAAACATTCTATTTTCAAATTCGATGCTGTTTCAATTCAATTCAAACTCATTTATTCATATAGGTTACAAAAGCAACACTTATGAACGTCATTTCCTTTTTTACAACCAGGTTCGGTATGGTAGGGCTATGAGAAGAGCCTGGAAAGAAACTCATGCCACTCTTTTTTAAATCAGAATCTTAATCTTACAATTTGTGGTACCATGATTGCTGACACAGACAAAACACTTCGCGACACTGATTAGAAATAAATGGATATGTTTTAGTGCCGAGTCGAAATGCGAAAGGAAAAGTCATCATGGACGTGGTCGCGGCCTTACCACGATACGCGTGGCTCCACCGCAATAGGACGTCGACCGACACCGCGGTAGCATTAGTGAGTAGGTCTCTAACCTCTGTAGAGTAGATACACCCTTTCCCCTGCCAGTCTCAAGAGCTTTGAGTTACTTCTATGAAGAAAAAGTGTTAGTCAAAAACAAAAAATAACGTATTTGGACCACTAGACGATTAGGTTCTTGTTTTATAGTTACTCTGAATGCAGCTACTATCTAGAGTTTTCTAATAAAGATCTATTAACACGTAAAAAGTATAATTCATTATACTATTTCTATTACAAACAATAAGTTTGAATCCGCTCCTCTCTTCGTATGACAAGGCAAGCATCATATTGCGATACGGAAGAGACTTCACTTGAAATTTAATAATATATGTAGATATCAGTGACAAATGTTGCCTCAATTCAAGTGTATACTTGTCTTTATTACAAACATTAGACAGTTGTTGCGGTGGTTTAGTGAGATAGTTTAATATTCAATGAATGATTTGCTTCAATTTCTTATATTTTCCGACGCTAAATTTGTTACTGTTAAATTTGTCTGTAGTCTTAGATGTCTCTCTCTCTCTCTCTCTCTCTCTGTAACAGTCTGTTATGAATCCACTCAATTTAATTTGCGTTTTTGACATTTGCGTACAAAAATATGTATTAAGCATTATAATTTGTCTAATCAGTGATTACGGGATTACTTTACCAGTTAGCTTTTTCTTTTATGTATTTAGTTATAGATTAAGTTACACAAGAAAACGTGCCCTGATTTCAAGCAATAACACTCATTAAATTTTATATGTATATAAAACTACTGTGGGTAGTTGACCTAGTAGGATCGGTTAACCGTTTACATATTTCGCCGGCATTACCTTTGACTCCACAAATTCATTCGTTTTTGATACTCTACAAGCACAGAAAATTGAGTATTGAGCTCTCAAGTTTAACTTTGATTTGTTTATTGGGTTTAAGTAAATTGGATTGAAGTATATTTATCAGCGTATTTTTATTGTATAAAGTTTTGTGAATTGTTTCATTAATTGGTAGCAGGCTAACAACGTTTGTACACGTCATATATTTTATCAACAGTAATAGTTAGAATAATATGCAGTATGTTTAGTAATGCTAGCAATTTTACTTCAGCATAGCTAAGCCTAAGTCAGCTAGTTCCTATTTTAGATTTATGAAATATTATAGGTAAAAACATTCTGAAGAGAAAGACATATCGATACATATACATATATTAATCGTTTGTTATCATTTCAATTATTGTTTAATACCAATTTCTTTTTTAAGTAAATTTACTTTGTCTCAAATAAGTACTTGTAAAACTTATAATAATATTCATTATTTTGTAACTTTGTGTAAGTAATGTACTAAGTTTAGTAATGTTAAAAATTAGAGATATCGACCGAGCAATGTAAATCGCTTAATTTAATCGTCTCGGTACCCACAGGACAGGCTTGCCTAGTGTGGGGCCACTGGTATATCTTTCATTGTTATCTGCATACTTTGGAAATAAACATTTTTTTTATTTTAAGGTTCATTTTGGTACTTACAAGTTTTCGCAAAAATCTAATTTTGACCATATATCTTTATCGGGTTGACCCAGGATCCTGATTTTTATACACCTAATAGGAACCATAGACCTCAGTATCTGGTATAAATTTCAATTTGTTAGGTCCACCCGTTCCTCAGAAAAACGGCGGTGACACACGGACAGACAGACAGACAGACGGACAAGAAAATGGTCTTATAAGGGTTCTTTTTTTAACTTGTGAGGTACGAAACCAACCGCCAACCGGAAAGCTAACAAGATTTTTTAATTAAAGCAACGTAGAGAACTTTTTTAATTGCAATACTAGAACTTCTGTTGGAATAAAAATAATGTTATCGTTATAAAAGTCGTGCATAGCAGCGGCGGCAGGTGACAATGACTTTTGATAAGTCTTCTTTTTTGATCAGAACTGCGATATTTTAATTAATTTTCTTGTAGCATGCAGCTTACGTAAAAAGTGGAGGACTAAAAGATAATGATTGATAACCCAGCATTCGAGCGGAAGTAATCTGATTCCATTGAACACTTTGGGCACAAAATTCCTTAAGTACGAAGAAACAAAAATGTGTCCTGTTACACATTTCAAGGAATACATCCCGATAGCAATAACATCCACTGCTATTGATACATGAAAAACCATTACTCAGAAATTAATTATATTTACTTTTGCTTGTTTTATTTATTACTCAGAATATTGAGATAATAAATGTAGGAAATATATAGGAATTTCAATAATTACCTGACATTAATAAAAAGCTAATAAGAAAAACCTGTACGTGCGTCGTTACGCCTGTATCCATTTAATTATCGGCCGTGCTGATGTATTGCGATTGAATAGCACTAATAAATATATCTGTATCTAATATCGAACTAGTTACCAACCATCAATTCGTTATAACTGTTTACAAATATTTTTGTCAATTCTTTTTGTACTTACCGATCTCAGTCCACGTTTGCAGAAATCACACAATATTTGTACCATCTCAGCATAAAATATAAGTTGAGTATAATGCTGGAAGAAGCACAGTTGCAAAGCGACTATCCAAACAAATTGCTCCATCTATGCAAGTCGAAAAACGAAAACACTTACCGCATCAGAGAATGCGGTAAGTGTTTTCATTTTTCGACAAGTCACCGTATATTGTTTTTAATATTGGTACGCAGCTTGGATTAAATATTCTTTTGGGTTATTTACACAATTACACGTGGTCTGACGTCTATGACCCCTGCGTAATACACGCCAGGACGAGTTGGAAAAACAGCCGGTGCTACTATGTTCTGACGTCTAGTTTTCCGTCTCTTTACAAACGCATGTATTTGCTTCGTCTATTTTGTTTAGTCGTCTCTTACGAAACCCATAGAATGAAATAGGGTCGTAAGATTATGTGTTCATAATCCGTTACCACACGGATAGTATACTGCATGCATAGTAATAACATATTCAAATAACATCAGTCGTAATAGATGCAAAGGTGAATGGGCAAAATGGTATACGGCTCCAATAGATATGATTGTAGTGTCGTTCGCAAGGTCTTACCAAGAGGAACAATATTTACTATGGCCGCCAGTCTCAAATCTGATTGCATTTGGAGATAAAACGACAGTCTTACTAACTAATAAAAACTCTGGTTCCTTCGGTTTCCCTTTGCGTTCCAGGGCCACGGTAACTTGTTTAGACAGTCCCGTGGCTCCGGCGATAAACATACGTATACGAGTATATTTAGTAATATTTATCTACGTAAGAAAATGAGTACCAAGGTAATATTTTCTACATTTCCGTTCATGTTTTCTATTAATAACGCTTTTACGTAAGACTTCCATGCATCCTTCCTTTAAACTAGATACCCCGAATCTTCTGCATAATTATGTATGTAGAGAGAAAACGGCATAATTACAGAAGAGTAGATTTTAAGAGGATGGAAGCGATCCAGATACAAAACTTCCCTTCATTGACGGAGGAGGTTATAATTCTAATAGCGCTAGGTACATACTAACCCAAGCTGGCAAGATCTTACTGTGCCGAGCATTTACCAAATGGTCTGTATATAATTGAAATGTACAGAGAGGGAACACTTGAAGATCTGCCAGACTATGGCATACACGAAGATGCCTGGCTTTTGCGTGGACGAATCGTGTCGCGACATGTCCGTATAAAAACATATTTTTGTTATATATTGATCAACAGTGCATATAATAGTGTCCAACAGTATTTCACATGTTTAAATCTACTCACTTATTGCTAAAATATATTATTTTAATATGAAGAACACTTGATTTCTTACTTCTTTTAATAATAGAATCCTAAGTGTGTTATATTATCGTCTAATTCTATCTTATTCCAGCTTTATTTTACTAATATAAGTAGTTTGTAGTAAATTCTCATTTATAAAACTTAGTGAGATTACTGCTTCCCAAACGTGAATAGGGACAGGCGCCATGGTAGACGTTTTTCTGCATCAAAATGTCTTTTCAATGATATATTAATGTTGACTATTGGAGCGGGTACCACGTTCCATACATTTTTGCCCATTGTCCTTTAAATTAAGTTGTATCAAGAGAGCGCATTATATTGGAGGGTCTGCCTATAATCTAACCACATTTAAGTATGATCTACACATAACATAAATACCATGGTTTCGCCTTAGCATAATAATTGGATGTTCACAATGAATAAACCCATATCTAATACGCAACAATTGATAGTCATGTAGTCATAAAACCATTAATTTATCATAAACTCCACACAACAGACAGTTATGCATTTAAAAAGACAGCTTTAGTCAAAAAAGCGCCTCCATCCGATATTCATACATACATACATACTTACATAGACCCACGCCTGTTTCCCGGAGGGGTAGGCAGAGACCTCCCCGTAGGATCTCCACCTTGTCGTGGTGGGGGGGCTCAGTAACCATGCGTTTGAGGTACACCCACGGTGAAGCTAAGCGGGATCCCGAGAGGGGACGCTCCACGTGGGCTTGCGTGAGGCCTGCGTAGGATGCATCCCAAGGTGCGGGTGCGGGGGACAGTTCTGTCCGTCCCTCGCAGTCGGGTGCGGTCGCGGGGGGAGAAGCGTATCGGTGTTGCGTTGCCGCGCGCCCTATCTCCCGCGACCAAATGGGGGCGCACCATCGTTGCGTCGCGGTGGGGCCGCAGAGGAAGAGGAGATGCGGTGTTGCGTTGCCGTCCTCCCTATCCTCTGCGGCCGTTGAGCGTTTTGGCGGCGGAGCCCAACACCTTCATCCGCCGCCAAGGGGGTTTCGTTCAGGGCCCGCCTGACCATCTGGCGGGCTAATACCCGTCGGGGGGTAGCGAGGAATGCTTCGGTGAAACCCTACCCTCCGACACATGGGTACATGAGGAGCACGGGTTGGTTTTTAGTCTGTAAGAGTCTGACAGTCCCCTTCGTCCTTCCCCTCCAGGGCGGAGGGACTCCATGAGGATTTTCCAAGCCGACACAAAAAAAAATGGGGTAGATCCTGACATACCTCTCTTGCTCATTCACTCCCATCAAGTTTCTCATGCATGCTCTTCTGTTTAGAGTACTTCTGACCTGTCCTTTTTTTAGGATGTGTCCAATCTGGTCAGAGAACGTCCGCTTAGGTCTTCCCCTTTGTCCTGTCCCATTCACACTTGCCTTATATATCTTCTTTGTCAGTCTTTCGTCATCCATCCTCACCATGTGCCCAAACCATCTCAACATGCCTTTCTCGTTGCTTGTCACTACATCTTCTTTTACCCCACACCACACTCGTATCACACTATTCTTTACTCTGTTGGTCAAAGTCACACCACACATACTTCTCAGTGCTGTCATTTCTACAGCATTTATTCTACTTTCAAGTCTCTTCTGCCATACCCAACTTTCACTACCATACATGAGGGTAGGCACTAACACACCTCTTTACACAGCCAAACGTGCCTTTTTGGAAACGTTTTGACTGTTCATAAACGCCTTCAGAGCTCCATTCACACTATTATCTGCATTAACTCTTCTTTCAATATCTTCTTCATTCTTACCATCTTTTGTAAACAACGTACCTAAGTAAACAAACTCATTCACTTGTTCCACTCGCTGTCCATCGATCAAAACATTTAAAGCCGTAACGCATTCCCCCTTTTCAAAAACCATAACTTTCGTTTTACTTACATTCACATTTTAATTCCTTTCCTCTCTAACGCACCATGTATGATTGTTACCATCTCCTGCAACTCCTCCGCTGAAGATGCAAGTATTACCTGATCATCAACATAAAGGAGGCATTTGACGAGTAACCCATTCATCCTTAATCCGCAGTCACTATGTTTTAAATCTTGCAAACAACTGTCCATGAAGAGGTTAAACAGCCACGGCGACGCTACACATCCCTGTCTAACACCTTTCTCGATGGTAAACCAGTCAGTGTATGCCCCGTTTATCCTCACACAAGCTCTAGAATCACCATAAAGGGATTTCAGATTCATTTGCATAATTTGTAAGAAGGTATCATTTAAATCTTCATCAACTTTGATGTTATCTCACAAAAAACAACCCTTGCCTAAAATTTGCAAAATTTAAATGTTTACGTAATACCGGGTACCAGATGGAATGGACAATTAATTTCACTCTAATAAGGATGAATTACACCAATTTTGGACAGAATCTCATAAAATATAAAAATGAAATAATTTGAAATGTTTGTTGATTTGAAGAAACCGCTAACATAATAAATGGTTAGTACGAAACTGGACTCGAGGTAATTTTGTTTTATTACAAATGTTTAGAAACAGATATGTGTTACAAAAACGAAGAATAAAAAGCTAATATACATAGGCTGCACTAAAAGTATCGGGAATGGAATATTTCCACTGTTCCCGTCATATTAAAATCTTTTTAATTGAAAACTCCTTGGTTTTAAAAATCGAATACCATTTATTTATGTAAAAGAAGAGTCTGGGTCTTGTCACAAGGTTTTGTCAAACTTGTTTAGTCGTTGAGAAAATGGAATTGACTCGAGAAAATTCAAGAGCGATGATTTATTATGACTTTCGATGTGGTTTAACACAAAAACAGTGTGTTGACCGGATGATTTCTGCATTTGGTGATGAAGCCCTATCCAAAACCACAATTTATCGCTGGTTTGCTAAGTTTCAACGTGGACGTGTCAAGCTCAGTGATGATCCCCGTCAAGGTCGCCCAAAAACTGCAGTTACCCAAGAAAACGTTGATGCTGTGCGTAAGCTGATTGAGGAAGATCGACATGTGGCATACCGCGAAATTCAGGCAACTTTAGACATTGGCATGAGTCAAATACAAATAATCTTGCATGAACAATTAGGTGTGAAAAAGTTGTTTTCCCGATGGATACTGCATTCGCTCTGTGAAGAGCAAAAAACGGCTCGCGTTACTTGGTGCGTCAGAACTGTCGAAAGATTCCACGCAGGATCCTCAAATGCTGTATATAACATCGTATCAGGTGACGAATCTTGGATATACGCATACGAACCCGAAACAAAAAACCAGTCACGAGTTTGGGCGTTCGAAAATGAGTTAAAGCCAACAAAAATTTTTCGTTCACGGAGTGTTGCAAAAAAAATTAGTGGCCACGTTTGTCTCCAAAACCGGCCATGTTACGACTATTTCTCTTGAGGGGCAAAGAACTGTTAATGCAGAATGATATGCTAGCATTTGTTTGCCACAGGTCGTTTCTGAACTCCGTAAAGAGAACTGCAACCGCCGCATCATCCTCCATCACGACAATGCATAGAATTATTAGACCATCCGCCGTACAGCCCCGACCTAAGCCTTAATGATTTCTATACTTTCCCTAAAATAAAGAATAAATTGCGTGGACAGAGATTTTCATCACCTGAAGAAGCTGTGGACGCCTATAAAACGGCCATTTTGGAGACCCCAACCACCGAATGGAATGGTTGCTTCAATGATTGGTTCCATCGTATGGAAAAATGTGTCAAATTTCGCGGAGAATACTTCGAAAAGCAATAAATACATTTATAAATAGTAATGTTGTGTCACTTCCTTGATTCCCGAAATTTTCAGTGCCGCCCAAGTATTGTCACGGCTTATTTCCCTTCATTTATGCGAAGCTAATACAGATTCAGTTTATGCATATATAATAAACAATCACAAGGTATACCTCACTGGTGCATAATGTGTTTATTTTGGCACAAAATTCTGCATTACTCGTTAAATGGAATCACCGAAACTAAATGGAAAACAGTTTTTTGTCTAATTCGTTCACATGTTACACACGCATAACTCAAAGATATGGGGTAACATGTGAATGAAGATACAATATAGATTAATGTCTCGGTGATCTAGCCATCAAAAGTTATCGGGTTCGATTTCTGTGAAAAAAAAATTCGGTATTGGTGTTTCGCCTAGTATTGCCTAAAATAAGTTCAGGACAATGGACATACTCGTGTCGCCCAAAGTACATCAAGCTGCTAGTCTTGCACCCAATCTCTATCTGGTCGTGTCTGCTATGTCGTCACATCAGACTACGAGAGTCGTAGACTAAAGAAAGTATTAATACATTTCGCGCATTTGGTTAGTTTCCGTTGAGTGGAGCTACTGACTACCGAACTTCGGTCTGGATTACACACACTTTCATTTCTGCAACGTAACAGTGTGCCATAAAACCCACCAAAGGAAAATCTCTGCCATGAGAGAGTTTAGTACAAATTCCGTATGTGAATATTGTTTTAAATTAATATTAAATATGACATATTTACATAATAATATACGTGAATCTTACTGTAAGTGCTCTTTAAACACCTAAAATAAACGCGGTATCTACAAGATAAACTTATTTATTAAATCATTCTATAACTACCGGTATCTTGCCCTCAGCGTGGAAAGATGCGCAAATAATTCCTCTCCCAAAAAATCCGAAGCCATCTTCCTTCTCTGATTACCGCCCTATATCTATATTGCCATTCCTATCCAAAGTTCTTGAGCGTCTGAAACATAAACAACTTTCCACATTCCTCACTAAGAACGCTCTCCTAAATCCCTTCCAATCAGGTTTTCGTCCTGGACATAGTACTGCCACAGCACTGGTACATATTACCGATGAGATAAGACTGGGTATGGATAGTGGAAAGCTCACGCTACTGTCTCTACTCGATTTTAGCAATGCTTTCAACACCGTGGATTTCCATATCCTGCTTGGCATACTCCGCTCTATTAACATATCTCCAACGGTGATTGACTGGTTTCATAGTTACCTGTTTGGGTGGCGACAGCGTATACGCGTTAAGGAATCGTACTCTTCTTGGTGTAATACGACTGCCGGTGTTCCGCAGGGTGGCGTTTTATCTCTGTTACCTTCATTTTTCAAAACAATAGAAGATTTAAAAACCTTGAAAGTTCCTACCTAAATAGTTTGGTGAAAAGTGTCAGTGCGTATACTTATGTGCGTAATATTTTCGCGAGTGAACGTCCGAATTTTCCCTACATTATGGACTTTTATTCATACCTAGTTAATATTTAGATCTAAAAATAGATTAGACATGATAATATTATTTTATAACGTTCTTTGGTAACTTGTCAAGAATCGTGCACAAACACTCATGCAATAAGATACCCTGCCGCAAATATGGCAACGCAAGCATTTCTTTACTTGCACCTGCATGGCTTAAAGTTTCTTTACTTATGTTTTATGTTAATTATACAACGTTGATTTAATTTCTGTAATTCTATTTTTAGATTATGTTAGAAACATTGAAAAACATTTTGATATTTTGAAAGATATAAGGAGATATGTAGTTAAAAAGGGTAAATCAAGATATTTGGGTAAGACTATAGAAATTAAGTCAAAGGAAGCGAAAAATTGTTTTGATAAGTGTAGTAAATTACTTTTACTTTTAAAATCGAAAAAGGATCCGAAAATTATTGCATCTGCAACTGAAATTTTTCAAAATATAAGACAAATTTATGAGGAAATTAATAAACTTTGTGTGTGTCCAAATATAAAAATTTCAAAAATGGAGTTCAATTTAAAAACGGCTTGTAGTTTGTTGCCTGTAATGGACGGTTCAGAAGATGTAACGAAACGATTAATTGATGGTATAGAGATGTATTCTAATATGATTAGCGAGGCAGATAGGCATTTATTAATAACTTTTGTTTTAAAAAGTAGGCTTTCGGAAACTGCGAAACTGCGAATGTCTTCGACGTATAAATCTGTTTCAGAATTAGTCAAGGACATGCGTAATCATTTTTTACCTAAAAAATCTTTTATGGCAATTCAATCGCGTCTTCAAAATATTTCACAAGGTTGGAGATCTATAGATGAGTACGGCTCAGAACTTGAAAAACTTTTTACGGACTTGACAATTTCTTGCTTGAGAAGTTGTCAAGTCCGTAAAAAGTTTTTCAAGTTCTTAACGGGAGAGACGGCGAGTCAACGAAATATGACATTTTAAAACCAATCAATGAAAAACAAGCGATTAGAAAATTCGCAGATGGTTTAAAAAATTCTAGGTTGAGTATCATAGTAGCATCTCGTAACTGTAGCTCCCTAAAAGAAGCTATACAGGTCGCAAAGGACGAGGAGAGTCTGAGTTTATCAATTCCAGGTAATGTTATGCATTTTACTAATAAATCTTTTAATAGGGGACAAAGAAGTAACTATTCCGATCGTTCGAGTTTTCAAGGACGTGGCTTTCACGGCGGAAATGGTGCTAACATCCTTCGTGGACAATCATCTAACCGGTACGTATGTGGTCAATATTTTTCTAACGCTAACCATAATGCTCGTGGTAATCGTAATAACAGCTCGTTCAGCCCCCGAAATGGTGGTCCACCCGTTCGATATTTTAGAGGTCGAAATTTTTATAATTCTAATCGTGGAAATACGCGTAAAATTTTTACGGCTCAAGAAAATGACTCGACTCCTGTCAATGTCTTAAAAACTGAGCAATCAGATTTTTTTCGTGTATAAATATGACATTTTTGCTACCAAAGGATTATCGAAATTAGTTTCTTTTAATTTAGATAGTTTTAAATATTTTTGGTTATTAGATACAGGAGCTTCTTTATCAATTATACGAAAGGAAAGTTTACCCCAAGATATTCATATTTATGAAAATGATGTTTTAGTTTCTGGTATAGGAGGTCAAATTAAGTCACAAGGTCATGTCTTTATCACATTGTCTACTGATGGAGGTGATTCATTTCAACATAAGCTTCACGTATTCAGTAATCTACCTCTTATGGCCGATGGTATTATCGGATTAGACTTTTTAAGTACTTATTCGTCAAGAATTGATTTAATTACTAATATTTTGACTTTAAATATAAATGGCAAAGACGTTATAGCACGAATATTTGACAGAACCGAATGCAAAACGGATTATTTGACGATACCAGCACGAAGCGAATCTTTTCATTATGTAGATTGCAGTTCGAATTTAAAAGAAGATGGTGTAGTTTTTCCAAAAGATTTGGGACAAGATTTATTTTTAGCTGGTGCTATAGTGAATGGAAGCAAAGGTAAAATACCTATTAAAATTTTAAATGTTAGCGAAAAGGGTATACGTATTCCTAAGTTTACTCCAGTAGTAGAACCATTATCATCTTATGAATGTCATACTTTTGATAAAATTAAAGCAAACTCGACTAGAGCAAACACTTTGAACTCACTTTTAAATTTAAAACATCTTAATGCCGAAGAGAAACAGTCTATCGAAAAATTTGTAAAAAGTATTCAGATATTTTTCAATTACCAAATGATAAACTGACAGTAACTAATATTTTTGAACAAAAAATTACATTGAAACCAAATACTACTCCAATTTATACAAAACTGTACAGGTTACCACACAGTTTGAAAGGAGAATTAAATAAACAAATTGAAGATATGTTAAAGATGACATTATTGAAAAAGCTCATAGTGAGTGGTCTAGTCCAATATTGCTTGTGCCTAAGAAAAGTAATAATGAGAAAAAGTGGAGATTAGTAGTAGATTATCGCAAACTTAACGAGAAAGTCCAAGATGATAAGTTTCCACTACCAAATATCACTGAAATTTTAAATTTTCTTTCTGGTGCAGTTTTATTTAGCCATCTCGATTTACATTGTGGTAACTATCAAGTTTCATTAGAACCTTCAAGCAGAAAGTGTACAGCATTTTGCACAAATTCAGGACAGTTCCAAATGAAACGCTTACCAATGGGTTTAAAAATTTCTCCAAGTGCTTTTAGTAGAGTGATGACCATAGCTATGTCTGGCCTTACTTTTGATAAATGTTTTGTGTATCTTGATGATTTGATTGTTATTGGACGAAATTTAGATAACCATAACCGTAATCTTATAGACATTTTCGAAAGACTGAGGAAGGTAAATTTAAAATTAAATCCCGCTAAATGTTATTTTTTGAAAAAATAACTGTTATATCTAGGTCATCTTGTATCTGCGCAAGGTGTCTCGCCAGACCCTGAAAAAATTAAAGCCATACTAAATTACCCAGTACCAACAAATTCTGACGATATAAAACGTTTTATTGCTTTCTGTAACTATTACCGAAAGTTTATCCCTTCCTTTGTAGAAATAACATTCCCACTAAATAGATTGTGCAGAAAAAATGAAGCATTTATTTGGTCCCAGGAGTGTCAAAATTCATTTGATCAACTTAGACATTTCATGAGTAATCCACCAATTTTGCAGTACCCTGATTTTTCAGATGATAGCAAATTCTTATTAAAAACGGATGCTTCAGGAATAGCTATTGGATCAGTTCTATGCAATAAAGACATGAAACCCATTGCATATGCGAGTCGACCGTTAAACAAGGCTGAAAGGAACTATCCAACAATTCATAAGGAGTTGCTAGCCATTGTTTGGTCTGTATAATATTTTAGGCCATACCTTTACGGTTAACATTTTACTATTGAAACAGACCATAAACCCTTAGTATATATTTTCAGAATGAAAGATCCTAGTAGTCGTTTATTAAAATTTAGATTGACACTTGAGGAATATGACTATGAAATAATTTATGTGAAAGGTAGCTGACAATGTAGCTGCAGACGCATTGTCGAGGATAGTGATAATATCAGATTAATTAAAATGTATGAATAATGACGTAGTAAATGTTTTGACTAGAGCGCAAAAGAGAAATCTTACAAATAATGAGAATAAAGAGGATACAGATTTGCTTAGTAATTCCGTCGACACAAGGTCTGATCAACCAAGAGTTGCGAAAATATTAAAGAAATCTAAAGACTCTGTAGAAATGACTTTGATTAAAGGAGATGATTTGAATAAGTTTTTAAAAGATAATAGGATATCCTTATAAGAATAATGTTTTGCTTATGAACAAAACAGAAAGATTATATATGTTAATCTCAACTTCAGGTTACATTTTACCCGAGCCGAATTTGTGACAAAGTTGAGTGTATTTTGTAATAAGTTAAAGATTAAAGAGATTTGTATAATTAAAGATATAAATAATGCTAGATTTTTGAAAGAATTATGTAAGGAAATAGACTCAATGAAAACATGGTCTTATTGGTAACACATTTTTCGTTTCGATTCTTTTTCATTATATTTTCTTCGAATATACGTAATCTGAAGAAATAATGTTCTGTTATGAAATAATAATATATTTTCGTACTTGGCAAAGAACGCATTATATTATTTGCGCTTACATTCAATACATTTCATTTTTATTCACATCACATAACAAGCAAATTGAGATATAGACGTAGAAATAAAAACCTGATGTACATGATAGCGCAAAGAATGCAGACCATTTAACATTTACTTGAAAACAGACAACGTGCAAAATGAAATATCTTTGCGCGGATATCCGTTTTTAAAATGAGTGCTACGGATCCCCAAAATAAAAACTAACGTGGCTACAGTGTAAGCACGCCTGTTACCAAACAGAATAGGAAAACTGGGATGAGATCACTCGAATACGTGGATACGACCGCTTTATGTTACCTGACGATTGTTTCCAACTATGCTGGATTATCTCCCATTTATTTATGCTTTGTAATAATCTTACAAAGCAGCAAAATGTTGAAACCAAAATTGGTTTTTAATTTTGTTGATACGAGCTAAACATTGTTGCCTTTTTATTATCAGATAATTATCTGGGAATACATGAATAGTTCTGTGGTCTTCTTCAGTTCCTATGACACTGCCGATGCCAAGAGAAATATGCTACATAACTGATAATATCATCAAAATTCAAGATACTTAAATTATTTAGCAGGCAGTAGGCCTTAATAAAGTTAGTCAGCGATGATTAGATTGTGGCCGTAAATTAGAGAAGCGAGCCCATAATTTGCCGCCCTGCATTATTCCAGGCATTTTCCCTACGATTAAGATTTTATTCACAGTAAAACCTTATGACGATTGCATTGTCAGCTATCCCGAGAATAGAACTCGAGATCACAATCATCAGCAAATGGATGCATGTCGAGTGACCAACAAAGCAGACACTAATAGGAAATACTAATCATCCGTAAAACTGAACTTTGGTTTCACATTTGTTTTTTTTATATTTCGACCAGAGCTGGTTCCGAAGAGTGCATATTACGCTTTAAATGTCTGATATTGTTGAGAGAGGATAGATCGCACAGGTTTGTAAAATATTCGGAAAATAATAGTAAGTACTTCCGCTCACAATCCCTCGTGGGTTGCGAAGTTGCTTAGCGAATGTCACTTGCAGCAGCAAATACTTTGCACTCGATGTATCTCCGTCACGCCTTTACTTTATGGTCATAGCGATACTCTTATCATGATATTAAAAATGACATTTAAGCACATGTATGTTACAGTCCGTATGAGAAAACTTCTACGGTATAATTAAAATATATATATATTGCAATTTCTAAAACTGCAAAATCGTGATATTCTCACTGCTACTTGCTGAGCTAGCCTTTGACTGTCAACGATGTTACTTTTCAGTTTTATGGGCTTCTATTACCATATATCATGCAGCTCCATATCTCGTGTTATAACCGACATTTTTTCAATCGAAAATTTCAATAGCCTTTTGTATGATCTAACAAATATTTCAAAGAAACGTCGCCACCGAAAACAAGGCTTTTAGAATTATCTGGTATTTGAAAGCACTCGTGAAGTCTATACGCTGATCTTTATCTTAGTCTTTGTTAATATGATCCCAGGTTACCATGCAGTTCCTATTATTACTCGTCACAAGGAAACTGCCATCGTATTTATAGTCATTCTCTCTTAGTAGTATCCATGTTTCAATGGCTTCGGAGACATCGCATATTTTTCTGATGCTCTTATTTCTACGATTGCTATTAACTGCGTTTTAATAAGTTACTTAATATAAAAACATCTGCTTTTCTCCAACGCTTCGAACGGCGAACAACCGTTGTGGCCGCTGTAGTTGAGGTGAACTTTTTTTTTTAGATCTGTGCCGTCCCCCTGCAGAGCAAAGGCCTTCCCACTCATATTTCATACATCCCCGTCATTTCCCTCTACTAACATTCGTTAAATAAACTTGTATAATGGATATAAATCGCGCAATTTTAAAATCGAACACAAAAATGTAATCAATCGTCGAATTATAAAGTACTAAAATAACTGAAAATAGTTTATTTAAATGGATTACGCTTTCTTATTGTCGCTTTAATTTTATGGTTACCTATACCAAAAATATCGAATGTTGATAATTATTAGCGTTTTAGAATACCATTGATATATCAAAGTGTTAGATGAAAGTAATAACAGTACCTTTGTGTCATATTAAATAATAATTGTATAATTTGAGGGTAAAATGGATTGGTTGAACATGTTAAAGAACGACAACTTAAGAAGAGGTGATATGGTTATCCCTACTAACAAAAAATAAACATAAAGCTATACCATATAACGCTAGTTTAACCTCAAGTAGAAGGAAGCACAATGTAACTCAAATACCTACAACAAAAAGCCAATTTGGATCGATGCAGTTTAATAAACGTTCAGCTCAATTATATAACAAAATTTTATTTTTTTATTTTGTTTATTTGCCCCTCCCCTCTAGACCTCGGTATCAAGCAGACGTGTTCATAACCTACGCAGATTCTTTTTTATTAAAAATATAATTTTAATTCAAATAAATAGTACTTAAAATAATAGGAGTGCATAAGAAATCAAGAGTTCAACTTTGCACTAAGGAACGCCCGACTGACGTCTACGCAAGCCCCAACGGGGGAAAAGACGGTGAAGCTCCGCCTATGGGTGAGAGAGACAACTACAATTATTTTACTTCCTACTAATATTTGGAGTCAACTACCAGGGCAGCATAATACATTAGAAGTCGAGTTACGAAAATATAGAAGCGTTATTTCACCACTTTTCCTGTCAGCTCTTGTAGCGCGGTGGCTCTCTACAACTGATTCGCACGCCGTGCCGCAAGTTCAAAACCTGAGATCCACATTTCTTTTTGACAGTCTTAACATTTTATAAGGATTTATACTGCATTTTTTGTATAAAAATATATTGAAAATCTGTACAATTACTACATCAACTACATATATATATTATATAAATATTAATCAGGAGCAAACACTATGCCAGTTGACCACTCTCCACCCTTAACCAAACCATCTTCGTCCGCATTGCGTCCTAATGAAATTATTATTACACAAGATTCTGATACGGCATCTGACAAAATGCAACCAGATATTGAACAAGGACTTTGTAATATCTCAAGGAGGCCAAAACGTAAACACGGTGATGTAGCTAACGCAGAATTAAAGGAGCTCCTATGTGGTATCCAAAGGAAACAAGAAGCCGAATTTAAATGCTTAAAACAAGACATGGAAACCATTAAACAGCAAAACGTCGAGTTCCAAAAATCATTCGAGTTTCTTTCGGGCATGTATGACACGTTACTTCAGAAATTTGAAATCGTCGAAAAGGAAAATTCATCACACAAAAACCACATAAAATCGTTAGAGTCTAAACTAGAACAACTGGAGCGTAACTTAAAACTGTCTACAATTGAAATACGTAACATTCCTGTGGCCAAACCTGAAACAAAACAAGACTTGAAAACCCACATCTTGCATCTAGGTGAAGCTGTAAACCAACCGATTCAGGAAAATGAAATCCGTGATATTTTTAGAACTAAGACAAAAAATCAACCGGGACCCATCATAGTAGAATTTACTACAACATTACAGAAAGAAAAAGTAATTAAATCCGTAATTAGCTTCAATGAGGAGAAGGGGAAAACCGATAAAATGAATACCAGCCATCTCAAAATCCAAGGAAAGCCTGTTCCAGTTTATGTGACGGATAACTTAACCACTAAAGCACGACGTCTGTATTATTTAACCAGGGAGTTTACGAAGACACACCACCAGGCTAATTGCTGCACTGCATTCGGAAAAGTGTTTATCCGACTCAAGGAAGGACAACCGAATATCCGCATAGACTGCGAAGATGATATTGCTAAACTAGATTCGCAAAAATGACTAGAACATGTCTTAATCACTGTAAATTGCAACAAATTTGCTACTTTTAGTTATTTCACTAATCTTACACATGTACACACTCACTTCATAAATTTAATAATACTACCGCAGACATACCCACACAGTATACACCCACTTCAAATACACACTTACACCCAAACCTCACTGCATACCAACATGACATACATACATACATACATATCGTCACGCCTTTTATCCCCGAAGGGGTAGGCAGAGGTGTATTTCTACACCCACTTTTCGCCAGATATACTTTAGTCCCACGTAATAAGGGGCGAGCCTATTGCCGTACCGGGCACATTTCCAGACTCCGTGCTGCTACTGAGAATTTCGTGACAGAAAAACCCAATAACACTGCCCAACCCAGGAATCGAACCCGGGACCTCCCAATTCCACGCGCACATTCATGCCGCGAGACCAACGAGGCAGTCGTATAGGGTTTGATGTCGAGTTTTCCGTCTCTACGCAAAGATGGTATTTGCATCGTGTTATCCCTTAGTCGCCTCTTACGACACCCACGGGAAAATAGGGGGTGGTGACACTTGTATTCTACGCCGTCAACCACACGGCAAGATGAACATGACATTAAAAATAATCGACACCAATTCAACCTAATATGCCATTATAAATATATATTCCTACAAAATTATTCAAATTCTGCTTTATTCGCTACTTTACTTTTTGTTAAATCAAATACAGCTTTACGACGCATATTTTTATTTATGGTCAAAATAAAATACAATAAAATTCGATCATAATATCAACAATGATTTAGATAATTTATCACTGGCTAGTAGTGCAACCTGTGACCTAGAAAATATGTGTTCTAACATGCTTTATGCCGCTAACAAATCTATTAATTTAATTGCTCAAAATATTCGTAGTATCCAGTGTAACATGCCACATTTTCAAACGTTACTACATAGCTCTAACATCTACTGGGATCTGCTTATATTAAGTGAATGTTGGCTCCACAATAATGATCGTATACCAGAGTTGGATGGATATAACCATGCTTCGACAAAGAACAATAAGACCCAAAATGAGGGAGTAATGGTATACTACAAATCTACTCATCGTTACCATATATCTGAACCTCTGCTGGTTGATGCCAACTGCCTTATGATAAAAGTAGATACAAATACTGTGATCCTTGCCATATATCGTCGCCCAGGAGAAAGAAATACAACTAAATTCTTAGAATCCATAGACAACCTTCTTATCAAACTTGCATCATTTACAACCATAATCTTAACAGGGGACATTAATCTGGATATTGCAATTACTTCAAAGGATAGTAGAGCAGACAGCTACTTAAATCTTCTGGCGGCCCATGGTATGCTGCCTGCACATACTAATCCCAACTCATACACACACATGCCTTGATCACGCAATTCTCAAGACTAAATTCCCTACGAAATGTTTCGTTGCACTCACCACCATAACTGATCACTACAGCGTTGTACTTAGCCTAAACATGCGTCCAAATCATTTTGAACCTACAAGATTAATTAAAAGAGTAGACTACACTTCCCTTGACATGATTTTTTCTAAGTCGGACCTTGAACCGATACTATCAATGACAGATGTCAACCAGGCAGTAAATTTTCTTATCACTACTATAAATAAAAAGCTAGACATTTGCACCTCTGTCTCACCTACTCCTAGACGTCAACATATTCTCAAACCCTGGATTACAAAAGGCATGTTAAGGTGTATAAGAAACAGGGATAAACTACACATAAAAACAAAAAAGGATCCACAAAACTCAACTCTTAAACTAACATATTCCAGATACCGTAATTCTTGCAATTTTATTATCAAAACAGCCAAGAGAGATTATGAAAAATCCGAAATCTGCAATGCTAAGAACGATAGCAAAAAGCTCTGGAAGGTCATTAAAAACATTAAATGTACAAATAAAACAAAAACCCCGGGTACCGATCTAATTACTGATAATAACCCTTTGGAGTCGGGTAACAAAGTAAATCAGTATTTTGTAAACAGGCAAGATCTTGTCACAAAACTTACAGAAATGTAATACGTCTACCTCTTATCTACATTCTAATAACTTAAGCAAATCGCAATCATTTTTTCTCTTTTCAGCTAATGCGGATGAAATTAACACGACTATATCTGAGCTTAAATGTGGTTGTGCTATAGGCTTAGATGGCATTTCTAACACGTTCATCAAACGGTACAAAAGTTTACTAGCTGAACCGCTTGCGAGCATTTATAACTTGGCGTTTACAACGGGAGTCTTTCCAAAAGCATTCAAAAGTGCTCTCGTTCACCCTATCCATAAAGGTGGTGACAGAGATTGTGTCAGCAACTATCGCCCTATATCTGTCCTTCCTGCTTTCTCTAAAATACTAGAGAAGATCGTCAATAAAAGAATCGTCAACTACTTGGAACGTAACAATCTCCTATCAAAATCACAATTCGGTTTCCGCAAGAACATGTCAACAGATAATGCGGTCCATGAATTGACTAATACCATAGTTACTAGTATGAATGAAAATAATAAGGTTGTCGCAATATTCCTAGATTTGGCTAAGGCGTTTGACACAGCCTCTGTCCCACTTCTGCTCGATAAACTGGAGCGGTTGGGTATACGTGGCATTCAGTGGCAATTTTTCGCCAGCTATCTCACAGAACGAACGCAGTGTGTTCAGTTGGATGGCGTGCATAGTGATAGCCTGCCCATTGACATAGGCGTACCACAGGGCAGTATTCTTGGGCCTACACTATTCCTTTTTTTCATTGACGATCTTTGCCGCCTAGACTTGAGAAATGGGAAGGTTATCACTTTTGCAGACGATACTGCACTAGTGTTTCGAGGCGATTCCTGGAGAGACGCGTTCCAATATGCGCAGGACGGTATGAACCGTGTTACAAACTGGCTCAGTAGTAATCAGCTATCTTTGAATGTCAGTAAATCTAAATATATAGCATTCAGCCTTAAAAACTGTAAAGATCTAGTTGATGCCCCGATTCCCATCTTTGCACATCTTTGCTGTAACCATGACGGCTCACTTACTCGGTGCACGTGTCAGGAACTACAATCAGCGGATACAATAAAATATCTAGGAATAACTATAGATAAAAATCTAAATTTCCAAGCTCACATAGATTTACTGACATTAAGAACTAGAAAACTCATCTACATTTTTAAAAACCTACGGCATATTGCAGATAGAGATGTGCTTAAGATGACTTATCTTGCGTTATGTCAATCTGTATTGTCGTACTGTATTACATCATGGGGAGGAGCAGCTTAAACAATTATGATCAAACTTGAACGCGCTCAAAGAGCGGTCCTGAAAGTAGCCCTCTTTCTCCCGATTCTCCATCCTACGGTAGACTTATATCAAAAATGTAATGTTTTGACAGTTCGACAACTTTTCATCTATCGTATAATAGTCATGTCTCACTCATTGTGTAACTACGACCCCTTATTAAATGCAACAAAACGCCGCAAACACAAAGTCTATCAAGATGTTAAAACATATAAATCAACGTTATCGCATAGATTCTACTGCTTTTTAGGTCCATACTTATACAATAAAATTAATTCCTTCCTTACAATATATAACTAAAATAAATACAAATTAAAACTAACTTTGACATCATGGTTGCAAAAGTTATCATACGAGGAGACTGAAAATATACTAATTCCGATTATTTAAATAATTTTAGCACGAACAATATGTAGTGGGTATATATAAACATTTACAACAAAACCGCACACACACATACATTCATGCACACAACTACACACCTACACTCATGCACACACATACATTTATTCACACACATAAATTCATGCACACTCATACATACACTCACACACAGATGCATGTTAGTTATACTTAATTACAAATTAAAAAATCTTTGTTACGTACTTTATTTCTGGAAATCACATTTTAGATTAAGTAGTCTAAAGCAAATGTTTAAATTACAACGTTCATGTGTCTAAGAGGTGGGAGCCTGGTGATCTGTAACACAGGTTTTACCTACTATAGACACCAGTCTCTCACAAAGGAGTAACAATTTATTGTTGTAACTATCTCTATTGTGCTATCTAAAATTAAGCTTTCCTTTGTGAAAGAGAGAAATAAACGAATTATTATTATTATTATTCTCTTTATTTTAACCTTTTCTCATAATGATATTTTACATTTCTATGTTATTTAGAAAAAACAAATATAAAAATATAAAATAAAATTACGGGGCTCACCGGTATCGGGTGCAGGGACCAAGCTACCGGTGGTTAGGGCTCCAGAGAGAGGAACCTCCTGACGATACGAGCCGTGGCCAGCAATACTGCCTTCTGTATAGAGGACTTAATCCAGCCGTCTAATGCGAGCCTCTTGAGGTGGTGATCGAGGCTCTTGGCAATGAGACCATTAACTGACACGACTATCGGTACAATGATCGCCGAGTCCACATCCCACATGTCGACAATCTCGTGTGCCAAATCCAAATATTTTATTTGTTTATCTTTCTCGGCTTTCACGAGATTCTCGTCATGGGGAATGGTGACATCGATGATCATTGCAAGGCGCTTAGATCGATCTATCACTACTATGTCTGGCTTGTTAGCCACAATAGTTCTATCAGTAATGATAGATCGATCCCAATACATGGTGGCACGACCATTTTCAAGAACTGGGTCGGGCACATACCTGTAGTACGGTATTTCAGAGTCGACAAGTTGGTACTTTAAGGCAAGTTGCTGGTGGACAATCCTGGCCACTTGGTTGTGTCTATGCAAATACTCGCCGTTGGCAAGACGAGAACAACCAGATACTATATGTCTGAGAGATTCACCAGGCTGGTGACATGCCCGACATATGTCAACCGTCCCATCCCTCAGGATATACTTCCGGTAGTTACTCGTCATGACAACCTCGTCCATAATCGCAAAGACAAAACCTTCTGTTTCGGCGAAAAGATCGCCAAAACGTTGCCAGGACACAGAAGCTGGTAAGTCTACATCGGGTCCATGCAGGGCCCGATAAAAACGTCCATGCAGGTCTTTACCTTTCCATACCTCCTTGCGCTCCTCAACACCAAGTACGGCAGGTTTGCGCCAGTTCTCCTTAGCCAGACCCAGCAGGGTAAGCCCGTTGTCCACAGTGACCACATCATGGTGGACACCCGCGTCAGTGCTGAGAAAATATTCCCTGAGATTGCACACCTCGCGGTTATGGAGGGTCTTGGCACTTAAGAAGCCGCGATCCCCGCACTTCCGCGGGATGTACAATCTCATTACTGACGACCGCGGGTGATGCATCGGGTATGTGGTTAGTAGACAACGGACTTTTCTATCCAAGGCATCAAGTTCTGTTTGAGTCCACCTAAGTATGCCGAAGGAGTACATTAAGACTGGCATGGCCCAACCGTTACAGGCGCGCACCCTGTTGCCGCCTGATAAAAACCTATGTAAGATTTTTCTCAAACGGCCAAAGAAGCGCTCCTGCAACGCCTGTTTCATGCCAGTCTCAGCAATACCTAGTGCCTGCGACATACCTAGATATTTGTAGATCTAAGTTGTGTGAAATCTGAAAGTTCTATACCATCAGATTCCACAACCCTGCCCTTCTTTACATGCAAGACCGCACATTTATCTACACCGAACTCCATCTTGATAGACTTACTAAAGTTTTCTGTTACCTTTATTAACTCTGTCAACTGGAGGTCAGTGGAGGCAAATAGTTTTAAGTCATCCATAAAAAGAAGGTGAGATATTACTTGACCTCTACTGTGCAACCGATAGCCTAGCCAAACTGTCACCTTGGAAAATCCCTCGTTGGATCTTAATAGGATCGCCGCATCCGAGAGTCCGTCGACACCCTGGATAGCGAAGAACCGTACTCCACTGCCCCATACACGTCTTCAAGAAAGTGCATAGAGTTGAATCAACTTTGTACAACTCTAGCACTCTCAAGAGCCATGTATGTGGCACAGAGTCGTAGGCCTTCTTATAATCTATCCAGCATGTCGCTAGATCCTTTCGGCTACGCCGAACCTGTTGGCTAATGGTCATGTCTATAAGGAGTAGCTCTTTAGTACCACGCGACCCACTTTTACATCCATTTTGAGAACTGGACATGATTTTATTAGTATATATATGTTTGGCCAGTTTAGTTCTCAAAATGGATGTAAAAAGTTTATAGACCGTCGGTAGGCAGGTTATAGGTCTATAATTTTTTGGGTCCGTGGTACTTCCTGTTTTAAAAAGCAGGTGGGTAATGCCAGTTGTTAAGAAAATCGGAAGCGTTCCTGATTCTAGAGATGATTGGAATTGGGACGCCAAACGAGCATGTGCACTACGCAGCTACTTCAACCAAAAGTTGTGCAATCCGTCCGGACCTGCCGCTTTCCAGTTTGGTAACGGACGGACTGCACAACTAACATCTGTAGCTGTAATAGCTACGGCATCCATATAAGGGATTGCCGCACATGATCGCTCAACATCCCTAAACCAACCATCTTCCGTGTGGCTAACGGGGGTCGACCAGATGCTACTCCAGAACGTATTTGTAGTTTCATTATCTGATAGACTCCCATCATCCACACCTAGACCGGGACGCTCCCAATTTCTATACACCCACCTTTCATCCTTTTGGAATGTGCGATTCTGGGAATATCTGCCTATACGTTTTTTATAGCGTTTGATACGATTTGTCCACGCATAAATCTTCTGCTTCAGGAAGTCGATGCGTTCTGTGACCCGCGACGCGTATTCTCGTGGCCTAATACCCGTTTCTGCAAAGGCGCGGGTCACAAAACGCATCACTCTCGGGCGAGTATTGCCCGACCTGAAGCAGATCAGCTTGCCAATGAGTGCTCTAGACTCAGCGATACGACGCTCAATCCTGCACTGCCAAGCCGGCACAGCATTATTTCGGGTAGCCATATCAATGTTGCTTTGTATGTTGACATTGGCTATCCGACATGCCGCTACAGCCGCACAGTACAGAATTGAGTGTGTATCACTGAGATTTTCACTATTGTCTAGGTATGTAGACAATAGTGAATCCAGGGCACACACCTGCGCCAAATTTTTCTTATGCGTGGGCAAACGTGGCAGACGAGGCCTATTTATTAAGGCCTCGTAACGATATTCCCTGATGGCACATTCCAAAGTACTCCTTACATTATCCATGTACTGGGCACTTACTTGTATATCCCCACCATTCACTTCTTCAACACTTTGTTGCCTTAGTGTGTCAATTGTCACTGCCGTTACACATTCACGTGTGGAAGGAGGAATGGGAGGGTTACCTTGCAAGCCTGAGCGTAGCCTCTCAAGTGCATCGTCATCCAGCAAACGACAGCGCTGGATTGCGTGCACTTGATCCGACAGTCGCTGCGCCGAAACGTTGACGGCCGGTTCCAAGTCCTGAAACAGAGGCAGCATGCGATCACGGTACGCCGTAAGGTTGGTACCCCCCTCTGTAGCCACATAATATGCCCGCATGACATTCTCATTCATGGATCTAGTCCACCTCATGCGGTGCACGTCACCACCGGTAGCGGGGGCCCTGTTCGAGACCGATGAGCCTCGGGGTCCTAAGCCATTCGGTGGCCGGCCTCTCCCTCGCCGGCGGACAGGTGGTGGCGACGAAGGCGGGGAGAAAAACTCGTCGCTAGATGCGCTCGACGCCTCAACACTCACCGGCGATGCTGCTGCTGGTGCCGGCGGCTGTGAGGCGGAGCTGAGCGACGAGTCCGGAGGTGTTAAGCGTGCTGCAGCTGCTTTTCTAGCTCTGGTCAACATTTATACCAACTTTTCTTGCTTTTATATTTGTTTTTATTTGTAATGTTTGTTTTGACATATGGTGTCATCTTCACTGTATTTATCTAATATTATTTCTTAAATTTTAATGGCTTTTATCTGTAAATCCGTATATTTATTCGGTATTGTTACTTCTTGTTGATAAATAAATTTATAAATTGTATTGTAAAACTGTAATATAAACTAAAATGAAAATATGCAAGAAAATTTTGTTGTTGACTTTAAGGTGTTGCCAGGTATTATTATTATTTAGGTTCACCAACGTTTGTATACACAGTATCTTTATATATGGATACATTCACAATTATTAAAATATTTGCGTTACAAACACTTAAAGGTAAATACAGCATGCTAGGATAAATTTACAAGTTAACTACTTTATAGTTGCTTTGTGTTAATGTTATGGCAAAAAGTACAAAAAAGGATATATTAAATATAAATAAAAAGTGACATGAAATAAATAAACTAATCAATATATATTCAAAATCCTATTATGAATGCAAGGCATCTCTACTGAGATGAATAAAACCACTTTCATATGATGATACAGAAGCTCTTTTACAACAAATAAAATTATTTTTATTCGGACTCACACACACACGCATATGTATACACACACACAAAAACACGCACACATGCATACACACATTCGCAAACACACACACACACACACACACACACACACACACTTTAATTTAAATCACAGCCACGTACGAATTTGTGTTATTAATTAATGTAAGAGATGGAGGCGCGCAGTCTTCTAATACAGGCATTATATGCTTAAAAGAAGACTTCAACTACAGCCAATTTGTTACCAATTTATTACACAATAAAAAAAAAAGAAAAAAAAATGACAACATTGAATAGTTCTTTATTGCACAATCTTCTGTCAAATCTTTTAGACTAGAAATCAAGCTCAAGGAACCAGAGAGAAGGTCTTTGATAACAATAGGACTAATGCTAGAATGATGATGATTACCATATGACTATCGTATTATAAACACTCGTTTAGGAAACCAGTAAAATAATAGTGCTCATTTTTCCACCTCTTTGGAGTCCAGTACTGGATGTAGGCTTCTCCCAATTAGAATCAGAATTTCATTGTGAGTAAATAGTAAGATTTGACCTACTATAGCACGCTAGCCAGACGGTTTAGGGTTTCATGTAGAGTTTGTTGTCACTTTACAAATACATTATTTGCTTCGTGTATTTCCTTGGTCACCTCTTACGATTCCCGTAGAATGGAATGGGGTAGTGACATACAGTAGGCGCTTGCTAAACAGGCAGGCCTTTCTTTTCGCCGATGCCGGGTTATCGCAAATCGGATTATCGAATTTGTATGAGAAGTAAAAGCTTTATACATGAAATGTAAAATAAAACCTACATATCATAAATATGATCCCACAATAAAGACTATATTATTATATGGTAAAGTCAAAACGAATGGGGCTTTACTGTCAAGATTAGGCTCGGACTGCCGAACGACACCTAAATTAAACAAACAATTTTACCGCTCTGTAATCCGGCATTCGGCTATATAAATGCCGGATTATCAAGCGGGTTACCTGAGTCGTTGAGTGCTGGACTACTGAGCGTGCCGGATTGGCGAGCGCCGGATTACCAAGCGCCTACTGTATTGTATTCTTAATCCGTCATAACATAATACTATATACTGGGTGAGAAAATTTTCAGAAAATTCTGGATTAATTCACTGGTATCAGTTTTCACCCAGTATATGACATTAATTTAAAAGATTTATTTTTGACTAAGCTGCGCTTTTACCCTGGCTTACGAATTCATTCTTTGGTGTAGTTTATAGAGAGATTTCTATCACTATGTAATCAACGATCTCGAAATGTATTGTATAAGGGTGCTTATTTTTAATAAAAAATATTTATTCTATGGTACGTGTGTGCAGTGGTTATTGATTTGCAAACGTGTCACAATCTCAATAGTTTTTATTGCAACACATACTCGTAGTTGTGTCTGTGCACTCGCTAACGCTGATATATCCACACCAAATAACTGCAGCGGCAGCGGTGAGAGTTTTTCAGTTTCACTTTAAAAATATTTTTCGATGATATTTTACCGAAATAGTAACCATTTCTCACCAAAAATAAAGGTAAATAACAACAAAATTACTGAAAGTCACGTAACCATGATATGGAATGATTTACAGAGAATTTTTAATTTACTTAATTATTTATTTATTTTGCGCCTGTGTTTAATTAAGAGAGTTAGTAACAAATGTGATTAAACGTTCACAACCGGACACAACACAGTTTTTCATAGTAATGGTTTAATTATACATTCGGCGACAATCAGGCGACTATTCGATTGTACCCGTTTGTGATGACGATGTTTTATTTATTCGCTGTATTTTCCCAATTTACCATTTATGTTTATCCTGTCATCGGCGTAAAATTTTATAAAATAATTTTCGTGTTATTATTTTTTCGAAACTTTATTATGAAGAATATATTTATTGAGCTGTCACACATTTACAATAGGTAGTTGAAAAATTGGACGAGTATGTTTTAAGTAATTGTTGGTACAGTCAGCAATAAAAGTTCTGATATTGAATACTTTATAGTACGAAATTATGATATGTTCATTGGTTATAACATCATTAACAACCTGTACAGGCTAATTTAGATGAGAATATAAATATAACATTGCACATTCGAATTATTAAATCATTGACTGTAATGTAAAATTATTTCAAATTATAATTGTGCTAGGCATCATATCATCTCCAAAATATTTGTTACAGCTGAAACTACTGAGCGTAGCTGAACTTTTGCATTTATCTTGCTTATGCTTAGAGAGTGCAGGAGAGCACTAAGAGAAGATTTTTGGAAATTGCCCTCCCTTAGTTGTTAAAGAAGGTGGTCGAGCGCACCCGTGCGGAGCTGCTGGCAACGTCAAGTCTTGTATATACCCGTCAGTTAGACTGCGGATCCAGAGGGTTAGTGATCGAAGGAATGGGTCAATGTGATCTGAAGCTCATGAACTCTGCCCTCAGCATGCCCAGGTTTCTCCTGGATCAAAACAAGTTTCCCAGACTAAACCTCAATCCGCCTCTTTGTAACGTCGTAGCATAAGTTAAGTGTGTAGTATTTCCACAGATGGGTAAGACCATTTATATTCTGTATTATATTACAGTATAGTATTAAGGTTCTTTTAGTGATAGCTGAAAGTTCCGTATGCGATGGCAAAGTTTTGATATGAGAAGATTACTGCTAGCAGACTATTTCGTCATTTTATGTGTTCTACAAAAGTAGACGTGGTGGATAGGAAGACTGAGGTATAAACTATGACCGAGGACTGCCTCGGTACTAAAAAATTATTAAGCTCTTCCAAACTCTGAACCCTATTAAGCACAATATTCTTCATGTCGTCAAAAGGTTTAAACTGCACGTAAGCATCAATATTTTAAATGAAATATACATAATATTAAATACACACACTACAAACTTATCATAATATATTTGACTTAACATGAATATAAACAGGTACGTTCGTCATAAGATTTGACTTCTACACTCAACACAAAATATACTAAAAAAAGTGCAATTGTTTTACTAACAATAGGCAATTAGTATATGTTTTGATTCTTTTATTTAGAACACAACGCGGGGTGAGTCAGTTGAGTGTAGCTTAACGCCACAGTATCAGTAATCTGATAATAATTTGGGTATAATTTACGTTTAATTACATCTCTAACTACAAAATAATATGAAATGCTCACGTGAGCACTAGTCATTCACGCTTTTCGAAGTAGCCAGCCACCTAATTATTTTCAACTCCCCTGATTTCACGATTTTCTACCACACGTAAGTACGGGTGCCGGTTATTAGGTTTATTTCACTTTAATAGAATACTACAACACCGCTCCTACGATACTATGCAGATTATTGACACATAAATAATAATAGCGGTGTAGCTGACACGATCCAAACAGAGGGCTATCATTATTTTATTTTTGCTGGCCGTATTATATAAATATTATATTTTATTTACGTTCATAATTGATTGAATCCCATAATGAAGTGTAGTTTCTTAGTTTAATCTGCACTTTCATGAACTTAATGAACAGTTCTTGTCTTTAGCAGAATCAATATTAGTAGTATTGCGCTCCTAATTTTAATATACGTTTTGATTTTAATGACGGTATGTAACAAAAACATTAAATTAAAACATTATGATAGTTTTTAAGGTGTTTGATAAGAACAAGATACATTGGGTTGTAGGTCTAAGAGTCATCGGTTTTTCAAAATTATGCTGAAAAATAATGGGTTGGAAAAAGCAAATCTTTTCTTATTATATTTAGCCAGCTTCATTTCGCCATGATATATTATAAGTCTAGTGTAATAGGGACCGAGCCTATTGCCTTTACCGGGCACATTACCAGATTCCGTGCTGCTACTGACAATTTGGAAAACTTGTAAAAACTTTTCCCGACCCGGGAATCAAACCCGGGACTTTCCTTCGGGGTTCAGCAAACGCATACGCTATCCACTGGAACAAAAATAAGGTTCCATGTATGCAAAACATGTTCTCAAGTGACAGCCAGCTCTCAGTCTATTTAATTAACGAAAATGACATCATGTGGATGTCTAGTATAACGCGAATGAAAAAGATAGTTAACGATTGAATATGACATTTTCCGTATTGAATTAGAACAAACGTCAATATTTAATAGTTCATTACCATTTGAACTGAAAGTCATCCGATTTGCATATTTAAATATACCTACTTACGTAAAACATGTGGGTATGTTTATACGACTAATGAAACACTTGAAAACGTAAGTGAAAACGAATACGCTCTGGGTGCTTTGAAAGGCCGTGCACGTATTAGCAAGCTGGGAAACATAAATAACAAGCGAAACAATTTACCTACGAGCCTGGCTGAGGTATTCTTACAACTGTTTAGTTTGTTCAATATATACCAGCCGTTGATACGTGCCGTGTCATCTTCACTGTATTTATCTAATATTATTTCTTAAATTTTAATGGCTTTTATATGTAAATCCGTATATTTATTCGGTATTGTTACTTCTTGTTGATAAATAAATTTATAAATTGTATTGTAAAACTGTAATATAAACTAAAATGAAAATATGCAAGAAAATTTTGTTGTTGACTTTAAGGTGTTGCCAGGTATTATTATTATTATTATTTAGGTTCACCAACGTTTGTATACACAGTATCTTTATATATGGATACATTCACAATTATTAAAATATTTGCGTTACAAACACTTAAAGGTAAATACAGCATGCTAGGATAAATTTACAAGTTAACTACTTTATAGTTGCTCTGTGTTAATGTTATGGCAAAAAGTACAAAAAAGGATATATTAAATATAAATAAAAAGTGACATGAAATAAATAAACTAATCAATATATATTCAAAATCCTATTATGAATGCAAGGCATCTCTACTGAGATGAATAAAACCACTTTCATATGATGACACAGAAGCTCTTTTACAACAAATAAAATTATTTTTATTCGGACTCACACACACACGCATATGTATACACACACACAAAAACACGCACACATGCATACACACATTCGCAAACACACACACACACACACTTTAATTTAAATCACAGCCACGTACGAATTTGTGTTATTAATTAATGTAAGAGATGGAGGCGCGCAGTCTTCTAATATATACCAGCCGTTGATACGTGCCGCGAATCCGGCCTACTGGATTCTGCACTCGCAGCCAAAGAACAGTAAATTAGAGACTTACAGTAATCTCAAATAATACCAACTCTCTAAATTGGTGGGTCACCAGAATTGGTAAAAGCATTTATTTATTAGAAGCCTTATTTATGTCCCACAGCTGGGCAAAGGCCTCCACTTTCATCTTCCACTTGTCGCGATCAGACGCGAGCTCTTGCCAATCCTTCCTTAAGGCGTCCAATTCATCGCGCCATCTCCTCCTAGGCCTTCCCCGTTGCCGTTTCCTGCTATTGGGCATCCACCTTGTGGTTGTGCCCGCCCATAGCGGTGCTGGCATACGGTAAAAGCATTATATTAATTTTATTGCCCAATAAATATAACTTTGCTATATGACATATATTTCTATAAATTAGGTGGATCTAGAATAAGTTACGTTTTGAAGATATTTCGCCAATTAAATAAGGACCTCAAATAAACTACTTTAGTTTAGTTTTACCTACCAGCAAATAATAAATCTATATTTCGACTATTATGACATTCATGTGATTTATGAATTATTAAATTCATAAAAGTAAATTATTATGAAATCATAATATAATACGAGTTTCCACTTTTACATTTTTCACCATACTGAATTCAAAAGTATTCCAAATATAATAAATAAGTTCAATTAACAAATTGTGAAATTAATACATTTCACCGAAATAATTGAATAGATAGATGTCAGCAGCGATAGCCTAGTGGAGAGACAGACAGACTGCTACGCAGAGGGTCTCGGGTTTGAACCCACGGCACCAATGACTTTTCGAAGATAAATGTGTATTCAATTGTTAATTATCGCTTGCTTAACGGTGAAGGAAAACATCGTGAGGAAACCTGCATGTCTGAGAGTTCTCCATAATGTTCTCGAAACACATGAGAAGTCTGCCAACCCGCACTTGGCCAGCGTGGTGGACTATGGCCTTACCCTTCTCATAGTGAGAAGAGGCCCGTGCCCAGCAGTGGGACGCTATCAGGGCTGATGATAATGATGATGAATTAAATAGATAATAATTTCTACCAGGTGTTATTGACATGTCGCGACAAACCTTTCCATGTATGGCAATTTCTGCTACTATCATGTAAAAACAGGTACGTAAAATATTTTCACTACGTAAAACACAATTGTGTGATTGTTCAGGTATGAAAGAATCCAAGTATCAATAAAATTACAAGAAAGATTGAAAACGAATAGAAGGGATTAAAAATAATCATTTTGCTTATGGCCAGTGAGTAAAATTGGAGTAAAACTCTTTCTCTAGCTCTCTGGTTCCTGATATTAGAAACTGGATCACAGTTAGATCTCTGACATGTATATTTTCGATGACTCGACATGGTTTATGATGCGATGACTGTTCTGTATTGCTTGTAAGCCATATGTGTTAGGTCGTGCCGCTGTAGATATAACGATTTTATACGTCTTCACTGCAGTTACCATTGTTTAACAGTTATTGTACGGATCATTCTATGCCGTGCTGTATTTTAGATTTATGACGAGCTTTATACCAACATGAAAACGCAAAGCTTTTTATTGAACATACACAATATGTTACATGAGTTTTATTTCATTTTTATATTACGTATTATATTCTAAATAAATATTAGAAAAATATTTATTTATATTTTTCCCCGCTACGCAGGATTTATTCCTAGTGCGGGAGTTTTCTCTTCTCCAAAAACAGCACAATCTTACCTACTGCGATATCAGTGTATATAAAAGTGTGTTTGTCTCATAAAATAATGTACCAACTCATTCGAATGCCCACAAAGTATTAAAGTACCTACATATCTCTCAAAACAATAAGTAAAGCTGAACGACTTTTATCTCGTGTCAATGAAGCCCTTGTTCTAAGGTTGTTCCCGAGGTTGACATGGACTATTGTTTATGGCCAAAAGTTTGGAGAAACATCAGACTGGCAGATCGTCTGCCTATTAATCTATAATTAACAACTTTTACTACTTATTACTATTGTAGTAAAATTTATTGCTTAGTATTTAATTTTGTATTGTACTAGCTATGCCCCGCAATGTCACCTGATGATCCTTTTCGCTTAAAAAATTGTTTGCCCTGTTGCCTGTGGTGTTGCCTATAGGCAATATCATTGTCTAGATGACGTGTTTCTAACTTCAGTGGTATAAGCTAGGCAATGACATGTATATTTCTATTTATAGATTATATTATTTTAGTCCAACTGATTCGCTTGCGGTTTCATAGTTAAAAAAATAAAAAAATGATAGAGCAGAAAATGTTGATGCTTGAGTTACATAAAAAACTTGTGCTGTGCAAATATACTGACATTTTCTCAGATTTACCATTCATAATATACCAATTCGATCAAACACTACATGTATTTAATAGGTCTTCATGATAAACTTTACAGCAAAGAAATAATTGGAGATTGTAAACAGTTTTGATCGGTTTATAGACATTACTACCAACTACCAACCAAAAGATCGTTGCTAAATTCTATAAAATACAAATATTCCTTGAGTAAATTTTACGACACTTACAAGTAAATACACGTTAAACGTATTATAATTCGCTAACTGTGAGTCACCCTCACTGAGGTTCTACGCAGACTTACAAATCTTATTAACACTTGTGCTTAAACTACACCGCATGCATATTATAACGGTTAACTCCCGTAGGAAACAGACAACAGCCGTAGTTCTTACATTTTTATGAAATAAGAGAGTATAGTCATTAAACGGGATCCTGCCGTTTGGCAAAATATATTTCGTCAAATTTCACTTCCCAAAAAACTTATCGCATAGTTTCATTTCCCAAAAGAATGCTTAGCAAATTTACATTTCGCATTTTATTCACTTGGTCAAATATTCATTTGGCAAATTTTTACTTGCTCAAATTTTATTTAGTGAAATATACAATAAGCAAATGCTTTATTTTGTAAAAACATATATTCCAAAAAGAAGTTAGTTCAAATTTTAATGTGGGTGAAAAAGAAAAAAAGGAACTGCTAGAAAAGTGGGTTAGGTATGGTTAGAACTGTGATACCAGAATTGATTTGTATATCTTAAACAATATAATTATTATAGAAGTTCTTACCTATAAATTATTTGTCCAAGGTGAAACAAACATTCATGCAGCAGTGTGTTTTCAAAATTGGATCTTAAACTTGAAATTTATTTGCCAAATCATATTTGACTACCTAATATTTGGTGAAATGAAACATTGCCATGTAATTATTTGCTAAACAATAAATTGCTGAAAATAGTTTTGCTAACTGTGAAATTGCGAAAAGATGGTTTTGCCAAATGTTTTTTTGCCAAATGAAAATTTGGGAAACATACTTTGGCAAGTGTCACTTTGGGAAACGTTTTTTGCCAAACGTCAGTAAACCTCATTAAACGACAATATAAAGACAACTTAGACATAATTCTCGCGATGCCGTCATTGTTGTAAATGTAGAAAGAGAAGCAAGTCTTGTTCTTTCTCCCAAGTCCCATTTTGCTCCTCATTACTTTTATTCATCTCCTATAAAATATATGGAAGAATGCGAGAGACGGGCTTGGGCCTCTTGGACTTACCGAACGAAACAAAGTCATAGCTTAGCATAACTACTAATAAGTCAGTATTTTATTAACTTATTACATACTAGTTATAGTTATCATGCTATCATAAATGTTGCTATCTCTCAGAATTGGTACCTATTATATCCAAAATCGATTTAATATTATGTTTATTATTTTGCCATTTAGACTTAATTCGTTGCTAGAAGAGCAAAACGTGTCTTGGTATTGGCAATTTAACACAGAGTTAGAAATATCGGAGCAACCTAGGCGATCGGGAGCGGTCATATAAATATCGATAGTGCGATTGGGGCACTAACTGTTGCTACATCTTTAATAAAGTGAGAGAAGATTGAATACAGCACGATCTTTTCTCGCTAGTCATAAAATATTCGTCGTGCATATGTGGAAACGACCACATGTTCGATAATGTACTGGTAGTACTCAAAGTTCCTAATCACATGCAAATTCATAAAATGCCTGGAGTTTTAATCTTATTATAATATACCAAGATTTAAATAGGGATTCTATTGAACATTTCTAAAATGTGTATACATTCACTTTCTTCTTTCACTTTCGTAAAAACAATTTCAGAGACATGGGTGACACAACGTGACTCAAAATCGGCAATTAGTCAAAGCAATATATTATGATAAACTAGTTTTCTCGTTGACTACGACCGCATAATTATGGGAATATCAGTTCGTTAGAAAATTATTACCTTAAATATTTTGACAAGTGTTAATCGAAAGAATTTTCTTAATAGACTTTTTATGTGATGTTATTATGTACCAACAACAATGACGGCATCATCGCGACAATTATGTCTAATTTGTCTTTATATTATCGTTTAATAACTGTTGAACGGCTGCTGTCTGTTTCCCACAGGAGTTATCCATAATATGCATGCAGCGCAGTTTAAACACAAGTGTTAATAAGATTAAAGTACCTACGTACTTGAATACTTTGTGGGCATTCGAATAAATTGATGGTACATTATTTTATGAGGCAAACACACTCTTATAATAATAATAATAATAATCATACAAGATCAGGTCATTAACACGAAAAACTACAAAAAATATATTGTTAAGGATTCTACCGTTCAAAATGATAAATGTAGGAAATGTCATCGCGCCTCCGAAACTATACAACACATAACCAGTGCATGTCCAAACTTAGCTCAGACCGACTATACCCACCGACACAATCAAGTTACTCATATTATACATCAGAAGTTAGCTATAAAACATAACCTTTTACCACCTAAAGTTGTACCCTACTATCAATATGTTCCTAAACCAGTGCTGGAAAATAATAATCACAAGATATATTATGACAGAGCAATATTAACTGATAAAAAAATACACAACAATAGACCGGATATAACCATGATAGATAAAAAATAAACACGCATACATTATAGATATAGCAGTCCCTAATACACACAACCTACAAAAAACAATAACCGAAAAAATACATAAATACACAGATTTAAAAGAGGAAATAATTAGAATTTGGAAGATGAATACAGTTTATATAGTGCCTCTGGTGCTCTCTTGCACTGGTATAATACCGACACACCTTCATCACTACCTACATCAAATAGAATTGCCTACAAATACATATATAACTATGCAAAAAGCTGCCATATTAAACACGTGTAGAATAGTTCGAAAATTTTTACAGGAAGACTCAAATATTGAACCGAATCCCCTAAATGATTCTCACTTGGCTTAGGCCCGTGGTTTCATTAAATTACCGGCATTCTTTAAATGCTGAGAAATACAAAATCTTGACCAAAATAATAATAATAATAATAATACCTGGCAACACTAAAGTTGACAGTACAGTCTTGGGAAAAAAAATCTATTTTATTTATATTTACTAGCAGTGATCATAATTCAGATAAAATATTTAACACAAATAAGTCCAGAGAATCAACAGATAAATAGAAACCTTTTTATAAATACGCAAAGAAAATATAATAATATACACCATGAAAAATTTGATGACAGATGACATCCGTCACACAAGCTGTATTTATTCAATACAAAACAATAACAATTCCAAGATTGTACAATGTTAACCCGGGCTAAGGCAGCAAGAGCACGCTCACCACCTCCGGACTCGCTGCTCCGCTCCGCCTCGCAGACGCCGGCAGCCGCATCAGCGGCGCCGGCCAGTGAGGAGGCGTCGAGCTCGTCGAGCGGCGAGTATTTTTCCCCACCGACGTCGCCAACACCTGCACGACGGCGGGGGAGAGGCCGGCCACCTGCATGCTTGGGATCGCGTGGCCCACCGGCCACGAATAGGGTCCTTGCTACCGGTGGTAATGTGCAGCGTATGCGTTGTCCCCTTGTCAAATGAACGAAAACGTCATGCGTGCATATTTTGCGGCTACAGAGGGAGGAATTAACCTCACAGCGTACCGTAACAGAATACTGCCTTTGTTTCAGGCCCTTGAACCAGATGTTAATGTTTCCGTGCAACGACTATCAGATCAAGTGCGCGCTATCCAGCGATGTCACTTGTTGGATGACGAAGCACTTGAGCGGCTACGCTTGGACGCACAGTGTAGCTTCGTTGTCCCTACCTCTTTCGACACAGTACCCATGGCGGCCCCAGAACCAATACACCATGTTGAAGAGGAAATGGATAATGTAGGTATAAATGTGAGTACCCAGTACAATGATAATTTGAGGAGCGCTTTGGAGGATGCGTTACGGGATTATCGTTCCACACCGCCAGACCATCGGCCACGTCTGCCACGACTGCCTACGCATAAAAAAAACCTGGCACTGGTGTGCGCCCTGGACTCAATGCTAACTACTTATTTTAGTAACAGCCGGGACTTAACAGATACGCATTCAATTCTGTACTGCGGTGCTATTGCGGTATGTCGCGTAGCAGGGGTCAAATTTAAACATAATTCTGTTGCGCACCCAAAACCGAAAATACCAGCATGGCAGTGCAGAATTTAAAGACGTATTAATGAGACTAGGGTGCTCATCGGCAAGTTGGTCTGCTTCAGATCGGAAAATCAACGCCCGCGGGTGATGCGTTTCGTGAGACGTGCGTTTTTGGGGACTGGTATTAGTCCTCAAGAATACATTACACGTGTCGCGGAGCGCATCGACTTTCTGACGCAGAAAGTTTATGCGTGGGCAAGTCGTCTTCGCAGATAAAAAAAGCGTGTGGAAAGGTATACCCATAATCGTATGTTCCAAAGCGATCAGAAGTCTGTTTATGGAACTTGGGAACAATCAGACCAGTGTGTGAGTGATAGCGATCGGCCAGAGGATGCCGAGGTTATAGCCTTCTGGTGTAAAATCTGGTCAAGGCCTGTCACTCATACTGAGGATGATTGGATATATCAAGTAGAGCGAGCATGTGAACCTATTGAGAGGATGCCAGATGTAAATATTGAAACTGCAGACGTAGCCAATGCCATCCGTACAGCATCGAACTGGAAGTCACCGCGACCGGACGGCTTACATAACTTTTGGTTCAAATGGCTACGTAGTTCACATGCTTGCTTGGCTTCACAGTTTCAATCATCCTTAGAGTCTGGATTGTTACCAAGTTTTATGACTAAAGGCATTACCCACTTGCTCCACAAGTCGGGTAAACTCAAACTCAAACTCAAATATGTTTATTTCCATAAAAATGTTTAAATTTTTTGGACACGTCAGAAAGTCATACAAATAAAAAATAATAAAAAAGTAACTTTAAATGCATATTAACATAGTTGAGCATTGAAAAAAATGCCTGTTCAGAAAGTAGAGCCTCGTGAGAAGAATCAGGCAAGAAACTCCGGGCCACTCTTTTCTACGTCTTGATTCTATACAATTTAAAAGCTTAGTAACTACATTGAATTTTTCATAGGTATATGAGCTGGTGTGTCTATAATGTTGTTGTCAATTAATAAGGCTTTTTTTATAATAATATAAAAGTACTAACTAGCATAATATAGACACAATAACTCACACTCACATGAAACTTAACACTAATCAAACATAAGTAGCCTGTGGGACCGAGCAAATTAATCCCAAGAATTTTTATCTTCAATATAATCTAGCACTGAATAGTACCCTTTTTGGCAAAGTTTACGTTTTATAATCTTTTTGAATTTATTATAACTTAAATTTTGAATATTGCTTGGCACTTTATTGTAAAAGCGCACACATTGGCCTTGAAAAGATTTCTTTATTTTCTCTAGCCGGGTAGCCGGCACTACTAGCTTACTCTTATTTCTAGTATTCAAATTGTGGATATCACTTTTCTTTGAGTATGAGGCCTTGTTTTGGAATAAATATATTAGGTTCGAATAAATGTACTGGCTTGCAACTGTTAAAATGTTTATTTCCTTGAATTTATTCCTTAACGAAGCCCCATAATCCAAATTATAAATTGCCCGAATAGCTCTTTTCTGCAGAACAAAGATGGTCTGAATGTCGGCAGCATTTCCCCACAGGAGAATACCGTATGACATTATACTATGAAAATAGCTATGATATACAAGCCTGGCAGTGTCAATGTCAGTTAACTGGCGAATTTTCCTGACTGCGTATGCTGCAGAGCTGAGTCTATTCGACAATTTACTAATATGTGGTACCCATTGCAGCTTAGAATCTAGTGTAATGCCTAAAAATTTGGTGTTATCCACAAGATCCAACACATCATCCTTAACCTTTACTGAGGTGTTCACTTGTTTAACGTTAGGCATCAAAAATCGAATACATTTAGTTTTAAGTCTATTTAAAAGCAGGTTGTTAACCTCAAACCAGCGAACCACCTTTGAGATAGCAATGTTTACATCGTCCATATCAATTTGCTGTCGTTTTAATTTAAATAAAAGTGAGGTATCATCAGCAAACAGTACTATCCCGTGCTTGTCATTGACGAGGTGTGGTAAGTCATTAATATAAACTAAAAATAAAAAAGGACCGAGGATTGAACCCTGTGGGACGCCCATTTTGACTACAGACCCATGCGAACGCGTCCCGTTGACATCAACTCTCTGAATCCTATTACTCAAATATGAAGTAAGAAGATGCAGAGCAGAACTACTTAAACCATAGTGATGTAATTTCCTGATCAATGTATCATGTTCTACACAATCAAAGGCCTTGGACAAATCACAGAAGACACCTAAAGCATCATGTGAATCCTCCCAGGCAACAAAGATATGTTTTACAAGCTCAACACCGGCATCGGTCGTGGAGCGCCCCTTTGTAAAACCAAATTGTTTAGAGTGTAGAAGCTCGTTGTTATTAAAATAACTTTGCAGTTGGTCTAGTATCAATTTCTCAAAAATTTTGCTAAATGTGGGCAGCACAGAAATTGGCCTTTAGTTGGTGGGGTCTGATGTGCTACCTGCTTTGTACAAAGGTATTACCTTGCTATCTTTCATAAGATCAGGAAATACACCACAGTCAATACACTTATTAAATATTAAAGCTAATCTGTTAGCAGCTAAAGCAATAATGGACTTGGTAATAGTAACGGAATTTCCCCACAAGTCTGCAGTCTTCTTTAAATTTATATTATTAAAAGCTTTTATAACATCATTTGAATTTATATACTGAAATGAGAAATTACTATAGGTTGTACTCATGTTTTCTTTTAAAAGAGATTCCGCTGCATTGGTTGATGAGTCCAAAGATCTAGTAGTAATAACGGGGATATCAGTAAAAAAACTTTCAAACGCCGATGCAACTTTTGAGTCTGATGTGATAGTGTCATTATCAATGTTCAAACTAAATTTTGAACTTTTACTTTTAACTTTCCCAGTCTCGCTGTTTATTATATTCCAAGTCATTTTCATTTTATCGTCACTACTCCTAATCCTTGAACTCAGGTAAAGAGACTTAGCTTTCTTGCAAAGTTTCCGAAATATCCTAGCATAGTTTCTAACATAATCCTGAAATTGTTCACTTAAATTAAAGTTTCTCTCGTCATATAGCTCATACAATCTCTTTCTACTTTTGTGAAGCCCAGTTGTTGCCCATTCACAGAAGGTTGCATTACCTCCAACTGTAATCGTTCTAGGTGTGAAAACCGAATTAAAGTCTGTACAAAATGCTTTGAAAAAGCTATTATATAACAAATTAGGGTCACCTTCATCATCTAACAGTGACCAGCTAGCCATTAGTTTACTTTGAAACCTAGCAAAACGAGTTGCAGTTTTAGGTATTACAACTATATTTTGCCTAGAAACATTCTTACTGTTATCATTAAAGGAGATCTGCTGTCCACAATGGTCTGAGTCTAACTGTCTAATAATTTGCTTGTCTCTTACTATGATATCTGTAAATATATTATCTAGGCATGTAGATGTAGAGGAAGTAACTCTTGTGGGCTCTAAGAATAAGTTCTTCAGATTATATGATAGAAACAGCGCTTTCAATTTTGTACTAAGACTACTATCCTCCAATAAATTTACATTAAAGTCACCACACACAACAACATTTTTATTTATTTTTGCAACTTTGTTTAATATCTCATCCATAATACGCTCGAAGCTATCATACAATGCTGAAGGAGGCCTGTATACATTTATTACAATAAATCTCCTCAGTTCCACACAGGCTACCTCAATAGTTCGCTCAACAGACAGACTTACAATATCATGACGCTCCTTAAATTTAAGTTGCTTATTAAGTAAAATCATCGAGCCACCATGTACTGCTTGCTGCCGGCTAAACGAGCTTCCTACTATATGATTACTGAAATTGAACATGAACTGGTTGCTTTTTAGCCAATGTTCAGTGATGCAAAATATATCAACAGCATTACAGTTCATAAACAATTCCATTTCTAAATCTTTATTAATCATACTTCTAATATTCTGATGTACTAATTTAATCAAATTTTTGTTATTATTATGTTTAAGTGTATTAGTCAATGAGTTACGAGTAATCTTATTATAGCTAGAGGTGTTCTCTATTGTCTCAGAATTTAATTTAAATTATTATTATTATGAATGTCAATAATGGAATTGTCATGTACTCTAACAGTACTTGGGTCACTGTATAAATTAAATGCTAATAATTTAGCAAGTTGTCGTTTAAAAGAGTGAGAAAGATACATAGTATCTTTTGTTAAAATAAAATTACTTTTAATAAAAGTATTAGTGTCAAAGAATAAAATTTTGTCATTATGACGATATGTACTATTATATAATAATAGATTTAATTTACTTATCTGGTT